>JAOEGL010000007.1:50238382-50949006 GCA_034509955.1 Urosaurus nigricauda
CCTTTGTTGTCTTCTGAGGCTGAACTACTGTTACTTGTGGGTCCTCTTTTTGTTTTGGGAGGCATGCATTTCGCTGCTACCTTGCAATTCCTCATGCTTTGAGAGTTGCTGGCATCCGTGTTTTATTTTTATTTTTTTTAAAAATTCTTCAAGACAACAGCAGCAGCAGCCTTCCAGCAACAGACCACAAGGCAAAATATTAGATACATAGGTGTATTAAAATAACATTGTAAAACTTACAATTTAAAACATATAATACCATTTAGAATATATTAATTGTTACAAAGCAGCATGATAACAAAAACAAGGTTAGATATTTGTTGTTGTGTGCCTTCAAGTTGTTTATGGCCTGATTCCCACTACCTTTTAAACCGGATTGCAAATCGGTTTGTGCCGGTTCAAATGACTCTGGTTCCCACTTGAACCAAGTCGCTGAAGCGTTTTGGACGGGGGGGCGGGCATCGGCTAGAACCATTTAATACTGATTTTTTTTCTGCATCTTTTTGAATAAATTGATTCCACGCAAGTGTCAACCAGATGCGGATTGGAATCGATTTAAATTTGCCTTTCGACTGGCTGGAGCAGGTCTATTTTAATCGATTCATTTGTGAATGTGAACCACAAGTGGGTTATTTTACAGGGAAAAAATGCGATCGGGATCAGGACAAATGTAGTGTGAACCACACCCCGCTGTTGAATCGATCCATCAATTCAGATTGCAAACTGATTTATTTGTAAGTGGGAATGAGGCCTTTGACCTATGACATTCCTATCATGGGGTTTTCTTGGCAAGTTTCATCAGAATGGGTTTCCCATTGCTATCTGATGAGAGAGTGTGACTTGCCCAAGGTCCACCCAGTGGGTTTACATTCTCCTCTTACAAGGAGATCAGATGGGACAAACTTTGTAAAACGAGCTTCTTTGACAGAGACTTTGTTAACTGAGGTTCCTGTATTTTGTTTTTTGAGGTTTTTCCTTTTAACTGCCCTTACTCTTGAATTCATTAAGCAAAGGTTTTACAGTGTTTGTGAGCATGTGAAATCTCTGGTTACATGGGAATTCAGCACAGTGTAGCTCAAATTGAGATTAGAGAAGGAATATGATGTGCATTCAGAGACAGATCACTTGTTCCTGCAAATTTGATGACCAAGCCTGAGCTTTTGGCATTTGAGTTAGCTGTAAGTTAGCTGTGCTTTTCAAAGTTGGCTCCTACTTTCCAAGTTACCAATACTTCTCTTTCTCCCCTTCAGCCTTGCAAAAGATGTTTGTGTGTAACCATGACTTCTAGCTCCCTTCCTCTGTCTTGTTTTCCCCCTGCCCTCGTTTTCAAGAGTTGATAGCAGTTGCTAGGGGAAGATGAGCCATTAGAAAAGATCCCTTCATAGCCTCAAATCTAGCCAGAACATCAGCATGCAGTGCTTCTCTTTTAAAGTGGCTCAAGCAATTGAAAGTCTTTGCTTTCAGGAATTCATCCACCTTTTTAGATGTCCTTGGACCTCAAGGACTCTGCCTATATGAGTTAGACTCATTGTCATGCCACTTAAAACACTGGCATTTCTACGGTACCATTTTTGAGCAATTTTTGGCAATTTATGGTTTTAGCCCATAAATACCGCTAACAGATCTTGGACGTGTGGGTGGGAATTATCACATCCTAAAGCTGAATCTCAGTCCTCCTGGGGCCTCAGTCTAGATTCTAGGGTTTCCCGGAAGATCCCTTTGCTATGTGATCATCTTTCGGTGTTTCCCCATCCTTTTAAATGGCTTTTTAAAAACCTGCTAAAAGGTTGAAATATCTCTTCTAAGGCCTTTTATTATTGTTGTTGTATGCCTTCAAGTCATTTCTCACTTATGGAGAGCCTAACCTTGGGGTTTTCTTGGCAAGATTTGGTCAGAGGTTAGTCATTGCCTTCCCCTGAGGCTGAGAGCATGTGACTTGCCCAGGGTCACCCAGTGGGTTTCATATCCAAGGTAGTAATCAAAGTTTGGTCTCCAAATTCTTGTTCCAACACTCAAACCATTACACCACACTGGTTCCTACTGCTATCAAAACAGGGAATAGCCATTGTGTCCAACTAGTTCAGGGCTGGGCAACGACAAAAACGGCAAGGACTGTTTGGTCCTCACAGGTGTCAAATAGGCACGTTGTTACATTTAAGTGTGCCAGAAGCAGTGTAAATCCACTTCAAGCTGCCATTTTGGCTGGGTATTGGCTAATTCCCCCCCCCCCCCTTTTCTTGAGGGGCTTTGGGGGGGTGGGAGAAACAAATCACTGTTATTGTGGACAATTTTGGAAACTTTCAGGCAGTTGTGGGGTAAAAAATCACCAGAAAATCAGCCCAATTTTTTTTAATTGTGGAACCTGGGGGTTTCTGGGGGACCTCAGTGGTCATACTTACAGATCCCAAGAGCGACATGTGTGCATGTCGTTTACTAGATGATGAAATATACAACTCTGAGTTTTTCTTCCCTGTTTTAACAGCAAAGAAGGAAGAGAGGCAGAGCTGAGGCAGTGATGTGCCATATGTGAAATATTCTGTTTTAGGGAGTGGTGGTGTCTCCTCCTTTAGAGGTTTTTAAACAGAGGCACCATCTGTTGTGAGTGTTTTGGTTGTGTCCTCATGTATGGCGTAATGGGGTTGGACTGGATTGCCCTTGGAGTGTCTTCCAATTCTAGGATTCTGTGTCAGAAATGATGTCCCAGGGCATCTTCAGTGCTCACACCTGAACATGCCAGCTTGAAAGAACCATGATCATGTTATTGGAGAAAGTACTACATTTTCGCCCCATGCAAAACAGAATGTGTGGGTGTGCTTAGCCAGTGAAGGAAGTACCTCTGGGTTCCATATGAGGAATATGCTTTTAATACAGTGCACTGATTGCATAGCATATCAAACATTTTAACAAAGGGAGCAAACAGAACTGATTAAGGTGCTCTGCAGAAGGAGGAAATTGGGAAGAGAATATGCATAGAAACCTACTGCTCCAGTTAACATGGTTGTGCAACTATGGAGGGCTGGGAGGGCTGCATTTAGACCCCCAGGAAACCTTGAAGGGCCATACTCTTTGCCATATCTTCTGCAAAAATAAAAATAAGCCTTCTAGGAGAGCATTATCACCATGTTTTTGGGCCTTCCTGGGCCAAAAATCGCTCTCAAGAATCAATATCTTTTTACCAAGGAGACCCAAGAGAGACCTTTTTTAAAAACAGGGAGTGACTTCATGTTCACTTCCTGATTTAGAAATAGCAACTCTTGAGTCTAAATTGACCCACAGGGATCCCAAAATGTGATAGAAATAGCAGGTGGGAGGTATTTTGGGGCAAAAACATTTTTTTGAAAAAAAATTGCAAAAGAGGCTCTGAATGTGGTGGAAATGCCCTCCATACTCCTCAGAGGGTATTTTGGAGCAAAAGGAATGACTCCTGGGGTGTCCTGAGGCCACAAAGTGGTGTAAACCCACTGGGCGACCTTGGGCAAGTCACAGACTCTCAGCCTCAGAGGATGGCAATGGCAAAACTCTCTGAAGAAACTGGTCTAGAAAAGCCTGTCTTAGGGTCTCCATAAGTCAGAGATGACTTGAAGGGAAATAACAACAACAGCATTTCTCAGTCCTCCAGTGTGACTTGTGGTCAACATCTGCTGGAAGCATATAGAATTGTGCTGGAGGACCTAGAAATGCTTAGAGAGAACATATTTTTTCAGATATGGGTAATTGAAACAGTGGGTACTGGTCCCATAGAGATGTATATTGGACAAGAGGCTGTATTGATCAGTGGGTTGAATGCAAAAATGTCTTTCCTTTCAGTTCTTCAATGTAAACAGTCATACATAGAGGTAGAAAAGAAAACGTGAAGATGCATTAATTAACAGTTAAGTTAAACATGAACTGTTAAACTTGAACTCCCTGAACTCTTTCCACATCCCCAGCTCCCAAAACCCTATTCAGATGTTCATGCTAGAGGAATTCCTAATTCTGTCATGTTAAACTCTTGAGGGGGAGGGTGCCCAATAAGACAACTCATTTCCTTTTTAATCTCTGCAATCTTTAATCTCTGAGTAAATGGAAATAAAAGGAAATAAACAACAAATGCTCTGGAGTCAGGTATTCTGCCCAGAGGCCCCATTGTGCTTGTTATTTGGAGAAAAACAAAGAGCACCAAAAGCACTCAGGTTTTTAAACTTGCTTCTGCTTTCTTCTCCTTATCAGTGAAAGCTTTGCATATGATATCACTCAATACAATAGTGCTTTTCCAGCCCTGTCTTGGAAGCTGTAGGGCAGCTGCTTGTAACAAACCATGCACTTGTAAATTCTGTAGGGTTCCCATGCACTTGAAACAACCCATTTTTTTTGTGTGAGAAGACTTAACTCTCTGCTCCAAAGATTTCCCAGCTGGGGAGAAGAAGAGATACTGTTGTCACATGCCACTCAGGGAAGGGTCATCCAGATTCTAATGGATTTTAGTCATCCCTGGGGGTGCATAGAGCTTCTTTTAGGTCTCCAAGCAACTTTTGGGGCTACAGCTGCTGTAAAACTCTTGTAGACTTTGCTGGCAGGTGATGGCTTAGAAAATTTGCAACATCATGCAAATACCCCTGAAGAAAAATTTCATGATCAGAATCCTGAAAGTATTGGGTTGCCTTTTTTGTCTTCAAGATGGGAGGGAGAAGCCTGGGAAAACTGGTGTGTCGACAGAGAGGAAATAGATGCAGAGCTTTATGTCTAATCTGCAGAAATTTGATACAGTTATCAGCCAGTAAATATGAACACTGTAGGAACTAGGATCCCTCATTTAAGATATAGATCTAGCCTCCTTCTCCCTTTTTCTAGGTGTATAGGATCATCCTTTCTTCCAGATTACTGTTCCATCAGCATTGTTTGTTCCAGCTAGCACAGCTCTCTGGGGTCTTGTCTTTCCTTCACCTATTTCTTAATCCTTTTTATCTGGAGATGCCTGTGGTTGAACCTGGAGGTTAACAACCACAAGCCTAACTTCTGCATTCTCTTCTCTCTCCTTATACTTGTGTGGCTATTCAAGAAAGATTTCCATTTGGCTTTTGTAATTGCAAGTCTAGCGCAATGCTTCTCAGGCTTTCTGATAAGGGATACTGGCAACCAGTACATATTTGTGCCCACTGGCTGCAGTTCTTGCTTAGAAACTTTTCAGAGATTGGCAGCATGCCCTCCAAGTGTCCCAGTCTGGCAAGGACAGTTCTGATTAATCCTTCCTTTGTTTTCCCACTTTTTCAACTGCTTTTGAAATGTCTTAGTTTCTCTCTCCTCCTACCATCTCAGCCCCCCACCTCTTCAGCTTACTTCAATTTCCACAATTGAGTTGAAGGTGCAAATGTAGGTGAGCAGGGGGTGGGATCTTACCCTTCTCAGTAGGCTCGGGCAGAAACAAACTACTGCAGCCTCTCCTAGTTTGTGTGTTTTTCTTTTGACATCTTTATCACACTCTCATGTTACTTGACCACATGTGTCCCAGTTTTCATCTGTGAAGTGCTGGAGGGGATGTAATCTACCTTTTGCCCATCTCAGTGTAAGGAATAAAGGTCTATTAAAATCTTGTGGTTGGAGATACTTTGATCAACATTATCTGTTCTTGGCATACCAGACTGAAAACTAGGCATCACACGTTCCCTATCCACATTGTATTTTCCACAATTTCTGCAATGTCTGTGCAGGAGAATTGTATTTTCCCTTTCTGTAGGCAAGCACACGTGCAGAAAACACAAAAAGTCAAGCTGACCAATTAAAAGGATGTAAAAATCCACTCAGTGCCACTACTTTTCTAGCATTACTTTTATCATACTTTTTGGATATTATGCAATTATAAAAATGTGCAAAAATCTGTCTGAAAAATGAACAATTGTTCTGATAATGACAAAGTCTTACAATGTTGTGGCAAGATTTGTATTTATTTTGCATTTTTACATTGATTGTATAAGGATGAACCAAGTCAGGATTTCTGCCTCTAGTAGAGAACAAAGAGTGTTGTGAAGAATGTTAAACTAGGCTGCTGATGAATTGGTTAAGTAGCTGGTAAGGACAAACCACTGTTAAAGAATTATTTCCCTGTAAAGGCAGAAACTTTTAGAGCTGGAGTGGGCAACTGCCCAAGAGGGCAGAGGCCATTTTCCCATCCTGCACCCAGTGATATGAAATCGTTCCTGCCTGTGATTCCCCCCTCTCCCCCCCCCCCCCACTGTTTTTTGAAGTTTGGTAGGCTTTGAAAGGTTATGGGAAAACAGCTGTTTAGGCTGGTTCAGGGGTAGAAAAATCACATCTGAAAATCAGTCTTCCTAAATTGGGGAGTATCTCAATGTTTCAAGGGCTGCACATAAGGGCCCCAAGGGCCAGCCTTTGCCTACCCTGTTTTGAAGGGGCTTGTTGCATGCATTTATGTCAGTTGGAATTGGGTGTGTAACTATTTCCCTACTGTCCCTCAGTTTTCCACCTGCCCTTCGTAGAAACATAGAGTTGGAAGAGACCACAAGGGCCATCCAGTCCAACCCCCTGCCATGCAGGAACTCCCAATCAAAGCATCCCCGACAGATGCCTTGAATCTCATTTTGAGAGAAAGGTGGGATATAGGTAGATAAATATTTATCATGGTCAGAGACCAGCATGGATGGGATATGAATCCAATAAACAAACGAATGTTACTTCAGTCTTCCTCTGGATTAATGGGTTCAAACTACAGGAAAAGAGATTCCATCTAAATATTAGGAAGAAATTACAGACAACAAAAGCTGTTTGACAGTGGAAGAGGCTGCCTTGGAGTGTAGTGAAGTCTCATTCTTTGGAGGTTTGTAAACAGAGCTTGGATGGCCGTCTGTCAGGAGTGCTTTGTCTGTATCTACCTACATGGCAGAAAGGGGTTGGACTGAATGGCCCTTGGGGGTCTCTCCCAACTCTGTGATTCTGTTGTTCTATAAGTGTTCTATTTCTATTGCTAATTTTCTTTTTGTTGTGGTTCCTCCCCTTTCAGGTGAGCCATGATTCCAGTCACAGAATTACGCTACTTTGCTGATACCCAGCCAGCCTACCGCATCTTGAAGCCCTGGTGGGATGTCTTTACGGATTATATTTCTATAGTGATGCTGATGATTGCGGTGTTTGGAGGGACGCTACAAGTCACCCAGGACAAAATGATTTGCTTGCCTTGCAAATGGGTTACCAAAGATGCTTGCAATGACTCCTCTAGAGACTGGTCACCAGCAAACCTGGACTCAAGTTACTATAACTCTTCTCTAGCCCCATCTGCAGACACGGGACCAACAGGGATCAAATATGAACTTGACAGGCACCAGTATAATTATGTGGATGCTGTGTGCTATGAAAACCGCCTTCACTGGTTTGCCAAGTATTTCCCTTACCTGGTGCTGTTACACACTCTGATCTTCTTGGCTTGCAGCAACTTCTGGTTTAAGTTCCCAAGGACCAGCTCCAAATTGGAGCATTTTGTCTCCATTCTGCTGAAATGTTTTGACTCTCCTTGGACCACAAGGGCCCTCTCTGAGACAGTGGTGGAGGAGAGTGATCCCAAGCCAACCTTTGGGAAAATGAACGGTTCCATGGACAAGAAAGCCTCTACTGTCAGTGAAGATGTGGAAGCCACTGCTCCAATGCTGCAGAGGACAAAGTCTCGGATCGAGCAAGGAATTGTTGACCGGACAGAAAATGGTGTCTTGGACAAGAAGGAAGGAGAGCAAGCCAAGGCCCTTTTTGAAAAGGTCAAGAAATTCCGGACACATGTTGAAGAAGGGGACATAGTCTATCGTCTCTACATGAGGCAGACCATCATCAAGGTGATCAAGTTTATTCTCATCATTTGCTACACTGTGTACTACGTCAATAACATCACCTTTGATATTGATTGCAAAGTGGATATTGAGAGCTTGACTGGCTACCGCATGTATCGCTGTGCTCATCCTCTGGCCACCCTCTTCAAAATCCTGGCTTCGTTTTACATCAGCCTGGTGATTTTCTACGGCCTTATCTGCATGTACACGCTCTGGTGGATGCTCCGGCGGTCACTCAAAAAGTATTCCTTTGAGTCCATCCGGGAAGAGAGCAGCTACAGTGACATCCCTGATGTCAAAAATGACTTTGCCTTCATGCTACATCTCATCGACCAGTATGACCCCCTCTATTCAAAGCGTTTTGCCGTCTTCCTCTCTGAAGTGAGTGAGAACAAACTCAGGCAGCTAAACCTAAACAACGAGTGGACCCTGGAAAAACTGCGCCAGAGAATCACAAAGAACTCCCAGGATAAGTTGGAGCTGCACCTCTTCATGCTCAGCGGCATTCCGGATACAGTCTTTGACCTTATTGAGCTGGAGGTATTGAAGCTAGAACTCATTCCTGATGTTACCATCCCTCCAAGCATTGCTCAGCTCACCAGCCTCAAAGAGTTGTGGCTGTACCATACGGCAGCCAAAATAGAGGCCCCGGCCCTTGCCTTTTTGAGGGAAAACCTGAAATCCTTGCACATCAAGTTCACAGACATCAAGGAGATCCCACTGTGGATCTATAGCTTAAAGACTCTGGAAGAACTCCATCTGACGGGGAACCTGAGTGCTGAAAATAACCGGTATATTGTGATCGATGGGCTGAGGGAACTGAAGAGGCTTAAAGTGCTAAGGCTAAAGAGCAATCTCACCAAGCTGCCCCAGGTTGTGACGGATGTTGGTGTCCACCTTCAGAAGCTCTCGATCAACAATGAGGGCACCAAGCTCATTGTCCTCAACAGTCTGAAGAAGATGGTCAACCTGACAGAACTAGAACTCATCCGCTGTGATCTGGAACGCATCCCTCACTCTATCTTCAGCCTTCACAACCTTCAAGAGATAGACCTCAAAGACAATAACCTCAAGACCATTGAAGAGATCATCAGCTTCCAGCACCTTCACCGTCTCACTTGCCTTAAGCTCTGGTACAACCATATTGCCTATATCCCTATGCAGATTGGCAACCTCACCAACCTGGAACGCCTTTACCTTAACCGCAACAAGATCGAGAAGATCCCCACCCAGCTCTTCTATTGCCGGAAGCTTCGGTATTTAGATATCAGCCACAACCTCCTGACTTCTATACCAGCGGACATTGGGATGTTGCAGAATCTGCAAAACCTAGCTGTGACGGCCAACAGGGTAAGAGAAGTTGGGATGAGGGGTAGCCAGAAGCAACTTGAGTTGGATGCTGTTCCTTTTCTTTATGTTTGACTCAAGTTGGGTCAGTAGGAGTCTTTCAAAAGTTCATAGAAGAACTTTACTACATGTCCAAAACGGAAGTCCAATTTATTAAGAGCAGAATATATACCATGCTATGCAGAAAAATGAAACCTCCAAGCACTTGCAGTAGTTGCTTGTTGCCAAATGGCACCTGTTGCTTCTTTCTATGGCACTCTCCTAGTCCCAGACTATCATCACTGTTCTTGCCCTGTTTGGATTGCATGGGAGTTAAGGGCACAAAATAGCTTAGAGTAGCTGATACTAGCAATAAATAAATACTGTGAAGGCAATATATTGCTGGATTTAGTCCATGGTTAGAGCTTGAGTTGTGGAGGAGGAACCTGAAAGTTGGTTCTCTAGGTCCAGGCAGGACCCCTAAGCTGTGGGGGGTTAGCCAGTACATCAGTTTGGGATCCAAAGAGCCAAGGAGATGCCCATACATTTCTGATGGTCCCCTCCCTCACAGCCTCCTTCCATTGCATTATTTTACAAAGGTTAGTAAACATGTAGCTCTTCAGGTATTTTTCTTGGCTCTTTACTGGGACCTGTCAATTTTTTCTTTGAAAAGAATGGATCATCTCAACCAGTGAAATCAGCTGTATTCATTCAGACATTTGAATTCTGAAACTAAATTACATACCACTGTGTACCTATTTGAGCATTAATCTTTTTTTGTGCTTAAAATACAAAGGGGAGGAACAGCTACCTGCTACATGTGAGCATGGGTGAGTCATTCTCCTTGGGGTGGGGGTTACCTGTTGGCACAAAAAGAAGAACCCAGGCTAATCTAACAGAAGAATACTTCTCTTCGAGTACTGATGTATGCAGATACTGAAAGAGACATTTGGTCTTCTGTGGAATGACTCGCACTCCTTATTAGCAACTTTTGCAAATGCTGCATAAGTCCTGTGCTGGAGGGACATCCAGAAATAATATTGGGGAATGTTTTTCACACATAGGTTAGTGTTCACATAGAACAAGGATGAGGAAAGTGTAGTCTGCATGCAGCCCCTAGGCAACCACCGCTGTATCTCCTGAAGCCAGTCACCCTAAACTCTTTAGCTTCCCTTCCCATTTTTGGGTGATTTTTACCTCAGAAATCACACCAAACTCTTTCTAAATGTGCAACATTGTGGGAACAGCAACCTTCCCCAAACTCCCCCCGCCAAACTCCCCAGCAAACCACCTTTTTTGACTGTTTCATGGCCAATATGCTGACCGGAAGTCCCTTCTGGTCACCATTTTGGACAGGTTGCAGCTGAAAAAGAAGGTACTTTCATGTTACATTGTGAGACTGGGGTGCATCCCACAGGGGTTATAAGGGAAATGGGCCTCCAGCCTTCACACAGTTGCCCACTTCTAACCTAAGATAATTATGTTTCATCTCTGTAGACAATCTGCCAAAGCACATTCTAGCAGTTATTTTGTGTTGGGCTGTGAAATGCTACTGTTTGGGGCAACCATTTCTACAATCTCCTTGGTGGCTTGAGGACTCTGGGAGGAGTTGTCTAAAAAAATTAACTTTTTTTTTAAGCTCTGATAGTTGCATCAGCCAACCTGTCACCCAGTTGGCCATCCTTTTTGGTGATAAGAAATTTGCTTGAGTTGGGCAGCGCTAAACATGAAGCCTCTATCAGCCTGGTTGGGCTGGCACGAGTATGTGTTCCCTGAAATAACTATTGGGAACCCAGATTTTCTTCCACACTACAATGAGGTGGCAATGAGTTAGGTGAAGTCTGACCACCATGATGTCTCTTCTGTTTGGCTGTAGTTCTTGGAAATATTTTTCAAGCTCATCTACCTGATAATCCCATCTCTCTTTCTATATTTTACACTGGTAATACCAAGGAGCTATTACTCCCTGTGTCTTTCTTCCACATTTTATTTGGTGACTGGGGCGTGATTCCTAAACAGATTTTAGAAGCAGTTTCTAAGGCATGAGTTTGACCCCAGGAGATATTCGAGGGGTACAGTCCCCCTGTACCCCTGAAAAACCCAAACTTTTCTACCCCCAAACAGCCTCTGGGATGTGAGGAACATTTTTGCTATGCTTTTATGCCTCTCTGGATGTTTTAGGCCCAGGATAGGGCTAAAAACTGGAAGTGTACTGACAAGAGTTTTTTCTATGCTATATATTGGGTGGGCAATTGTGCAAAGATAGGAGGGTGAATTAGCTCTCCAGGAGATCTTGGAAGTTTACAGCTCCCCACTGCATCGATTCCTGCAGATGATGATGATGATGATGATGATGATAGCAACAGCAACAACAATGTCATCATCATAATTTTTTTTACACCAAATGCCCTCTAGGGGACAAGAGAGGCATTTCCACTATGCTTTTTAGGCTTTCTTGGGTCTAAAATGCAGAAACCTTTTAACAACCAGAAGTGAGCAGTAGTGTCTTCTCTTCTGGTTTCAAAAAAGGCTTCTCTTGCACCTAACTGGCCCAGAGCTGGCCCCCAAGATGTTGGAAATGCCTCCCCTTAGAAAGCATTTTAGGGCATATTCTATCAATCTTTTAAAATTTTGCAAAAAAATCCTTTGAACTGGGGTGCTCCAAATATTGAGGAAATGGCCTTCATACCTCTTAGATTACTTTTGGGGGCATTTTGAAACAAACAAAAAAGGTTTTGGGAGAAAATGTTGACCCATGGGCCACAAAAATGACCCTGTTGGAGCTGCATAAGGCTATTGGGACTCACTTTGCCCACTCCTGCTGGACATTGTTAGTTACTTTAAAATTTATTTTGTTTCCCCTAAGGCAAGTAGTACTGCATCTTTTTCCCACCATCTCTGCCTCAGAAGGGATTTGTATGTTACGATCAGTGTCCAGAAAAAGATCTGAATTACTGCTGATGTTTATATCTTCAGTGGGAGGGCATCACTAACTCTTTTATCCTGTATTACTTTTGTGGTGCAATCTGAGATCTTTTGCTCTTGGCACAAATTTATTCAAATAGTTTGCAAAGAGCTTCTCCCAGTAACTATGCTAAGGAAGGTTATCTTATTGTTATTGTTGTTTGCCTTCAGGTTGTTTCTGACTTATAACAACACTAAGGCATCCATATCATGTGTTTTTTATTTGACAAGATTTGTTCAGAAGGGGTTTGCCTTTGCCTCCCTCTGCAGCTGAGAGATGGTGATTTACCCAAGTTAAGTTTCCATGGCCAAGAGAGAATTCGAACCCTGGTCTCCAGAGTCATAGACCAATACTCAAACCACTATACCATGCTGAAGTTCCACCACGAACTTGGATATGCAACCTGTTTTCCTTCCAGGCTGTTCCTTTTACCCTCTTTTTAAAAAAAGATGTCTAGCCTGAGAAAGAAACCTGAAAGCTACCTGTCTATTTTGTGGTGTTCTTTTGATCTGAGTAAGGGTATGAGGCTGCTAGTGAAATTTGGGAGTAACTCAGCCTGGTGACCTGCATTAAAAAGAATGACCAAGTAATAAGGATATTTCTTTCTATTCCCCTGTCTACCTCCTCATAATAAGGCTTACTTGAAGGAAGCTTCAAGGCTGTCTTGTGCATACAGTACTTATTTTTCTTAAGAATAGTCGACACAGAGGTCAGTCCAGTAGAGATTACAAGGTTTGCTGGCACCAGCTGCCACCAACCTTTTAAAGCTCTAAAATTCTGACTTAAAAGAACATCAAAATGCCAGAATTATCTGATCATCTGATAATCTTGTTACTGTTTAATTTTGTTCCTGAGGCAAATCTGGGAGAAGTGAGTTTGTCTTTATGTACTGCTTAAACCTCTGGTCGTTCTCTTCCACTAATCTCCTTTTTCTTCTTCTCCCATCTGATCTGAGTCTTGCCTGAAGGAAATCACAGCTGCCTGGTCTGCTTGGAAAGGGCATAGAAGGAGATCTAGTCCATCCCACTCCTTGCAGCTACAACATCCCTGACAGATGGGCACTATCTCATTTGAGCAAAAAGGCTTATTTCCTTTCTTGCCTTTGTAATTTATTTCTCTTAGAAGAGGGGTGACCCCCTCTTCTAGAAGTGTGGAGTTCTCCTGTTCATTTGTATATCATTGGAACATCCACCTCACCAAAATTTCCTGCCCTTCCAGAAAAAGTCTGTCCTTGACAGCCTCTAGGAGTAGCCTTTATCCTTTAAAACTACGTCGTATTTAATATGTGTTTTATTTATTTAATTTATATCCCACCTGGTCCTCAATACAATGCAAAAATATGAAAGTTAAAATATGTTATTTATTATTTAAAAAATAAATTAAACAGTCATATTAAATACATTAATTTAGAACAGATTTAAAAGCATGTGATGATGAAAATAAAGCACATCCCAATTAAAAGCTTACCACATCAGACAGTGAATGCTCAAATACCTTTATACACCTGTCATCCCACTTTTCCAACTACACACATACATACATATATATATAATTTACGCAAAGAGTCTGCATCAATATACCAATATCTGTATACAAAGTACAGATTTTCTTATCTTTAAGAAACAGTAAATTCAGTACCTTAAGAACAGTAAATTCAAAACTTGTAAATCTACATTATATTATATATTTATATTATATTACTTCCTAATAATTTGTCACTAACTTTCTGATAGCTTAAACTATTTTTACTGTTATATTTCATCACACATTATATCAATTTTTCTTATGTCAGATCTTTATGTATGTTCAACCTCTAGTATATGAACTTCATCCAATCATAGTGAACATTTAGTAGATATTAAAATTCAAATGTAATTTAAGTGATAAAAGTTCAGTGTGAAACTTCACAATAACAGTACTCTTACACAGACCAATTTGTAATATCACAGTAATAATAAATATCTATAAAATAAGATATTTCTATTTTTCCTTCCAGTACTACTGCTGGAAGCCAGTCTTCTTCAACTGTTTTTCCAGATGCTTTTAAAATGTTGAGTGATGGACTAGGGCTCCAAAGTGCAGGGGTCAAATCAGAAATGGAACCCCATTGGAACCTTGGTCAAGTCACACTCTCTCAGCCTCAGAGGAAGTCACGCCGGAACAAACCTTAACAAGAAAACCCATGTTAGCTTTCAATCACCATAAATATTTTAACGGCACACAACAACAATTAATTTATCTAGGTATTTTTGCTAAGTTTCCCTAGCTCTTGCTGGTTCCAAGATGTCTTTGAATGTAACCTATTTTGGTAACTTTGCACTTTCCTTAGCTTTGCCTAGAGATACACGCTCCAAGATATGATATCTGGAAACCTGATTTAATCCCTTAGAATAAATCATTCTTCAACTCTCTGTTAAGCTTCAGAGTGCTTTTGGCCACTTAATACACACAAGCCCCTTTCTTCTCCAAGTTCTTTCTCATTAAAGGGGAGGGAAGAAGAATAGTGGGAGTTGCAGTTGAAACCCTCCACCAGTGTTTTCAAACCAGGGTGCAACATCACTTCATGACCTCTCTGTAAGACTTTAAAGAGCTTGTTAGACTTTGTGCAGATGTAGTTAACTTAAATTTGCAAACTATAACTTTCATTGACGATGCTAGCTGGTGGATTCTGGGAGTTGCAGTTAAAAACCCTTACCAGTGTTTTCAAACTCTGTTCTGAATACAGTTTGCCAGGGTGCAACATCACTTGATGACTGCTCCATGAAGCCATGCAGATGGTAGTTAATTTACATGACCACGCTGGCTGGTGGGTTCTGGGAGTGGTAGTTGAATAACCCACCAATGTTTTCAGACTCTGCTCTGAATAGTTTGCCAGGGTGCAACATCACTTGATAACCCCTTTGTATATCCCCACTTATAGAATTATATAGTTGATTCTATCTTTTACTCCAAAGGTGGTACCCCACTTTTACCCCGAAGGCTATGGCAGGTAGCTGGTTGACCATGGTGGAAAAACAAAACATTAAGCAGAACTCTTTTTATGTCCAATCAAGTAATTTTCCCTCTTTTTTTGGCAGGACAACAAGCTCTTGAAAACAGTCATTTAACTCTTCCCTTAATTCTCAGCACTGGCTTTTAGAAAACAACATTGCTGCTTTAATTAGAAATTGCTCTCAGTGACCGAATGTTCCCAGGAAAACAAAGCATCACAGAAACACAGAAAACAGGAAACCTTGTGGGGGCGGACAGGGAGGAGAGCAAGTGAACCAAGGCGAAGGGAAGATGGAATTTCTCCCACTGCAGATAGACTCCTGCCTCTCTCAGTCACATCCTGGTTGTCATAGAGCTAATGAGATCAATTCCCTGTCATTTCCAAGGAAGCAAAACAGACATTGTAATAGATGAAGGTATCACCCTTACTTTGCAGCTCTTACAAGTCAGCAGTTTCACACTCTGCAGCAAGTCACAGATGAAAACAGAACACTTGGCCAAGCAACATTATAAAGATGGCAGAGATTATTAATGAGAGAGAATGTACAAGCTAGAAGAGGCTACAGTAGTTTGATTTTGCCTGAGCCAACTGAGAAGGGAAAGATTCAGTCCCTTAATCTCCTCTCCCCACTGCTGAGTTAACTTAATACAAAATCCTTTGGCACTTTTTAAATCAGTTTGCAGCAATTGATATAAGCAGAGGACAAAGGGGGGAAGTGGGAAGAGGAGAGAGAAGCAGGGAGCTTTTAAAAGCATCTGAAAAAGTGGGATGACAGGATTAATTAGGAATGCCCCTGCCAAATTAGGATACATTGAAAGTAAATTATTTCAGAACCTGAAAAGTGGTTTGTTTGTTTTTTACTGTTACTCCCCGAAATCTCTAGACAGCACTGTACAAATATCTGGGCTACGGTATTTCCAGAGATAGTAAAACACAATGCTGCATTCTGCAACAGAGAAAACCAATAAACAGTTCTAGGAACTATATAAAATTAAGCAACCGTTTAAAAGAAACACACAAACACAACCTTTCATTCTCCTTACCCATGCCTCAGGCATGGTCTGGTTGCAAAATCCTAATTGTGCAAACATTCTGACATGTCTTTGCAAGGATTAGGGGAAGAGGGCATGGAGTAAGTGTTGGTAATATTTTTTTTTTTACAGAGACTTTCCCAAAGAGTCACAGGAGATGACAAAGGCATCTGTGTGACCCAGGCATCTGTGTGACCCTGAAGACTACTATTTTATTGTGGCAAATTAAACTAGATTTTTTAAAACTAGATTTGCTATTTCTCAGATAAATTAAGTCACTTTTCCTCCTTTGACTTATTGACACTCTAAAGTGAACCCATCACATGATTTTCTTGGCAAGACTTATTAAGAGGGGTTATACCACTGCCTTTCTCTGACGCTGAGAGACTATGATTTGCTCAAGGTCACCTGATGGGTTTCAACAGCTAAGCAGGAATTTGAGCACTGTTTTTTCTGAAGTCCTAGAGCAGCAATCAAAATGTTTCTGGCTCTAAAACAATTTTTTTTAAAGCTGGAAGCATGAGCTTCCATAGACTTAAGTCTACTTCCTCAGATGTGTTTGGACTTCAGTTTCCGGAAGTCCATGTGCCAACTTCGTTCTTTCAGTTTCAAAGGTTCTACAAGATCTCTCTATATACTGATTGCACAGACTAACACAGCTATATCTTTGAATTTTTAAAAAAATGACACTTGGAGAGTAAGACTACCCCAAGATCACCCATTGGGATTCCATGGCCGAGAAGGGATTTGAACCCTTTTCTCCAAGAGTCCTGGGCAAACACTCAAATCACTATATCACACTGGCTCTCAATTATTATTTACCTTCAAGTTAATTGTGATTTATGGTGACCCTATAATGAGGAATTTTGGTCAACATTTATTGAGAGGAATGTTGCAATTACCTTCCTTGGAGGTTGAAAAAGTGTGATCCAGGGGCCAATTTTCTGCCCTAAGACACTTCAAGAGGTGCACGGCAGGGGGTTGGAATGGATGACCCTTGTGGTCTCTTTCAACTTTATGATTCTGTGATTCTCCCTAACTCTTGAATTTATCTCTTCCTCTTCCCAACTTTTTCTTCTTCCAGATTGAAAGCCTCCCCGCAGAGCTCTTTCAGTGCAGGAAACTTCGGACGTTGCACCTGGGCAACAACGTGTTGCAGTCCCTGCCTTCCCGGGTGGGCGAGCTGACAAACCTCTCTCAGATTGAACTGCGGGGCAACCGCTTGGAGTGCTTGCCGGTGGAGTTGGGAGACTGCCCATTGTTGAAGCGCAGTGGGCTGGTGGTGGAAGAAGACCTTTTCAACACATTGCCCCTGGAGGTCAAAGAACGGCTATGGAGAGCGGACAAGGAACAAGCTTGAGACGTACACACAGAGTCACAACCTGGGAATGGGAAAGGGGGCAAATGGGGAGAAGGCAGTGCTCCGGATGTGCTGGGGAAATTCAAGCTGCCGTTCTCTTTCACAGTTCTCCCCCTGCTGCCCTGCAGGCCTCCCAGCTTGAAACCTGGCTCGCCATGCAGACACCCCCCTTTCTGCCCAGGAACTTTTCAGAAGCAGGTGGGAATGAGGCTGTTTTGTTCCTTCAAAATGAAGGACCCTGTGGCTGGGAGGTGGTGGCCCTTCCAGACAGGGAGAGGACTGATCGGTGGTTCACAGGACAGGAAACTGGCGTAATGGAAAAGAAGTGACAAGATCTAAGATCCATTGCACAGCTCGATCTCCTGATCAAAAGGGACAATGGAGATAAAGTGAGAGGCAGACCTATCCTGTCTAAGACTGCCTGCCAACGTGTTATCTCCACTGGGGCTCTTACTGGGAACCAGATGTCTTCACCTTTGTAACATCCATCCCTTCAGCTTGCCAACCATACATGGTGACACTAACTTCTCTGCATAACAATGTACTTTTTGGTTGAACATTTAGGATGCTGCTACAGGAATTAAGAGGAGACAATCTCTCTCTCTCTCTCTCTCTCTCTCTCTCTCTCTTTCTCTTTTCCTCTTCATTTGGAAAATACTGACCTTTAAAAAATGAAATCTGTCATCTTACCTTAGATCACTGTCTGCCAAACTGACTTTAAATCTTGGTTCATATTTGCTCTCTTTTTGCTCACTCCTACGTAATGGTTCAGAAATAAGGAACTTTCCCATCTCCAAATTTGGGTCGCTTAATTCATCAGTTACACCAGCTATGAGATTAGGATGAAATTGTAAGTATAGCATCTCCCATGGTTACTTGGACTAAGGTTTTGTTTTTGTTTTGTTTTAAATGTCCTTGAAATATTGTGTCTGAGCAAGGATACTGTTCAGAAAAGTATTTTCAAGACCAGTTGGTAATAATTTACTTGGATGTATGATCATTTTTTAAATTATTTTCTAACTCGTTAAAACCTAATTACTTTTTAACTCTCTTGTTCCTCATAACCCTTGGGAGTGTTTGAAACACAGCAGTCTATTAAAAAAGTATCCCTTTTGCTTAGCAACATGGATGATGTTGGTTAAACACTAAAAACAAACGTGGAGCTTCTTTCAGCATTTCTCGTGCAACATTTTGTTGTACAGCAGCTTCAGTGAGACTGAAACTACATTTCTCCGCTCTACATTTCTGATTTTTTTAAAAATAGCAGCTAGTCTGGATCACACATACACCCCCACTGGTTTCTATGTTGTTTATGGGAAAGACAAGTCTTTGTCTCCATTATCAGAGCTGTAGCGTTGGCTGGTTTCTGCTTTTCTGAAAATAGGGTTTCTGTCTCTTACTTCTTGAATTATTTCTTCAATGTTAAAGGAAAGGTATAAAATACCTCCCAGGCATTATCTTGGTAGTGGCAGAGCTTGTTTTTCATTTCCTATTTCCAGCAAATGAGTCCAGACAGCATGCTAGGAAATTTGCAAAGCAGAATATGGGGGTACATAAGTGAGGTCTATGCAAGGAATTGAGGAACCCTTACAGAAACAAATAAGAATTTGCACTATTGTTTAATCCACCTGTCCACTGGAAGCTGAATGTTTTATTTTTAAATGGCTGTTGACTTGCTGCAACAAATTGTCAGGTCTTAGCATAAAGCTCTATCTAGAAACCAGTCTGTTAATTAAAAGAGGAATTCCATGATCTGGTTCTCTTGAGAATGAAGTGAGGCATTTTGCGTCAGAGGAATGAGAATAGTCAAACAGTTTTTGCTTTCTGCTGAAATTGCCAGGAAGGTCTTGGCTTTGCCAAATCTACGTGCATATGTTTGAAAAGAACACACACATACACACAATCACTCTCTCACTTTCACCTTTAGATGTTTATGACAGTAAAGAGGATTTTTAAAAGCTACTGCTCACTTTCCTTTCTTCTGTGTCTGATGTAATCGGAGAAGGACTTGCACGCACTAGTGAAGCTGACAAAACCATGTGAAAATCAATGTTAACCCAACTCTGGTATTGTCAATGTTTAAATAAAGCTTCATGGAAATCTTTGGAAAATCTGGGCTCTCCTTTAAAAACAAAGGAAGAAAAAACTTGTGTGGTTCTGGAAATGGATATACAGTAGTTTCAGGCCACCCCAAGAGTTATTTTGGTTCTGAACTCTAGCACATGTTATTACTACAAGATACACTTTGTTGGTGGTAAATTGTGCAGCAGATTGTACACATCAGAGGAACTTTTTGGAGTCCAGCTTCCCCTCTTAGCCAGTGCTTGAACTGGGTCTGCAAACTGATTCTACCCAGACTATTTCCACCTGATGGTCAAATTCCCCAATAATGGCTATATTTGGCACTTGAGTTGGGATGCATCCCTCGCCCACCCTGAGGCTGATGGAAGATGAAGTCACAAAGGTTTTATAGTACAGAATAAAACCAAAATGCACAAGTGTGGCCCATTGCTCCCTTAATCCATTCTCAGCTTTCATATATTTTTCCAGCTCAAACTGTTAAATGAAAACAAAACCCCACTCCTGGAAAAAATAAAATTGCGTTCACGTCTCCCTTAGGGGGCCTGGGTGGCACTGCTCCCCTAGCATCGTAGAATCATAGAGTTGGAAGAGACCACAAGGGCCATCCAGTCCAACCCCCTGCCATGCAGGAACTCCCAATCAAAGCATTCCTGACAGATGGCCATCCAGCCTCTGCTTAAAGACCTCCAAGGACAGAGACACCACCACCCTCCGAGGGAGTGTGTTCCACTGTTGGACGGCCCTTACTGTCAGGAAGTTCTTCCTAATGTTGAGGTGGAATCTCTTTTCCTGCAGTTTGCATCCACTGTTCCGCGTTCTAGTCTCTGGAGCAGTAGAAAACAAGCTTGCTCCCTCCTCAATATTACATCCCTTCAAATATTTAAACAGGGCTATCATGTCACCTCTTAACCTTCTTTTCTTGATATTAAACATACCCAGTTCCCTAAGGCACTCCTCATAGGGCATGGTTTCCAGACCCTTCCCATCTTAGTTGCCCTCCTTTGGACCCACTCCAGTTTCTCCACATCTTTTTTGAATTATGTTGCCCAGAACTGGACATAGTATTCCAGGTGGGGCCTGACCAAAGCAGAATCGAGTGGCACTATTACTTTCCTTGATCTAGACGCTATACTTCTATTGATGCAGCCTAAAATAACATTGGCCTTTTTAGCTGCCGCATCACACTGTTTTATTTTATTTATTTATTTATTTATTAAAATATTTATACCCCGCCCTTCAGCCTTAAAGGCTATCCCAGCGGCTTACAATTATTATTTTTAATTAGACAGTTCCCTGCCCTCAGGCTTACAATCTAAAAAGACACAACACAAAAGGAGAAGGGAATGGGGATGGGGAAGGGGATCAGGTCCAGCAGTTCTTCTCTCCCTCTGACGCCTGGACCAAGGCAGATGGACTGGAGGGAGGGCTCTGCTTCTTAATTCAGACCTGACGCGATGGAGGTAGCAGGTCTCTCTCTCTCCCTTCGATGACGAAGATGGTGAAGGGAGGGCTCATCTGCTTACTGTAGGCCAGGCCTGATGGAGGTGGCAGGCCTATCTCTCCCTTCGATGATGTTGGCTCATGTTCAACTTGTGGTCTACTTGGACTCCTAGATCACTTTCACATGTAGTCTCGTTCAGCCAGGTGTCCTCCATCCTATATCTGTGCATTTCATTTTTCCACCCTAAGTGTGGTACCTTACATTTCTCTGTGTTGAATTTCATTTTGTTAGCTTTGGCCCAGCTTTCTAGTCTATTCAGGTCATTTTGAATTTTGATCCTGTCCTCTGGGGTATTAGCTGCTACTCCTAATTTGGTGTCATCTGCAAATTTGATAAGTGTGCCCCCAATTCTGTCATCCAAGTCATTAATAAAGATGTTGAATAGCACTGGGCCCAGGACAGAGCCTTGTGGCACCCCACTGGTCACTTCTTTCCAGGTTGAAAAGGAGCCATTGTTGCGCACCCTTTGGGTGCGGCCAGTCAACCAATTACAAATCCATGTAATGGTTACCTTGTCTAGTCCACATTTTACAAGCTTGTTTGCAAGAATGTCATGGGGAACCTTGTCAAAGGCCTTACTGAAATCAAGATATTCTATATCCACAGCATTCCCTTCAACTAGCAAGCTGGTAATTTTATCAAAAAAAAAAAAGAGAGAGAGAGAGAGAGATCAGGTTTGTCTGGCATGACCTGTTTCTCTGAAACCCATGTTGATTTTTTGTGATTATGGCATTGCCTTCTAAATGTTCACAGATTCTCTGTTTAATTATCTGCTCCAGAATCTTTCCTAGTATTGATGTCAGACTAACTGGACGATAATTGTTGAGATCCTCTTTTTTTCCCTTTTTGAAGATGAGGACAACATTTGCCCTCCTCCAGTCTGCTAGGACTTCTCCTGTTCTCAAGGAGTTCTCAAAATTGATCCCTCCTTCAGTCAATGTAGACCCATGAGAGATCTTTTTTAAAAAACAAAAAAATGAACCTGAAATGACTTTCACTCGCTTCCTATTGTTAAAAATGGCCTCTTTTGATCTAAAATTGCCCATGGCAAAAATGTTCCCTTTACCCCCTAACGGCCATTTGAGAACAATTTTATTTTTGCCAGAGGTTTGTGTGTGTGGCTAACACAGGCCCCTAGCCAAATCCATGAGGCCCCTAACCAAATCCATAATGTGCTATCCTGCCTCACTGTTCTTAATGCAACATGCAGATGTCATGAGTTTCCCTTAACTACTCTCTTGTAGTATCTTCAGAACAAGACATGGAGATGTTAAATGTTTCTTTAAAAATCATTAAAGAGTTACTGTTACTTCAAAAATGCTAAAACTGGTTTTCTTGCAAGGCGAACAAGGTGAACAAAAAAAGTTGGGGTACAAATATCTCTTCAAACCCATCCCAAGGAAGACCACCATTCACTGCTGCAAATTAATGTCTTGAGTAAGAACCAATGTTACTTTCTGGACAGATTGCCAGTCAGTTAAATTTCATGCCAGGAGCATTGGGTTGCACAGAGCATTTGTGAGAAACCAAAGTGACCTCCACTTTCATTTCCTAAGTGCGATCTAGGACAGACATTTGCTGCTCCACAAACTGCCCTGGTATACTTGCATAGTGGTGCCAAAGCTTTCACAAAACACCCTGTTCATTGTTTTTTGTGGGTTTTTCGGGCTATGTGGCCATGATCTAAAAGAGGTTATTCCTAAGGTTTCACCATCATCTGTGGCTGGCCACTTGAGGGAATGCATTTTGATCCACGTGGGAACGAATGACACAGCAAGACACAGCCTTCAGAATATCAGAAGGGATTACGAGGCTCTGAGAAAGAAGCTAAAAGAAATGGATGCACAGATTGTCATCTCGTCTCTTCTGCCAGTTGAAGGGCATGGTCCAGGAAGAGAGAGGAAAATCTCAGATGTCAACAACGAGCTCCACAGATGGTGTCGCCGAGAACAATTTGGATTCTTAGATCATGGGCTGCGGTTGCATGAAGAGGGACTTCTGGCAAGGGATGGGCTGTATCTCACGCCAGTTGGCAGAAACGTTTTTGCCAACAGTCTGAAGAATCTGATTAGGAGGACTTTAAACTGAGTTATGTGGGGAAGGGAGACAGAATTTTGGAAGGCAAAAGGGCTGGAATAAATACTGAAACTGACATAGAAGGAACAAGGCAAACAGTGCAAGGACCCAACAGTAGGAGGCAAAAAAAAAATGCACAGGCATCAAGTAAAGGGGACACATGGTCTTCGATGTCTCTACACTAATGCACAGAGTATAGGAAATAAACAGGATGAACTTGAACTCAGCACAACAAGGGAAATATGATATAATAGACATCACTGAAACCTGGTGGGATGAGTCTCATGATTGGAATCTAGAAATAGAGGGGTATAACCTTTTTATGAGAAACAGGCCAAACAAGAAAGGAGGAGGAATAGCATTATATGTGAGGGATATTTACACCAGTGAAGAGATCCAGGACATCAATACTGGAAGCCAAGTGGAGAGCATCTGGATAAAAATTAAAGGAGAGGGAAACAACAGGGATGTTACTGTGGGAGTCTACTACAGACCCCCAACTCAGGCAGAGGAATTGGATGATGCCTTTCTAGAACACATGGCCACACATTCAGATAGCAGAAATATAGTAGTAATGGGTGACTTCAACTATCCTGACATTTGCTGGAATTCAAATTCTGCCAAATCACCAAGGTCTAGCAAATTCCTCACTTGCTTGGAAGACAATTTCATTGTGCAAAAGGTGGAAGAGGCAACAAGGGAGTCAGCTATTTTGGACCTGATCTTCACCAACAGGGAAGATGGGGTGCAAGTGGTGGGATCCTTAGATGGGAATGACCATGTTTTCCTGGAGTTTGTTATACAGTGGAAAGTAGAAGTTAGGCATAGTCAAATATGAATTCTAGACTTTAGGAGAGCTGATTTCAATAAACTTAGAGAAATATTAGGGGAGATCCCATGGTCAGGTACACTAAAAGAGAAGGGAGTTCAAGAAGGATGGGAGTTCCTCAAAAGGGAGATACTGAAAGCACAATTTCAGACAGTTCCAATGAGGAAGAAAAATGGGAGATGTCTCAAGAAACCAGGATGGATGACTAAGGAACTTTCAACTGAGGCTAAGTTTTAAATGCAACATGTAAAAGAAATGGAAAAATGGGGAAATCACCAAAAGGAAATCAAACAAATAGCCAGTACGTGTAGGGATAAAGTCAGAAAAGCTAAAACACAGAATGAACTCAGGCTGGCTAGAGAGATTAAGAACAATAAAAAGGGCTTTTTTTGGATATGTCCGCAGTAAAAGGAAGAGGGAAACGGTTGGGCCACTGCGTGCAGAAGATGGCAAAATGCTAACAGGGGACAGAGAAAAGGCAGAATTATTCAACACCTTCTTTGCTTCTGTCTTCTCAGAAAAGGCAAAGGGTGCCCAACCTAAGGATAATGGAGCAGAAGACAGAATAGTGGAATTTCAGCACAGAATAAGTAAAGAGATAGTACAGGAATACCTGGTTGATCTAAATGAATACAAGTCTCCAGGACCAGATGAACTACATCTAAGGGTATTAAAAGAAGTGGCAAATGTAATATCTGAACCACTGGCAATAATCTTTGAGAAATCCTGGAGAACAGGAGAAGTCCCAGCAGACTCGAGGAGGGCAAACAAGCTTGCAAAATGTGGACTAGACAAGGTAACCGTTACATGGATTTGTAACTGGGGATAGGATCAAAATTCAAAATGACCTGAATAGACTAGAAAGCTGGGCCAAAGCTAACAAAATGAAATTCAACACAGAGAAATGTAAGGTTCTGCACTTAGGAAGGAAAAATGAAATGCTCAGATATAGGATGAGTGACATCTGGCTGAATGAGACCACATGTGAAAGGAATCTAGGAGTCCAAGTAGATCACAAGTTGAACATGAGTCAACAGTGCGATGCAGCAGCTAAAAAGGCCAATGGGTGCAAACTGCAGGAAAAGAGATTCCACCTCAACATTAGGAAGAACTTCCTGCCAGTAAGGGCCATCGAACAGTGGAACACTCTCCCTCGGAGGGTGGTGGAGTCTCTGTCCTTGGAGGTCTTTAAGCAGAGGCTGGATGGCCATCTGTTGAGGATGCTTTGATTGGGAGTTCCTGCACGGCAGGGGGTTGGACTGGATGGCCCTTGTGGTCTCTTCCAACTCTGTGATTCTATGATTCTATGGCCCCATAACCTGAAAAAACCCACAAAAAACTATGGATGCCAGCCATGAAAGTGTTCGACTTCACAGCCTGTTCATTATCTGTTTTCAATACTGGGCATCGATTTCAGCTGTGACCCTTCCCCCAATACATTATTTCTTGTGCTCCTGAACAGCTTCAGAGCATCCTTTCATTTTTACTAAATGCACATCTGTACATATTTGGAACTGCACCCTGAAATTCCAGGTGAGATCGTATAGCAATATGAAGGCTACTAACCATCATAAAAACATTCACCTGGGCTGTTCCTGTGCTTCCAGCACACACCAGACCAGCAGCTGAAACGTAGAATATAGAGGCCATGGTTTTTACCTGCCTTTACCGGCAGCTCAGACTGCTGTTAAAGGTACAGGAGCAAAGCTGAGTAAAAATTTGGCAATGTGTGGGAAGCAAGCACTTTCACCAGCTCTCCTAAATTCAACCAGATAAATGGCAAGTAGACCAGAAATAACCAAACATAAGGACTCTAGTGATTATTCTGAGAGACAGAATGGTTTACTGGTTTGAATGCTAGATAATGGCACTGGGGACCAGATTTCAAATCACTGTTCAGCTATCGTGACTTGCTGGATGAGCCTGGGCATGTCACACTCTTTCAGCCTCAGAAGAAGGGAATAGCCATTAGCAAACCTCCATTGAATAAATCTGAAAAGGCTGTGTGATAAAATTGTTTGAGTACTGGACTAGGACTTGAGAGACCAAGGTTCGAATCTCTGCTCAGCCATGGAAACCTCCTGGGTGACCTTGGCCATGTCAGCTTCAGAGGAAGGCAAAGGCAAATAAATCTTGCCAAGAACCCCCATGACAGGGCTGTCTTAGGGTCACCATAAATCAAAAACAATTTGAAAGCACATAACAAGTCACCATTCTGGACCTTTGTTTTCCATCCTCATTTCCAGGATATCCAGATATTATTATGTATTCTTTTTGCATGCTAGAGAAATAAAAGACTAATCTATTACTCAATTAGTAATTTGGAGATGCATTACAGCATTCATGTTGTGTATTCACTGAGCACTGGATGTTTCTTTGATTTTGCCCTGTTTTAAGGACAAAACATTAATAATTTGCATCACACACTGTCCTTCTGATGTACTAGAGAATAAACATCTTCCAAAATTCCTTACAACAAAAACCACCATCAGCTGCTTTAGGAAGTACCTGGTGTCTGAGAATACATCCAAATGGTGTAGTTTAGGGGCTGGAGAGATTTATCTTATTTAAACATATTTTGTCCAAGAAACATAGTACGCAAGACAAAAATAACACCATCAGCAGCAAGGGAAAAAAGGAAACTATAATCTAAAACATCAGCCTCCAGTGATGGCTCATAAATTAAAACAGATTAAATGTGTTGTTGTTGTTGTTGTTGTTGTTGTGTGCCTTAAAATCATTTCTGTTTTATGGCAACCCTATGATGACTTTATGACAGGGTCTTCTCAGCAAGATTTGTTCAGAGCGTTGATATGCCATACGAGGTGGCCACACAGGGCCTTCAATGGGCCAGTGACTGACCAAGGTGGAGGGGGTGATCAGAAGCTGCTGACAAAGCGTCTATGCGCTCATGCACATGCATTTACGACAGAACTTGGGGGAAAAATAATGGCTCAGCAAGGCTTGTAACTATCAATACTCTATTATGGCAAGTCCTTCCTCACAGCTGAAGGAGGAAGTATGGATTGCATGTCAGTTGTCAGTCTGTTGACGATGAAGCAAACTTGTTTTCTGCTGCTCCAGAGAATAAGACCCAGAGCAATTAATTCAAACTACAGGAAAAGCGATTCCAGCTCAACATTAGGAAGAACTTCCTGACAGTAAGAACTGTTTGACAGTGGACCACACTCCCTCAGAGTGTGGTGGAGTCCCCTTCTTTGGAGGTTTTTAAACAGAGGCTAGATGGGCATTTGTAAGGAGTTCTGGGAATCTCTCATCCTGCATGGCAGGGGGGTTTGACTTGATAGCCCTTGGGATCTCTTCCAACTCTTTTAGTCTGTGTTGTGGGAGCTGGTGATGTTGTCAGCAGGTTCTCCCCACAAAACGGGGGGGGGGGGGGGGAGGGGTAAGCCAGCTTTTCACCTTCATCTGCTCCTGGCCTTGGAGACCATGAATGGTCACCCTGTAGGTTTTCATAGCCCAGCAGAGATTTGAATCTACCTTTCTGGAGTTCTAGATCACTTGCCAAACCACAACACTGTACTGGCTCTCACAGAATAAATGAGCAGTTTATATTAGCTGCTTATCATAAAAGCAATAGTATTGAGATTAAACCTTAACTCTTTCATATTCCCAGGAGACAATTCAGTTGCTGAATTTACTGTCTAGGACATCAATGACATGCCAGGGCAGAGGAGAGCAGCATAGCTGGCATTGTTCTGGAGGAGACATATACTCTATTTTGCTGGTGGCCTGTGAAGGATCATACTGGTGAGTTGACAACTGTTTTATTCATACAAGTAACTACTTGGCTGGATGTCTTGTACAGGAGATGGCAAAGGCAGCCCAGACACTGCATGTGTGGGTAGCATACTTTGTCAAAATGCTTCCTAGTTTCTTGGGGGTGGGAGGTGACCATATCTGGAGCAACAATAACATTTTAAAGCCATGTTGGTCAAAATGCAGGCTGTGGTAACATGCTGCCCCCCAAAGACCAAAAATCTCCTCCAGTTCTTGCTCCCATCAAATGCCCTCTGGGAGAATGTGGGACATTTTTGCTACATGTCTCTCCACCCCAGCCCATGTTGGTTCCAAAAAAGGCCTTTAAAAAAACAAGACGTATCTTTTGATCACTTCTTGTCATTTGGAACAGACTCTCTTGGGATTACAATAACCCAGAGGGCCTAACAATTGCTAAAAATGCACTTTACGTGTGCTAGAGGGGATGGGGGGGGGGGGGGGGGAGAACTGGATGTACAGTATTTGGAAGCAGGTACAGTGTGTGTGTTGGGGTGGGGGGAGTATGGCCCTCTATGGCCTCCTAGTTGCCCACCCCAGTTTTAAAGCATGATTCAAACTGCTGTTTTTGAGTCAGTTTTGTAGTCACTTCTGGAGCTGCTTTTTTACCAAAGCCAAGGAGGTGGTTTTGGTTCCTGCCATAGTCATCCGTCAGTCTTTGGTATGTAGAGAGATCTTGTAGCACCTTTGATACTAACTGAAAGAAAGAAATTGGCAGCATGAGCTTTTGTATACTTCAGCCTAGTTCCTCAGGCGCATTTGGTGGAGTGGAAGCCAGGTACAGATAGATATAATATAGATAAAGATATGTCATTGGTTTGTGAGGATGTCAATTCAAACTACAAATCCTTGGTGTATGGAAATTAAGTTGCAGGGCCAATTTTAATTATGGGATGGTCGTTAGTTCACAAAGACATAGGAAACTAGTCTTTGTGAATGTAGATGAACTGGCAGATCCAGTTTTGCAATGGGACTAGCCTGTGGTGAGGGAAATAGATTAATGTAGGGCATCCCTATGTGGATGGGGTCAGATAGTGTTGAAGTGCATGTAGTGTGTCGAGAAACCATTCTTTCTTCAGTCCATTGCTGAGGGACTGTAGTTTGTGGATGCATTCCAGTTCTGCCGTTTCTCTTTGCAATCTACCTTTGTAGCTCTTTTGTTCTGAGTTCTGAGATGGAATGCCCAGGGAGATTGAAATGTTCTGCCACTGATTTTTGTGTACTCCCATTCCTAATATCTGATTTATGTCCATTTATTCTCTGGCACAGGGACAATGTAGAGTGCTACCTATGCTACAGATTCTATACAACAGTCCTAAGGGGCTGGGATGGAATCAATTCTCCAGACATCATTGGAGAGCAACTCCCAGCAATCTTCAACACTGGCTCTACTGACTGTGGCTGCACTTCAAAATCTGGAGGGCTACACAGTTCCTACCCCCACTATTAGTAGTCTCAGCTTGGGTAGAACCTATTGAATCAATAGGTTCCATAGCAATTTTAACTCAACAACTGAAAAATTAATTTGTTAACTAGGCTTTATTAAGTAAAATCTCTCTCTCTCTCTCTCTCTCTCTCTGCCTTTCAGAGGAGCACAGACACAAAGCATCATAATCTGAAGTCTCCTGAGGTCACAATACAGCCACTCATTTAAAAGCTCCCAGTTTCTGAGCCCACATTACTTTCCTGCTGGGATGTTGGATATACAGGAAATGAGTTTCAGTTCAATCTCAATCAGGATTTCATGATAAATTTGAAAATTTGCTTCTGGAGGAAAAAAAAGCTCAGATCCATCAACTTCTTGAGATGAATGAGAATCTTGCTTCATTTGGGTTTTAAACAAAATCTGAACAATTTGGGAAAAGCCAGATGTGGAAGAAACCAAGAGATTTGCTTACCCTTCTATTTACTTCAAACACTCTGTTTGATACAAACGAATAGGTTTATCACACTAGAGGGCAAACAGGAATTAAACAGGAATTAAACAGGAAATGCCCTATGTTAAACATAAGGCAACAGGAAATGCCCTATGTTAAACATAAGGCATTTCCTGTTTAATTCCTGTTTAATTTCTGTTTAAATCCTGTTTGCCCTCTAATGTGATAAACCTTACAGTTGGCTTATGCAGACCTAGATACTCAGGTAAGTATTCCTTGGTGCCTTGCCTTCAGAGAGCAGACTCCCAGATAAGGTAAGTGTGCCCGTGCTGGGATAAGTACCCTTTTTGGACTACATCTCCCAGGATCCTCCACGCCAATGAGCAGGGTGATTCTGGCAGTGGTAGCGCAAAATGCTGGACTTCCCACCTTTAGTTGGATCCCATGCTATTCCTAGGTTAGCCCCATTGGGCTGAAGGTATGTCGCTCCACGGTAAGTATGTTCCTGGATGGCTGGCATTGCACATGGCTGCATCCAGAGTGCATGGGATCACTCCCTTTTAAATATGTGCTCCTCTGAAAGGCTAAGGCACCTCGAAGGAAGGAAAGAAGGAGGGAAGGGGAGGGAAGGGAAGGGAAGGGAAGGACAGGACTAAACCTTATCTTGGGCTTCCAAGCTGGTTGAGTCTGAGTCAAGAGATGAAGGTAAGGCATTGCAGTTAAGACAAAAAGTTTCCTGGAGAGAGAGAAAGGCCACCATCATGAAGACAAGAGACAACCCAAAAGTGGTGATGAAGACCATGGAATCAAATGGGACAATGGAAGAATCCCTGGTGCTTCATTTGGAATCCAGAGAAAGAAGAAGGAATTGGAGAGTCAACCATAGAGGATAGTCTTCCATTGGCATGCCGGTGAGAAGTAAAGATGACTGCCAGGACTCCATAATAGGTCCATTGGGAAGTAACACTCAATGCAGCTTGTCTTAGTTTCAGTCTGTCCCTCTGCAGAATCAGGAGAAGTCCTGTCTCTCAGCTAGGAGGGATTTCTTGGAGGAGAACCAAGACTGACCCGGTGAGCTCTTTTTCTACTGGACTCTTCTCTGGTTTGTCTGAAGAAACAGCCAGCCCATCTTTTAACCTGGCAGTGCAGGCTTTATGAGCTGGTTGCCTGAATTGGAGCCAAGAAGGAATTTTCCCCTGTTGAGCCCAAATTGGCCCCGGGTCCAGACAGGTTTTTGCCTTCTTTGCACTGCCTTCCTCCTGAGCTGCTTCCCTTTGGCTTGAGGCTCAAGAGGAGTCAAAAGATGGGACTTCTCAGACAGAAGGATGAACCTCATAATCCAGATCAATAAAGCTGGAGGCCTTGAACTGTGTCTACGTTTGTCTTGTTTTTGTTCTTGCTTATGGGGACATTTTGCACAATCTGTGCAGAGAATTTCATTTTGAGCCAAGTAGACTGATCTGGGGATTTTGGCTGCAATTCTAAACAGACTGACTTGGAGTAAGCTATATTGAATAGAGCTGGATTTAATGGGGGAAGGTATGGGGGAATAAAAGTACCTGTCCTATATGATGTTCACCTTTGGTGAAATACCATCCATCAGTGTATGCGTCATCAGAGAGGAACTGGAAATCAAATATACACTGAAGATTGTCTCATCACTCTTATTGGTATGGGGGCATTTCTCACAGTCTGTGCAGAGAATTTAATTTCAGACCAAGTAGGATCAAGGGAAGTAATAGTGCCACTCTATACTGCTTTGATCAGGCCCCACCTGGAATATTGTGTCCAGCACCACAATTTAAAAAGGATGTGGAGAAACTGGAGCGGGTCCAAAAGAGGGCGACAAAAATGGTGAAGGGTCTGGAAACCATGCCCTAGCTTAACACGAGTCAACAGTGCGATGCAGCAGCTAAAAAGGCCAATGCAATTTTAGGCTGCATCAATAGAAGTATAGTGTCTAGATCAAGGGAAGTAATAGTGCCACTCTATTCTGCTTTGGTCAGGCCCCACCTGGAATACTATGTCCAGTTCTGGGCATCACAATTCAAAAAGGATGTGGAGAAACTGGAGCGCGTCCAAAGGAGGGCAACTAAGATGGTGTAAAGTCTGGAAACCATGCCCTATGAGGAACGCCTTAGGGAGCTGTGGATGTTTAGCCTGGAGAAGAGAAGGTTAAGAGGTGATATGATAACCTTGTTTAAATACTTGAAGGGATGTCACATTGAGGAGGGAGCAAGCTTGTTTTCTGCTGCTCCAGAGACTAAGATGCGGAACAATGGATGCAAGCTCCAGGAAAAGAGATTCCACCTCAACATTAGGAGAAACGTCTTGACAGTAAGGGCTGTTCGACAGTGGAACACATTCCATCAAAATGTGGTGGAGTCGCCTTCCTTAGAATTTTAAAGCAGAGGCTGGATGGCCATCTGTCAGGGATGATTTGATGGAGAGTTCCTGCATGGCAGGGGGTTGGACTGGATGGCCCTTGTGGTCTCTTCCAACTCTATGATTCTATGATTCTACCCTGTTTCTCCCAAAATAAAACATCCTCTTATTATCCAATTCAGCAAAACCTAGTAGAGGTTTTCCTGAATTGCTAAATATAAGTCCTCCCCCCAAGTAAGACCTAGCAAAGTTTTTGTATGTATATAATAAATGCTCTTTTTTCCCAACAATAAATGTGAATTTCTTCTCATGGTAGAATAAGACATCCCCTGAAAATAAGACCTAGTGCATCTTTGGGAGCAAAAATTAATATAAGACATAGTCTTATTGTCGAGGAAACACGGTATGATTCTAGGACTGAGCTGGCGATTCTGGCTGCAGTTCTAAGCACACTGACTTTTGAGTAAGTACTATTGAATTTTCATTACATTAACATGCAGGGCACAGAGATTCCAGTGATACCAACTGTCAAAGTGAAAACTAATAAAGCCATTGATAACCAACTGATAACCAATAATCTCTGCAATTAATGATCAATAATGAACAGTTCAGCCATAGTGAGAAATAGAGCTAAAGGAAAAACTTGTCCTTTTGAATCTGGCTTGTAGCCCCCACCTTAGGAGGGAAGAGGGAAGCAAATGCGTGCTAATGGCAACAAGTGTTCCTGATAAGACTAAGACTGGCTGAATGCCCAGAAATCAGAATGTTACAAGGACTAAGCTAAAAACAAAAGGTTTCTGTCAGTAAGCCTAGCAGATAGATAGTGATATATAATGAAATGAGGTGCAAAGAATATATATATAAATGAATGTTAAACTACGCATGCTCAATGAATATTTTGTGGGTTAATAAAAACTGTTTACGCCATGTTTGGGACATTCAGTCAATGAGATGACTTTTGGCTGAAGCACTGCATGCAGACTAAGCTGTTTGGAATAAATGAATCTGATTGGAAATTTTCACAAATGCCTCATTTGCATAATTGGTTGTGAATGGGTTAATTGACCCTTTGTTTACCGTAACATAACTATTGGAATTTCAGTACAAAGGACACTTGAGTAGAATGGTCCAAGAATTTTCTCCATTGTTTGATTTCAAGTTGGAGTTTGGACTATGCATCAAAGAACCTGTCACCAGCCATACAAGCTGTGGGATTGCAGCTGGTTTAGTCCAGAAAAGGAACTTTTCCAAACTCTCTCTGAAACTAGTGCTTGCAGCATTGCCTTGGGCTCAATCACATTTATTAACTGCAGTAATTCCCTGAACAAGATAGGATTCTAAACACTTGGTTTCTATCAACAAAACACTGCAAAATCTACACTACAGTGTTTGTTCCCACTTTTTAACACAGGTCCAAAACCCACTTCAGAAATAATCCCGTTTGAGACCACTTTAACTGCCCTGGCTCAGTGCTAGGGAGTCCTGGGAATTGTAGTTTACTGTCACACCAGAGCTCTCTGCTAGAGAAAGCTAACTTTCTCACAAAACTACAGTTGCCAGAAATTCCCTAGCATTGAAGCAGGGCAGTTAAAGCAGAGTGGATTATTTCTGCAGTGTGTTTTGGACCACAATTTGTTATCAAGAAAGGCGGTGTGTGTGTGTGTGTGTGTCCTAAAATAAATAATAAATACTTAAAAGTCTGTCTATGGAGACAATACTTCATCACACTCTACTCTATTAAAAAAAAAATTAAAACCAGAACATGTGTGGCTAAAGAAATCAGGGTGTGGTCAATATAGCCAAAGTTATTAAGAACAGACAAGCTAGGAATGGCTGCAGCAGCTTGCTTTTGACTGAGCCCACTGTGAAGGATACGACTCTTCCCCAGTTCAATATTCTCTGCCCAAGACAAGGGCCTGTGGGTTCACAAAAGACAGAGACACCCTGATATTCTGGGAGGGGCTACCAAATCCTATGCCACATTTTTGTCACAAACTGTGCTTCAGTTCCTATGTTCCCTGTACTCTCCAGAGTAGTTTCCCACCGGTAGTAGTCTAGGAAGTCTATACAACTAAGAGTGGTCTGCTATACATTTCAAAAGAATGTAAAATGACTCTACTCATTAATTGTAACTTTTCCCAGCCGTACTTGGAGTAATTAAATGAAATGACCATAGCAAGTTGCCTTATGAAAGCCAGCATGGAAAAGGCAGTGTTGGATTAGAACGCTGGGAGACTAAGGTTCAAATTCCCATTCGGCAATGGAAATTTAAGGTGCTACTTCCTTGGAATTCATTCATTTTTTCTGGTAACCAAAGTGCTAATTGCATTACATTCCAACTGTAGTGAAGATTTCACTCTTTTTTGGGGAGGGGGGGCAATGTTTATTGCATTTTTACTACTTTTCCTGTTGCTAGCACTTCCAGGAGACCAGCTTGCATCCCAGCTAACCTCTGAAGAAAGTTTTCCAAGAAAAACCTGTGATGAGGGTCACATAAGTGGGAGACGACAAAAACAACAAAAGTTGCCTTACAACAGATCAAATGGTTGGTCCATCTAGACCAGTATTTAATGCCTTTCACTCATGTTAGACTACAACTCCCACCATTCCCAGTCAGTAGTGGCCCTTTTCCAGGCTTTGCATTTTTTTTGGATCTGCTTCTTAATTTAGTTATTGGTTGTTTTGTTTTTCTCTTACATAACATGTTTTATCTGTGCTTGTTAAAAAGAAAGAAAGAGAAAACAGGACAGAAATAACTGGGTAACTGGCTGCACCCACCAAATGCTTTTTCCTCCAAACTTTTAAAAGGATCAGATTTTTAAAAGGGAAACCTGCCACACCACTTTTATCTGGATTGAGTCCATAGAGATGTCAAAGTCCACCCGAGGGGCCCCTGAGAAAATTCAATTTGCATGAATGTCTGTGTCCTCTCAGCAGTTTATCACATGGTGCTGCTGGACAGGATCACGGGTACAGAAGAGTGGAGACTTAACTCCTTAGAAAAGACACAAGAGCTGCCCAGCGACACCCGGTCTCTTTAACATTCATCATTTGGCCTTCAATGGCAACTGTAACTCAGGAACAGATCCATCAGGTAAGGAAAGGGGAAGAACAAAAATGAAATAAATTGAAAAATTACAGCAACTCTTCCCCACCAGCCAAAGATCTATGCTTGCAAACACAAGTAAAGTAATTTCCTCTCCCAGCCTCAGCAATTGCAGTGATTTTGCTGGTGGTTTTTAGCTCTGCTTGGTGCATGAATATTTTTTCTGAAAGCATCTTAAACATCTGTTCCACCTTTCTCAGTTTCCCACCTTCTTTCTTTGTATTATCAGTTGCGTCTATGTCCAAAATCACCTTTCTTCGGCTTGAGAGATAATCTTCTTGGTTTCTATAAATGGCAGGGGATTGTCTAGAAGGAAAAGATTGCTTAAACAAGAAGGTTGCCTTGTAAATTTATATGGAAAGAGACAGATGAACATTTTAATAGTTACAGAGCATTCTCTGTCTCCCTGTTCTGGTTATTTCAGCTGAAAATTTGGTTGGTATATTTTTTAAAAGAATTAATTGACCCCTAACAGAATTGACCTAATATTCTGTTAAACATTCCTCATTTCCCCATGAAAAATTTAGGACTGCCATTGCAGAGTGCTAAGAAACTAATTCTTTGATTAGCTGGAAATTTATGGTGCCATTCCATAATATTTGATTTATTTAGAAATAGGCAAGCACTTTATTGTGCTACGTATCAACAGGCAGCAAAATTGCTATCTGCTTCAAGTAACTCATGGTAGTAATGCTCAACTTGCTCTGAAATTCAAACACAAAATAAGTAGATTTATAATAACTTGAAACCTCAGATCTTTGCGAGGAGCTGAAGAAAATCTGCTTTGTGTATTCAGATCAGTATTACATTCCAGAGGATAGGAGGAAAAGAGATGTTCTTGGCTATTAGGATGTTTTTAACATTTAAAATGATCAAACATAGGATGTATCCACACTGCAGAATTAAAGCACTGACTTTCAAGGCTCCATCCTGTGGAATCCTGGGATTTGTAGTTTGGCAAAGTCTGTCAGAGCGCTCTGGTGCATTTACAAACTACAAATCCTAAACTGTCCTCAAACTTCGTTAATTCTGTAGTGTAGAAACACCCTTAGAAATATTTATTTTAAAATACCCAAACAGATGCCAATTTGCTTCTGGTCCAAATTGAAGGTGCTACTGACAATATGAGAGAGCCAACATGACATAGTGGTTTGAGCATTGGACTCTGGATACCAGGGTTCGAATCCCAGCTCGGCCATAAAACCCACTGGGTGGTCTTTGGCAAGTCACACTCTCTCAGCCTCAGGGAAAGGCAATGGTAAACCTCCTCTAAAAAAATCTTGTCAAGAAAACCCTATGATAGATTTAGCTTAAGGTTGCCATAAGTTGGGAACAACCTGAAAGAACACAACAATAAACTGACAATATGCAAAGCCCTAAATAAGTGGAAACTTTGATATCTGAGGGAGTCCCCATTTTTGCCTGAGGACTGAGATGTGCTGGGGGGTCCTTTTTGTGTATATATTGGGGGCAATATAGTACATGAGGACATGGTGGAGGGCCTTGTCTGATGTGGCATCTCAATTGTAGAATTCCCTCCTCTGAGAGTTCCAATTGACACTGATATAGGCTTCATTTTGGCACCAGGTGAAAACATGATACCCGATGACACCATATCAGGAGGAGGAGCTAATACCCTAGACTGGATCAGAATTCTAAATTACCATACCAGATTAGAAAGTTGGACCAACATCAAAAAAATTAATTTCAGCAGGGATCAATGTAGGATACTACACATAGCCAGCAAAAATGAAATGCATAGGTATAGAATGTGACAACAGTACATGTGAAAGGGATCTAGTAGACCACATGAGTCAACACTCAACAGTGTGATGTGGCAGCTTAAAAAGCCAATATGATCATAGGCTTCATCAATAATAGTACAGTGTCTAGAATTGGAGGGAAGTAATAGTGCCACTCTATTGTGATTTGGTCAGACTTCACCTGGAACTCTGTGTCCAGTTCTGGGCACAATTCAAGAGAGAGAGATTGACAAGCTGAAGTGTGTCCAAAGGAGAGGGGCCAAAATGGTTAAAACCCTGTGAGGAGTGCCTGACATGACAGCCATGTTTAAATATTTGAAGGGATGTTATATTGAGGATGCAGCAAGCTTTTTTTCTGAAATGGAGCAACAGATTCAAACTACAGAAAAAGAGATTCCACCTCAACATTAGGAGGAATGTCTTGACAGTAAAGCTGTTTGACAGTGGAACACATTCCCTTGAAGAATGGTTGGAGTCTCCTTTTTGGAATCAAGTTGACTCTGACACAATTGTCTTTGAATAAGAGGCTTTTAGGACACACTGTCATTAACAGGTCTTGCAAACTCAATAAAGCCAGCACAGCCAATGGTAAAGGATGCTGGGAATCCGACAACTTCCAGAGGGTCACATTATGTCTCCCACCCTGCCTTAGGAGTATGTGGTTGCTTTCATGTTGACAGAAGGGGCATGATATCCTATAGCTAAGAGGAAATTGTAGCAGAATGCAATTTGTTGTCAATTATTGACAAATTGGCTTTGACTTATGTCAGCCCTACAAAAGAGAGGTCTCCCATTTACCAACAGCCTGAGGCCAGCACACACCAACAAAAGCTGATAAGGCAGTTCCACAAACCTAAACGTTGATCCAAAGAATAGTCCAAAAGCCAGAGCCGAGGTCAGGGTTGGGGAAATCACAGAAGTCAATCTGGTCCGAGGTCAGGGCAAGGAGAAAGCAGCAAAAGTCCAAATCGTTCCAAGGTCAAGGCAAACCAGAGTTCCAGAGACACAAAGCCAGCACACAGTCACACCAAGAGACTTACAATATGTTCTGGCAAAGGGATGGTGTCCCACAGGTGCTTAGGTAAGAGACACCCTCCCTGTTGGCAGCTGTTCTTTATTACCAGCTTGCTTTTTAACAAGCCTGCAGGACCAACGCACACAAGCACTCTCAGCCCTCCTCTCCTTTAAAGGAGGGAACCACCAAACTGGATTCTTCATTTGAAACCTCACTCAGCTGCTTAGCCTCTGAAGGAAGCTCCACAGTGCCAGAGCCTGGCTGGGCTCCTACTCCTGGGACAGTTGAAATGTCAAGACTGGGACCTGGTCTAGCCTCCAAATCCTCTTGCTCTTGAGGAGCCATGTCCTCCTCCTCATCATCTTCTGACTCCATCTCTTGGCTGGCCATGACACAGCCCTGCTCAGGTCTTGCAAACTTCAGGCAACTGTGGTTTCCCTGATGGAGTCTATCCAACTGTATTGCAGTCTTCCTCTTTTCCCAGCATTATTTCCAAGGAGTCACTTCTTGTGAAATGTCCAAAATACACTAGCCTTAGTTTGGTCATTTTGGTGGCTGGGGAGAGTTCAGGGTTGATTTGTTGGCCCCCTTTATTGATCATTTTGGCAGTCCATGGTATCAGCAGAACTCTCTCTTCCAATTTTATTAATTGCCTTAAAGTAGGATTTGACCTGTGGGGACCCAAAGAATGAGAGGTCTTGCAAACTCAGAATTGTCATGGCTTTCTTAGAATTGTAGAATGCTAGAATTGGAAGAGACCCCAAGGGCCATCCAGTCCAACTCCCTGCCATGCAGGAAGACATAATCCATGTACTCCAAAAGATGGCTTTCCAGCCTCTGTTTAGAAAATTTCTGAGAAAGAGACCTCACTACTTCCAAGACAACATATTCCAATAATCAAACAGTTCTTTCTGTCAGGAGGTTCTTCCCAATGTCAAGGTGGAATCTCTTTTCAAGTAGCTTCAATCCGTTGCTTTGTGTACTAGGCCCTGGAGCAGCTTGCTCCATCCTCAACATGACATCCCTTCAAATATTCCAACAGGGCTATCATGCCCTCTCTTAACCTTCTCTTCCTCCGGCTAAACATACCCAGCTCCATCTCTCTTCATAGATCTTGGTGGTTTCCAGACTTTTCACCCTCCTCTGGACATGCTCCAGCTTGTTAACATCCTTTTTGAATTGTGGTGCCCAGAACTGGACACAGGATTATTCCAGGTGAGACCTGACCAAAGCAGAATAGAATACTATTATTATTTTCCTTGATCTAGATGCTATGCTTCTATTGATGCAGCTGTGAATATGTCCAACCACCTGTATTACAGTCTTCATCTTTTCTTGCTGCCTTCTTCAATGCCCAACATTGTAATCGTTTCCAGGGAGTTATGTCTTATGATATGTCTGAAGTATCTTGACTTCTAGGGATTCTTGTTATCGGACCCATGATGAGCACATTTCTCCCAATCTGCAGTTCCACGCAGATGGCTTCCTTGTCCTGGAGAAGTTTTTCAGCCCTGAAGCATGTGATGCGATGAGGGCCCAGATCCAGAAGATCGTTGCTGAGATGGATGTGCCACCTCACTGCCGAACAGAGTTCTCAACCAAGGAAGAGGAACAGTTACAGGCTCAGGTATAAAGAAAGACTAACTCAGGTTAACTGTCCAAGAAAGAAAAGGTGTGGTGTGGTTGTTAAAAGTCTCTGTTTAAAGGTTAGCGTTGGATTAGGACTCAGTGGGACTGAATGACGTAGCTGCATATGTCTGGATCAGTTTGCAAAGGGATTTTTTTAGGACTAAGGGTGCATCTGTACTATAGGAATAATGCAGTTTGACAAGCCCAATTAATCCTCTGTCATCTCACTTTTTCAGCTTCTTTCTAAATGTCCTGGTTTCTCTCTCCTCCTCCCGCTTTCCTCTTTTGTCCTCAGCTTACTTCAATTGCTGCAAACTGAGGTTGCATCTACACTGTAGAATAACACAGTTTGACACTACGGCCCCGTCCATACTAGCCCATTTGCCCTGGTTTGATCCAGATGAGATCGATCATGGCAAACCGATTCTATCCCATATATGGACTGGGGTTCCCTTTAAAAGGGCCCCATTCATTTCCTTCCAGTTTAAAGAATGAATGGGGCCCTGAAGGGAACCCCAGTCCATATATGGACAGGGGTTCCCCCTCTGCCCCATTCATAAAAACGGAACAGCCAATGCGAATGACAGCTGTCAAACTGAGGGGAAAAAAGAAATTTTTTTTAAAAAATACAAAAAAATACAAAAAAAATCCAATGAATTACTAATAAATAAACTGCAATAAAATACACTAAAGTACAATGAAATACAATGAAATAAATAATAAATGAAATAACTATAAAATAAAATAAAATAATACAATAAATAATTAATAAAAAATACATTAAAAATATTTTAAAAAATCAGGAGTGCCCGATTTTGCCAGGAGAGGAGGAATGTTCCACCCCCTGGCCTTTTCCCCTCCCCTGAACTTGACCTGAGTTATTGTATTTTATTTTAGTATTTTTTTAAATATATTTTTTAATTTCTTATATTTTTTTATTATTTTTTTTTAGTTTGACAGCTCATGCGCATTCTACAAGGCTCCTTTCCCATCGAATTTTATGAATGGGGAAAAAGGGAAACTCCTGTCCATATATGGATTGGGGTTCCCTTTCAATTTTTAAAGGGCCCCATGAAAGGGACTAATAAATAAAATTTATTTACTAATAAATAAAATACTAATAAATAAAATTTATTTACTAATAAATAAAATACAATAAAATACAATAAATAAATAATAAATAAAATAACTCTAAAATAAATAAAATAATAAAATAAATAATTAATTAAAATACAGTTTAAAAAAATATTTTAAAAATGCTGGAGTGCCCGATTTTGCCTGGAGAGGAGGCATGTTCCTCCCCCTGGCCTTCTCCCCTCCCCTGAACTTGACCCGATCGTGATCGGAGCCAAGTTCACATTCCCCGCAAACCGGGTTTTCCCAAAAGAAACGTTAAAAAACCCGCTTTGGGAAAACCTGGGTTATGGGGGATTTACCCCGCTACAGGTGTGCAAAATCCGGATTCAGTAGTGTTAAATCCGGTTTCAGTGTGAACTTCTTGATTTTAAACTGGTTTGCTAACCGGTTTATAACGTAGTCTGAACGGGCCCTACATTAACTTCTAGGACTCCATCCTACAAAATCCTGGGATTTTGTAGTTTTGTGAGGCACCAGCACTCTTTGGTAGAGTAAGCAAAAGACCTTGTAAAATGAAGTTTAAAAAAAACATTTTAAGGTTTTACAAGCATTATAGACTTATGGCATATATACATACAAATCCCAGGAGTCCATAGGATGGAGCTACAGCACTTAAAGTGGTGTCAAACTGCATTATTTCTACAGGGTAGATGCACTCTTAGGGCCAAAACACACTGCAGAAATAATCCAGTTTAAGACCACTTTATAACTGCCCTGGCTCAATGCTAGGAAATTCTGGGAACTGCAGTTTGGTGAGACATTTAGCCTTCTCTGTCAGAAAGCTCTGGTGCCACCACAAACTACATTTACCAAGATTCCCTAGCACTGAGCCAGGGCAGTTAAAGTGGTCTCAAACTGGATTATTTCTGCAGTGTGTTTTAGCCCTTAGATCCAGGATCAAATTATCATTTAGTTGATTTGGTGACCATCGACTTCTTACTATCTCTCAACTTGAGAAACAAACCTACCTTGCAGGTATGATCTGAAAATACAATGGAAGAGTTATCAGTGGGGAGTTACATTGTGGGTTTTAGTTTGAACTTTAAAAGGAGCTGAAAATCGCTTCGGCACCATGGATAGTTACTTCAAAGTTTAAATCAGGAACTAGCAAGCTTTCTCTGAGCTGATCTGCACTGCAGAAATAATGCATTCTGACACTGCTTTAACTGCCATGGCTCCATCTTCTGGAATTCTGGGATGTGTAGTTTTGAGAGATATTTAGCCTTCTCTGTCAGAGAGCTCTGGTGCCACAATAAATTACAAATTCCAGGGTTCTATAGGATGGAGCTATGACAGTTAAAGTGGTGTCAAACTGCATTATTTCTTTAGCACAGGTGTAGCCTCTACCATAATGGACAGGGAAGGGTCCAGTACTACACTACAGTGGCTCTTTAGTGGAGATTTCTAAGTCCCTCACCAAACTACAGAGTCCACAGGAAAGAGTCATAAAGTGGCATTAAACTGTCCATAGTGTATTGTCACTCTTATTAGTTTGCCTTCATTACTATAAGCATCCCACAGTGAATCAAGTAAATGTTTTCTGGGCATAACTATGTTGGGTGCATCTACACTATAGAAATAATGCAGTTTGACACCATTGTAAGTGCTGTAGCTCCATCCTATGGAATCCTGGGATTTTTGTTTTACAAGTTCTTTATCCCTCTTTGCCAAAGTGTGCTGGTGCTTCACCAAACTACACACCTCATGATTCTTTAAGAGGGAGCCATGGCAGTTAAAGTGGTGTCAAACTGCATTATTTCTACAGTATAGATGCACCATTTAACAGAACATTTGGTCCCAGAGACAGAAATCACACGGAAAGAAAGTGTTTCTAGGCCACAAAAAAGAAAAATAACACATTTCAGCAAATTTTGTTTCCAAAAGTAAAGATATGCAAGCGTGGCATGAAACAACCAGGTCAGTTAAGCAAAACAAAAACAGCTTGAACCTTCTTGACATCACTTGAAATATACATTTCTTTCAAAACACGTACTGGGATTTATTTATTTTTTTAAAAAAAATAAAAAGCCTCCACCTTTCTTAAGATTTTAATTTTGATGGCCAAACATACAGATCTATGCTTTTAAAAGCATGCTGGAGGGTAACAGGTGAGGCAGGGTTATCTACTTTCTCCCTTTCTCTCTGCTTTGCTGTTCATACAAGCTCAGTAAGGAATTTTGGCGACAGATGTTGCTTACCTTGCCTGTTGTTGGTAGGACTGGCTTGAGCAGAACCCCAATCTTTCCCAAATTTTTTTACTGCATTGTTTAGTACAAAATCCCTGCAACTAGACACCAAAAGTATGCATTTCTTCAACCCTCCTTCACTGCCCTGCTGATGTTGCTTAAAAATGTCCAGTTAGACAAAGGATAAGGAAGAAGGAAAGTCTGAACCATCATAAAAAGACTTGATAAGGAGAAGCTTCTTTGTCAGAGGCTTTAGGCCTGAACAGACAGGCCAAAATAAAGCTGCTTCGGGCCACTTTGGAAGTGTGCTGTTTAAATGAAGCATGCATCCTAAGAGGCCTGAAGCTGCTCCAAAGCCACGCTCCAGTCGTAAGGACTGGAGCACAGCTTTGGCACAGTTTCTGGACTCTTAAGATGTGTGTGTCATTTAAACAGCATACCTTCAAAGTGACCTGAAGCAGCTTTATTTTGGCTTGTCTGTTCAGGCCCTTTGCTAGCTGCAGTATACCTGCATACTTGTGTCTGAAAAAAACATGCAAAAGCACATTAGTACATCTGATTACAGTAAAGCTATAATCAGCATTCTGTAACAGTTATTTTTGGATTCAAAGACATGGTCCTGTTAGTCTGGAAAATCACCATGTAAACGGATCTTGCAGCATTTTTGATACTAACTGAAAGAGAGAAGTTGGTAGCATGAGCTTGCGTAGAGTTGAGCTTATTTACTCAGATGCATTATTAGAATTAAAATTCTCCTAAAATTATAAGTTTATATAGGTAAACAAACAAGATGGTTGAGAGTAACTAAATAAGGAACAAACTACAACTTGGTACTAGCCATTGGCTATCAAATCAAAATGTGCTTATTAAAGCTTTTATTTCTCATACATTTTATGGATATTACATCTTCTGGTTTTGAATCTTGGTTGTGGAGTTTCTAATAATGTCTCCATCAAGTGTTTAAATATATAACATCTTTCCAAAGATCTTGATGATGTTCTGGTGGTCGTCTCAAGTACATTTCTGTGTTTACAAAATGGATAAATGGATTAACAGCCCTGGTGGCGCAGTGGTTAAATGCCTGTACTGCAGCCACTCACTCAAAACCAGAAGGTGGCGAGTTCAAGACCAGCAAAGGGCTGAAGCTTGACTCAGGCTTGCATCCTTCCGAGGTCACTAAAATGAGTACCCAGATTGTTGGGGGCAAATAGCTTACAATTGTAAATGAAGCTGTTTGTTTAACAAATTGTAAGCCGCTCTGATAGTCTTGGCTGAAGAGCGGGGTATAAATAAAAACATTATTATTATTATTATTATTATTACCATTTAATAATAATAATAATTATTATTATTATTATTATTATTTCTTACCCGCCCCTCTGAGCGAGCAATCAGGGTGGGGTACAACCTATTAAAAACATATACAGTTATAATTCCTCCAAACATACCCACCTCCCTCCCCTTAAAACAGTATTAAATTAATCATAATTAAAACAACCAAGATTTAAAATACATTCATTCAAAGTCCCCTGTAGGCGGCCAGATGGGGGCGGGAGGGGGGATCATCAGGCAATGGGAAATTAGTTACTATCTGGGAAGGCCTGCTGGAAGAGATGCATCTTAGTCGCTTTTTAAAAGCTTTCCAAGGTTGTAATAAGGTAGGTCGTTCCAGAACCTGGGAGCAATAGCAGAAAAGGCCCTTTGGGAGGTCTGGGACAACTTAGTTTTTATAGGTTGAAGCAGATTCCTCCCAGAGGACCGAAGTGTACGCGGGGGCTCATATGGGACTCAGTAAAGGAGTCTTGGTATGTATCTCCTGTTGTTTTTCTTATATTGTATTATATTATATTGTCTTATATTTTTCTTACAAGTCAAGCTGCTAGTAAGAAAAATGTTATTAAATACAGTGGTCCCCCGGGTTACGAATCCCCCGGGGTACGAAAGAGCCGGGGCAGGAAAAACGGCCCCGGGTTACGAAAAAAACCCCGAGTTACGAAAAAAAACCCGCGCGAAATTCAAAAGGTGAAAAGTTTTTCCCTATCCTTACAGTGGTCCCCCAGTTTGCGAACTGTTTCGGCATACAAAAGTGGTGCTGGAACGGATTACTTTTGTAAACCGGGGGACCACTGTATTTGTGTTTCTCTTCAGATCATATAAATATTTTGCCTGTTACCGTTAGATTTTAAAATTTACTATAAAGGCTTATAGTACACTTAGATCTACTGGGCAACAGCTACTTAGAGTTCCAGAGGCTAAATTATCAACTACAGTGGTCCCCCGGGTTATGAATCCCCCGGGTTGCGAAAACCCCGGGATTCGAAACCGGCGGGACCACGATTGTATCCCCTGGGATCCGAAAGATCCCCCGGGATACGAAAAAAAAAACCGCGCGGCCCCTTTAAATCGGCCGCGCGGTCCATTGAATATAGCGGTCCCCCGGGAAACGAAAGCTTCCGGGTTACGAAGGTAATCCCGGAACGGATTACCTTTGTAACCCGGGGGACCACTGTACCATGAAGAGAGCGTTCTCCATCTCGACCCCCAGCCTCTGGAACTTGTTGCCCACTGAGCTCCGTCTAGTTACCTCCCTCACTTAGTTTAAAAAGGGGTTAAAAACATATTTATTTGGACAAGCATACCCCTGATATTCTCTCTTTTATTGTGACTCCCCCCCTCCCCTGTTGTGACCGGCCTGGCATATTCCCTTATACCGGCATACTGCTACTATAATGTTACATGGATTTTAATATTGTTTTGTCTATTGTTGTAATGTTTTTAATTTTGCATATGTTGTGCACCGCCCTGATCGTAGGAAGGGCGGTATATAAATAAAGTTTTTTTTTTAAATTATTATTATTATTATTATAGTGTGCATTTCCTATTTTGTACCAGGGTGGACAAAATGCAAGCCTCCAGATCTTGTTGGACTCTCTTGTAACTCCTATCACAGTTGGCTCATCCCATACTAAGGGGACACTGGGGCCTGCAGTTCAGTAATATCTAGAGAACTGCAGTTGTCCGTGCTATTTCAAATGAAAGCAAGTTCACTGCAGACTTGGGTTTTTTCCTGTTCTCTTGTAATGTGAATAATTTTCTTCTTAATGTGATTTAATTTTCTTCTTAAGCGGGCTGGTGAGGGAAGGGACGGGATATTTTAACTGACACTGTTTTAACTTTTGCTGTAACCCACCCCGATTGCTTGTTCAGAGGGGCGGACTAGAAATAAATTATTATTATTATTATTATTATTATTATTATTATTACTACTACTACTACTACTAGCTTATGAGCTCTATCATAAGGACCACTGTTTCAATTAAATGTCTCAGCTTCCCCTCTTTCAAAGTTAACCCATTGTGGGCATTGAAACCAGTAGTATTTCCAGTGCCATTGGAAACTTGAGTTTGACAGTACAGGTTGAGTATCCCTTGTCCAGAATTCTGAAATACTCCAAAATCCAAAATTATTCACTGCAGTGGCTGAGATAGTTACACCTTTGCTTTCTGATGGTTCTGTGTACACAAACTTAATTTCATGCACAAAATGATTTTAAAATATGTACAAAATTAACTTCAAACTATGTGTATAAGGTGTATATGAAATGTAAATGAACTGTGTGCTTAGACTTAGACCATCTTCAAGTTATCTCAGTTGTATAATGCAGGGGAAATCCAAAATCCAAAACAATTTGAGTCCCAAGCATTTCTGATAAGGAACATACTGAAGTTGTATGTGCAAAACAGTCGACTCCAGACAGCATTCTCTGGCTGTGATGGACTAAAACTCTCAGACTCCTCAGCCCCATAAACTGGCTGGGAATGATGGGAGTTTTAATCCATTATATGTAGAGAAAGTCGACTTCTACACATTTTGATAATTTGGGAGTTTATTGGACAATCTGGGATTTTCACCAACTGGGCGTCAAGAATGATAGGACTCTTGTCTGGCATCTTCTATGGTTGCTTAAAGTAAGAATCTTTCTCTTCCATGGGACAGCATCTAGGGGAAAAAAACGTTAAAATATGAGAGTTGTTTTAATGTTAAAATAATACATATTATTCTAATAATAAAATCATATATCTTCTAATGTTTCTCCATCTTTCCCCCCCATGCTGGCGTATTATTGGGAAAAGATGCAGGTACAGCCTTTGCCACACAGCTAGGGTTGTAACCTTTCATTGCAGAACAATTGCTTTCCTTCCTGTTTATCTTCTCAGCCTTTAATGTACAGGCAGTGTAGGATAGTGGTGAGTATATATATTTAAAAGCCCATGGGAGACATGGATTTAAAACTCCCAGTCCATTGCAAAGCTTGCTAGGAGACTGTTGGTAAGTCAGGATCTTTTAATCTAACATATCTCATAGGCTCAACTATGAAATGTACAGATGTGCACAAAAGGAAACCAGGAAGCATGGGCATAATTGTCTGCAGCTGAAGGCTGGAACAGCAGACAGTGTTCAAGGTCAGACATGTGCTTGATTGCACGTAAGCCTGGGTAACATCAAAAGTCTTCCTGAGTGAAGGGACAACATTGTTGGTGGCACAAGGAAAAAGAGTCACCAGAAGAGGATGGGTTTGTGACCGCATGGCATAAATCTATAAATAGCCTGCACACCGCAGTGTGGGTTGTTGGGTAGTCGGAGTGGATAGATGGTTGGAGAGTTTTGTTGGACGGGCGTGTATATATTTGTAAATATAGCAACTTTAAGAATAAACACCTCTGAGGAGAGAGATTTGGCTCCAGTCTGTTTCATCAGCAGCGGGCAGGAGGAATTCCTGATAAAGCCAAACAGCTCCAAGGTCGCCGGTAGTTCCGAAGGCATCGGAGATTGCTTTACCTGTGCATCTGCTTGTTTACATCAACAAGGGTTACGGGCCCAGATCATTATCTGATAAGGCATCTCCGTTTGTGCTGAAGAGTTCAACTGGCTGTGTGAGAGAGGTACTTTGCTGCTGTGCTGTGCTGTCAGTGCCAGAAGGCTGGATGGTAAGATTTTTGGACTGTTGTCTGTGTCTTATCACAATTGACAGTAGAAGCTGGGAAAACTGCCAGGACTCTATCTTTACACTGCTTAATGATGGAGGCAGCTAAATTTCCCAAACTAGACGAAACTAATTATGCAGCTTGGAGTTCCTATTGTGAGGCTTTGCTGGTCAGAGAAGGACTGTGGGATGTTGTTGAGAGAGGACCCACAGCAGATACTCTTGACCGAGATAAGAGAGCAAGAGCTACAATTTTGCTTACAATCACGCCGTCGCAGATCAACCATGTCCGGGAGAAAAGAACCTCAAAGGCAGTTTGGGATGCTTTGAGGGAAATTCACCAATCTAAAACAGCTCTGTCAAGAATGATTTGGTGTAGGAGACTGTATGCCTGCAAAATGCAGAAAGGACAATCGCCAGAGAAGCATCTGGAGATCATGGCTGATTTGTTCAGCCAGGTGCAGATGAGAGGTGTCGTCCTTGCATCTGAGCAGAAAGCATACATCCTGCTTGGGAGTCTTTCTGATGATTTTGAGAATATTCTGTGGAGTCTTCAGTGTTTTGATGAATCACAGATTACTGCGGAGCTGGTGGCTGCACGTGTCTTGGAAGAGAGCCAACGTCGGCAGTACGAGGCAGGGCTCCAGAGGCAGCATGCAGTACCAAGACAAACACACCCAACCGAGGCTTTCAAGGAGCTGCAACCGGAGAAGGCAGCTGTGTCCAGGGAGAGAAAGTGTTTCCACTGTGGGAAGCCAGGCCATCTCAAGAAGGACTGTAGAAAGCTGGCAGCAGCAAGGAAACAACAGCCTAAAGATCCTGTGAGCAGGAAAGGTGTTGTTGCTGTGGTAAAGAACAATGACTATAAAGCCCATCAGGCTGTAGACCCCATTTGGTTATTAGATTCCGGAGCATCGTCGCATATGATTAATTGTGATAGGCTCCTGAAAGATAAGGTGCCATCTAATGTACATTCAGTTGCTTTGGCTGATGGTGCATCAAGGGAGGCAAAAGTGATGGGAACTGTGTTCATCCCAAGTTTTGGAAAGGACTTTTCAAATGTTTTGTGTGTTCCTAAGTTGCAAAACTGTTTGGTTAGTGTGTCTGAATTAACCACCAGTGGGTATGCATTGAGTTTCAAAGGGGATGATTGTACTATTAGCATAAATGACCAAGTTTGTGCTAAAGCAATCAAAAGAGACAAAATGTACTATATGGTTGACAAGGCAGAATGTTCAGTAGTCAACAATGTGCCTTTGCACTTAGACTGTGCTCATTACTACCATAGAGTCATGGGACATACAAGCTTCACAAGTTTGGGGAAGCTGGGGGAAGTGTGTCCAGAATTTAAAATGTCCACTTGTTCAAACCACCTGGATTGTTCAGTTTGCAGCAGGATAAAGCTGAAGGCTTTTCCTGTGGCCAAACGCAGCAAATGCACCACACAAAGACCTTTTCAGGTTGTGCATGCTGATTTGGCTGGTCCTTTGGTCAAAACCATGGGCAAAAATCAGTACTTCATGGTCATTGTAGATCATCACACACGGTTTTCGTATGTGATGCTCATGAAGGAAAAGAGTGAAGCTGCTGAACACATCAAAAATTGGGTCAATATGATTGAAAGGGAGTTTGAATACAAAGTAGGATCTTTGGTTACAGATAGAGGTGGAGAATTTCTGTCCAATAACCTGAAAAATTGGTTGAGGAGGAAAGGGATCCGCCACAACACGACGAACGCGGCCGTTCCCCAGGAGAATGGCTTAGCGGAGAGACACATTGGAGTCTTAAAGCAAATAAAAGATTGTATGATGCTCGATGCAGAAGCACCAGAGCAGCTTTGGGGGGAAGCAATTTTGACAGCAAACCATGTTGCCAATCGCACTTGGAATTCTTTTGTAAAGAAAACTCCATATCACATGCTGTATGGGAGACCACCAAATCTCAAATACCTGAGAGTTTTTGGGCAGTATGCAAATGTGTATGTGCCTGCAAACTTCAGGAAAAAGGGGGATCCTAAATGGAGAAGGTTGATGTTTGTGGGGTATTCTGGGAACAGCTATAGATTTTATGTAGGTCATGGGGAAATCTTGCTGTCCAGAAGTGCCAACTTTGAAAAACATTCAGGTTGGGAAAAGCTCCATGCCAACAACGAGGTTTTTCTCAAGCTGGGGCAGAGTGACATAGGTACTGGAAATGGAGGGGTGCTAAAACAAGAAGCATCTACTGAAAGTGAACCCAGTACTTCTGCACACCATCACACACAAACACATCCAAATTTGCACTCACCAGTCACTACACAAAAGTTTGAAAAGGTGTCCATGAAAGACACAGAGTTGCAAACTAGTTCTGACAGTGAGGATGAAAGAGGCAGAACAAAAGTGATTGTGCCAAGGAGAACTCAGAGGGTGAGGAGACCTCCAGATAGATTCGTAGTGCAGGGTGCAAGAGCTTGTTCAGTGATGGCAGATGAGCCAGAGAGTTTTGAGGAATTGCAGTCATATCCTAAGGAGGAGCAGGAGAAATGGTTTTCTGCCATGGATCAGGAGTACTTGTCTTTACTAGAAAAGGAAGTGTTTGAGATTGTGGAGAGGCCTAAGAACCACAAGGTTGTAGGTTGCAAATGGGTTTTCAAGAGGAAGGAAATGCCGGATGGAACCCATAGATACAAGGCGAGACTGGTTGCAAAAGGTTTTTCGCAGCAGAGGTTTGAAAATTTTGACAAAACTTTTTCACCTACTGCAAAGCCAGAAAGTTTAAGGCTGGTATTAGCTTTAGCAGCTAGGAAGAATCAAGTAGTGAGACACTTTGATTTTGAAACTGCATATTTGAATGCTCATCTTAATGAGGAGGTTTTTATGGAACAACCTTTAGGTTTTGACAAGGACAGAGATGGAAAGGTTTACAAGTTGAAAAAGACATTGTACGGTTTGAAACAGAGTGCACGTTGCTGGAACCTTTGCATTCATGAAGAGTTGGTAAAATTGGGATACAAACGCAGCATTGCGGATGCGTGCGTGTATACAAAAGGTGATGTGACCGTTGTGATTTACGTTGATGACTTGTGTGTCGCAGCGAAGTCAGAGAGGGAAATTACATCAGTTCTGAAAGAGTTGTCTAAGAGGTTTAAGCTCAAGGATTTGGGAAATCTCAAGACTTACTTAGGGATTGAAGTTCAGTGGACTGAGGATGGCAGGTGTTTGTTGAGCCAACAGAAAAAGATTGAAAGACTGATTGAAAAATGTGGCTTGCAGAATGCAAAAGTTGTAAAGAGTCCAATGACTTCTGGAACTTCTAGTGCAGAATCATCAAAGGAATTTGAGAATCCAGAATTGTTCAGAAGTGTAGTAGGTAGCTTGATGTTCATTGCAAACAACACTAGGCCAGACATTTCGTTTGCTGTTGGAGTACTTAGCAGAAAAGTAAGTGTTCCAAAAGTAGAAGACTGGACTAGAGTGAAACATGTGCTGAGATACTTGAAAGGAACCAAAGAAAGAAAGTTGGTGATACAGGGCAGTGAACAACAGCTGGATTGTTATGTGGACAGTTCATTCGCATCAGAATTGCACGACAGAAAGTCAGTGTCAGGTTTGCTTGTAAGATTTGCTGGTAGTCCAATAATTTGGCGCAGCAGGAAGCAAAACTGTGTGGCTTTAAGTACTACAGAAGCAGAATTTGCAGCATTGTCTGAAATTGCAGGAGAGATCCAGTGGATAAGGCAATTGCTTGTGGATTTGGGAGAAAAGTGTGAAGAGCCTACTGTAGTCCATGAGGATTCACAATCATGTATTGCAATGTCTGAAGCTGAGAACTTGAAGTGTAGGACAAAGTACATTGGTGTGAGGTATCAGAATGTGAGAGAGATGGTTCAAAACAGAATCATAAATCTGGAGTACATTGACACCAGGGACAACATTGCTGATGTTCTCACAAAAGCTTTGCCAATTGAAAGGCATGAACATCTATCATGTTTGATAGGCATGGCACAATAAACACAGAGTTTGGCTGTTCAACGAATGTAAACATCGGAAGATGGCAAACACATATGTGGCAAAATGATACACATCTGTACATTTTGGAGGGGCATGTTAGGCATTGAGGCTCAACTATGAAATGTACAGATGTGCACAAAAGGAAACCAGGAAGCATGGGCATAATTGTCTGCAGCTGAAGGCTGGAACAGCAGACAGTGTTCAAGGTCAGACATGTGCTTGATTGCACGTAAGCCTGGGTAACATCAAAAGTCTTCCTGAGTGAAGGGACAACATTGTTGGTGGCACAAGGAAAAAGAGTCACCAGAAGAGGATGGGTTTGTGACCGCATGGCATAAATCTATAAATAGCCTGCACACCGCAGTGTGGGTTGTTGGGTAGTCGGAGTGGATAGATGGTTGGAGAGTTTTGTTGGACGGGCGTGTATATATTTGTAAATATAGCAACTTTAAGAATAAACACCTCTGAGGAGAGAGATTTGGCTCCAGTCTGTTTCATCAGCAGCGGGCAGGAGGAATTCCTGATAAAGCCAAACAGCTCCAAGGTCGCCGGTAGTTCCGAAGGCATCGGAGATTGCTTTACCTGTGCATCTGCTTGTTTACATCAACATTGTTGTAGGCAGAAGGTAATCTTTGTAGTCTTTGAAATAAACTTGGCCTTTTACAAAATCCCTTAAATATGTAGCATACACTGTAAATTGTTGGGTTGTTGTTGTTGTTGTGTGCTTTCATATAGTTTCTGACTTATGGCAACCCTCAGGCTACATCCTATCATGGGTTTTCTGAGGCTGAGATTGTGTGACTTGTGCAAAGTCACACAGTGGGTTTTCATGGTCGAGCAGGGAATTGAATCCTGGTCTCCAGAGTCATACTCTAACGCTCAAAGTCATTATACCAGCGAGTATATATGTTAAAATTATTTCTAAATTAAACATTAAGCCAACTGTAGTTGGAATGGACTACAGTTGCCATCACCATTGACAATCAGATGTACTGGGTAGGGCTTATGAGAGTTGTACTACAAGGAAACACATGGACGATTGTTTGTCCTTCCTCCATCTCCTTCATGGATCAGAGAATAGTCTGATGCAGGCTCCAATTCTCCAATTCTCAAGCTATCAGTAGTTCTAAAAATGCCACAAAATATTGTCAGAAATAACACCAATGTTCTTTGTGATTTTAACATTTTTATTTTCATGTTGCTCTCCAATAGGGCAGCGCTGAATATTTCCTCAGCAGTGGAGATAAAATCAGATTTTTCTTTGAAAAAGGTGTTTTCGATGGAAAAGGTAATAATTTTTTTAAAAAATTATCATGAGTACTAAGAGGTCAGAAGCACTGGGTTGAAAAAGACCTTAGTAGCCATAGATTTTGTTTGACAGCTGTAGCATTTTGACAGGCACCCTGTCTTTGAATCTTGATCTCATCCAGCCACACAATACACCTGTTTAAACTGAGGATGATAGTTTAAACTATGGTTTAAATCATGTTGGTTTAAACCAGGGTTTTAAATTGTGTTGGTTTGGACCAGGTTGGTCTAAACCAGGTTTTAAATCTAGTTGGTTTAAACAATGCTTTAAATCGTGTTGGTCTAAACTGTGGTTTAAATCATGTTGGTTAGTTTAAACAGTGATTCAAACCAGGTTGGTTACAAAAAAGACCCCCTCGGATACCTTGAACTACAAGGATGAAGCCATAATACAATCTAGTGACTACAATCTAGTAAATCATGACTTTTAAAATAAATAAAACCAGGTTGGTTACAAAAAAGACCCCCTAGGATACTTTGAACTACAAGGATGAAGCCATAATCTAGTGACTACAGTCTAGTAAATCATGACTTTTAAAATAAATAAAATAAAATAAATAATTACTTTTTAATTGTATAAATACTCTTATGAATGTATTTTAATGGTTTTATAGTATTGTAGTTTAATGATGTGTTATGTGTTTTTACTTGGGTTTTGTATTTTAACACACTGTACAAGCCTTGAGGAGTGGTGGGAAAGAAACAAAATGATGATGATGATGATGATGATGATGATGATTGCTGGAAGGAAAATCACTACCCAGCTGCGAGGATTGCAAGTCAGGGGGCTTTTGCAGACCATATCTTGACCATATTATTATTTAATAATAAGAATAATAGTAGTAGTAATAATAATAATGACAATCCCTCACAAACGTAGATATCCATCCATCAGGTTTTACCTATATAGGAATAATCATAACGAAGGACACTTTATACCCAGGAATTACAAACCATTTACCAAGTGGATGTCACAAAAAATGAAAGTATGGAAAACACTAAAACTTTCCATCCTGGGCCGAATTGCTTTAGTCACAATGTTCTTGCTCCTCTGCCTGTTTTTCTTGTTCCAAAACATTCCATTGACCCCTTCTGCTTCTAGGTTTGCAAAATTGCAATTAACATATTTATTTTTTTTAATAAAAAAAAGACCTAGGTTCTCCAAACACATCAGACACACTGCCTCCACCTATGGTGGATTGGCGGTCCTGACATGTACATTTACATGAAACTTTAATTTAATGCCTTCCAATTAAGCCAAATTTTACAACTGATCAAGGATGATGATTCCATGAAATTGATTAAATTGGAAATTGGCAAAATAAATTCAATGGAAGCTTTTTTCCCTTCATACTTAGACCTCAAAACTTAATAGACTTAAAGCTATTGTCAATACCTTTCTTCATAATTCTCTTACAATTTGGAATAAATGGAGGCATGTCCTTCCACTTTCAGTGAACCCTTCTCCCTTGAAACCCTTCTTCTTACAGCCAAACATTCCAAGAGCTGGTCAATTTCTCCTTTATAGAACCTGGAAACGGGAAGGCATTTATTACATTGCTGCTCTATTTGCAGATGGAAAACCTAAATCTCCTAATGTTTTAAAAATCCTTCCAAATAAGAGACATAACTTGGTTCCAAATGCAACAACTCACCTCCTTCATGTTAAGCGTGTGTCTGTTGCAGAGGAGGAGGAGGAGCTTCTGTGAGTCACATCTGTCTCTGATTCACTAGTGGGAGGAGCTAGGAGACCAGATACATAGAACTCCTCTCAGAGCCTCGCACTGTTTATTTTCCCCACCCCAGAAGAAAGTGACTACAACTTAGCAGCCAGGAGATCTCTGTAAAGTTATATTCCCAGTAAATTGAGCTCACTGACAAAGATTAGTGAAATAGGCCAGGACATCAGGGGCCTTTGACATTGGTGTTTACCGGGGGATATTCTTCGAGGAGGAAGCCCACAGTCCTCTTTTAGTGATTCCTTAATACTTCTCAGTATGGGCACTGAGGGAGCGGCGGCAGTCACCTGCAACACTTGTGGGATGTTTGTCTTCTTGCCTACAGATGTGGCGAACTTCACATGCCCCAAGTGCAAGTTGGTAGCCCTCTTGGAGGAGAAAGTACAGCAGCTGGAATCTAGGGTAGCGACACTTCAGCATGTCAGGGAGCAAGAGGTTTTCCTGGACACAAAGGAAGGAACGATCTTGGAAGGGGACCACACAGAGAAAGTCGCTGGAGATGAGAAGGTCACTTCATGTACGCAGGAGGCAGACAGCTGGAGGAATGTCACACAGAAAAGCAGAGAAATCAGGGATAGCTGTAGGAGCTTGCAGCTACAGAATCGTTTCGAAGCCCTTTCACTTATCAAGGAGGATCAGCAAGAGCAGCATGGACAGACTTCAGGGACACAGCAGGGGAGCCTGGGAGTTCCATCACAGGGAAGAGTTGCTGCTAAGCCTCAGAGGAGGCGCGTGGTTGTGGTGGGGGACTCCTTGCTGAGGGGTACAGAAGCAGTGATTTGTGGGCCCGACAAGATGTCTCGTGAGGTGTGTTGTCTCCCTGGAGCAAAGATTCGTGATGTGACGGAGAGGCTGACAAGACTGGTCAAATCTACTGACAAATACCCCTTCCTTTTGGTCCACGTGGGAACGAATGACACAGCAAGACACAGCCTTCAGAATATCAGAAGGGATTACGAGGCTCTGGGGAAGAAGCTGAAGGAAATGGACACACAGATTGTGATCTCGTCTCTTCTGCCAGTAGAAGAGAGAGGTCCAGGAAGAGAGAGGAAAATAGCAGATGTCAACAACTGACTCCGCAGATGGTGTCGCCGAGAACAATTTGGATTCTTGGATCATGGGCTGCGGTTCCATGAGGAGGGACTTTTAGCAAGGGATGGGCTGCATCTCACGCCAGTTGGAAGAAACGTTTTTGCCAACAGTCTGAAGACTTTAAACTGAGTGATCTGGGGAAGAGAGACAGCAGTCTGGAAGGCAAAAGGGCTGGAATACATACTGAAACTGACATAGAGGAAACAAGGCAAACAGTGCAAGGACCCAACAGTAGGAGGCAAATAAATAAATAAATAGTGCACAGGCAGCAAGTAAAGGGGACACATGGTCTTAGATGTCTCTACACTAATGCACAGAGCATGGGAAATAAGCAAGATGAACTTGAAATCCTAGCACAACAGGGGAAATATGATATAATAGGCATCACTGAAACCTGGTGGGATGAGTCTCATGATTGGAATGTAGAAATAGAGGGGTATAACCTTTTTAAGAAAAACAGGCCAAACAAGAAAGGAGGAGGAATAGCATTATATGTCAGGGATATTTACACCAGTGAAGAGATCCAGGACATCAATACTGGAAGCCAGGTGGAGAGCATCTGGATAAAAATTAAAGGAGAGGGAAACAACAGGGATGTTACTGTGGGAGTCTACTACAGACCCCCGACTGAGGCAGAGGAATTGGATGATGCCTTTCTAGAACAGATAATCACATACTCAGAAAAGAGAGATGTAGTAGTGATGGGTGACTTCAACTATCCTGATATTTGCTGGAAGTCAAACTCAGCCAAATCCTCAAGTCTAGCAAATTCCTCACTTGCCTGGAAGACAATTTCATTGTGCAAAAGGTGGAAGAGGCAACAAGGGAGTCAGCTATTTTGGACCTAGAATCATAGAGTTGGAAGAGACCACAAGGGCCATCCAGGCCAACCCCATTCTGCCATGCAGGAACTCCAAATCAAAGCATCCCTGACAGATGGCCATCCAGTCTCTGCTTAAAGGCCCCTAAGGAAGGAGACTCCACGACACTCCAAGGGAGTGTGTTCCACTGTCGAATAGCCCTTACTGTCAGGAAGTTCCTCCTAATGTTGAGGTGGAATCTCTTTTCCTACAGTTTGCATCCATTGTTCCGCGTTCTAGTCTCTGCAACAGCAGAAAACAAGCTTGCTCCCTCCTCAATATGACATCCCTTCAAATATTTAAACAGGGCTATCATATCTCCTCTTAACCTTCTCTTCTTGATGCTAAACATCCCCAGTTCCCTAAGGCGTTCCTCATAGGGCATGGTTTCCAGACCCTTCACCATCTTAGTTGCCCTCCTTTGGACACACTCCAGTTTCTCCACATCCTTTTTGAATTGTGGTGCCCAGAACTGGACACAGTATTCCAGGTGGGGCCTGACCAAAGCAGAATAGAGTGGCACTATAACTTCCCTTGATCTAGACACTATACTTCTATTGATGCAGCCTAAAATTGCATTGGCTTTTTTAGCTGCCGCATCGCACTGTTGACTCATGTTCAGCTTATGGTCTACTTGGACTCCTAGATTCCTTTCACATGTTGTCTCATTCAGCCAGGTGTCCCCCATCCTATATCTGTGCATTTCATTTTTCCTCCCTAAGTGCAGAACCTTACATTTCTCTGCATTGAATTTCATTGAGTTTTTCCCCTCCCAAGCCACCAGAGGACATTTCCATCCTGGAGGAGGACTCTCCCTTTGCAGCTGCCTGGTGACTTAAGGAGAGGAGGGGGAGGAGGGGCTGGTGAGAGCAGGCTCCCCTTATTACCTTCCTGACCTTGAAGGACACCAGAGTTTTTTCCCCTCCCAAACCACTGGGGAAGGTTCCCCCCCCCCCGACAATCCTGTGCAAGCAAGTAGCAGAGAACGATTGGGGTATCTTCTCTCTGCTACCATTGTTGTTTTCTGGGGGAAGGGGGGGTTATGGGTATGGGAGGAGGATTGGTTGGGGAGGTAGAGGGTAACTCCCTTGATATGAGCGCCCCATTCGAGTTGTGTGGGGCAGGGGGAGGTATGGCGGTAGGAGTATGGACCAGTGTTACAAGGGAAGGCGAGATCGATGCTTAATACCTATCTCTCCTTCCAGTCCCTCTCCTAACCAAAGGGACCTGAGGGTCACTCCAGCCGTACCACAAACCCTGTCTCTGCTCCTATGCAATGCCAGGTCCATCAAGAACAAGACCCACATTCTATATGACCTGCTCGAGGATAACAACTGTGACCTGGCGTGCATAACCGAGACCTGGCTAGGGCCTGAAGGGGATCCTGTGTGGGCTCAGGCCCTCCCTTCCGGGTACTTGGTGAAGGACCAGAACAGGTTAGGTGGGCGGGAGGGGGGGAGTGTTGCCTTGGTGCATAAAAACACCTTGTCTTTAACCAGGAACCATGTTCGTCAGACTTCCTATATCGAGTGTATTTATCTGACCCTGAAGGCTAGAGACAGTCTAGGGATTCTGTTGGTCTACCAGCCACCCCGTGCGCTAACTGACTCCCTTAACGAGCTGACACAATTGGTCTCGGAGCTGGTGTTAGAGTCTCCCAGGCTTTTAGTCCTGGGAGACTTCAACATCCCTTTCGCGGCCAATGATGTTCCATCCGGTGCGGCTCAGGAATTCATGGATACTATGACAGCCATGGGCCTGTCTCAGCTAGTTACGGGTCCAAACACCAGCATTTATCCGACAAGGCTCTCCTAGACCACCTCTTGGAGGACTATGGAGAGGCGATACGAGCAGCTAAGAATTCGTTCTATGCTGCTCGTGTTGCATCCGCAGAGTCGCGTCCAGCAGAGTTGTTCAGGGTAGTGAGGGAGCTAACTCAGCTCCCTCCTGCCCCGAACCAGATCCTTGAACCTACTAAGGCCTGCTGTGACCAATTTAACAACTTCTTCGCGGATAAAATCTCTCGGATAAACGAAGGTCTGGATGCCAGTGTTAAAGCAGAATCCAGAGTAGTGGCGTCTAGAGCTTCCGTGGACTCAGTTGTACTGGATCAGTTTGAGTCTGTCAGTACCGAGGATGTGGACAAGATCTTTAGAAGTGTTTGGAAAACAACTTGCTGTCTCGATCCCTGTCCCTCGTGGCTAGTGGCACAGGGAGGACCTGCTGTTACATCATTGTTACGCCGGATTATCAATACATCTTTGAGGGAGGGACAGTTTCCTGACAACCTTAAACTGGCCATTGTGAAACCGATATTGAAAAAACCTTCCCTCGACCTCCTGGTTCACAACAACTATCGGCCAGTTTCGCTGCTGCCATTTTTGGGGAAGGTGATCGAGAGGGCGGTTGCGATCCAGCTTCAATCGATCTTGGATGAAACGGATTATCTAGATCCATTTCAAACCGGTTTTCGGGCGGGCTACGGGGTTGAGACTGCCATGGTCGCCCTGGTCTCTGTCTGGGCATCAACAGGGGGAGCGTGTCCCTGCTGGTGCTCTTGGACATCTCAGTGGCTTTCAATACCATCGACCATGGTATCCTTCTGGAACGCCTGGCAAAGGTGGGAATCGGAGGCACTGCGCTCCAGTGGTTCCGGTCCTACCTCTCTGGGAGGTTGCAGATGGTGCAGCTGGAGGACATTTGCTCCGAAAAGAGGACCCTCAGATCTGGGGTCCCTCAAGGAGCTATTCTGTCCCCCTTGCTTTTCAACATTTACATGAAACCGCTGGCAGAGATCATCCGGAGGCATGGGGCATGGGGTTATCAGTACGCTGATGACACCCAAATAGTCTTCTCTATGTCTCCGACTGATGCAGTGACCAGGGATGGCGTCGCTCCTCTCGTGGCCTGTCTGGAATCGGTAATGGACTGGATGAGGGAAAACAGACTCAGCCTGAATCCAGAGAAAACGGAAGTACTTGTGATAGGTTCTCCCGGCCCAGGGATGGAGGTGGTTCCACCTGTCCTGAACGTGCTCACGCTTCCTGTAAAGGACACCGTACGTAGCTTGGGGGTGCTCCTTGATTCGTCGCTCCATCTTACTTCTCAGGTGGATGCGACGGTCAAGAGCACCTGTTTTCAGCTTCGGCTGTTGCGCCAGCTGCGCCCCTACCTGGACCGGAGGGACCTTGAAACTGTAGTACATGGTCTGGTAACCTCTCGATTGGACTTTTGCAATGCGCTCTACATGGGGCAGCCTCTGTATCACACTCGGAAGCTACAATTAGTGCAGAATATGGCAGCACGGCTGGTCACTGGTGTCCCCAGGGCCTGCCATATAACACCGGTATTGAAAGATCTCCATTGGCTGCCTATTCGCTTCCGAGCTCAGTACAAAGTGCTGGTCATCACCTATAAAGCCCTAAATGGCTTGGGCCCAGAGTACCTGAAGGACTGTCTCTCCTCACATAATCCGCCCCGCACACTCAGATCCACCGGGCAACAACTACTAAGAGTTCCAGAGGCCAGACTATCAACCACCATGAAGAGGGCATTTTCTATCTTGGCCCCGAGCCTCTGCAACTCGGTGCCCATTGAGCTCCGCTTTGCCACCTCTCTCACCCAGTTCAAAAAGGGGTTAAAAACATACTTATTCGAGCAGGCTTACCCCTGATTGTGCTCCCCCCATTGTCATCTTCTTCCCTCATTATGAGCCTGCTTGGAGTACTGCCATTGTTTAGCTGTATTAGGTTGACATTGTTTTATTGTTCTTGGATTGTTTTTAACTTGTGAATTTGTTGTACACTGCCCTGATCATTGGAAGGGCGGTATATAAATAAAGATTTTATTATTATTATTATTATCTTGTTAGCATCAGCCCAGCTATCTAGTCTATTCAGGTCATTTCAAATTTTGATCCTGTCCTCTGGGGTATTAGTTACTCCTCCTAGTTTAGTGTCATCTTCAAATTTGATAAGTATGCCCCCAATTCTGTCATGAAAGAGGAATTCAAATAAATAGCCAGCAGATGTAGGGGTAAAGTCAGAAAAGCCAAAGCGCAGAATGAACTCAGGCTTGCTAGAGAGGTTAAGAACAATAAAAAGGGCTTTTTTGGATATGTCCGCAGCAAAAGGAAGAAGAAGGAAACGGTTGGGCCACTGCGTGCAGAGGATGGCAAAATGCTCACAGGGGACAGAGAAAAGGCAGAATTACTCAACACCTTCTTTGCTTCAGTCTTCTCAGAAAGGGCAAAGTGTGCTCAACCTAAGGATAATGGAGCAGAAGACAGAATAGGGGAATTTCAGCACAGAATAAGTAAAGAGATAGTACAGGAATACCTGGTTAACCTAATTGAATATAAATCTCCAGGACCAGATGAACTACATCTAAGGGTCTTAAAAGAAGTGGCAAATGTAATATCGGAGCCATTGGCAATAATCTTTGAGAACTCCTGAAGAACAGGAGAAGTCCCAGCAGACTGGAGGAGGGCAAATGTTGTCCCCATCTTCAAAAAGGGGAAAAAAGAGGATCCCAACAATTATCGTCCAGTTAGTCTGATATCAATTTCAGGAAAGATTCTAGAGCAGATCATTAAGCAGAGAGTCTGTGAACATTTAGAGGCCAATGCCATAATCACAAAAAGTCAACATGGGTTTCAGAGAAACAAGTCATGCCAGACAAATATGATCTCTTTTTTGATAAAATTACCAGCTTGGTAGATGAAGGGAATGCTGTGGATATAGTATACCTCGATTTCAGTAAGGCATTTGACAAGGTTCCCCATGACATTCTTGCAAACAAGCTTGTAAAAGGTGGGTTAGACAAGTTAACTGTTACATGGATTTGTAATTGGTTGACTGGCCGCACCCAAAGTGTGCTCAACAATGGCTCCTTTTCATCCTGGAGAGAAGTGACCAGTGGGATGCCACAGGGTTCTGTCCTGGGCCCAGTTCTATTCAATATCTTTATTAATGATTTGGATGAAATTATTGAGGGCCTAGTTATCAAATTTGCAGGTTCTGCATTTAGGGAGGAAAAATGAAATGCACAGATATAGGATGGGGGACACCTGGCTGAATGAGACCACATGTGAAAGGGATCTAGGAATCCAAGTAGACCACAAGTTGAACACGAGTCAACAGTGCGATGCAGCAGCTAAAAAGGCCAATGCAATTTTAGGTTGCATCAATACAAGTATAGTGTCTAGATCAAGGGAAGTAATAATGCCACCCTATTCTGCTTTGGTCAGGCCCCACCTGGAATACTATGTCCAGTTCTGGGCACCACAATTCAAAAAAGATGTGGAGAAACTGGAGTGTGTCCAAAGGAGGGCGACTAAAATGGTGAACGGTCTGGAAACCATGCCCTATGAGGAACGCCTTAGGGAGCTGGGAATGTTTAGCCTCGAGAAGAAAAGGTTAAGAGGAGATATGATAGCTCTGTTTAAATACTTGAAGGGATGTCACATTGAGGAGGGAGCAAGCTTGTTTTCTGCTGCTCCAGAGAACAGGACCCGGAATAATGGATGCAAGCTCCAAAATTCCACCTCAACATTAGGAGCAACTTCCTGACAGTAAGGGCTGTTCGACAGTGGAACACACTCCCTCGAAGTGTGGTGGAGTCTCCTTCCTTAGAGGTCTTTAAGCAGAGGCTGGATGGCCATCTGTTGGGGATGCTTTGATGAAGAGTTCCTGCATGGCAGGGGGTTGGACTGGATGGCCCTTGTAGTCTCTTCCAACTCTGTGATTCTATGATTCTATGTTGAGATTAGGCTCTATAGAGGAATTCTCACAGCCACTCCCTGAATATGAATTTTTTTGTAAAAAAGCTACAGGTCACACTAAAGGAATCGCAGCTGGAACACACATATGGAAGGGACTAGTCTGTCCATTCTTTCTGGCAGTGTATTAAAGCTATCATTACTGGAATCCAAATGGACATGTATATAGTCCTCACCCCCATTTAAGTCTAGGTCAGCAGCCGGAAGGGAAAACTTCCTCAAAACTATACATAAGTGCTACATTACTCCCATTCTGCTATGCAAAATGGTATGGAGTCTTCCAATGAGCTGCTGGAGAAGGTGTAAGGACATTGGCTCCTATATCCATATGTGGGTTGAATGCCCAAAGATACAGGAATTCTGGCACCTACTTCTACATCAAATCTCATGTATTATACTCCAAACTCTGTACTTCTGTCCAGCCCTGATTTTACTCTCGATGTTTATTGATAGAAATGCCACCCTTAAGTATAGAAAACTGATCACTTTTTAAAATTACTGCTGCAAGACTTTAGGTAGCCAAATGTGGGAAAACATGGGAATCTGTCTATTGAAGATTGGTGGGAAAGGATATGGAACCTGTGGTTAATAGAAAAACTTTTCACTACAATGAGACTTTGTAACAGACATTCAAAACAGGGCATGTTTTATGAGGATTAGAGGCTCTTTATTGTATTTTTTAAAAAACCTCCACATCATCTCCAACCTCTCGACTCTCACAACAACTTCTGGAAGGACACTTTACAACTCAGCACAAAGACTGAACTGACTCTAGCCGAATCCCATCCATGGAATCATGCAAACTAATGATCACATCCTGTGATTATTGTTCTATTTGTTCTTATGTTGTACTATAATATTTGAATACTTTATAAAACCTTGAAAATCAATAATAATAATAATAATAATAATAATAATAATAATAATAGAAGTCAAAGAAGGCAGTAATGCATTAGACAGACCAGTGATCTCAGCAAGTATCCTAACTTAATGCTGTGAGAATTTTCAGTGTATATTTGATTTCCAGTTCCTTTTGGATGACACATATATTGATAGATAGTATTATTTCAAGGGTGAGCAGTTACTTCTATATCCCATACTTTCCCCCGATAAATCCTTTTTAAAAAAATTTTATTATTTAAAAACACTATATTCATACAATTAACTTCCAATCATCATATTCACAATACAATCCACGGAACAAAACAATCAAAGACTCAGATATATTCCAATTCTTAAAACTACCTATCTTTATCTATTCTCATTCGTACCACCACCTTCTTACTCTCTTATCTCTCATTATCCCCTTTATATCTTACCATACTATACTATACTATTATGCTATACATCTATCTTCTTCTAAACATTCTTTCTCCTCATACTCTTTCTTCTTCCCTTCAATCATTCAATCTTTCTTCTTACTTCCATTCATTCATTCTAAAAGTGACTTCCTTTCTACCAATATTTGTCTTTTTTGTGTATGTGTCTAATTGACTTTCTTATAACAAAACAAATCTCTTGTCGGATACATCTTATATAAGATTAGCTCTTCCTCTCTTCTTCCATCCATTCCATTACCCTCCTCCACTCCTTTGAAAACATCTTTTCTGTTTTACCTCTTAATAGTTGTGTCAACTTGTCCATCATCATTCCATCATATAGCTTGAGCATCCAATCGTCCCTATTTGGGGTCTCTTTCTCTTTCCATTTCTGGGCAAGACATATTCGTGCAAGAGAAATCATATAAAATAAAATTTTTCCATATTTGTTTTCTATATCACCCTCTAGTATCCCTAAGAGGAAGATTTCTGGTTTTAGTCTTAAATTTATATTCAAGGCCTTATCAATTGTTTTTTTTAACCATCATCCAGTAGTTTTTTTACCTTTTTACAAGACCACCAGCAATGAAAAAATGTACCCACCTCCTTCTTACATTTCCAACAACGATTATCGCTTGCCTTATACATTTTTGTTATTCTTTCTGGAAGATACCAGAAGTAAAACATCTTATAGAAATTTTCCCTGAGACTTTGGGATACCGTATATTTGTAGATGTTTCCCCAGACCTTCTCTCATTGCTCAAACTGAATAGAGTGACCTATTTTTTTCGCCCAATTTATCATTTGTTCTTTGACCACTTCTTCTTCCATTTCGTACTTGAGCAGCGTCCCATAAAATTTCTTTATTAGGTTTTTTTCTTCTCTAATTAAGATTTTACCAAGTTCTGATTTGTCCTTACCTGTTATCTCCCCATACAACTTTTGGTCCATTCTAAATCTTTCATGCAATTGTCTATGCATAAACCAGGAGATATTCCACCCTTCTTCATTCAGTGTTTCTCTTGTTTTCAGGGTCCATTTCCTCTCTTTTTCCTCCAAAATATCATTATAAGTATACCACTTAGTGTCCTTAATCGTTTCTTTTTAAAAAAATGCTTCATGTGGAGATATCCATCTTTCCAATCCTACTATAATTCTTCTTTTATATTTATCCCATACCTTCTTCAAAGCTTTCCTAATAATATGGTTTGTAAATATTGGGTTTTTCTTATCTTTCTCATAAATCAAATAGGCGTGCCATCCAAAATTCATACCATCACTTTCTAAATCTAACAATCTGTTGTCTAGCAACGTAACCCACTCTTTAATCCATACAAGACCACAGGACTCATAATACAATTTTAAATTTGGCAAGCTCAGTCCTCCTCTCTCCCTAGCATCTTGTAGGATTTTTAGTTTCACTCTTGGTTTCCTCCCCCTCCAAATGAACTGAGCAATGTCCTTATGCCAATCTTTAAATGGTTTATCTACAGTTATAATTGGAATCATCTGAAAGAGGAATAATATCCTTGGAAGTACATTCATTTTAATCGTGGCCACTCTTCCCATTATCGAGATATTTAATTTATTTCATTTTATTAAATCATTTCTTATTTTTGTCCACAGCGCCTTGTAGTTATTTTCAAACAACTCTGTAGCTCTCTTTGTAATTTGAATTCCTAAGTATTTGACATTTTTCCCTATTTTAATTCCTGCTTTATTTTCTACTTCTTTCTCTTCCTCCTTCCTTATATTTTTGGTTAAAATTACTGATTTTTCCTTATTTATTTTGCATCCTGTTACCAAACCAAATTTATTTAGATGTTCTAGAATCCTTTCTATATTATTGCTTGGGTCTTCCATTATTATTATTAAATCATCTGCAAAAGCTCTGATTTTGTATTCATGTCTCTTAATTTTAACTCCTGTAATTTTTTTACTTAGTTTTATTTCTTTAATAAGCAATTCAACAACCAATAAAAAGAGTAATGAGGAGAGTGGGCAACCTTGCCTCGTTCCTCTTTCAATATTTATAAATTTGGATTTTCTTCCATTTATTTTAACTTGTGCTTTTTGGTTACAATATATACTTTCTAGCCGTTTTGTAAAATTACCTTTACCCATAATTTTCTTTGATAAATCTAACAGCATCTTCCAATTTACAGAATCGAAGGCCTTCTCCAAATCTAAGAACAGTAATCCTAATTTTTTCTCATTGTGACGTTCATAATATTCCAATGTATCTATACCTATTCTTAAATTTTCCCTCATATATCTTTTCGGTAAGAAACCTCTTTGATCCTCATCAATCGTCTCTTGGAGACAGCTCTTTAGTCTATTTGCTAATATTGTTGTAAAAATTTTATAATCATTATTGAGCAAGGATATCGGTCTATAATTGGTTGGGTCCAATGAATCTTTCCCTTCCTTTGGTATTATAGTTATAACTGCTTCTTTCCATGAATTTGGTATTTCTCCTGTTAATATTTCGTTCAGAACTTTCTGTAATGGTTCTGCTAATTCCTCCACAAAGGTTTTGTAAAATAATGCTGTTAGTCCATCATTTCCTGGTGATTTGTTTAATTTGCCTTGACTAATTGCCTCTCTTATTTCTTTGTTTGTTATCTCGTGATTTAGTCTTTTTAATTGTTCTTCTGAGAAGATTTGAATCTGGCTATTATTTAGGAAATCTTTAATTATTGTTTCTTCTATATCCTGTCTTTTATATAGATTTGCATAAAATTCGCTAAAGACTTCTTCTATTTCTTCCTGCTGTGAAACTGTTATGTCGCCTTTTTTAATCTTATTAATAAGTTTACTTTCTTTCTCTTTCTTTAGTTTATACGACAACCATTTCCCTGCTTTATTTGCATATTCTCTGACTACCGCCTTGCATGCATCCCACACAGTTGATAGTTTGGTTCCTTTGTCCATGTTTTCTTTAAAGAATAATTTTATCGTCTCTTTTCCTTTTTCTATCACTTCTTCATTTTTAAGCAAATCTTCATTTAATCTCCATCTCATTTCTTTTCTAGTTTCTTTCATAGTTAATACTATAGGATTGTGGTCTGAAATTTCCCTGTTATAGCTCTCCATTTTGGTTACCTCATTTATCAGCCCTCTAGACACTAAGAATAAGTCAATCCTGGACAATGATTCATGCTTATCTGAATAGAATGTAAATGATTTTTCATCATTATATAGATGTCTCCATACATCAATCAACGAGAGTCTCTCCAGCATTTGGAAAAAATTTTTCAGTAGTTTACTCTGATTTTCTTTAATTTTCTTACCTGATGTTCTGTCCAGTTTCGGTTCGAGTACTCCATTAAAATCTCCTGCTATAATAACATGTTCGTAATCAAATTCTGAAATTATTTCGTTCAGTTTATTATAAAAAACTTTTTTGTTTTCTTGGGGGCCATACACACACACAATTAGTATCTTCCTGCCCCCCCAACTCGTCTCAATTCCCAAATAATAGCCATTCTTATCTTTGAAGATTTCTTTAGAATCTAAATAATTTTTTACGTATATAATTACTCCTTTCTTACTTTTTTCTATTGAACTAATAAATTCTTTCCCTAATTTGTTGTTCTTAATTAGTCTCTTATCTTTATTTTTAATATGTGATTCTTGCAAACATATTATATCTACATTAGTTCTTTCCAAATACTGATAAACTCTTTTCCTCTTTTGTGGTGAATTTAATCCTTTCACATTTAAAGATAGAACCCTCATTTCTCCTAATATTCTTTATCTTAATCCTTATCTCAATCTTTTCCTTTAGTTTGTAAAATAACTAATCAAACTCTTTTGGATTGACCCGAGACTTTATTAATAATTTTTAAAATACCGCAACAATAGCAACAAAAAAAGGAAAGAAATTGTAACTTAATTCCACTCTAAACAATTTGGATGTTTTCCTAATTTACAAGTTCTTTAGTCCTTACACTCCTTTATGTTTCTTCTTCTTGTTCACTTAAGACTTCTTCTTCTTCCCTTCTTTCTACCTGATCCTTCTCCTGTCCTTTACTTCCTTTTCTGATGTCTTTTTCAAATTTAGTTAAAATTTTTTTTGCTTTTTCTAATGAGTTCAATCTTATCTTTCTTTGTTTCCAACTCACAATTAAGCCTTCCAATTCTTCCCATTTAAATGGAACACCATTAGTTTTCAATTTGTCTGTTAGGAAGTTATATTCTCTTCGTCTTCTCAAAAATTTTGATCGGTACATCTCTCAAGATTATTATCTTTTTGTCGTCAATCGTCAGCTTTGATTTGTAACTTTGTTGGATAATTAACTCTTTCGTCTGCTTCCTGACAAAGTAAATAATCACATCTCTCGGGAGCTTCTTCTGTTTTGCTACATACGAATTAATTCTATAAATCCGATCAATTTCCCAAGGAAATAGAGTTTCTGATTCGTTTATAAATTTTGCTAGTATTGGAGTGAGACATGTATAAAGATTTTCATCCATTCTTTCCGGGAGACCACGCAGCTTCAAACAGTTTTCTCTTTGCTTTAATTGTAGTCTTAGGATTTCATTCTGTTCATCTTGATGTTCTTTCTCCCAATTGTCATTTTCAATTCCATAGTCTTCACTTCTTCTTCTAATTTATTTACTTTTGTATTTATTGCATTGATATCTCCATCAATCTTATCTAATCTAAATGTAACTTGTGTTAATTCTGTTCTAAATTCCAATTTCATTTCGTCTCGTGCTTTTTGTATTTCTATATTTGTTTCTTGGTGGATTCTTCTAATTTCTTCCATTTGAATTTCGTTCAAATCACAAGCCTTTACTGGAGTATCTGATGAATTTTTCCTTTGTAAGGTTGTTGGCGTCTGCGCTGGCGCTGGTGTCCTTCTTGTTCCTGGTGCCATCTTAAATACAGGGGGGGGGGGGAGGGAGGGATCGAGAGGCGTAACAAGAGAAGTAAGGACCCAATATTAGCTTTAATTTCTAACTTCCTCGCTTTCTATTTTTATTTATTCTAATTCAAATACTATTATCTCAAGTTAATAGTGTTTTTATCTAAACTATATTACTCTACCTCTTAGTCACTTTAAATTTAGTATTCACATTTAATAGTATTAATTGTTATTTAATTTCTATCTTAATATTTCCCCTCTTCTTTCTCTCTACCCTTCTCTTTTTCCCTTTCTCTTTCTCTTTCCTTTGTTCTCCCCCCTTTCCTTCTTTCCTCTCCCTTTCTCTTTCTTTTCTTGCCTCCCCTATTTTCCTCTCCCTTCACTTCCCTTCCCCCCTCCAAGAAAGAAAAAAAGAAAAAAGAAAAAAAAGGGGGACTTACCCAAGTCCTCTTGTCTCCTGGTTTATGCACAGGTGGTTCTTTCTTCTAAGATCTCTTATTTTCCTTTTCCTTCCTTCCTTTTCCCTTCCCTCTCTTTTCCTTTTTCTTTCCTTATTATTCCCCTTTTCTTTTCTTAATTTCTTAAAGTTTCCGATTTCAAGAATCTAAATAAACAAACAAAGACTATTACTTTCTTTCAAAAAATGATCCACAAATACACGATTATCCCAAAGTCTCTTATAAAATTGTATCACAGTAGTAATAGGGGTACTGAGGGATAACAGAGGTGGGGGTAGCAATATAATGACAAGGATATATAGGTTTTCAATACAGTCAAATTGTAGCTCAGATTTCACCTAAATAAACTCCAAACACCCTGCAATCCGCTTTTAATTTCAACCTTCCCTATCCAATTCACTATACTTAAATCTATTTCTATACAAATGTAATATTGTACCTAATCCCCAATTATATGTTTCACTATATTTTATTTCTTACTCTTGTTCTTACTCTTTTTCGGGCCCTTATCCTGTTCTCACTCTACTTCCCTCCCAATTATTCCCCAATTATTCTCTTAATTCTTAATTCTATCTTTAAATTATCTCTATTGAGGCTATGAAAATATTTTTTATTTCTTCTTTCCTTTTCCTTACTCCTTTTCTTCCTTTTCTTTTCTCTTCCCCCCCTTTCCCCCCCTTCTTTCCCTTTTCCCTCCTTCTTTTAAATCTCTTAACTTAATTACTCTAGCCCAAGAAAAGCTAAAGGAGAATAATCAAGATACAATTATAAATTTTTAACTTAATTACTCTAATTACTTTTAGATATTCCCCTATATTCTATAAAGTCCAAGTTGCTTCTTTACTTCTTTTCCCACTCTTCTTATCTTCTTAGACGCCTTCTCCACTCTTATATTATTGCTTACACCTGTGTTCCACTCCAGCTAGCAGTCATAACCTTGAGATTCTTTCTTCTAATTAACTTTAGAAGTTTACCACACTCATAGAATCATAGAATCATAGAATCATAGAATCATAGAGTTGGAAGAGACCACAAGGGCCATCCAGTCCAACCCCCTGCCATGCAGGAACTCCAAGTCAAAGCATCCCTGACAGATGGCCATCCAGCCTCTGCTTAAAGACCCCTAAGGAAGGAGACTCCACTACACTCCGAGGGAGTGTGTTCCACTGTCGAACAGCCCTTACTGTCAGGAAGTTCCTCCTAATGTTGAGGTGGAATCTCTTTTCCTGCAGTTTGCATCCATTGTTCCGCGTTCTAGTCTCTGCAGCAGCAGAAAACAAGTTTGCTCCCTCCTCAATATGACATCCCTTCAAATATTTAAACAGGGCTATCATATCACCTCTTAACCTTCTCTTCTCCAGGCTAAACATCCCCAGCTCCCTAAGGCGTTCTTCATAGGGCAAGGTTTCCAGACCCTTCACCATCTTAGTTGCCCTCCTTTGGACATGCTCCAGTTTCTCCACATCTTTTTTGAAATGTGGTGCCCAGAACTGGACACAGTATTCCAGGTGGGGCCTGACCAAAGCAGAATAGAGTGGCACTATAACTTCCCTTGATCTAGAAACTATACTTCTATTGATGCAGCCTAAAATTGCATTGGCTTTTTTAGCTGCCGCATCACACTGTTGACTCATGTTCAGCTTATGGTCTACTTGGACTCCTAGATCCCTTTCACATGTGGTCTCATTCAGCCAGGTGTCCCCCATCCTATATCTGTGCATTTCATTTTTCCGCCCTAAGTGCAGAACCTTACATTTCTCCGCATTGAATTTCATTTTGTTAGCACTGGCCCAGCTTTCTAGTCTATTCAGGTCATTTTGAATTTTGATCCTGTCCTCTGGGGTATTAGCTACTCCTCCCAGTTTAGTGTCATCTGCAAATTTGATAAGTATGCCCCCAATTCTGTCATCCAAATCGTTAATAAAGATGTTGAATAGCACTGGGCCCAGGACAGAACCCTGTGGGACCCCACTGGTCACTTCTCTCCAGGATGAAAAGGAGCCATTGTTGAGCACCCTTTGAGTTCGGCCAGTCAACCAATTACAAATCCATGTAACAGTTAACTTGTCTATCCCACATTTTGCAAGCTTGTTTGCAAGAATGTCATGGGGGACCTTGTCAAAGGCCTTACTGAAATCGAGGTATACTATATCCACAGCATTCCCTTCATCTACCAAGCTGGTAATTTTATCAAAAAAAGAGATCAGGTTCGTTTGGCATGACTTGTTTCTCTGAAACCCATGTTGGCTTTTTGTGATTATGGCATTGGCCTCTAAGTGTTCACAGACTCTCTGCTTAATGATCTGCTCTAGGACCTTTCCTGGAATTGATGTCAGACTAACTGGACGATAATTGTTGGGATCCTCTTTTTTTCCCTTTTTGAAGATGGGGACAACGTTTGCCCTCCTCCAGTCTTCTGGGACTTCTCCTGTTCTCCAAGAGTTCTCAAAGATTATTGCCAATGGCTCTGATATTACATTTGCCAGTTCTTTTAATACTCTAGGATGTAGTTCATCTGGTCCTGGAGATTTATATTCATTTAGGTTAACCAGGTATTCCTGTACTACCTCTTTACTTATTCTGTGCTGAATTTCCTCTATTCTGTCTTCTGCTCCATTATCCTTAGGTTGAGCACCCTTTGCCTTTTCTGAGAAGACTGAAGCAAAGAAGGTGTTGAGTAATTCTGCCTTTTCTCTGTCCCCTGTTAGCATTTTGCCATCTTCTGCACGCAGTGGCCCCACTGTTTCCTTCTTCTTCCTTTTGCTGCGGACATATCCAAAAAAGCCCTTTTTATTGTTCTTAACCTCTCTAGCGAGCCTGAGTTCATTCTGCGCTTTAGCTTTTCTGACTTTACCCCTACATGTGCTGGCTATTTGTTTGAATTCCTCTTTCGTGATTTCTCCATTTTTCCATTTCTTATACATGTTCCGTTTAAAGCTTAGCTCAGTTGAAAGTTCCTTAGTCATCCATCCTGGCTTCTTGAGACATCTTCCATTTTTCTTCCTCATTGGAACTGTTTGAAATTGTGCCTTCAATATCTCCCTTTTGAGAAACTCCCATCCGTCTTGAACTCCCTTTTCTTTTAGTATTCCTGACCATGGGATCACTCCCAGTATTTCTCTAAGTTTATTGAAATTAGCTCTCCTAAAGTCTAGAGTGCGTGTCTGACTATGCCTAGCTTCTCCCTTCCACTGTATTACAAACTCCAGGAGAACATGGTCACTTCCACCTAAGGATCCAACCACTTGCACCCCATCAACTAGGTCTTCCCTGTTGGTTAAGATCAGATCTAAAATGGCTGATCTCCTTGTTGCCTCTTCCACCTTTTGGACAATGAAATTGTCTTCCAGGCAAGTGAGGAATTTGCTAGACTTTGAGGATTTGGCTGAGTTTGACTTCCAGCAAATATCAGGATAGTTGAAGTCACCCATCACTACTACATCTCTCTTTTCTGAGTATGTGATTATCTGTTCTAGAAAGGCATCATCCAGTTCCTCTGCCTGAGTCGGGGGTCTGTAGTAGACTCCCACAGTAACATCCCTGTTTTTTCCCTCTCCTTTAATTTTTATCCAGATGCTCTCCACTTGGCTTCCAGTACTGATGTCCTGGATCTCTTCACTGGTGTAAATATCCCTGACATATAATGCTATTCCTCCTCCCTTCCTGCTTGGCCTGTTTCTCTTAAAAAGGTTATACCCCTCTATTTCTACATTCCAATCATGAGACTCATCCCACCAGGTTTCAGTGATGCCTATTATATCATATTTCCCTTGTTGTGCTAGGAGTTCAAGTTCATCCTGCTTATTTCCCATACTCTGTGCATTAGTGGAGAGGCATTTAAGACCATGTGTCCTCTTTACTTGCTGCTTTTGCACATTTTTTTGCCTCCTACTGTTGGGTCCTTGCACTGTTTGCCTTGTTCCATCTATGCCACTTGGACTATTCTCTCCATCCCTTTTGCCTTCCAGTATAATGTCTCCCTCCCCCACATAACTCAGTTTAAAGCCCTCCTGATCAGATTCTTCAGACTGTTGGCAAAAACGTTTTTGCCAACTGGCGTGAGATGCAGTCCATCCCTTGCCAGAAGTCCCTCCTCATGGAACCGCAGCCCATGATCCAAGAATCCAAACTGTTCTTGGCGGCACCATCTACGGAGCCAGTTATTCACCTCTGGTATTTTCCTCTCCCTTCCTGGACCATGCCCTTCTACCGGGAGAAGAGATGAGATGACAACCTGTGCATCCATCTCTTTCAGCTTCCTTCCCAGAGCCTCATAATCCCTTTTGATATTCTGAAGGCTGTGCCTTGCAGTATCATTGGTTCCCACATGAACCAAAAGAAGGGGGTATTGATCAGTAGGCTTGACAAGTCTTGTCAGCCTCTCCGTCACATGATGGATCTTTGCCCCGGGGAGACAACACACCTCCCGAGACATCTTGTCAGGCCCACAAACCACTGCTTCTGTACCCCTCAGCAAGGAGTCCCCCACCACGACTACACGCCTTCTCCGAGGCTTAGTAGTGGCTGTTCCCTTTTGTGATACTCTCAGGCTCTCCTGCTCTGTCCCTGATGTCTGTCCCTGCTGCTTTTCCTCATCATCTCTGACAACAGAGAGAGATTCAAAGCGATTCTGTAGCTGCAAGCCGCTCACAGAACGTTCCCTGGTTTCCTTACTTCTGTGTGTGACCTTCCTCCAAGCATCATAGTTCGCGATTCAACAGTTTAAAGTAATGGGGGTCCAGAATTTATATTTCAAATTTCATTTTCCTCCAGTCTTACCACTCCAATCCAGTCAAATATTTCAGATCCTTTATTTATAGTCTCTCATTTAATTATCTTGTCTCCCTAATTATCAGATTCCAGTTAATAAGGCACTTCCTCCACACTTTCCACCTTCGGTCTTTCTTCTCCTCCAACTCCACTCCTTTTCTAATGGGTCACTTTCAAACCCTCAAACCTCCTTCTCAGTATTCTTCAACTCCTTCCCAACACCCCGTTTCCCCATTCCTCTGTTCCGTTCCGCTCTTCTTCTTTTCTCAGTCCTCCGCTTTTCTCCTCCGTTTCTTTCAAATCCAAAACGTCAAAAAAAACTCTGTCCTTTCTTTCCCCCGACTTCAAAAACTTCAAAGGGTTTAGAAAATTAAGTCCCCTCCACGAAAATTTCTCTCGATCTTCAAACCCCTTCTCCTTCACTTTACTCCCCCTGTTTGTCTCTTATACAGTGGTCCCCTGGCTTACGAATCCCCCGGGTTACGAAAACCCCGGGATCCAAAACCAGCGGGACCACTACAGTATCCCCCGGGATCCGAAAGATCCCCCAGGATACAAAATAAAAAAACTGCGCGGCCCCTTTAAATCGGCCGCGCGGTCCGTTCGCAATAGCGGTCCCCCGGGAAACAAAAGCTTCCGGGTTACGAAGGTAATCCCGGAACGGATTACCTTCGTAACCCGGGGGACGACTGTACATTAGTCTCTTGAGGGCAATGGGGAAAAAGAAACAAAAACAAAAACAAAAAACAAACCCGATGTATCCTTTAAAAGAAGAAAGTGATTCCAATTGGTAGAACTCCCAAGTACAGTTACTTAGTCTGTTTCAAATGAAATAAAAAGAGAAAGTGGTGGCGGAGCCTCTGCTCTCAAGCCGCGGCTTGAGGCTGCTTGCTGCAGGCGTGGATGCCTGAGTTCCTCCACAGTCCCAGCCTTCTTTACCTGCACTGCTGTTTCCCTGCAATTTCTTCCTTAAGTTTGGCCACTGATTTGGACTGGGGGAAACTTTGTCAGGCCCCTCTGCTTCCCCTTTACCGGGGGGACACTCTTGATCCTTCGGACCTTCACCCCGATGGTCCCGTCCCTGCAGACCAGCAAGCACCCACTGGAGCTCCATCTCAGAGGTGCTTCTCACTCCGCCATTACCACCGGAAGTCTCCCCTGATAAATCCAACATACAGTGGTCCCCCAGGTTACGAAGGTAATCCATTCCGGATTACCTTTCGTAACCCAGAAGCTTTCGTTTCCTGGGGGACCGCTTTTTTCAATGGACCGCACGGCCATTTAAAGGGGCCGCACGGCTTTTTTCGTTTCGTATCCTGGGGGATATTTCGTATCCCGGGGGATACGAAGCCGGTCCGCCACCTTTCGGATCCCGGGGTTTTCGTAACCTGGGGGATTCGTAAGGCGGGGGACCACTGTACTTCCAAATCAGTCTACTTAGAACTGCAGCCACAATCCCCAGCTCGGTCCTACTTGGCCTGAAATTAAATTCTCTGTACAAACTGAAACATGAACCCATACCAATAAGAATATTCAGTGTATATTTGATTTCCAGTTCCTCTGTGATGGCGCATACACTGAAAGATGGTATTTCACCAGAGGAGAACATCATATAGGACAGGTACTTTTATCCCCCATACCTTCCCCCAATAAATCCATCTCTATTCAATATAGTTTACTCCAAGTCAGCCTGCTTAGAATTGCAGCCAAAATCCCCAGATCAGTCTACTTGGCTCAAAATGAAATTCTCTGCACAGACTGTGCAAAATGTCCCCATAAGCAAGAACAAAAACAAGACAAACGTAGTTCCTGCATGGCAGGCGGTTGGACTGGATGGCTCTTGTGGTCTCTTCCAACTCTATGATTCTATGGCCCCATTCAGACTAGCCCATTTGCCCTGGTTTGATCCAGATGAGATTGTGCATGGCATTACCGAATCTCTCCAGAGAGAATTTCATACTACTTTTTCCCCCCTCCGGTGCATTTTACCCCAACAAAGTTCATACACGCAAAAGTAACGATTAAAGATGGAGCCTCTTGGTTGTCAATCAAATGATGTCATGGTGATGTCTGATGCAGCCATTGGCCGCGCGAGATGCTTGTGGTTTTTTTTAATACTTTTTAATATTTGACAGCTTATGCGCATGGAGCATAAGGCTGGGAGCAATGCGGATTGAGGAGATCCTGTCCCCTCCTCCTCCACCCAGTACTTTTTAAATTATTATTTAGTATATGTTTTAATATTTTATTTTTTATTTTATTTTATTTTATTGTGTTTTAGTTCATTTATTATTTTATTGTGTTTTTTATTTTTTAATTTAATGTATCTTTTATTAAATAAAATATTTTATTAAATATTTTATTAAATATTTATTTATTTATTTAAAATATTTATTAATATTTATTAAATATATTTTATTATATTTTATTGTATTTTTATTAATTCTTTATTGTATTATTTTATTTTATTTTATAGTTATTTTATTTATTATTTATTTCATTGTATTTTATTGTACTTTAGTGTATTTTATTGTATTTTATTTATTAGTAATTTATTGTATTTTATTGTATTTTATTTTAGTATTTTTTAAAATATTTTTTTATTTCTTTTTTCCCCCCCAGCTTGACAACTGTCATTCGCATTGGCTCCTTTCCCTTCCGTTTTTATGAATGGGGAAGAGGGGAAAACCCTGTCCATATATGGACTGGGGTTCCCTTTTAAAGTTTAAAGAATGAATGGGGCCCTTTAAATATTGAAAGAGAACCCCAATCCATATATGGACATGAGTTTCCCCTCTTCCCCATTCATAAAATCGGATGGGAAAGGAGCCTCGTAGAATGTGCATGAGCTGTCAAACTGGGAAAAAAAAAAAAGAAATAAGAAAATATTTAAAAAATACTAAAATAAAATACAATAAAATACAATTAAATTACTAATAAATAAAATACAATAAAATACAATAAATAAATAATAAATAAAATAACTATAAAATAAATAAAATAATACAATAAATAATTAATTAAAAATACAGTTAAAATTTTTTTTAAAATGCTGGTGTGCCCGATTTTGCCTGGAGAGGAGGCATGTTCCTCCCCCTGGCCTTCTCCCCTCCCCTGAACCTGACCTGATCATGATCGGAGGCAAGTTCACATTCCCTGCAATCCGGTTTCTCCCAAAAGAAACAGTAAAAATTCCGCTTTGGGAGAAACCAGGTTATGGGGGATTTGCCCCACTACGCGTGTGCAAAATCCGGATTCAGTAGTGTTAAAACCGGTTTCAGTCTGAACTTCTTGATTTTAAACTGGTTTGCTAACCGGTATATAATGTAGTCTGAACGGCCCCTATGATTCTATGATCTGGGATTATGAGGTTCATCCTTCTGTCTGAGAAGTCCCATCTTTTGACTCCTCTTAAGCCACAAGCCAAAGGGAAGCAGCTCAGGAGGAAGGCAGTGCAAAGAAGGCAAAAACCTGTCTGGACCCCGGGGCCAATTTGGGCTCAACAGGGGAAAATTCCTTCTTGGCTCCAATTCAGGCAACCAGCTCATAAAGCCTGCACTGCCAGGTTAAAAGATGGGCTGGCTGTTTCTTCAGACAAACCAGAGAAGAGTCCAGTAGAAAAAGAGCTCACCGGGTCAGTCTTGGTTCTCCTCCAAGAAATCCCTCCTAGCTGAGAGACAGGACTTCTCCTGATTCTGCAGAGGGACAGACTGAAACTAAGACAAGCTGCATTGAGTGTTACTTCCCAATGGACCTATTATGGAGTCCTGGCAGTCATCTTTGCTTTTCACTATCCTCTATGGCTAAATCTCCAGTGACTTCTCCTTTCTCTGGAGGCCAAATGAAGCACCAAGGATTCCTCTGTTGTCCTACTTGATGCCATGGTCTTCACCACCAGTTTTGGGTTGTCTCTTGTTTTCATGGTGGTAGCCTTTTTCTCCCTCCAGGAAACTTTTTGTGTCAACTGCAGTGCCTCACCTTCATCTCTTGACTCAACCAGCTTGGAGGCCCAAGCTAAGGTTTAGTCCCAGGAGTGGCTTGTTTTCTTCCTTCCCCTTCTTTTCTTCTGGTCTTCCAAGCCAGTCTAGGCCCCTCTTCAACAGGTGGAAAGGTGCCTTAGCCTTTCAGAGGAGCACATATTCAAAAGGGAGTGATCCCATGAACTCTGGATGCGGCTGAGTGCAATGCCAGCCATCCAGGAACATACTTATGAGCGATGACCTTTCAGCCCGAAGGGGCCCACCCAGGAAGAGCATGAGATCCAACTAAAGGCGAGAAGTCCAGCATTTTGCACTACAACTGCCGGAATCACCCAGCCCATCAACATTGATGATCCTGGGAGATGTAGTCCAAAAAAGTGTACTTATCCCAGCATGGGCACACTTACCTTACCTGGGAGTCTACTCTCTGAAGGCAAGGCACCAGGAATACTTACCTGAGTATCTAGGTCTGCATAAGCCAACTGTGTTTGTATCAAACAGGGAGTGTTTGAAGTAAATAGAAGAGTGAGCAAATCTCTTGGTTTCTTCCACATCTGGCTTTTGCCAAGATTGGTCTGACTTTGTTCAACAATCCAAGTGAAGCAAAATCCTCATTCATCCCGGACACAGCTTTGAGTTTCTTTTTTCCTCCAGAAGTGAATTTTCAAATTTATGATAAAACTGATTGAGACTGAATTGAAACTCTTCAGATATATAGTTACTTAACAATTACCTTTTCTATTCCTATACCTTTGCTACTTTTAACTGACTTTCAATATTCTAATAATAATAATAATAATAATAATAATAATTATTATTATTATTTCTATCCAGCCTCTTCAATAAGATTGAGGCAGTTTATATCAATAAAAACATATAACACAATAAAATAAATCCCATTATTCCCCCCTTCCTTAAAACAAATCCATATAATACAATACAAAAAATACTATAAAAAAGCAGTTTTTAAAATAGATTGGCACAATTACATATTTGATTTAGAAGACCTAATTAAATCAATTAACACTATAAGTTATGAGACGACATTAGATACTAAGTTTATTTAACAGAAAAATATAGAAGGTCTATCATTTAAATTACATCAGAAGCTATATATTTAAAACATAAATGGAGACTTAAGTAGAATTATACAAATTTATACATATATAAGATGGAACATGTATAAAAACAACCCATAACTAGAGCAAACACCTCATAGAACACATTGTGGGCTTATTTGGGGGAGGAGGACAATCCCTTCACTTTTGCTGCCTCCCCAACAACAGCCCTGCAGTGTAGGATGGTGGCTTAAAACCCTTCGCTCCTCTTCTTCCCTTTGCCTCCAAAAGCAAAAGGCGCCCCTCAGGCCCAGCATAACTTCAGCCCTTCAAGCCCCTCTCCGTCTGTCCTTTAACCCGCTATGAGCCAACTTTCTCCCCCACGCCTCTTTCATCCTGTAGATAATTATCTTTTTCCTATTAACCCATCTTATCTTATAAATTTTCCCCACATTTTAACACTTCCACATTCACATTAAATTACATTATTACTTCATTATTCCTCCAAATATGAAAATAATAAATCCCAATCTTAACTGAAGTTCTCCAATGAGTTATTTCTTACCGAGTTAATTTGTCCATTTCTACTATTTCCAATAGTTTCATTGTCCATTCTTCTTTTGGTATATCTGTTGTTTTCCTTTTTTTGGCATATACTATTCACGCAATAGCTGTCATATACTATAATACTTTCTCATATATTTTTCCTAATTCGTCTTCAAATATGCCCAATATAAAGAATTCCAACTTAATTTCTAGTTTTATGTGTAGAATCTTACATATTACTGGTAGTAATTTAATATTTCTCCAATATTTCTTTGCATGGCTACAGCTTACCAACAGTGGAAAAAGGTTCCTTTTACATCTCCACACTTCCAACATTTATCGTTTTGACGTTTATAAATTTTTGCTATTTTATCTGGGGTGAGATGCCATTTATAAAACATAACAATCCTCCTTCAAATTTTGTAATGCTGAGTATTTTAACCCTTTATTCCAAATATATTCCCATTGGTTTAATTGAATGTGGTGGCCTATATCTTTTGCCCAATTAATCATTGTCTCTTTTATGACTTCTTCAGTATCTGTTTCCAAGAATTTCTTATAAACTTTCCCTATCAATTTTATATTTTGCCCAATTAAAATTTTCTCCGGTTCCGATTCATAGAATCATAGAATCATAGAGTTGGAAGAGACCACAAGGGCCATCCAGTCTAACCCCCTGCCATGCAGGAACTCCCAATCACAGCATCCCCGACAGAGGGCCATCCAGCCTCTGCTTAAAGACCTCTAAGGAAGGAGACTCCACCACACTCCGAGGGAGTGTGTTCCACTGTTGAACAGCCCTTACTGTCAGGAAGTTGCTCCTAATGTTGAGGTGGAATCTCTTGTCCTGGAGTTTGCATCCATTATTCCGAGTCCTGTTCTCTGGAGCAGCAGAAAACAAGCTTGCTCCCTCCTCAATGTGACATCCCTTCAAGTATTTAAACAGAGCTATCATATCTCCTCTTAACCTTTTCTTCTCCAGGCTAAACATTCCCAGCTCCCTAAGGCGTTCCTCATAGGGCATGGTTTCCAGACCCTTCACCATCTTAGTTGCCCTCCTTTGGATACGCTCCAGTTTCTCCACATCCTTTTTGAATTGTGGTGCCCAGAACTGGACACAGTATTCCAAGTGGGGCCTGACCAATGCAAAATAGAGTGGCACTATTACTTCCCTTGATCTAGACACTATAGTTCTATTGATGCAACCTAAAATTGCATTGGCCTTTCTAGCTGCTGCATCGCACTGTAGACTCATGTTCAACTTGTGGACTCCTAGATCCCTTTCACATGTGGTCTCATTCAGCCAGGTGTCCCTCATCCTATATCTGTGCATTTCATTTTTCCGCCCTAAGTGCAGAACCTTACATTTGTCTGTGTTGAATTTCATTTTGTTAGTTTTGGCCCAGCTTTCTAGTCTATTCAGGTCATTTTGAATTTTGATCCTGTCTTCTGGGGTATTAGCTACTCCTCCTAATTTGGTGTCGTCTACAAATTTGATAACTAGGCCCTCAATAATTTCATCCAAATCATTGATAAAGATATTGAATAGCACTGGGCCCAGCACAGAACCCTGTGGCACCCCACTGGTCACTTCTCTCCAGGATGAAAAGGAACAATTGTTGAGCACCCTTTGGGTGCAGCCAGTCAACCAGTTACAAATCCATGTAACAGTTACCATGTCTAGTCCACATTTTGCAAGCTTATTTGCAAGAATGTCATGGGGAACCTTGTCAAAGGCCTTACTGAAATCAAGATATACTATATCCACAGCATTTCCTTCATCTACCAAGCTGGTGATTTTATCAAAAAAAGAGATCAGATTTGTCTAGCATAACTTGTTTCTCTGAAACCCATGTTGACTTTTTGCGATTATGGAATTATCTTCTAGATATCCGCAGATTCTCTGTTTAATAATCTGTTCCAGAATCTTTCCTGGAATTGATGTCAGACTAACTGGACGATAACTGTTGAGATCCTCTTTTTCCCTCTTTTTGAAGATGGGGACAACGTTTGCCCTCCTCCAGTCTGCTGGGACTTCTCCTGTTCTCCAGGAGTTCTCTAGGATTCTTTCACTTCTTCTCCAAAGGTTTTTTGATCTACTGCCAATCTCTCTCTGATTTGTCTAAATGCAAACCATCCTAAATTGAATCCCATTTTCAATAATTCTTCTTGGGGTTTGAGCCTAATTTCTCCTTTCACTTTCTTAATAACCTCTCTATAAGTAAACCATTTATTTTCTCTATACACCTTTCTTATATATAGAGCCTCTTGAGGTGATAACCATATTGGGAATTTTGAACTTTTTTTAAAAAAAATTTTCCATGTTATCATTAGAGGTTTTCTAATACATTGATCATTTATTATTTGATTTGTCTTCTCTTTTTCATACAACAAATATGTGTGTAATCTGAATTTTAAACCCTCTCCTTCTAATTCTATTTTTTTTATATTCTCTAATTTAATCCATTCTTTAATCCAGGTAAGACAGCTAGCTTCAGAGTGTAATTGAAAACTGGGAACAGCCAAGCCTCCTTGTTGTTTAGCGTCTTGGAAAAAAATTTAATTTCATTTTATCACATTTGCCTTGCCAAACGAACCATAGAATATTTTGATTCCACTTTTAAAAAATGTTTTTATTAATTATTATTGGAATTGTCTGAAATAAATATAAGATTTTTGGCAAGATTATCATTTTGATAATTGATAGTTGGTACTCTGCACAGGAGAGACAAATGCAATCTATTCAAATCTGACAAATCCTGCCCTGTTTCTTTCCAGAGTTTTTGGTAATTGTTGTCAAACAGATAATTAGGGGTTTTTTTTTTGGTAATATAAATATCCAAGTATTTTACCTTTTTCTTTATTTGGATCTCTGCTCGTTTTTTGCACCTCTTGCTCTTTTTTGCCTCATATATTTTTTGTAATAATTGCAAATTTTAATAAATTTATTTTACATCTCATTTTGTTTTCAGATTCTTCTATTATTTTCATTAAAATATCAGTATTTTTAAAAGGATTTTCTAAGTTTATCACCATATTGTCAGTGAAGGCTTTGATTTTAAACTCATATTGTTTTACTCTAAGACCTTGAATATCTTTTTCTGATTTCATTTTTATAATCAATAATTCTATTACCAATAAGAATAACAGCGGCAACAGAGGGCATCTTTGCCTCGTACCCCTACCTATTATAATAGTTTCTGTCAATTCTCCATTGATGTTAATGCTTGCTTTCTGGTTTTTGTAAATTTTCCCAATCCAATTTTTGAAATTTCCCCCTAGTTCTGTTTGTTTTAATATTTCTAATAACACCTCCCATTTGACCGTATCAAAAGCTTTTTCAATATCCAAAAACAATAATCCTAATTTTTTCATTGTGTTTTTCATAATACTCAGTTATGTTCAGTACATGCCTTAAATTATTTTTTAATCTGCCTTCCTGGGAGGAAACTTTCATCAACTAGTGTAATTAATTATTCTTTTAATCTAGATGCTAATATATAATATATATAAACAATTTATAATCAATGTTAAGTAAAGCTATCGGCCTGAAGTTTGCTGGATCCAATACATCTTTATTATCTTTATGGATTAATATTATCTCAGCCATTTCCCACATTTCTGGTACATTAACTTTTATAGCCGAATTCATCACTCATTGTAAAGGAGAACTCGATATCTCTTTGGAAGTCTTGCAGAATAGCACAGTAAACCTGTCCGGACTGGGTGATTTATCTACTTTTTTTATCTATTGCTTTTATGACTTCTTCCTAAGTTATAGGTTTGTCTACGCTTTCTCTTTGTTCTTTAGTTAATTTAGACATATTTACTTCATTCAAATAATTTCTTAAATTTTTGTCCTCTGTATTAACTTTTGTATATAGTAATTTATAATAATCTCTAAAGATTTATTTAATCTTATCTTGTTGTGTATATATTTCATTTTTTCCCTTATTTTCATTATCTGTTTCTTTTCTTTCATTTTTTTAAAAAATTGTTGGCTAGCCATCTCTCTGGATTATTAGCATATTCAAAATATTTCTGTCTAATTGATTTTAATTTCTTTTCCATTTCATTTATTAATTCTATTGATATTAGTTTTTTTAATTAGCTGGATTTCATCACCTATCTTTTTACATCCTGGATTAGTCATCAACAGTACTTTTTTATAAATTTGATTTTCAATGCTTGCATTTTCTGATCTTTCTTTTTTTGTAAAATAATGCTTTGCTGTATAAAAAACCCCCCTCTAAATACAGCCTTTCCTGTGTCACAAACTGTAGCTAATTTCACTTCTTTGTCTAAATTTTCATTTACATTTTTTTCAAGTGATTCTTTAGCTCTTGTAACTATTTCAGGATATCTCAATAGCTCTTTGTTTAATTTCCATTTGTAAAGTTTTTTGCGTCCTTTTAAATATAGTATTTGTGGGCTGTGGTCAGAGATAATTCTTGGAACCAATTCCATTTCTTTTATTTCTTTTGCCAATGTTTTTGATGGTAGGATTAAATCAATTCTGGCCATAGATTTATGTCTATCAGGAAAAAAGTATAAATTTTAGATTGGTTGTATCAAAATCACCATACATCCATTAGGGCCAAATTATCTATCAAATGAAAGTATGATTTTGGGAGTTTTCCTTGGCTGGTTTTTATTTCTTTTTCTGATACTCTGTCAACTTTAGGTTCTACCACACCATTAAAATCACCTAATATAATTATATCCTCATAATCATACTCAGATAGCTTCTCCTGTAAGTCGTTGTAGAATCTACCTTTATTTTCTATTGGAGAATATATTCCAACTACCAAAATCTTCTTGTTTTACCATTTAATTTATACCCCCAGGGTGTGATCTTTTTATCATTAAAGATTTATTTCAATTCAGATTGATTATTCACATATATAATCATACCTTTCTTCCTTTTCTCCTGAGATGACAAATATTCTTTCCCTAATTTTTTATTAATGATTAATCTAGCATCTTTAGTTGTAATGTGTGACTCTTGGATACATAATTTATCTCTTTGACTTTGGATACATAATATATCACATTTCAATTTCTCCAACAAGTGGAACATTTTATTATTATTTTGTGAGGAATTTAATCCTTTAATGTTCCATGAAATTTTTTTCATTTAGCTTATCTGTTTTTAAACTTTTTACTTTTGGACTTTTTACTCTTAAGATTACAACCAATTAAAGAAACAATAATCAATTGAAGGAACAATGGTGAGAAATGTAGTTAACATTATCTATTAAACCACAGAAATACTTAGAAATTATTAAAAAAGAAAAACAAACAAACAAACAAATATATTTATCCCTCTTTTCCTTTTCCTTCTTCTTTATTCAGGTCTTTTTCTTGTGCTCTGGTTACCATTGTTCTTTTGCCATATCTCGCGTCCGTTGGGCTGCTCTCTCAATTTCTTTTCTATGTTTTATCCAAAATTTTCTTGCTTTTTCTATAGAGTCCAACCTAAATTTTTTTTCTTCCAAGTTAAAGTAAGTCCTTCTACATCATCCTATAGAAATGGGATTCCATACACTATTAGCTGATCCGATAAAAAGCTGTAATCTCTCCTTGATCTTAATATACGTGAAGGGATGTCTTTAAATATTTGAATGATCTTTCCTTCTATGATCAGCTCTTTTTAATAACTTTGTTGTATCATCATGTCTCTGTTTTGCTTTTTTACAAAATGGACTACAATGTCTCTCGGTAAATCTTTTTGTCTAACCATTTTAGAGCTGATTCTGTGTATTGTGTCCACATCCCATGGGAATTGTTTGGTTGGTTCCTCCACAAATTCCACCAGTATTGAAATTAAGGATTTGTACAAGTTTTCATTGTCTTGTTCTGGAATGCTTCTCAGTTTTATAGAAGTTTGTCTTTGTTTCATTTCAATTTTAAGTAATGCCTCATAATCCTCATTTCTTTCCCTGGTAATGTTTTCAACTATACATTCCAATTGTTTAGTAGTCCCATCAAGTTCCTCAACTTTCTCTTTCAGATTCCCCATGTACTTTTTATATTTTAAGCTGTTTGTCATGGCCTTTGGCTAATACAGTAAATAATAGTTACGATGGTGCTTATAATGCATGGGTAAGCCAGGTGATGGACCATCAGTATGATGGTTCACAGGAACTGAAATATCACCACTAATGAAAGAGAATTCCACACCCAAGCCTCTACCAGAAGAATGTCTATCATGTTGTTTCCCCAGATGTTGCTAGACTTATTCCTCATTCTTGATGATGCTGGCTGGGGCTGATGGGAGAGGCAGTCCAGCAATAATCTGTAGGGCTGCATGATTTCCACTCTTTTTTTACACAGATGTTCCAAGAAATCTTCTCTGTATGATTCATTTTAAACTTTATTTTGTTGTTGTTTTTTTCCTTAGGTGATTTTCTTGTTCCAAAAGAAAGATCTATTAACAAAATTGGTCATGGTAAGTATAAATTGTTAATGGTGTCATAAAATGAGGGTTTCCAAGGAGTACACTCCCACCCCACCCCACCAACGGTAACTACCTGTATGTTGCAAAGGAATTGCTGGTCTGAGCTGTCCTTCTATAACTGGTAGTATGCTTTACTCTCAGATGGCATCACATGAATTTCAATTTATAATCTGAAACACGTTTACCTGAAATCATACTTTCATATTCTACATTCAACAGCAAATATGTTCAGGATTATTTGCTGTTGCTGTTTGTCTTCAAGTTGTTTCTGAGTCACAAAGAACCTAGGGCAAAGCTATTACAGGATTTTCTTGGCAAGATTTGTTCAGAGAGTGCCATTACCTCCCCTTTACATGGAGGCAATCTGAATCTGGTCTCCATATTTATAGTCCAATACTCCAATTACTGCACTGTGCTGGCTATTTTCAGGAGTATTTACTTCTGATAAAATATATAGATTGAGGAAAGTAATAGTAAGGTGAAGTAGGGCCCTTGGCTCCCTCAGGAGAGGGAGGAACTGTTTGGCATCACTTTAAATATGGGCAAGGTGAAGGCTACCAGAGCCATTGGGGAGATCATAGCATATGTCAGTGATGCCGAGAGGCTGGAGGCTTGGCTCCCAACCTCCTTATCTTTTTGCTGAATGCCTTGGTGAAGCTACTCTCCAGGTCTGAGGAAATGGTGCCCAAATTTAACAAGAGCTTCATATCGGCAGAAGAAATAGCCAGTATCCTTGGGACCCTGTTGAAGAGGGCCATGCTCTGGATCTGATGAGGAAAGGGACTCTGAGTCTGAGGCAGACATGAGTAGATTTCAGAGACCTGCTGAATAGGGCACCATTCAGACATTTGCCCTGGACAGCCTAGGGAGGGAGAGAAGAGGCAAGCCCAGCTCCACCAGGGCTTGCCTGAGGCAAGAGGACTCTCCCTCCATACCAACTGCCATCCTCTGCCTAGGGAGGGAGAGAAGAGGCAAGCCCAGCTCCACCAGGGCTTGCCTGAGGCAAGAGGACTCTCCCTCCATACCAACTGCCATCCTCTGCCTAGGGAGGGAGAGAAGAGGCAGGCCCAGCTCCATCAGGGCTTGCCTGAGGAAAGAGAACCCTTGTTTATCCACTTTTGTAAACCGCTTTGATCTTTTTTGGAAAGGCGGTATATAAAATAAATAAATAAATAAATAAGGCTTTCCTCTTAGTTGGATTCGCTGGAACTGCTGCCCTTAGATATCAGAAAGAATCATAGAATCATAGAAATTTAGAGTTGGAAGAGACCACAAGGGCCATCCAGTCCAACCCCCTGCCGCGCAGGAACTCCCAATCAAAGCATACCCGACAGATGGCCATCCAGCCTCTGCTTAAAAACCTCCAAGGAAGGAGACTCCACCACCCTCCGAGGGAGTGTGTTCCACTGTCGAACAGCTCTTACTGTCAGGAAGTTCCTCCTAATGTTGAGGTGGAATCTTTTTTCCTGCAGTTTGCATCCATTGTTCCGAGTTCTGTTCTCTGGAGCAGCAGAAAACAAGCTTGCTCCCTCCTCAATATGACATCCCTTCAAGTATTTAAACAGGGCGATCATATCACCTCTTAACCTTCTCTTCTCCAGGCTAAACATTCGCAGCTCCCTAAGGCGTTCTTCATAGGGCAAGGTCTCCAGACCCTTCACCATTTTAGTCGCCCTCCTTTGGACCCGCTCCAGTTTCTCCACATCCTTTTTGAATTGTGGTGCCCAGAACTGGACACAGTATTCCAGGTGGGGCCTGACCAATGCAGAATAGAGTGGCACTATTACTTCCCTTGATCTAGACACTATACTTCTATTGATGCAACCTAAAATTGCATTGGCCTTTTTAGCTGCTGCATCACACTGTTGACTCATGTTCAACTTGTGGTCTACTTGGACTCCTAGATCCCTTTCACATGTTGTCTCATTCAGCCAGGTGTCCCCCATCCTATATTTGTGCATTTCATTTTTCCGCCCTACGTGTAGGACCTTACATTTCTCTGTGTTAAATTTCATTTTGTTAGCTTTGGCCCAGCTTTCTAGTCTATTCAGGTCATTTTGAATTTTGATCCTGTCCTTTGGGGTATTAGCTACTCCTCCCAATTTGGTGTCATCTGCAAATTTGATAACTAGGCTCTCAATACTGTCATCCAAGTCATTAATAAAGATGTTGAATAGCACTGGGCCCAGGACAGAACCCTGTGGCACCCCACTTGTCACTTCTTTCCAGGATGAAAAGGAACCATTGTTGAGCACCCTTTGGGTTCGGTCAGTCAACCAGTTACAAATCCATGTAACGGTTACCTTGTCTAGTCCACATTTTACAAGCTTGTTTGCAAGGATGTCATGGGGGGTCAAAGGCCTTACTGAAGTCAAGATATACTATATCCACAGCATTCCCTTCATCTACCAAGCTGGTAATTTTATCAAAAAAAGAGATCAGATTTGTCTGGCATGACTTGTTTCTCTGAAACCCATGTTGGCTTTTTCTGATTATGGAATTATCTTCCAGATATTCACAGACTCTCTGCTTAATGATCTGCTCTAGAATCTTTCCTGGTATTGATGTCAGACTAACCGGACAATAATTGTTGGGATCCTCTTTTTTCCCCTTTTTGAAGATTGGGACAACATTTGCCCTCCTCCAGTCTGCTGGGACTTCTCCTGTTCTCCAGGAGTTCTCAAAGATGATTGCCATTGGTTCCGATATTACATTTGCCAGTTCTTTTAATACCCTAGGATGTAGTTCATCTGGTCCTGGAGACTTATATTCATTTAGATTAACCAGGTATTCCTGTACTGTTTCTTTACTTATTCTGTGCTGAAATTCCCCTATTCTGTCCTCTGCCCCATCATCCTTAGGTTGGGCACCCTTTGCCTTTCCTGAGAAGACTGAAGCAAAGAAGGTGTTGAGCAATTCTGCCTTTTCTCTGTCCCCTGTTAGCATTTTGCCATCTTCTGCATGCAGTGGCCCTACTGTTTCCTTCTTCTTCCTTTTGCTTCGGACATACCCAAAAAAACCCTTTTTATTGTTCTTAACCTCTCTAGCAAGCCTGAGTTCATTTTGCGCTTTAGCTTATCTGACTTTATCCCTACATGCGCTGGCTATTTGTTTGAATTCCTCTTTGGTGATTTCCCCATTTTTCCATTTTTTATACATGTTCCGTTTAAAACTTAGCTCAGTTGTAAGTTCCTTAGTCATCCATACTGGTTTCTTGAGACATCTCCCATTTTTCTTCCTCATTGGAACTGTCTGAAATTGTCCCTTTAGTATCTCCCTTTTGAGGAACTCCCATCCATCTTGAACTCCCTTCTCTTTTAGTATTCTTGACCATGGGATCACCCCCAGTATTTCTCTAAGTTTATTGAAATCAGCTTTCCTAAAGTCTAGAATGCGTGTCTGACTATGCTTAGCTTCACCTTTCCACTGTATAACAAACTCCAGGAGGACATGGTCACTCCCACCTAAGGATCCCACCACTTGCACCCCATCAACTAGGTCTTCCCTGTTGGTTAAGATCAGATCCAAAATAGCTGATCCCCTTGTTGCCTCTTCCACCTTTTGGACAATGAAATTGTCTTCAAGGCAAGTGAGGAATTTTCTAGATCTTGAGGATGGCGCTGAGTTTGACTTCCAGCAAATATCCGGGTAGTTGAAGTCCCCCATCACTACTACATCTCTCCTTCTTGATTGTGTGGTCATCTGTTCTAGAAAGGCATCATCCATTTCCTCTGTCTGACTTGGGGGTCTGTAGTAGACTCCCACAGTAACATCCCTGTTGTTTCCCTCTCCTTTAATTTTTATCCAGATGCTCTCCACCTGGCTTCCAGTATTGATGTCCTGGATCTCTTCACTGGTGTAAATATCCTTGACATATAATGCTATTCCTCCTCCTTTCTTGTTTGTCCTTTTCTCTTAAAAAGGTTATACCCCTCTATTTCTATATTCCAATCGTGAGACTCATCCCACCAGGTTTCAGTGATGCCTATTATATCATATTTCCCTTGTTGTGCTAGGAGTGCCAGTTCATCTTGCTTATTTCCCATGCTCTGTGCATTAGTGTAGAGACATCTAAGACCATGTGTCCCCTTTACTTGATGCCTGTGCATGTTTTTTTGGCTCCTTTTGTTGAGTCCTTGCACTGTTTGTCTTCTTCCCTCTATGTCAGTTTGACTATTTTTTCTAGCCGTTTTGCCTTCCAGACTGCTGTCTCCCTTCCCCAGATCACTCAGTTTAAAGCCCTCCTGATCAGATTCTTCAGACTGTTGGCAAAAACGTTTCTTCCAACTGGCGTGAGATGTAGCCCATCCCTTGCTAGAAGTCCCTCCTCATGGAACCGCAGCCCATGATCCAAGAATCCAAATTGTTCTCGGCGACACCATCTGCGGAGCCAGTTGTTGATATCTGCTAATTTCCTCTCTCTTCCTGGACCATGCCCTTCTACTGGTAGAAGAGACGAGATGACAATCTGTGCGTCCATTTCCTTCAGCTTCTTCCCCAGAGCCTCGTAATCCCTTCTGATATTCTGAAGGCTATGTCTTGCTGTGTCATTCGTTCCCACGTGGACCAAAAGGAAGGGGTATTTGTCAGTAGATTTGACCAGTCTTGTCAGCCTTTCCGTAACATCACGGATCTTTGCCCCAGGGAGACAACACACCTCACAAGACATCTTGTCGGGCCCACAAATCACTGCTTCTGTACCCCTCAGCAAGGAGTCCCCCACCACAACCACGCGCCTCCTCTGAGGCTTAGCAGCAACTCTTCCCTGCGATGGAACTCCCAGGCTCTCCTGCTGTGTCCCTGAAGTCTGTCCGTGCTGCTCTTCCTGATCCTCCTTGATAAGTGAAAGGGCTTCGAAACGATTCTGTAGCTGCAAGCTCCTACAGCTATCCCTGATTTCTCTGCTTCTCTGTGTGACATTCCTCCAGCTGTTTGCCTCCTGTGTAGATGAAGTGACCTTCTCACCCCCAGCGACTTTCTCTGTGTGGTCCCCTTCCAAGATCGTTCCTTCTGTTGTGTCGAGGAAAACCTCTTGCTCCCTTGACATGCTGAAGTGTCGCTACCCTGGATTCCAGCTGCTGTACTTTCTCCTCCAAGAGGGCTACCAACTTGCACTTGGGGCATGTGAAGTTCGCCACATCTGTAGGCAAGAAGACAAACATCCCACAAGTGTTGCAAGTGACTGCAGCCGCTCCCTCGGTGCCCATACCGAGAACTATTAAGGAATCACTAAAAGAAGACTGTGGGCTTCCTCCTCGAAGAATATTCCCCGGTAAACACTAATGTCAAAGCCCCTGATGTCCTGTCCTATTTCACCAATCTCTATCAGTGATTTCAACCTACTGGGAATGTTACTTTATACAGATGCCCTGGTTTCTAACTTGTATTCACTTCCTCTGAGGTGGAGGGGAACCCCTCAAAAGCACTTTTAAAAAGGGGAAGATCTAAAGGAGAACCTCTAAAAACAAAGTTTACAGCTCCTCTACTCCTTAAGTTGTGCTTCACCCTGTTTGGGGGGAGGGAATTCGCGTGCCGTTAGGCGCGTGGCTCTCTGAGCAGTTCTGTATAGCTAGTCTCCTAGCTCCTCCCACTTGTGACTCACAGATGTGACTCACAGAAGCTCCTCCTCCTCCTCTGCAACAGACACACTCCCCAAAGAGATTTTAAAAATCCATACACTTACCACTTAAAATGGCTGCCCAAAAGTTGCTCTTCCTTCTTCTCTCTCTCACTCCAACTCTCTGCAGCTGGCTCTCTGAGCAGTTCTGTATAGCTAGTCTCCTAGCTCCTCCCACTTGTGACTCACAGATGTGACTCACAGAAGCTCCTCCTCCTCCTCTGCAACAGACACACTCCCCAAAGAGATTTTAAAAATCCATACACTTACCACTTAAAATGGCTGCCCAAAAGTTGCTCTTCCTTCTTCTCTCTCTCACTCCAACTCTCTGCAGCTGGCTCTCTGAGCAGTTCTGTATAGCTAGTCTCCTAGCTCCTCCCACTTGTGACTCACAGATGTGACTCACAGAAGCTCCTCCTCCTCCTCTGCAACAGACACACTCCCCAAAGAGATTTTAAAAATCCACACACTTACCACTTAAAATGGCTGCCCAAAAGTTGCTCTTCCTTCTTCTCTCTCTCACTCCAACTCTCTGCAGCTGGCTCTCTGAGCAGTTCTGTATAGCTAGTCTCCTAGCTCCTCCCACTTGTGACTCACAGATGTGACTCACAGAAGCTCCTCCTCCTCCTCTGCAACAGACACACTCCCCAAAGAGATTTTAAAAATCCACACACTTACCACTTAAAATGGCTGCCCAAAAGTTGCTCTTCCTTCTTCTCTCTCTCACTCCAACTCTGACAATGAAAACCCATCATCAGGCCTGGGAGGGAGAAAGGGCAGGCCCAACTACATTGGGCCTAGCCTCAAGAAGAAGAGACCTCCTTCCATGCCAAGTTGCCAACTGTCATCATCTGGCCTGGAGGGAGTGAAAAGGCAGAACCAACTCCATCGGGCCTAGCCTCAATAAGAAGAGCCCTCCTTCCATGCCAGATTGCCAACAGTCATCATCTGGCCTGGGAGAGTGAAAAGGCAGACCCAACTCCATCGGGCCTAGCCTCAAGAAGAAGAGCCCTCCTTCCATGCCAAATTGCCAACTGTCATCATGTGGCCTGGGAGGGAGTGAAAAGGCAGACCCAACTCCATCGCGCCTAGCCTCAAGAAGAAGAGCCCTCCTTCCATGCCAACTGTCATCAGAATGTGGACAAGCTGGAGCATGTCCAGAGGAGGATGACCAAAATGGTGAAAGATCTGGAAACCTTACCCTATGAGAAGCGGCTTAGGGAAATGGGTATGTTTAGCCTGGAGAAGTGAAAGTTAAGAGGTGACATGATAGCCATTGAATAAATATTTGATGTCAAATAGTGCCTTCAGAATACAGAACAATGCATTCAGACTAAAGGAGAAGAGATTCCACCTAAACATCAGGAAGAACTTCATGATGGTAAGAGCTGTTTGACAGTTGAATTCACTCCCTCAGAGAATGGTGGAGTCTCCTTCTTTGGAGGTTTTTAAGCAGAGACGGGATGGTCATCTGTCAGGGTTGCTTTGATTGTGTCTTCCAACATGACAAAATGGGGTTGGATTGGACAGCCCTTGGGGTCTCTTCTGATTCTATGAATCTGTGAGGACATCTCTGGAACTAAACTTGGCTGTTAGCTTGAAAGAGGTTTTCCGCCTTGCACTGAGAGCATGCTTCTTCTTTTGCAGCCTTACATGCCTATGATCCTGTCTTCAAGGAAATGACTCATGCCAGACAAGTGCAGGTGAGTTAGCAAGCCTATTTTGAAGAAATAGAAATATATGATGTCCCCCAAAAAACTCTGTGTGACTTGTAAGGTAACCTAATGGATTTGGTGGCCCCGTAGGGACTTTAACTTGGTTTTCTGTATAGATCTATAACAGCGACACCACAGTCACAATTTTCTAGCTGCAGATATCAGCTCCCCATTTTTCAAGGACAGTCCACATATTTTGCTCTCTGCCCCAGATAGTGAGCAAACTTTTGCTTCATTTCTGAATTCTCTACTATTAAATTTGCAGTTTGTGTCAGGACAGGGGTCCAGAATCCCAAACAATCAATCAGTCGGCTTCATGTAGAATAAACAGAACTTTATTGATGCTCCAGGATCAGCAATACCACACCATCCAGCTTCTTAGCTGAAACTGACCAATTCCCCCCAGAACACATCCAAATAGCCCCACAGTCCTACTCCTCCCCCCACAGCCAATTAGCACATTCCACCTTTTCCCATCAGTTTCTGTTTCCTCCATCACTCCCTCCTTGTCAGTTCTCAACCCACCAGACAATGGTGCTGTTACATTCCAAGCCTCCAAGCCGAGCAGCTACAAGGTCAACTGATAACAGCCACCTGGCATAGTTATACACTGTTATACACTCTAATGCCTATCCTCCCCATATACCCCATTAACCATATATCTGATAGAAGACTATAGGATTCTAACAGTCTGCCCCCCTAAAAGAAGAAGCCCCCCCCCGACAGTAAAGGAGAAAACCTCCATTGAAACAGACTACAGTGGTCCCCCGGGTTACGAAGGTAATCCGTTCCGGATTACCTTTCGTAACCCGGAAATGTTCATTTCCCGGGGACCGCTTTAAGGGACGGACCGCGCAGCTGATTTAAAGGGGCCGCGCAGTTTTCCCCTTTCGTTCCCCGGGGATTTCTTTGGATCCCGGGTGAATTTTGGCGGTCCCGCCGGTTTCGGCTCCCGGAGATTTCGTTCCCCGGGGGCTTCGTATCCCGGGGGACCACTGTACAAATGCGGTTTGTTTGGATGAGCTCAATGAAACTTAGCAACTAAATCAGGGGCTCTAACATGTTTGGCATACACCCACTCATCATGATCCGCTGAAAAGTGTTTCCAGCGAACCAGGTACTGCAATTTACCCCTGTGAACCCTAGAGTCTAAAAGCTTTGCAACTTCAAAATGCTGTTCCCCCTCGATCATCATAGGGAGGGGCGGGGAATCGTCCCGTTTCCATCGTCCGGTGCTCCGGTCCGGCTTCAGCAAGCTAAAATGGAAAACAGGATGTAAATGTCTGTAAGACTTGGGCAAGTCCAATTCAGCCGTCACCTCATTGACCAGTCTTTTCACTGGGAAAGGCCCAATATATTTGGGCCCCAACTTCTTCGAAGGGTGCCTGGTTTTCATGTGCTTAGTAGACAGAAACACTCGGTCCCCAGGTCTTATGTCCCACCCCAAGGACCTCTTTCTGTCAGCAAACTTTTTATAATCCTTTTTTGCCTCCTCCAAGGCTTTGGTGACCTGTGGCCAAGCCCCCTTAATTTTATCCACCCATTGGGTCACGGTTACCGGGTCAGAAGGTTCTGCAGGCAAAGCCGGAAGGGTCTTAGGCTCAAACCCATAGGTGATTTCGAAGGGCGATTGACCCGTGCTCCGGTGTATGACACTGTTGAACGCCACCTCAGCATGGGGCAAGAAATCATACCAATCATCCTGCAAATAGTTGGTATAGCATCGAAGGTACCATTCAAGGGCCATATTAGTCTTTTCACACTGACTATCCGTCTGTGGATCATGGGACTTTTTGCTTTCCACTATTGGGTTCTTGCACTGTTTGCCAATGACATAGAGGGAACAAGGCAAACAGTGCACGGACCCAATAGTGGAAAGCAAAAATTTTTGCACAGGCAGCAAGATAAGGGAACACATGTTCTTAGATGTCTCTACACTAATGCACAGAGTATGGGAAATAAACAGGATGAACTGGAACTCCTAGCACAACAAAGCAAATATGATATAATAGGCATCACTGAAACCTGGTGGGATGAGTCTCACGATTGGAATGTAGAAATAGAGGGATATAACCTTTTAAAGAGAAACAGGCCAAACAGGAAAGGAGGAGGAATAGCATTATATGTCAGGGATATTTACACCAGTGAAGAGATCCAGGACATCAGTACTGGAAGCCAGGTGGAGAGCATCTGGATAAAAATTAAAGGAGAGGGAAACAACAGGGATGTTACTGTGGGAGTCTACTACAGACCTCCAAGTCAGACGGAGGAATTGGATGATGCCTTTCTAGGACAGATGACCACACACTCAGAAAGGAGAGATGTAGTAGTGATGGGGGACTTCAACTATCCGGATATTTGCTGGAAGTCAAACTCAGCCAAATCCTCAAGGTCTAGCAAATTCCTCACTTGCCTGGAAGACAATTTCATTGTCCAAAAGGTGGATGAGGCAACAAGGGGATCAGCTATTTTAGATCTGATCTTAACCAACAGGGATGACCTAGTCAATGGAGTGCAAGTGGTTGGATCCTTAGGTGGAAGTGACCATGTTCTCCTGGAGTTTGTTATACAGCGGAAAGGAGAAGCCAGGCATAGTCAGACACGCACTCTAGACTTTAGGAGAGCTGACTTCAATAAACTTAGAGAAATACTGGGGGTGATCCCATGGTCAGGAAAACTAAAAGAGAAGGGAGTTCAAGACGGATGGGAGTTTCTCAAAAAGGAGATACTGAAGGCGCAATTTCAAACAGTTCCAATGAGGAAGAAAAATGGAAGATATCTCAAGAAGCCAGGATGGATGACTAAGGAACTTTCAACTGAGCTAAGTTTTAAACGGAACATGTATAAGAAATGGAAAAGTGGGGAAATCACGAAAGAGGAATTCAAACAAATAGCAAGCATGTGTAGGGATAAAGTCAGAAAAGCTAAAGCGCAGAATGAACTCAGGCTTGCTAGAGAGGTTAAGAACAATAAAAAGGGTTTTTTTGGGTATGTCCGAAGCAAAAGGAAGAAGAAGGAAACAGTAGGGCCACTGCATGCAGAAGATGGCAAAATGCTAACAGGGGACAGAGAAAAGGCAGAATTACTCAATACCTTCTTTGCTTCAGTCTTCTCAGAAAAGGCAAAGGGTGCTCAACCTAAGGATAATGGGGAAGAAGACAGAATAGGGGAATTTCAGCACAGAATAAGTAAAGAGATAGTACAGGAATACTTGGTTAACCTAAATGAATATAAGTCTCCAGGACCAGATGAACTACATCCAAGGGTATTAAAAGAACTGGCAAATGTAATATCAGAGCCATTAGCAATAATTTTTGAGAACTCCTGGAGAACAGGAGAAGTCCCAGCAGACTGGAGGAGGGCAAACGGTGTCCCCATCTTCAAAAAGGGAAAAAAAGAAGATCCCAACAATTATCGTCCTGTTGGTCTGACATCAATTCCAGGAAAGATTCTAGAGCAGATCATTAAGCAGAGAGTCTGTGAACATTTAGCAGGGAATGCCATAATCACAAAAAGCCAACACGGGTTTCAGAGAAACAAGTCTTGCCAGACAAATCTGATCTCTTTTTTTGATAAAATTACCAGTTTGGTAGATGAAGGGAATGCTGTGGATATAGTATATCTTGATTTCAGTAAGGCCTTTGACAAGGTTCCCCATGACATTCTTGCAAGCAAGCTTGTAAAATGTGGGCTAGACAAGGTAACTGTTACATGGATTTGTAATTGGTTGACTGGCCGAACTCAAAGGGTGCTCAACAATGGCTCCTTTTCAACCTGGAGAGAAGTGACCAGTGGGGTCCCACAGGGTTCTGTACTTGGCCCAGTGCTATTCAATATCTTTATTAATGACTTGGATGACAGAATTGGGGGCATACCTATCAAATTTGCAGATGACACCAAATTAGGAGGAGTAGCCAATACTCCAGAAGATAGGATTGAAATTCAGAATGACCTGAATAGACTAGAAAGCTGGGCCAACTCTTAACAAAATGAAATTCAATGCGGAGAAATGTAAGGTACTGCACTTAGGACGCAAAAATGAAATGCACAGATATAGGATGGGGGACATCTGGCTGAATGAAACTACGTGTGAAAGGGATCTAGGAGTCCAAGTAGACCATAAGTTGAACATGAGTCAACAGTGCGATGCGGCAGCTAAAAAGGCCAATGCTATTTTAGGCTGCATCAATAGAAGTGTAGCGTCTAGATCAAGGGAAGTAATAGTGCCGCTCTATTCTGCTTTGGTCAGGCCCCACCTGGAATACTGTGTCCAGTTCTGGGCACCACAATTCAAAAAGGATGTGGAGAAACTGGAGCGGGTCCAAAGGAGGGCAACTAAGATGGTGAAGGGTCTGGAAACCAGGCCCTATGAGGAACGACTTAAAGAGCTGGGGATGTTTAGCCTGGAGAAGAGAAGGTTAAGAGGTGATATGATAGCCCTGTTCAAATATTTGAAGGGATGTCATATTGAAGAGGGAGCAAGCTTGTTTTCTGCTGCTGCAGAGACTAGAACGCGGAACAATGGATGCAAGCTGCAGGAAAAGAGATTCCACCTCAACATTAGGAGGAACTTCCTGACAGTAAGGGCTGTTCGACGGTGGAACACACTCCCTTGAAGTGTAGTGGAGTCTCCATCCTTGGAGGTCTTTAAGCAGAGGCTGGATGGCCATCTGTCGGGGATGCTATGATTGGGAGTTCCTGCATGGCAAGGGGTTGGACTGGATGGCCCTTGTGGTCTCTTCCAACTCTATGATTCTATGATTCTATGATTCTATGGGACGTGCTCAATGCCAATTCCACTCCCAATTTTTTCTGTGAAACCCTCCAAAACCTGGAAATGAAGGTGCTTCCCCGGTCGCTGACAATTCTGTCTGGCAAGCCATGTAATTTATATATGTGCGTAATGAATAAGTCAGCCAGTTTAGTAGCACTAGACATGCCTTTGCACGCTACGTAATGGGCTTGCTTAGAAAACAAATCCACCACCACCCAAATGGTGTTTCTCCCCTTGCTTTCAGGCAAGTCAGTAATAAAATCCATGGCAATGTGTTTCCAGGGTCCATCTGACGTAGGGAGAGGCTGCAAAAGACCTCTTGGCTTTCCCATGACCGGTTTGGCTCTCGCACAAACCGGACAACTTTTTACATAGTCCTCTTCCTCTGCCCGCACCTCCTCCCACCAGTAGGTCTTTCAAACTTTGTGCCAGGTCTTTAGGTATCCCCAATGCCCGGCAGCCCTGGAGTCATGGCACAACTTCAATATCTCCGGCCGCATCGCAGCAGGAACATAGATCTTGGAGTCCTTAGCCCACAAACCTTGTGCGTTTAAAGTTAATCGATCTTTGTATTTTTGTAGCCATTCATCTTTCTCAGCCTCCCGTGTCACCTTTTGCAACAGACTGTCTAACAGTGGCAAAGTTTTGACAGGTCCTTGCTTAGCTTGGCTACGGGTCACTACAGACAGCCCCAGTTGTTCAGGAGAAAAAATGGTCTGTAGTGGAACGTGCTCCTTTCCCATGTGCTGAGGGAGTCTAGACAAGGCATCAGCCAAAATGTTCTGCCGCCCTGGAAAGAACTTTAATTTAAATTTGTATTTGTAAAAGTCCTTTGCCCACCTCCACTGTTTGGGGGTTAGCTTTCTGGGAGTTTGCAGGGGTTTGGAGTTTGCACCTCCAAATTACTGTGGTCCATCCAAACTTCAAAAGTTCTGTTTATTCTACATGAAGCCGACTGATTGATTGTTTGGGATTCAGGACCCCTGTCCTGGCAGTTAGCTGAAACTGAGCAGTTCCCGCCAGAACACATCCAAATAGCCCCACAGTCCTACTCCTCCCCCCACAGCCAATTAGCACATTCCACCTTTTCCCATCAGTTTCTGTTTCCCCCATCACTCCCTCCTTGCCAGTTCTCATCCCACCAGACACTGGTGCTGTTACATTCCAAGCCTCTGAGCCGAGCAGCTACAAGGTCAACTGATAACAGCCACCTGGCATAGTTATACACTGTTATACACTCTAATGCCTATCCTCCCCATATACCTCATTAACCATATATCTGATAGAAGACTATAGGATTCTAACAGTTTGTTAGCATTGGCATATGACAGAAATTATTTTTCTGAGGCAATTAGACATCCTATTTAAGATATTACCTGTAAAAGTCAAGAGTGGATGTATCTTGATATGGGTGGACAACTATGGTGGGTTAGAGGGCAATGTTTTAGTCCTACAGCCCGCTCAAGGGGCCATAGGGGTTAAAAAAAAGTTTGTAAACGTTTAAAATATTAAAACGTAATGGAGGGGTATTGTAACCTAAAAAATGAATTACCCCTTATAGATGCTTACAGGACAGGCAATTCAGCCTCTTTGGGGCAGAAAAATGTGGCTTGGGGTCTGGAGGTATCAGAAAAACAGCCACGGAGGCCTCCTGTGGTCCCTTGGCCACCCTACCACGTTGTTGCTTCATTAATCTGTTAATGTTTGAAGGACCAAGTCTTCAGGAGATAGACCAAGCCAAAAAAGCTAAGATCCCTTGCAATTTTGGGTGTTTTAATAGTGGGTTCTTGCATGTCAGAGGAGTGAACTAGATGGCTCCTGGGGGGTCCCTTCCAACTTGATAATTCTTTGATTTTCTATTTGACAGACACTGGCAAGACAAATTGGTCTGGAGAACCCGGTGGTGGTGCAGAGCATGTACATTTTCAAGGTATTATGACCCTTTGCTTGCTTAAAGACTATTAATTGGATAAGCTTTCTAATTTTTACTTGCAGTTAAATGCTGGTTTCTTTTCCCTTTGACAGCAACCTGGCATCGGTGGTGAAGGTGAGATTCAAATTATACCTGTACTAAAGCCAATATTCATGTTGCTCTTTAGTCCATTTTATTACTGATCTAATAAGAGGTAGAACTCTAGGCTGTACTACATCGCAGCACGGGGAGATATCTGTCATATTTTTGGAGCTTTCCAAGTAGTAGTAGAATCCAATGCTCCCATGTCAGTAGGATGGTGAATCTGATTTATGTGTTAATTTATACTTAAAATTAGCTTTCCAAGGTGCTGAGCATATTTTCATAGCATTTAGATAGTGCCTTTAAAATCCAGAGTATATTTGTTGTTCCATGACCTGGGGTCCATCAACAAAGCAGAAATAATGCAGTTTGACACTGTGAGAAACTCCATGGAAATCAGTAATTCCATTTGGTATTTTGGAACGGAAACATGTGTGGCAGGACAGAAACCTGGACTTCTGAAAAGCATCTGTTTGCTGCACTAGATCAGAGCTTTGAGAAATGACTTTTTTACATGCTGTAGTTTCTGCAGTCCCACTGGCCATGACTGTTGGAGGATTCTGAGAGTTGTAGTGCAAGAAATAATTTTTCCAAGGTCTTGACCTAGAAAGGTCGTTAGCAGTTCTTCTTCTTATTGTCTTCAGTGTCATGTTGCTGATCCAAAGGATGTCAGGGTGGAGTTCATAGTGTTTGTCATGTACAAGTACCAATAATTTCTTTTAAATTCTATTGATAAGATCAAGCCTCTTATCCCTTGCAAGCTAATAGGTTGATAGGCTCCATGCCCGTGACTACTGCATGATGAACTCTTGTACTGTTCACGCTGGAATTAAGACGTGTACAGTCATCAATATCCCATAGCAATATCACTGTCAGTGATAACATTACAGTCAAGGAGAGGGCAACATTACACAAGTGATGCTGTGAAAGAACATGAATCTGTCCTTGCTTTTTCTGTTGCAGTGGTTTTCAAAATGCCAGCCTGCAGAGAAATCTCATATCCACTTTTCTTGGCTGAAAATCTCTGCATCAGTGTGAGAGACTGGCATGGGTAGTCTGAAACCCCACAGAAATATTACCAGTCAGTATAGATGAACCTCCCACAATTTAGTGTCCTTCTGTATGCATTGGACTACTACCAATTCAGCTGTGCACTTATGGTTTTCTTGCAATGTTTGGCAAACTTGGCGTTTCCAAATAATTGCAGAACCAGTATCCCAAACCAAAATTTGTCCATGGTTTGCAAACCACAGTTTGGGCAAGCCAAGATTTGATGTGACAACTCAAATATCTAACCATGGTTTGGAAGAATGATCCATATACACTTGTCTAACATTCATACTGAAGATGGGGAATGAAGGAAACAGCCCAGATCTTGCCTGCTGGGCAGAATACCAACCTAAGTTAGTCAGAGCATACTATCCCAGGCTGCCTCTGCACTGCAGAAACAGTGCAGTTTGACACTGCTTTAACTACTATGGCTCAATGTTATGGGATTCTAGGATGTGTAGTTTTGACAGATATTTAGCGTTCTCTGTCAGAGAGCTCTGGTGCCACAACAAAATACAAATCCCAGGATTCCATAGGATGGAGCCATGACAGTTGAAGTGATGTCAAACTACATTAGTTCTGTAGTGCAGATGTAGCTTCAGTTTGATACAGTCCTGATTAATCTTCTGTCATTGCATTTTGTGAGCTGTGTTTGAAATGTCCCAGTTTCTCTCTTCTCCTTCCACTTTTGTCCTTAGTTCTCATCTTGTCTCAATTGATGAATACTGAGTTCAAAGTGCAAAAGTAGTTTACATTCAGCTCAGCTGGAGGAAAGGGACAGAAATTGAACCTTGCCCTTTCCAGTAGTCTCAAGAAAAAGCAAACTGCTGCAGCCCTCCTATATTGGATTTCTTCAGCATGAATTACTTTTGCCACATTCTGATGTGCCTGGGCCACATGTGTCCCAGTTTTCATTTCTTGGAAATGTTGCAAGGAATGGAAAAGTACCATCTAGTGTACAACCCTCTATATACTCTGTTCTTATCAGATTTTGGAAGCTAAGCAGGTTTGGCCCTAGTTACTATGTGGTTTGAAAAATCAGGAATTTCCAGATAGATCCATCCTTGAAATTCCAAAGAGCTACTTCAGCCAGTAGATTATACTGTTGCAACACTGGGGAAAATTATTTTCCATCTATTATTTCCATATTTTTTCTGACCCTAGTAGACCAAACCATGAACAACAATATGCTAGCAGTGCAACAACATGAGAGGAAGTAAACCAAGTATATGAAAGCTTATGCTACAACTTTTTAACACATTCTACAAGATCCCTTTGCATACTAATGTTAATGATAGTTAACTGAATTACTGTTAGTCTTCATATCCATATCAGCTCTCTCTCTCTGTTATCTGTTGCTTTCAGTGACACCACATCAGGATGCCACCTTTCTCCACACAGAACCTCTGGGCAGAGTTGTAGGTCTCTGGATTGCCCTGGAAAATGCCACACAAGACAACGGCTGCCTGTGGTTTATCCCTGGTTCTCACAGAGGTAAGAACGTTTGATGTGTCTTTTGTTCTTGTTTGGGCATCTTCAGTCTTGTTAACTTTTAAGAAAAGTAAGAAGCATAGATCATGGGTGCTTTGGGTAGAGGAGGTTATTAACTGTGAGAGGGCTTTTGTTGTTGGTTTGTCTAAGGCCAGAGATGAGCAGGAAACAGGAGGCCTTCAAAACCTTCTTTAATGTACAACAGGAACAGAAGAGGTTAGACATGCTGTACCAGAGGTGGGATTTATGTGGCTCTTTGGATATTGACAAACCGAAGCTCCCAGAATCCCTTACCAATGGCACTGTTGGCTGTAGCTGCTGATACTTCCAGTTTAATAATTGGAGAGCTTCATGATTTCCACCCTTGTGTGCTGAACAAGGTTTTCCCAGGAAAACCAAAACATATACAGTAGAAAGGAGAAAGAGTTGCTATTACAATCTGAGCCTCCCTCTTAAAGAGACACATCCTGCACACTACATATCCTGGCATCCTGTTAGGAACATATGCACACCTAAGGAGATTATCACACAGTGTAAAAGGCTGTTTTACCACTGCTGAATTCAATTCAAACTTGGGATACATCTGGATTTTATAGCATGTGTTTTTACTGCAGACACCGCAGGGCAGGTGCATCCAGGGTAACATTTGACTAGAATCCGAGTTCAGCCAGCCAGCAGATTGGTTGGCTGAAAGGGCAAATTGGCCGTCTGAACTCGGATTCTAGTTGGATGTTACTCAAGATGCACCTGTTGTCTTGTTGTCTAATGAATTCTTGTAGATCTTCCATGGTCATTATTTTTGTTTTTAATGTTCAGCATTCATCAAACCTTGGCACTTTCTTACTTGACATTCTTCAGTAATTGCTCCAGGTCTCTCTCTGCAAGTAGTATTGTGTCAGGTGCCCTTAGGTTAATGTTTACATTATGAAGGCCCAAAAACCTGAATTGAATCTAGTCTGTTTACACAATACCTGGACCTGATTTGGAGTTTTAACCCCTTGTCCCACATTAAAAATGCTTCCTTTTGCTCTGGGTTTTTCCAGAAAACCTGGACAAAACACGGTGGCAATGGCCTGCTCCCTTCCCTTTGAGGATCCCTGCTCTGCAGACAAGAGTAGTTCTGAGTTTAGAACAAGGCGCCTTGCATTGAAAACATGGCTGGGTGCCTTGTTCCGACTTCAGAGCAACTTGCACCCACATGGTTGTGGTGGCCGGTTCACAGGGATCACATGGGAAGGCAGCCAGCATCTGTAGGTCACAAAACCCACAAGTAAGGAGGAATCAAAACGGAATTTGAGGCCAGAATACTCTGGAGGTAGCCCAGAGTATTCTGACAAATGAGGCCAGGGTGAGCTAACAAGATTGCATAAACATCTGGCTACATCCCCATAGCCAGATGCAAAATTATAACATCAATGCTGAGATCTGCTGGCATTCTCTAGGAGTCTTGATAGACTTTGCAGCTGGCTACACAAACATAGAGCCAGTGTGGTATAGTGGTTTCAGCATAGGACTGGGACTCTGGAGATCAAGGTTTCATTCCCTGGAGTTCCCTGGCCATGGAAACCTGCTGGGTGACCTTGGGTGAGTGTGTCAGCCCCAGAAAAACCCATGATGGGTTCACTTTAGGCTTGCCACAGGTGGGAAACGACTTGAAGGCACACATCAGCAACAACAAACAGAACATATATGCTTCTGCTCACCACAAAGCATGGAATGTGCAGTGTGGCTCCAGAGGCTGTTCAGAAAGTTGGGGGATGTGATATATGGCACAGCCTAGAGTATGTCCTGGTGCCAAGCCATACAGAATTGCAGCCAGGGAATGTGTCTGTTTTTAAATTACAACAAGCACTAATTTTGTTATGCCAAATTACTTACAAGAACATGTCCAGTGTCTGTATTTGCAACTGAGTCAGCAGAGGTCGGGAAATGGACTGTAAAAGCCATTGCACAGGCAAGACATCAAATATTAACAGAATCAATGAGAGAAGATCCTTGATGAGGGAAAAGTAAACAGAACAAATTTAATTTTAACCACTTGGATTTATAAATCTGGAATCACAAATGCAAGATGTATGCAATGCGGGGGCTGGGATATTTTGTACCCTATGCAAGGGTATCTGTTTGCACACATATTCCCTGCAATGGCTAATTTCAATTAAAAAAAAAAAGAATCCTTGTAGAAAAAAAATTAAAAGCACAAAACCTGAAACTGCTAAATACATTTTAAATGACAAGAATAAGTAATACAACAGTATTTAATTTATAATTAATTATATTCCATAGCACCATTTTATTGTTCTTAACATAAAAAAGTCAGTTGCATTTTTATCTTTGTGTTTTTCCAACTTATGATAAAGGAGAACCTATCACACAGGGTGATTAGATATCCTCCTTTTCCAGGACATGTCCTACATTTCAATTTTCTGTCCAGGAGGAATTTCAAAATGCTCTCCATTTTGAGCATGAATAAGAAAAGATTAATTTATATTTATGTTAGTAGTCAAAAGGATTTTTTTTTGCAGGATGTGCTACATTTTTATTTAAGGTCCTACATTTTGCAGTGCCTTGTCCTACTTTGCATTTATGATATCTGGTCACTTTACTATCATGAGGTTTTCTGGGGCTGAGAGTGTGTGACTCACCCAAGATCACCCACTGGGGTCCCATGGTTGAGTAGGGAATCAAACCCTGGTCACCAGAGTCATAGTCCCACACTTGTTCATACTACTCCATACTGGCTATGTAATGCACCATAAACCATGTTTATGGAAAGCGGGCCAAGAGGCCATGGAAAACGGAACATTTTTGTCCCAAGAAGAGGCTTAATTAAAAAAAAGAATTGGAAGAGACCTCCAGTCATCCTTCGTTGTTTAAAAAGGCCCAGAAGAGTTAAACATCTGGCAAAAGTGCTATCCACTGTCACTAGTGGGCACCTGGGAGCAATAATTGTGATGCTCCCCTCCAGGTCCTTTGGAGGTCTTGTGTGGTCATTTAGCCTCCCTCAATTGCCCAACCTTGGTCTAGTGGTTTACTACATTGTTCCATTCCTCATTTGGATCATTCAGATGTTATTTTCTTAGCAAGACTATGCAAATAATCTCACTCACACATTCCAGGTTTGTTGCTCACATTATGGAACCGCATCGATTCGCATCTCTGCAAGTTCCGTTGCTCACACATGCCAGGACTCAAATAAAGATGGAGTTGAGTTGAAATCTTTCATGGTCATGGTCAGCATCCATAGTTTTTTGTGGTTTTTTTGGGCAATATGGCCATGTTCTAGAAGAGTTTGTTCCTGATGTTTCGCTAGCCACAGATACTGGTGAAACGTCAGGAACAAACTCTTCTAGAACATGCCCACATAGCTCAAAAAACCCACAAAAACCTAAAGATGGAGTTGACGATACAGATGTATTCAAAACATATTTCAGGCATCCAGTGGTTTATCCTGATTGATCCCAGGTCTATCATCAGTTAATCACAATGCTAACTATGCAAATCTTTTTTTAAAAACTTGGGGACTTTAAACTGACCACTTACATTGAACAGAACCCAAAAAGGAAACTCACAACATAATTCAAAGTTGAGAAATGAATTGTTTTATTTTGCTTTATTGTTGTGATATGTCTCGTACATACTGTATATACTTGACTATAAGTTTACCTCATGTATAAGTCGAGGGCAAATTTTGGGGCTAAAATTATGGATTTTGATATGACTCATGGATAATTCGAGGGCAAAACTCAGGGCATATAGGAAAGGATCTGAAGGATGATGAGAAGCAGAACAGTGACAAAGAACTCACAAAATTACAGCAGAGATAGCTCTTTGTGCTCACTCCTAAAGCTGGATAGATGAGAGAGTAGAGGGGATTGGTGCTTCCAGGACAGATGATACTCTTGCCTTTGACAAAGGGATGGTTCCTTCTTTTAAATAAGAGTTAAGACACAGTACTTACCCTGGATAAGTCAATTCGGGTTTTTGGGTCAATTAAGCATTCAAAGCTAAAATACGTTGTGGAGTCGAAGGCTTTCATGGCCGGCATCCATAGTTTTTTGTGGAGCTTTCGGGCTATGTGGCCATGTTCTAGAACATGGCCACATAGTATGAAAGCTGCACAAAAACCTAAAATACGTCGGTACTACTTTTATCTGAAAGAGATTCCAACCCCATGAGACAAGCCATTGCTCTGATCCAGGCATTTTTGTACATTCTTACAAGCCCACAACAAGCTTTGACAGTTTTTTGGCCACATGTATCCTGTTTGCCAATGTATCATCCACAGAGCCACTAAAATGTCTGTGGCATTCCCTCCCCCCTTCATCATATGCTATTTTTTTCTGGCTTTCAGGTGGGATCGCACGACGAATGGTCCGAACACCACCAGGCACAATACCATGCACCACATTTATCGGAACTGAACCGGCGTACAACAATAACCAGTTTGTTCCTGTGCCTGTTGAGAAAGGTAAAGTTAAAACAAGAGAAAAGATTAAGACAAAGATGTAATCTGCACTACAGAAAGAATGCAGTTTGACACTGCTTTAACTGTCATGCTCAGTGCTATGGAATCCTAGGATTTGTAGTTTGTTGTGGTGCCAGAGCTCTCTGACAAAGCCTAGAATCCCATAGCACTGAGCAATGACAGTTTAAGTGGTGTCAAACTGCATTATTTCTGCAGTTCAGGTAAAACCAAAGAAAGCTGTTAAGAACAGCAGGAAATACCTCAATTGGGGTGGAATAATAATAATAATAATATTAATAATTAAAAAAATTATTTATACCCCACCCCTTTGAGATCAATCGAGGCAGCTAACAAAAGATAACTATCAGGATTCCTCAACCTGCCACCTTCTGGATGTTCATGTAAACCTGTTAATGAATTAGATCTCCCAGTACATGATCTCAGCCAGAATAGATTACTTAAAAGAAAAAGTCTTATGCTACCTTAAAAACTAACGTATTTTATTGGACACCAGCTGTAATGGAATCCAGTGCATTTTGCCAGTTGCATCACTTAGTTTTTTTGGCTGCAGTTGACCAACATGCATCCCTAGCTCTCTGGTTTTGTTTTCTTCTACCTAGGTGGCCTTGTACTTATCCATGGAGAAGTTGTCCACAAAAGCGAACTGAACATCTCGGAAATGTCTCGCCATGTCTATACCTTCCATTTGATGGAAGCCAAGGACACCACCTGGAGCCCAGAGAACTGGTAGGGAGAATTGGTGAGAGTCTGCAAAACAGAAGACCATCTCAAAAGCATATTCACCAAGGAGTGCTTTCTTCTTTTAATTTTTATGTGGGATTGAAAACAAACATGTTATTTAGTATAAAAACCAACTGGAGTGGCAAGAGGATAGGAAGCAAAGTAGCTGGTGCCACTGGGGAGTGCTTTTCGCTATGGGTAGGACAAGTGCGTGCTGCTGGCCACACGTGGCCCTAAACCCACTTCTGATGTCTATCTGTGGCTGAAGCCGTCTGGTGAGGGTGGGAGGTTGGGTTACCAAAGGGGGAACCAATTCCATCTGACTTGTACCTAATCTCCTCTCTTCCAAAGTCTAAATACAGGCATGCCTGAATTTAATGTACCATAGTAGATGCATTTGCGGGCATTATTTCTTTAACAGAAAAAGTGGTACCAGAGGCAGAAATAACATGGAAAGAATGGAGATGGGTTCCTACACCAGATAAAGAAAAGAGTCATTCAACACATTTCAGCAAACATTTTATTCAAAATCAATAATACAGGTTGAGTCTCCCTTATCTGGAATTCTGAAATATTACAAAATTTTCCACAGGGGTGGCTGAGATAATTACATATTTGCTTTCTGATGCTACACAAACTTGGCCTCATGCACAAAATTATTAAAAATATTATGTATAAAATTACCTTGAGGCTAAGTTTATATGGTGTATGTGAAACATAAATGAATTTCAAGTTTAAACTTGGGTCCCATCTCCAGGATATTTGCATTGTTTTGCTGTATGCCTCAAGCGATTTCTGACTTATGGCAACCCAAAGGTGACCCTATCATGGGATTTTCTTGGCAAGATTTGTTCAGAGATTTGCCATTGCCTTCCCCTGAGGCATGTGACTTGCCTACATATATGCAAACATTCAAACATCTGAAAAAAACCAAAATACTGCTGATCCCAAGTGTTTTGGTTGAGACCTAACCTGCATTCCCATGTGAAATGAAACAAGGTCAGATAAGCCTTAAATTAATAAATATTTGGAGTCTTAATACAGCCCACTTCCAGGGTTTATTATTATTTTCTTTCACCTTGCATCTATTTTTCTAAGAGCTGATGAAGTTTATCTGCTCTTCCCCTTTCTCACTATATTGCTGTTCACACAGGTTCAATCAGGGATTCTGGAGACAGCTGCTGTTTCCCTAATCTTTTGTAAACAGGAAAATATGGCTATAGTCGGATTGGCTAGAATAGAATACTACTCTTTCCCACTCAAGCTTTAGTGTGTTGTTTACTGCACACATGCTTCTGCAACCCAGCACTGTTTCTCTAGCTGTCCTTCATGATCCTCCCAATGCTGATGCTGCTTAAAAAAATTCTAGTGAGGCAGAAGATAAGGATGAAAAGGGAGTTGGGCAAGCATAAACAGATTGTTGCTTGTTGTATCCCACGGTTCTGTGCCTTCATTTGATCCTGACTTGTGGTTTTCTTAACAGGATTAAGTCCAAGGAGATTTGCTACTGACTTCCTCTGATGTCAAGAGAGTGCTGTGTGCTAAGGTCACCCAATGGGTTTTCATGGCTGAGCAGGAATTTGAACCCTAGTCTCCCAAAGTGCTAGTCCAATACTCAACCACTGCACTACATTGGCACTATTATATTCCCCTGATGAATGTGAAAGGTCTTGTGGATTAGATGGACAGTGTCCTATTTTTCCAAACAGTAGGACAACCCTGTATTTATGGTCTTTTTTCACTTGTCAGTGTTTATCTGGAAAGCAGCAAACAATACAGGTCCAAATGCCTCTCATGGGAGCTGATCCTTTTGGGAGCAAGGGATAAGAACACCCTCTTTTACCAGAAATTTAGTGCTGGCACAAAGGACTACAGGCTATCTCCTTTGTCTGAAATGTTTGGGACCAGAAGTGTTTGGGATTTTGGATTTTTTCAGAATTGGAATACTTTCATATACCTCATAATGGCACCCAAGTCTAAACACAGCATTCATTTATGTTTCATATACACCTTATACATATAGCCTGAAGGTCATTTTATACATGATACGATGGATCCTTCTCATACACAGGGGATCTGTTCCAGATCCACCACCACCCCATGTAAAGGGGAAAATGCATATGCTCAAGGGGCGCCCTCTCCCGTGTGTGCCATTGTTTTAAATGGGGCTTGCTTTCCGTGTAAGGTTAAAGCATTGTATGGTCTACCCACATTTAATTTAATTTATTTGTATCCTGCTCTTTTCCCAAGACTGGGACTCAGAACGGCTTCACAGTATTAAAAATAGTACAATTTAAAATATTTTTTAAAAAAATGTATGGCACAGGAGCACTGTATTTTAAATAATTTTGTGTATGAAACAAAAGTACACTGAACCACCAGAGAGTGGAGGTATCACTGTCTGTCCCACATACATGGACAATTTTGGATTTTGGAATTCCAGGTAAGGGAGACACAATCTGTATTTCTAAACCTACATCTTGCCTTTATCATGCAAGACTTGCAGGAGAATGCCTGCCTCCTGGAAGATGTCATTCAGTTGTGTAGGATGACACTTTCCATCATCCTCTAGCCAAAGCTTGTTTGGGCAAATGGATCTTATAGTCAAACACAGCATTAGGGGGGTGGATGGGTGAGGCTGAGACAGAATGGCTGAGGAGGGAGACTTAGGGGCTGTGCAGACCATCCCTAATGGGTGGCCTTCAGCCGCATTCAGGTGCGCTGGATTGGGGCCGTGGCAACCGTATGCTGTGGCCCCAATTTGGCCTTTCCAGGATGTAATAGCAGTGGCACTGTAGCCTGAAGGTGCTCCTTTGGTGTCTCGTTGTGTGGACACAGCGCCAGAGGGACGCCATGATGCCACATGCTATGTGGAGTGGTGTGTGGTGTCATGGCCAGTCTGCAAAGGGCCTTTCAATACTACATAAAGTCCAACATTAAATGAAAAATGTGACTGTGTGTGTTCCCTTATCCTTGACCTCTGAGAGTGCAACAGAAGAATGTCATAACAGATGAGGCACAGGAACAAAAACCTGGTTTTGCATGTAAAGAACACTGGGGAGGGCATGTTTACTGAGGAGTAGTAACATTTAAAGTAGTTAAAGAGTGCACAAAACACTACTGAGAAACCCCAGTGCTGCAATTATGTGCATGAGGAAAATGAGTTAGAAAAAATGTTATCTTATAGCACCAAATTCCACAAGGTTGGCCTCCCTCTGTCCCAGTACCCTTCAGATGCATTGGACTACTCAGAAGTCCAGTATCCCCCAGTCAATCAGTCAATGATGCAAGTGTAATCCAACACATCTGAAAAGTCTCCTAGTTAAAGAAGGCTGTGTTGAATGGTAGTCTTATGTTTCTTGTCAAATCAAGATCTTTGGGATTGAAAAATTAACTTCTCAAATTAAATCTTCCATTAGATCTCATCATTCTGTTTGCCAATTGTGGCCAAGCAAATTTGTCATGTTGTAATAGATTCCTTTCTGGCTCTTTTTCATCTTCCAGGCTTCAACCTACCTCTGAGTTGCCTTTCCCATCTCTATATACACACAATTAACATGAGCCCTTGGAAGATGAAGGACTGGATGGCCGTGACAGACATGGAGCTCCAGCACTATCTGCTGTCCTGTTTTGGATCTAAATCTAACAATGTCTGTGCCATCTCACTGCTGACTTGAAAGTTTTTAAGACTAGGAGCAAGGCAGGATGACAACAGCAATAATGAGGGGTAAAGATTATCAAAACAATCGCTTGGTAGGACTTCCCCCTAATTTAATTGCCACTGAGTCACACACCCTGCTGTCTGACCTTGGTCTCATCATTTCGCACAGATTTTGTACATACGAAAATGGCTAGATGTGCTCTGTCTTCAATTCCTTAGAAGATGAAGGGTGGGAGAAGTCATGTAGCAAAACAAATAAACAAATCCAGACTTTGCACTCCTAATAAAATAGAATGGTGTAAGACCACAGCCATTAACACTACACAATAAACCTTACATGGAGCTATCCTTTCTTTTCCGATGATTTATAGTTTTTTTTTAAAGTAGGGGAGGATGTGCATGTGTATTATAGAAGGTGCTGAAGACATAACCCAGGGAATGTGACCTTCTGACCATTTTAGCTTTCATTTAAAAAAGAAAAAAGAAAGTTATTAGTCATTATTTCAAGATATGCCCCACAGTATATGAGATTTTACATACAATGTTTTCAAGGCCTTTTCATTGCCTTGAAAAGCCTTGCAATTGAATAGCAACACATTAGATACAGAAAATGGGATAGATACCCTACTGGAAATAATTTGAATGGCAGAAAGTTGATGTTTTGGGAGGGAGGTTTCTTGTTGTGCCTTAATATCGTTTCAGATTTATGATGACCCTAAGGTGAATCACTCACAGATTTTCTTGTCAAGAGTTGTTCAGAGGGGGTTTGCCTTCACCTTCCTGAGAGTGTGACTTCTCCAAGCTCACCCAGGGGGTTTCCATGGTTGGGCTGGGATTCAAACCCTTGTGTCCAATGTCAGTGCTCAAACCACAACACCATGCTGGCTCTTGGAAAGGAGCCAGTCAGATTTAAAAAGTGAGAATGATTGCAATGTATTGAAAGTATTTCTTTGCTTTTTTCATATTGTATGGTTGTTCCTTCAACAAGCAGCAGAGACCATTGGATGATGGCAAGAGATCATGCGCTTCCACCCCAGGGCTCATCCTCAGTCCAAAATGGGTACCATGGGTAGCAGTTTTTATTAAGACTCCAAAGGACCAGTTCATGACAGTAACCCACCAGTCTTAGATAGCCTGGATAGAGACACAAAATGTTTGTTTTCCCCTCACCCTCCACGTGGGGATACAATCATGCTGAACTTGGAAGGCACATCAAGCACCACAGACCTGGGCGATAGTCCTCACATCCAACAAAGTCCAGCCATCTTATTACACAAAGCAAAGAGGACATGTCTCAAGATGCTGACATTCTAATGTTCAGTCATTAGAAAAGCTGACACATTTTGGCTTTGGATATTTTAAGGTCTTTTTCAGGGGTTAAACAAAAACCAGAAATGTTTGATCTTAAGGCTTTGATACTGTTTGTTGGCTAACACCACATATCAACATTTCCCCACATTGTCTATACTGGCTAAGGATGCTGGAACACTCACAGATGCCTCAGTCACAATGGCTGATGGCCAGGTCTTCTGGGAGCTGTAATGCACCTGGAGACCAAAGGTTAAGGCCCACTGGATCTAATTCTCTCTTTATAATCCTGATGCTTTCACTGCCATTCTATCCTGAATACACTCAATTTGGGAAGGTAGGGCAGGGCAGGCCTGTTTAATATTTGGATAGGAAGCCATTAGGGAAGTACTGGGGAAGATTCCACCTGAAGCCCTGCAGAGTCATTGCCAGTCAAAGCTAGCAATACTGGGCTAGAAGGATCCCATATAAAGCTATTCCAGCAAAAATCTGCCAAACCAACACCATATAGATTATATTGTGGGAGTAATTTCAGCCATAGAATGAAAAAAGACAATAGCTTACAGAAATGTTTACATTCCAGTTTTAAATATTAATTTGATCCAAGAGCAATCATTTTGACACTGTTATCCGTTTCACAAATCACAGCCATGATATCACTTTACACCATATGTTGATCCAAAAAAGCTGTCCAAGCACAAACAGGGAAGTATTCTGTTACTGTCCGCATCTATCTCTTCCTATCAAGACACCCCTAAGCCATCAGTAGAATCTGGAGGTAGAGTGGCAGAATTAAATTATCTACTTGGCTGGTGTAGGCTTCTAAAAGGGAAACCAAGCTGATGGAAGTCAGGATCCAGGAGTAGCTGGCATTGAGGTCCACAGCAGTGTCAAAAATGAGGATGATGGCCACTGCTATGAGCTGTGCAAATATGGACGTCATCGTCCCTTCAAATGTTTTCTTCGTTCCGGGCCATCTGATTTCCCCCATTGTAGTACCAAAAATAGAGGCAACAGAATCCCCAACTCCCACAGCCAGAACCCCAGAGTAGGGAGCCAAAGCTCCTGCTCCAGGCAAGGTTCCTTTTGGGGCACAAGGTCTGGGGAACAGCCACACAGGGAGGGACATGCCCAGGAGAAGATAGATATGAGTCAAAATCAATGGCCCACTGTCCCGTTCATCCAAAAAGAGAGACAGCAAATGACGGAGCCAGTGTCCAAAGGGTTTGATAGTAAAGTATCGGATGTATTCTAGAAGAATGAAGACCCCCAGGCACACCACAGCAGAAACATAGAGTAGCTGGCGATCATAGATGAGCCCCGGAACATATGTTGCCACCACAATAAAGTGAAAATACTTTCTGATTATGGTTGATGTCTGGTGTTTTTTACAGCAAGAGGATCTCCTGGTGTTTTGGTAGAGAACCACGGCACATGCAGAAACAGCCAGAAGGATCCAATAGGCCAGGAGGTAAACTCGAGTCTGTGTCTGTGACAGGAACTGGTACAACCAGTACATGGGATTTCTCTTGATCAGACGATACAGCCAAGGCATAATGACCCCTAGACCCAGCACTGCAGTCATCATGTGGAAGAACATGGAGGAAATCCATGTCCCAGAATCCATGAAGAAAAACAGAGCTGTGAAGAACAGTCCAAGGAGAACCACTCCCACCACCACCACCAGGAGGAAGAAATCTACAGGGTCTCCTTTGCTCTCGCTGACATTCAGAGAACGTTTAATGAGTTGATTGAGGACAAAACTTATACCTGTGAGGACCAGTAAGGCCTCCCCAGGGGTGAAACACTGGGGCAACAGATACAATAGGATCATGCTGAGGTAGACAAAGATAAGCAAGACTTCGAGAACCTCAATCACTTCTGAGACTGTCAAGGAATGCTTCATGGTATAGATGATCAGACTGCCAGCGATGCCAGAAATAATGCAGGTGTTTGTGGGTACAGGTTTGGTTATGCCGAGGGCTATCACAGAGAGGAAAAGGGCTATAATCATGCCACTAGATGCCATGACAATGCCAAACCTTTCAAAAAACACAATGCCGGCCATTCGGCATCTTTCTTTCATCACAGTTCCCAACAATGGGACGACCATGCAAGATGGGAAGAGGCCACTGTTTGCTCCTGTCCGAAACTGGAATACGGCATTGCCCAGGCGGAGGAGATGATCCCACTTAAACTGGATATAAAAAGCCTGGATAGCAAGGGCAATGGTGCACCATGAAAACCGGTCCCAAACTGCATTATGTACACACAGTACAACTGTGAACACAATGAGGGATTCCACAAGAACTTGTTTGTTCAGCATAGTGCCAGTTGCCTGGTTGTATCCTGTGAGCTGAAGAACCTCAGCAGTCGTTCTGGTTCCAAAGCAGGTTCCGTCTCAGTCTCTCTCTCTCAGCTCCACTGTCAAAAGTTCAATTGCATTTTAGTGCCATTTCTCCAAGAGAAAACAAAAATTAAATAATTAAACAAGCAGGGTATATCATCAGCTCCTTCTGCTGTAGGAAAAACCTGCCTTTAACAGCTCTAGAAATTTCTCTGGTGAAGTTTGTTTTGTCTCTTTCCTTGGCATTTGGTCTTTACAAGCTGGATTTTATTGTTTGCCTTGCCATAAGTGATATACAGTCCTTCTGATTTTATTATGTTTTTATTGCTGGTGAATTATTCTTTCATTGTCATTTCTACTAGCCAGGAAATAGAGTGTGGCGTACAGCACTATAAGAAAAGCTAACATATAAAATAAAATTAGCAATAGGAGAAATCAAAGACAAATTTAAAGGGATTTAGAAGCCTTTTATTACCTACTATATGATCAAACTCCCCCCCCCAAAGAAGTGTACTTTCAATGTTGAAATGCATATGCATTGGGAGAAAGTTAAATTGTAAAAAAAGAAAAATAAGGGGGGGAGGGTTATGATAGAACTTTATAATACTTTGCACTGTGTGGAGAAAGTGGATATAAAGATTTTTTCCCCTGTCCAATACTATATATGTTATAAAATGATTCAGGTGGACAGGCTACAGAAAATACTCTACATTATGCAGAATTAAAATTATAGTGTTCACTACCGTCAGATGTCGGGATGGCCACTCACTTGTATTTTGTCTCTATCATTTGAGACATTCCTTCAGATCCTCTGGTCTTGTGTTGCCAGGCAGGCACCCACCATTTATAGAGCCTTTTTTTGTGGTTGCACCCACCTTGTGGAATACTCTGGCCACATATTAATCAGTCCATGACATTTTCAGGAAGAATGCAATTTGGTTCCTTAAGGTGGTGTTGATTACCGTAAATATATTTCACAATACCCAGGCTGCTTACCCCTCAAGTTTCAGAGCTGTTCTTTGTTTATTTCTATTTTTTTAAAAGATAGTTGTATGAATATGTTGCTAGAAGCTACAGTTTCAAAGACTATAGGGCTGCTTCAGGTCTTTTTGGAGGTATGCTGTTTAAATGATACATGTGTCCTAAGAGTCCAGAACCCATGCCAAAGCCATGCTCCAGTCCTAAGGACTGGAGTGCAGCTTTGGCGCAGCTTCCGGACTCTTAGGACACATGTATCATATAAATAGCATACCTTAAAAGAGACCTGAAGCAGCTTTATTTTGGCCTGTCTGTATGGGGCCTATGTGTTTTGTTTGCTTACCCCTCTGTGAATCTTTTGTGAGAAACCAGGCAGGATATAAGATTTTAAAATAAAATAAATAAAACACATTAAGAGGCATTGAGACAAATTTCTTGAAGATGATTTGCTGAATTCCTTTCTTAATTAATTCAGGTACCACCCAGTACAATAAAATTCAACCATTTCATCCAAATGACAACAAAATGTAGAAGAAAACTGATAAAATATATACAGTACATTGGGGAATAAAATTTAAGTCATCTTCAAAAACACCTGGAACATCTGGACAGGTTCGGCACCAACAATGGCTGCATCCATACTGCAGAAAGAATCCAGTCTGACACCATTTTCACCGCCATGGCTTAATGCTATGGAATTCTGGGAACTGTAGTTTTTGTGGCAGCAAAGCTCTCTGATAGAGAAAGCTAAATGCCTCACAAAACTATGAATCCCAGAATTCCATAGCATTGAGTCATGGTGGTGAAAATGGTGTCAGACTGGATTATTTCTGCAGGGTGGATGCAGCCAAAGGCTTCATTTTGATGCCAAGTTAAATGTCTAATTTCTTCCCCTTGCCTTGGGAGGAAAGGGTGCTCAAGTTTATGCCAAAGTATTTATATGAACACTGCACCCGAAAGTAGCCAGCGTGCACTTTTCCTGCCTTTCATAGGTGAAATTAAATCTAGTATACTGGAATTTAATACCTAACACTGCAAATACATCATCTGACTCTCAGGTGCTGCTGAACTGCAAGGCCATCATCCCTCTCTTCACAGGCTGTTCGTAATGCTGCTCTGTGATTTAATTTTACTAAAATATCACATGATCTCAGGGTTATAGGGGTACAAACATCAAAACAACATTAAATAATTTAAAAAGGTACACAGTACAGTATTAGAACAATGCAACCTAGTCAGTACATAACCTCTAGACTAAAAGCTTGGTGGAAATCAGAGTTTCTCAAGTGTGTGTGTGCTTTAAATATTTTTATTTCATTTATATGCTGCCTTTCTCCCAAAATGATACCCAAAACTGCTCACAAAAATAATTTGCTAAAAACAATGAAATTTTAAATACAGAATTAAAATCACATTAAAATGACAGATTAAAAACAGCAAAAAATCATTTCAAAACATCCAAAAGTTAAAAATAAAGTACCCCTGCATAAGAAGCCTCCCTGAAAGTAATTACTCATTAAAAGCCTGCTTGAACAAAAAGGTATTTGCTGGCTGGAGAAAAAAGCAGGAAGAGGACTGGCCCAGCCTCCCGTGGAAGCGAGTTCCACAGGATGGGAGCAGCCACTGAGAAGGCTCTCTCTTGGGTCCTCACCAGATGCACCTGTGATGGTGGTGGGACTGAGAGAAAGCCTTCCCCTGTGGATATTACAATTCTTGTAGGTTCATATAGGGGTTTTATAGTGCAGTTTTATACTTACAGCAGCATTTATACCTATTGCACTTATACAGGCATATCTTATTTAGCAAAACCTCTGACAAAGAAGCTCCTTTTTATAAAATCTTTTTACGTTCCCCAGCTCCCCCTTTCCTCTTTGTCTACTTAGCAGCATCTAGGAGGACAGTGAAGGAGGGCTAGAGAAACAGATTTCTGGTGTTGGGTTACAGCAGTGCATCTGCGGTAATCAATGCAAGAAATAATGACTCAGCTATGGGGTTCGTTTCCATTGGATCCTACCATAGATGTGTGTGCCTGCCTGCAAAAGGCAAGGTAAACAGCAGCTCCAGAATCCATTACTATCTTCACTCCTCCTTTTTCTGATTCTAATTCTGCTTTTCTTATAATGTTTTCAGCATATAAGTTAAACAAGTACGGTGATAGGATGCAGCCTTGCCCTGAACCCTTTGCCTATTGGGAACCACTCTGTTTCCCCAAATTCTGTTCTGATGGTGGCTTCCTGTCCTTGGTACAGATTCCTCATTAGGACTATCAGATGTAGTGGCATGCCAATGTCTTTGAGTGCATTCCATAGCTTTTCGTGATCTATACAATCAAATGCTTTGCTGTAGTCTATGAAACACATGCTGATTCTTATTTGGAATTCTTTGGTATTGAAACTTGTTCAGCTGCTCTTCTTTTTTGTGGTCCAGGAACCTATCTCTATCCCATCCATGTTATTTCTGTCTCTGTCAAAGAAAGAATGTACAGAAACACACCTGCTTTGTTAACTGGTGTATTTCTGTATTTGTGCCTCCTTCAGCAAACATACAGAATGTGGACAACACAGGTATGATTGCAAATACCCTCATTATATGCATTTAAAAAGCAATGCTCAACCAGGTGCAATCACCAACATTACATTTCTTACCTCTAATGTCTTGGTGTGCCAGAGTGGACAAAACTGGTGAGAGGGAATGATTGGGGCCAGATTCAGATCTCTGTTAAACAGGTCTTGGGGCAATTTCGTAGATACCCTTGAACAGGCCATTCCCATTTTACCTCACAGAACAGTTCTGAGAATAAAATTAGAGAAGAATATTGTGACTTATCCTGAGTACCTATACCAACTATTCTATGTTGTAGAAGCAAGTCTTGGAAATGTTGGTGAAGGATTAATAATCTCCCCCCAAAGATTTAATCTGCTCCCCAGACTACAATTCCCATAGTAGTAGTAGTGGCAGTAGTATTAATTTATTATCTGACTCTCTCCCTGGGCTGAGGAAGGAAACAAATAACAAATAAACAATTTCAGTCAAAAGCAGACATTGATGTAAAAGAACTGTAAAAGTTCGCTGTGGGCTCTGAGGGAGAGAAGAGCCATTGTCTCTAGTCCCAGCAGCTGGTGAGGCACCCTTCCTCCATTCCAACTGCCACCGCTGTGGACTCTGATGGAGAGAAGAGCCATCGTCTCCAGTCCCAGCAGCTGGTGAGGCACCCTCCCTCCATTCCAACTGCTACTGCTGTGGACTCTGAGGGAGAGAAGAGCCTGAAAGCAAGAAGAGCCCTCTATCTTGAGGGAGAGAAAGGCAAGCCAGCTCCAACAGGCCTTGCCTAAAAAGAAGAGCCCTCCCTCCAATCCATCTGCCAGAGATCTGCTGGACTTTCCCCCTTCCCCACCACCTTTCCCTTTTCCTTTTATTTCGTGTCTATTTTAGATTGTAAGCCTGAGGGCAGGGAAATATCTTAATTAACAAATTGTAAGCCGCTTTGATAGCCTTGGCTGAAGAGCGGGGTATAAATAAAAATTATTATTATTTATTATTATTAACATACAGTATAAGGCACATACATATTAAAACAATCCACATTTAAAAGTTCATCATTTAAAATTCATAATTAAGGATCTAGGAGTCCAAGTAGACCACAAGTTGAACATAAGTCAACAATGCGATGGAGCACCTTAAAAGGCCAATGCTATTTTAGGCTGCATCAATAGAAGTACAGTGGTCCCCTGGGTTACGAAAGTAATCCGTTCCGGGAATACTTTCGTAACCCGGAAGTGTTCATAACCCGGGGGACCGCTTTTTTTGCTGGACTGCGTGGCAAATTTAAAGGGGCCGCACGATTTTTTTTCGTACCCCGGGTTTTTTTTTGTAAGCCGGGGCCGTTTTTGCAGCCCCGGCTCTTTCGTACCCCGGGGTACCACTGTATAACATCTAGATCAAAGGAAGTAATAGTGCCACTCTATTCTGCTTTGGTCAGGCCCCACCTGGAATACTATGTCCAGTTCTGGACACCACAATTCAAAAAGGATGTGGAGAAACTGGAGTGCGTCCAAAGGAGGGCAACTAAGATGGCGAAGGGTCTGGAAACCATGCCCTATGAGGAACGACTTAGGGAGCTGGAGATATTTAGCCTGGAAAAGAGAAGGTTAAGAGGTGATATGATAGCCCTGTTTAAATATCTGAAGGGATGTCACATTGAGGAGGGAGCAAGCTTCTTTTCTGCTGCTCCAGAGAACAGGACTCGGAACAATGGATGCAAGCTCCAGGAAAAGAGATTCCAGCTCAACATTAGGAGGAACTTCCTGACAGTAAGGGCTCTTCGACAGTGGAACACACTCCCTCAAAATGTGGTGGAGTCGCCTTCCTTGGAGGTTTTTAAGCAGAGGCTGGATGGCCATCTGTTGGGTATGCTTCAAACTGGTATAATTTTTCTGTGTGGATATATGCTTAAAAAACACAACACAAAAGGAAAAAAGAGAATGAGAAGAGAAAGGGGAAAATAAATAGCCTTTCAGCATGATTCTGCTATGTTGCAGTCTGCTTAAATAACTGCATCACAATTTAAGAACACACAGGATTCATTGTGAAGTCGAAGGATTTCATGCCCGTTTTTTTGGGGTTCTGTGGCCATGTTCTAAAAGGGTTTATTCCTGACATTTCACCAGATGCCAGCCAAAGGTGCTGGTGAAACGTCAGGAACAAACTCTTCTAGAACATAGCCACAGAGGCTGAAAAACCCACAAAAAACAAAGGATTCATTGTTTATTTTGGTGCAAATAGCACTGCTACCTTTTATTATGTCAATTTGTATGGTGCTTTCCCTTTGAGCTATGCCAAAAACAGCTCCCTACATAGGAATACATAGCAAAGTATCATACCAGTAGCTATTACAGACTTCCTGGCTTGGTCTGTTGCAGCAAAAATGCAACAAAAAGTCTTGAACCATCACAAAGACCACAAAGGTCTCATCTTTCCACCAATGATTTTCATGGACAAGAAGCAAACGATATGTAAAACGGTTACCTTCAGTTCCTTTGTAGGGACACACACAAATATACTCAGAGAGAATAATAAGGAGTTCAGAGAGAAGTAAAATGCCCAAAATAGATGACCCAAAACACACTGCAGAAATAACTCAGTTTGAGACTGCTTTAACTACTCTGGCTCTGTGCTATGGAGTTATTCTGGAAACTGTAGTTTTGTGAGACATTTAGCCTTCTCTGTCAGATAGCTCTGGTGCCAAAATAAAGTACAATTCCCAGGATTCCCTAGCACTGAGCTAGGCCAGTTAAAGCACTCTAAAACTGGATTATTACTGCAGTGTGTTTTGGACCGATGGTTCAAGATAACCAGAATCATGAAAACCTCTGTTTTTACCAATTACCAGCATTGTTTATCAGTTCTTAAACTACACAACCCAGAGTTACCAAGATGAAAACTGGGATATGCTTTTGAACACTGGAGAAATAACCTGGTTTGGGACCGCTTTAACTCTTTGTCTGGCACACAGCTATGGAATTCTGGGAGTCGGAATATGCTGTGGGGCTTTAGAAGCTCTATCTAGCTCAAGGCTATGGAATTCTGGGTGTTGGAGTATGCTGTGGGGCTTTTATTTATACCCTGCTCTTCAGCCCTAAAGGCTATCAGAGCGGCTTACAATTATTATTTTTAATTAGACTGCCCTCAGGCTTCCAATCTAAGAAGACACAACGCAAAAGGAGAAGGGAATGGTGGTGGGAAGGGGATCAGGTCCAGCAGTTCTTCTCTCCCTCTGAGGCCTGGAACAAGGCAGATGGACTGGAGGGAGGGCTCTGCTTCCTAATCTAGGCCAGATGGAGTTTGGCTTCTCCTGTCACTCCCTTCTAGGCAACCAGATAGCTTTAGGACCTCTATCTGGCTCAAGGCTATGGAATTCTGGGAGTTGGAGTATGTTGTGGGGCCCGGAGCGGAGCTATGGGCCCCACAACAAACTCCAACTCCCAGAATTCCATAGCCTTGAGCGAGACAAAGAGTTAAAGCGGTCCCAAACCGGATTATTTCTCCAGTGTGGATGCATTCCCTTTCCCCTTGAGCTTTGAACCGCAGCTTTCTCCCAATTCTTCTGCACTCAAAAGATAATAACAATAATAATAATAATAATAATAATAAATGATATCCTTTTGTTCCCTCAGACTCAACTCACCCTTCTGGGGGCCGCCATCTTGCAAGGAGCGAGCAAGCGCGCATGCGCCGCTTTGCTTCCCTTCTTCTTCTTCTTCTTCTTCTTCTTCTTCTTCTCCGCTTGCGTTGCATTCGCTCGCAGCGCGCGCACAAACATTCCCTCTTCAAGTCCTCTTCTAGGGGGCCGCCATCTTGCAAAGCGTGAGGGCGCATGCGTCGCGGCTTCACCTCGCACACAAACGTTCCCTCCCCAGTCCTCTAGGGGGCCCTGCAGCTGACAATGCACCGTGTGACCCTCCTTCCATACGCATGCGCATAAGCAAACATTCCCCCTCCCGTCCCTTAGACTGACTTGGTGGGCCGCCATCTTGTAAGCCAGCGTAGAGTAGTGGTTTGAGCGCCTGTATGGGACGCCGGAGGGCAAGGGTTCGAAGCCCACGAAAACCCACTGGGGGTGGTAGTGGGGAAAAGCAATGCCAAAATAAGAATAATTAATGTCTGAACCAATAGCGCCACGCGAATGGGAACACGGCGTAAAGTCACGCAACAAGAAATGCGGGAGTGCGCATGCGTCGACTCGTCAACCGTCCCTCCTGAGAGGAATGGACTGGGCTGTGGCGTGCCCTCTGCGGCATGGCGCGTCACGTGACCCACCCGCTTGAGTCAGGGCCGGGAGGAGGGAAGGAGGGAGGGAGGTCACGTGGGAGGGGAGAGATGAAGATGGCGGCCGGCGGGCTGAGCGTGAGGTAAAAGCAGCGGCTCTCTGTCTCTCGGTTCGGGTCTGTTTGTCTCTGAGGGGATGCAAATAGAAAAGGGAAAGAAAGGGGTCCTCCTGACTGGAAAACCAGCCATTGGAGAAACGGGAAAGGCCTGAGGGGGGGGAAAGAATAGAGATGCATCCACAGTGGAGAAATAACCCGTTTGGCATCGCTTTATTTCTTTTTCTGGTTCAAGGCTATGGAATTCTGGGAGTTGGAGTTTGTTGTGGGCCCAGAGCGGAGCGGAGCTCCGCTCTGGGCCCCACAACATACTCCAACTCCCAGAATTCCATAGCAAGTCAGTCAGAAAAAGAGTTGAAACAGTGACAAACCAGGTTATTTCTTCAGTGTGGATGCACGTTTCTTCAGAGAGGGTTTGCATTTGCCATCCTCTGAGGCTGAGAGAGTGTGAGTTGCCCACATTTTTGGGGATTTTGTGCTGGAGAAGAGACTCAAACCCTGAGGCCCAGAGTTGAAATAAAACACTCAAACCACTACCCAGCACTGGATTTCATATCTACAATGTACGATATATAAACTGTCTAGGGTTGCCATACTGAAATCTTGTGTCATACTTGTATCACGTATGGATATAAGAAGAAAATTGACTCGTTTGATATCTGGTGCCGGAGAAGAGTGACAAAGATACAGTGGACGGCCAAAATGACAAATGGCTCGTTTGAACAGATCAAGACAGAAGTATCCTTGGAAGCCAAGATGATGAGAATCATAGAATTGGAAGAGACCCCAAGGGCCATCCAGTCCAACCCCATTCTGCCATGCAGGAACTCTCCATCAAAGCACTCCTGACAGATGGCCCTCCAGCCGCTCTTTAAAAACCTCCCAAGAAGGAGACTCCACAACTCTGAGGGAGTGTGTTCCACTGTCGAACAGCTCCTACTGTCAAGACATTCCTCCTAAAGTTGAGGCGGAATTTCTTTTCCTGCAGTTGAATGGATGTCATATTGACGAGGAAGCAAGCTTGTTTTCTGCTGCTCCAGAGACTAGAACACAGAACAATGGATGCAAGCTCCAGGAAAAGAGATTCCACATCAACATTAGGAGGAACTTCCTGACAGTAAGGGCTGTTGGACAATGGAACACACTCCCTCGGAGGGTGGCGGAGTCTCCTTCCTTGGAGGTCTTTAATCAGAGGCTGGATGGTCATCTGTCAGGGATGCTTTGATTGGGAGTTCCTGCATGACAGAATGGGGTTGGACTGGATGGCTGTTGTGGTCTCTTCCAACTCTATGATTCTTTGTCACCATTCATTTCAAGTTTGCACAAGGGGAATTATGCATTAACTGCCATTGTGCGCACAGAAGCACATTTCCATTTGGTTGTGCAGTCAGACTGGATGGCCCTTGTGGTCTCTTCCAATTCTGTGATTCAAATTTGCATCCATTGAGGCTGTCATACTTGGGCCACAGCTTGAGAAGACAGAACTCATTAGAAAAGACAATAATGCTAGGAAAGTAGAAGGTAGTAGAAAGAAAGGAAGACTGCATTCCAGATGGCTAGACTTAATAAAGGAGGTCATGGGCATGAATCTAAAAGAGCTAAGCAGAGCAATGGAGGACAAGGGGGTCTTGGAGGTGTCTGGTCCACAGAGTCACCATGAGTCTAAATCAGGTGTGGCTTAAAGGCAACCAGGTCACAAACAACACTGTAATATGTTTAATTCTATTTTAAGGGGGGATGTTGTTATAGTGTTGTAATATTGCATGGGGAATTTTAATTGTTAGCTGCTTTGATTGTTTTTACAGAAAAGTGGGTTATAAACACCTACTGAAATTCTACAATTCTACACAGCCATTAAAAGTGCAGGAGCCCTCTCCTGTTTTCAGTATGGCAACTCTAATGAATGAATTCTGTGTACTGCTTAAAAACCAAATTAAAATATTGATTTCACTTAACCTTTAACCTAGCTAGTGTGGTTTAGTGGGTTCAGTGTTGGACTAGGCCTCTGGAGACCTGGAAACTGGGTGACCATGGGCAAGTCATAGTCACTCAGCCTCAGAGGATGGCAATGGCAGACCTCCCTCAAAGAAATTTGCGTAGAAACCCATTATAGGTTTGCCTCAGGGTCATGCTAAGTTGGGAAACGACTTGAAGGCACACCACCACAAAAGTCATGTAGTTCTCTATGAGACTGTAAAGATTTGTCAGAGTGAAACTGGAGATGGCTCCTGTACCTTAAATGGTTGTATGGAAGAGGGGGTTTTCAGCAAATAATAATAATAATAATAATTTATTTCCCACCTCTCTGCATTCAGGCAACCGAGGTGGCTTACAGCAATTAAAAGTATACATACTGTATTATGTTCCCCCAACCCTCCTCCCACTAAAATAGAATTAAACAATTTACAATCTAAAACATATTAATATATATATATATATATATATAAAATTAAAACATGTTGTTTATCACATAACCAGGCATCATGCAGAACCTGCTGAAGTTTTCTCTTCTACACAATAATGAAAGCAAGGTACAAGAGTCTTGTTCAGTTTGTACTCAGTCAACCCAAGCTGTATATTGCTATATATACTCATATATAAGTCTAGAAATTATAGTCAAAAATTGGCTTAAAAAACCTGGATCAACATGTCCATGGATCATTGTTAAGTACTGTACTTTAATTCATATTAAACTCTTATTTAACTCTTATTAAAAGGAAACATCCCATGGTAAAAAACAAGAATGTAATCTGCCCTGGAAGTACTGACCGCACCCTGTTATCCATCCAGCCATCTTTTAGTCTGAGCATAAAGAGTTATGGCTGCTGGAGTTTTAGAAGTTCTTTGGCATTGTTTTCCTTTGCTTCATCCTTTGGATCCTTTGTTGCATACCCCTAAATTTTACACTTGACTTATCCATGGGTCATATCAAAATCCGTAATTTTGGCCCCAAAACCTCCCCTTGACTTATACATGAGGTCAACTTCTATAGTTGGGTATATGCAATCTGTGCATCTGAGAAAGTAGACAAGTTGTGAAAGCTCATGCTGCCAGCTTCTTTCTTTCAGTTAGTCTCAAAGGTTATGTAAGATCCCTTTGCATTTTGATTATATGCACAGGTTATTGTTGCCCAAGTGACAGTTGGAGAGGATTCTTCTATAGTGATGTTGAAGAAAATTTGAGCAACTAGGTCACAACCAATACTGCTGAAATTCTCTGTCTCTCATACATATATTGATTAATAAAGCAGAAATAGCTTTCTTCAGAATCAGAATGGAACTTGTGAAAAATGCAGTTTGATGCACCCTGTCTACATGTGGTTATGAAAAATCTGTACCATACTGATTACTAAAACAGAAATACCCTTCTGGATTCCAGAATATAGAGTTGTCCAAAATGTTTTTTAAGTCACTTACTTTATATTTGTCATCATGTCATCTTCATTTTATGCTGACACTATGAAAAGTGTCCAGGAGCCCTGGACAGATCTTGTAAACTCAAGCCAGCTGTTGCTTCCTTCATTGAATCAATCCACCTATAGTGCTGTGTCTCTCTTGTCCCATTTCCTTCCACTTTATCAAGCATCATCCTTTTTTCCAATATGTCATGTATGTCCAAAGTATGACATTCTCAGTTTAGTCATCTTAACTTCTGCGGACCCATTCATTTGTCTTGCACACACCTCATTTTGAATTAGTTGATTTTCTTTCTATCTAGCTTTCTTCAGTGTCCAGCTTTCACAACCCGTCTCGTGCTAGGGTTGCCTCGAGGCGGGGCTTCCACATGCCCCACAACCCTAGCACGGGAGGGGGGTGTCGTCGCTACGTAGCGCCATTTAAACAGCATATGTAGTGATGCTGTCGCAGCTGCGCAGCGTCCATACAGTGCTGCGTAGTTGTGACAGCGCAAAGGCGTCCTATGGTGCCTTTTATGTTTTGTGCGTCGCAACTGCGATGCAAAAAAGGAGGTGGGTTTCCCTACTCTTTTTTAACTGCACACCTTCGCTGCAGCTGCTGCGACAGTAAAAAAAGGTGGCACTAGACTGCCCTTTTTGGGCTATCTGTGCCCCATAGAAACTAGAAATACTATGGAATACATTATTTTGATCTTGATGTCTAGTGACCTGTCTGTACACGTGAGCAGCTTATCCTTTCTAGCTGGCCTTCTCAATGTTTGTTTTCTTCTGATTCTTTTTGGTCTGCATTCTTCATTTTGATTAATGATTCAGCAAAGCTATAGAGAAGATTTTCAGTATTTCACTGTCTTCTTAAATTTATGTAGGTCATCTGTGGTCATTAGTTTTGTTCTCCTGATGTTTAGCAGCAATCTGTCTTTTGCACTTTCTTTCTTTTAAATTTTTTTTTTAAAAAAATATTTTATTATTAACCAACACACAATCACACCAACCAATATACACAATCAAAAGGCAAAAACAAAATACAAACAGAAACATGACTAGCAAAAACAAGAATAGCATATCTTCTTTGTAATTGCCTTCTATGACTTAAATTACCACCTACACTCATCTTACTGCTCTTTCTAATTTCTTCTTTTGAAATTCTTCACTATTCCTTCATGTAGCACTTGACTTCAACTTCTTACATTTGGCTCAGTCAACCTTTCATTTCTTCTTTCCCTTACCTCACTCGAACAACTCATACAAACGACTTCCTTCCTACCAATAATAGTCTGAAGGTGGTTAAGTGACTTTCTTTAACATCTATGTTTATACTTTATAGATCCAGTCTCTTAAAGGGATTTACATGGATTTTTAATATCCTTTTTACCTCAGTTTATTTGCTAGAAAATTTACTACCTTGCTCCAATCATTTGCAAATTTACCATCCATTTCATTTCTTACTGCTTGAGTTAATTTATCCATTACCATCCCATCGTATACTTTCAACAACTAATCGTCTCTAGAGGGAATATCCTTGCATTTTCATTTTTGAGCATAGCAATACGTGCAAGAGAGACCATATAAAATGCTATCTTTCCCTGTTCACTTCTTATATCATCCCCAAAGATACCTAATAAGAAGAATTCTGGTTTTAAATGCAGTGTGATATTCAACATTTCACTCATAAGATCTCTTATCATTGCCCAGTAGGTTTTTGCATGTTTGCATGTCTACCAACAATTTCCTTTTTACACTTTTACATTTCCTTTTTCCTTTTACACTCCTAAGTACCTATTTCCTTTTTACACTTCCAACAGATATTATTTTTTGTTTTATAGATCTTAGAAATTTTTTCTGGAGATAGGTACCATTGGTAGAACATTTTATAGAAATTCTCTCTCAGGTCTTGGGAAGCTGTATACTTATATACATTTTTCCATATCGTCTCCCATTGGGTCATTAGTATAGGGTGACCGACACTTTTAGCCCACTTTATCATTTGGACTTTAACAGTTTGTTCCTCAGTGTCATATTTCAATAAGATATCATAGAATTTCTTAAGTTGTTTTCTTCATTTATTAGAATTTTCCCTAATTCAGATTCCTCTCCTTTTTCAACAAATCCATAAGTTTTTTGGTCCATTTTAAATCTCTCTAGCAGCTGTCTGTGTGCAAACCAGGTAATATTCCAGCCTTCATCCATTAGACACTCTTTTGTTTTCAAAGCCCAATTTCCTCTTTTCCTTTCTAACAAATCTTTATATGTATATCAGTTTGTATACATAGCCTTTCTATACATAGCCTCATGAGGAGAAACCCACCTTTCCATTTTTGGTAATATTCTTCTTTTATACCTGCACCAAATTCTAATTAACGATTTTCTAATAGGGTGATCATGGAAAATTTTATTTTGTTTATCCTTCTCATACGCCAAATAGGCATGCCATCTGAAGTTTGACCCTTCCCCTTCCAAATCTAACAACTTAAAATTAGACAAAGTCACTCATTCTTTCATCCACATTAATGCACATGCCTCAAAATACAATTTTAAATTGGGGAGATTAAGACCACCTCTTTCCCAGGCATCTTGCAAGATATTTAATTTCACTCTCGGTTTTCTTCCTCTCCAAATAAACTGGGCAATATCCTTATGCCAGTCTTTGAATACTTTATCGGAGGTCACAATTGGTATCATTTGAAAAAGAAATAAAATTTGTGGTAAAATATTCATTTTGATTACCAACACTCTTCCCAGTAATGATAGATTCAATCTGTTCCAATTGATTAAGTCTTTTTTTTATTTTAGCCCATAGGGTTCTATAATTATTTTCAAAAAGTTCAGTGGACATTTTTGTGATCTGAATTCCCAAGTATTTGACTTTTTTACCCACCTTGATTTTAAATTTTTCCTCTAATTCTTTTTCTTCTCCAATTTTCATATTTTTAGTCATAATTAAAGATTTTTCTTTGTTGATTTTACAGCCCATAATTGACCCAAATCTCTCTAATAGATCTATGACCGTACCTAAATTTTCCCTAGGATCTTCTATTATTGTAATTACGTCATCGGCAAATGCTCTTATTTTAAAATCATGTTTTTCAATCTTTGCTCCTTTGATATTTGAATTTAACTTTATCTCCTTTATGAGAAGTTCTATAATCAACAAGAATAATAATGGAGATAGGGGGCAGCCTTGTCGTGTTCCCCTATGTATTTCTATAAATTCTGTTCTTTCCCCATTGATCCTGATCTGTGCTTTTTTGTATACTATATATCTTCTCTATCCAATTAACAAACTTATCCCCAACTCTAATTTTCTTCAAAAGTTCAAGCAATGTGCTGTATTCCAGTTCACTGAGTTGAAGGCTTTTTCCAGATCTAAAAAGAAACGGCCTAATTTTTTGTCACTATGTCGTTCGTAATGCTCACGTATATTTATTGCTATTCTTACATTCTCTCTCATATGGCGATTTGGCAAGAAACCTCTCTGATCTTCATCAATCAATTCCTGTAAACATTTCCTTAATCTTTTGGATAATATTGTTGCAAAATTTTTATAATCGATATTAAGGAGAGATATCAGTCTAGAATTAGATGGGTCTTGAACATCTTTTCCTTCCTTTTTTATTAACGTAATTACAGCTTCTTTCCAAGAGTCTGGTAGTTTCCCTTTCAATGCCTCATTCATTACCTTTTGCAGAGGTTCGCTTAGCTCATTTGCAAACGTTTTATAATATCGGGCAGTTAAACCATCATTTCCAGGAGCTTTCCCCACCTTACATTGGTTTAAAGCATCCCAGACTTCTTTTTTGGATATCAATTGGTTTAAGCCTTTTTGTTGTTCTTCTGATACGGTCTGGATTTTACTATCAGTTACATATGTATTAATTTCGGCTTTCGAAGTTTCTTGTTTTGCATACAAATTTGTGTAAAATACTGTGAACATTTTTTCAATATCTTTTTGTTGGGTAAATATTAAATATCCTTGCTTAATTTTATTAATTGTTTTCTTCTCTCTTTCCTTAACTTATGTGCTAACCACTTGCCTGTTTTGTTTGCCTGTTTGAAATTGTTTTGCTTTGTTAGCTTTAGTTTCTTCTCGATTTCCGTTACGGCTTCTATTTCCAGTTGTTTTTGTAATATTTTAATTTCCTTCAGGATGTTTTTGTTTTTAGGATCTCTTTTTAACTCGTTGATAATATTCTGTTGGATAAAAAACCCTCTTATGACTGCCTTCCCTGCACCCCAAACTGTTGCTAGTGATACTTCATCATCTTCCTTCAAATTCTGATCGTTTCTTTCCCGTTGTTAATTATCTCCTCGTTTTTAAGTAGGTCCTCATTTAGTTTCCAAATGAATTTTTTGAATGGCTCTTTTAAATCCAATAGTATCGGGTTGTGGTCAGAAATCTCTCTGTTCAGTGTTCTCATTTCTTTGATCTCTTTAATCAATGAACATGACACCAAAAAGAGATCAATCCTAGAGAGCGACTCATGTCTTTCTGAATAAAATGTGTAGCTCCTCTCCTGATTATGTAAATGTCTCCATATATTAGTTAAAGAAAACTTTTCTAACATATGGAGAAAGCTTTTAGGTAGTTTACCTTGATTTACTTTAATGGGTTTGCCCGACTTCCTATCTAAGTTTGGCTCAATTGCTCTGTTAAAATCCCATTACTATTATGTGTTCATAATCAAATTTAGCGATCGTTTCTTGCAATTTGCTATAAAAAACATTCTTGTTCTCCTGTGGGCTGTAAGTACCTACTATCAAGATCTTTTTACCACTCTAGAATATTTTAATAACCATTTTTATCCTTAAATATCTCTCTAGACTCTAGTTGGTGATTCACATAAATGATCACGCCTCTTTTACTTTTATCTATAGAGTTAATATATTCCTTTCCCAATTTGTTATTTTTAATTAATCTTACATCTTTGGTTTTAATGTGAGATTCTTGTAAACAAATAATCCCAGCATTGGCTTTTTCCAAATAAAGGAAGACCCTTTTTCTCTTTTGGGGAGAGTTTAAACCTTTGACATTCCAGGATAAAATTCTCATTTTAGGCTCAAGAAAATATTACGTGTGAATGTCCAGTGAAGAATACAATTTCTTCTTTAACCTGTTTACAGTTTAATGAATTTTTAGACTTTTTGTACAATTAAACTTTATTAAGAAAATGCAGCAGATATTGGTACAGTGGTCCCCCGGGTTACGTTACCTTTCGTAACCCGGAAATATTCGTTTCCCGGGGGACCGCATTAGGAGACGGACCGCGTGACCGATTTAAAGGGGCCGCACGGTTTTTCTCCTTCGGATCCCGGGGGATCCTTTGGATCCCGGGGGATGTTTTTTGGTCCCAGCGGTTTCGGGTCCTGGGGATTTCGTTCCCCGGGGGATTAGTAAACCGGGGGACCACTGTATAACAAAAATTACAAAATAAGAGTAAAAAACACCTACACTAAGAGCTAAGTATTTAGCTGAAGTAATAATGAACAACAAAAATTTTCTTCTCTTTCTTCCTCTTATCTCCTTTTGGCTCCTCTTACTCCATCAACTTCTTCATCTACTTCACTATCTTCTCCTTTTTTGTTTTTGCTTTCCAAATCTTTCTCCAATCCCACCAAGAAGAGTTTTGCTTTTTCTATTGAATTCAATCTTACTTTCCTTTGTTTCCAAGTGACCGCCACTCCTTTGATCTCTTCCCACTTATATGGAATACCACCAGATTTTAGTCGTTCGATCAAAAAAAAATTATACTCCTTTCTCTTTTTCAAGATTTTCCCCGGAATGTCCCTCAGGATTGTAATCTCTTTGTCTTTGATTCTCAATTTTGTTTTGTAACTCTGTTGTAGAATCAAATCTTTTGTCTGTTTTTGAACAAAATAGACCACAATATCTCTTGGGAGGTGTTTCGCTTTTGCTATACGAGAATTTATTCTGTAGATGCAGCCGATTTCCCAAGGGAAAAGGGTCTCTGATTCACCTATAAAGTTGGCTAAAATTGGCACAAGATAGGTGTATAGATTTTCATTAGGATTTTCTGGAAGACCACAAAGTTTTATACAATTTTCTCTTTGCTTTAATTGTAATCTTAAAATTGCTTCTTGATCCTTTTGTTGGTTTCTACAAAGGGTTGCCACCTTTATCTCTGTCTTCTTTACATCATTTTCCAATTTCTTAACTTTATCACTGATTGACTTCAAATCATCATCATCAATTTTATCCAACCTAGATGTTATTCCACCCAATTCTGTCTTAAATTCTAACTTTATCTCCTCTCTAGATTTTTGAATCTCTAAATTGGTTTCCAAATGCATTCTTCTAATTTCTTCCATCATTGTTTCATTTATTTCGTTTACTTTAACTGGAGTATCGTTTGAAGGTCTTCTAGATATAGCTGTCGCCGCTTGTGATGTGGCCTTCCTCGTACCTGCTGCCATCTTAGTTAGTTAGTTAGTAATGGGAAAAGAAAACACAAATGATAAGATGAAGAATCGTTCCTAATTTGGATTTTCAGTCACCCTATAACTAATCAATTCAGATTCTTTACTAGATTTGTATCTGCTTACAGATTAAGAAATTTCAGTTTATTAACCCAAGTTTCAAATAGTAGTTTAAGTTTCCGGTATATATTTCCCAAATTTTCCTTGGCTTTAAAAGACTCCTTTAGTTCTAAATTAAATCACTCTAACTAATAAAAGCTAATAATCTTTAAATAGAGGCTTTTTGTTTGTTTTTTGTTTTGTTTTGTTACTTAGTTATATTATTCCCTACAGACTATCTTACAGATACTTTTGTTAAATAATCAGGCACTGTATTCCAATTCAGATTTTTCACAGCTTACCAAACCTGATGGAGAAGGCAATTATTTACTTAATGTTCCACAGGTGGTAAATCAGAAAGTTTCCTATAAGAAGCGAAAGGTTGACAAGCTTCAGAGTCAAAGTACCTTAAAATACAAAACTCTTACAATCCTATGTAGATACCCATCTTAGATTATCCTGTTATTTAAATGAACATTACAATGTCGAAATAATGAAGTGGAAGAAAAAGGAAAGAAAGAAAGAAAAGGAAAAAAGAAAAAGAAAAGGAGAAGAATAAGAAAAAAAAATACCCAAACCCATTTCCTTAGTGTTACCAGTTCCTGGGGAATAACAAAGACTTTTTCCCCCTTATTTCCTTCACCCCTCCCTCCCTTCTTCAGTCTGGAAGGCTTCCCGAGTCTATCTGCAGGTTAGTAATTGGATCCACCTGTGAGACCTTGATTACAGTCCACGGCGATATACAGCGTAATATCAGCTTTCAGCTTCCCTTCTTGACCAGACCTACTAGTCTGCCATTCGCACAGTTAATTAAACAGCAGTTTGAATCCAACAGCTTTCCAGTTCTGTGACCACAGCTTCTCCAAACACACCACAAGTCCACAAATCCACAGCAATTCTTACTAGGTCAATTCTCACCGGCTGCACCTTTTATTTTCTCTTCTCTTTATATCCCAGTTTGTTCCCAGTCTCTTTCTCTCACTTGTATCTGTTCCGACTTCGACTCTCTCCGATCGCTCTGCTTTCAGTCTCAACTTTCTTCCACTCGATCGGCAGCTATTCCTGGAACATCCCAGCCTCACAGCAAGTCCCTTCGCACCACACAGTCACCTAGAGAAGAATCTTCTCATGAAGAAAGTGGTTAAATTGGTAGGGTTATGTTAAGCAGTTCTTCTGTATTAACTCCAACTGAAAATAAAAAAGATAAGTAGTGGCGGAGCCTCTGCCAACAAGCCACGGCTTGAGGCTGCTCAATTGTGGACGTGGCTGCCCAGACTTCCCCACCACTCCTTCGTTACTCGCCTTTGGCTTGTCTTCTTGTTGTCTCCGCTGAGTTCCTGGAGTCAGGGGGAACCTTAGTTGGCCCCTCTGCCTCCCCCTTTGTCAGGGGGATACCTTTGATCGTCTGGAATGATCCCAGACGGTCCCGTCCCCGCAATTGGCAGTCACCTCCTGGAGTCGTCCTAGGAGTGCGACTTTTCACTCCGCCATTGCCACCGGAAGTCCTTTTGCACTTTCTTTCTAAACTCCTCAATAATCTTTCCAAATCTTTGTTATTTTCTACAAGTAATATGGTGTCATCTATGCATCTTAAATTATTAATGTTAATGCTCAATTTTCAAAATGCTTTGCATAGTCTAGTCTTGCTTTCCATATTATGTCTTCTGCAAATAAATTAAAGAGAAAGAGTGTTAAAATTCCACTTTATTTGACTTCCTTGCCAATCATTTTCTTTCTCCATACTGTGTCCTGACAGTGGCCTCTTGTTCAGAGTAGCAGTTATGTCACAATTAGTAGTAGACAGATGTTTTGAGAAACCTGTTTCTTTTAATGTGAACCATAATTTATTGTGATCTGCATAATCAAAGGCATTGCTGTAATCCAGAGGTTCTCAGACTTTGGTCCTGCAGATGTTTTGGACTTCAGCTCCCAGAATTCTTGACTACTGGCCAAGCTGAGTGGGGCTTCTGGGAACTGAAGTGCAAAACACCTGGAGAAGCAAAGTTTGGGAACCATTGCTGTAATTTGTAAAGCATAGTACTATGCTGTGAGCCTGTGTGTATTCTTTGCCTTCCAGTTGTTTTTGATTATGGCAACCCTATGCATGGTTTTCTTGGCAGTTTTCTTCAGAGGAGGTTTGCCATTGCCATCCTCTGAGGCTGAGATATTGTGACTTGTCTAAGGTCACCAAGTGGGTTTTGGTAGCAGAGCGAGGATTCAAACTCTGCACTCCAGAGTCATACTACAATGCTCAAACTACTATGCCTCACTGGCTCTCTTTGTATACATCTGCATAAAAGAGAAGATAAACAGTAGAATGACTAAAGATCTTTCTGAAATCCAGAACAGGCATGTTGTGTAATGCTGTAAAAAGTTGTGTCTCTCTGTACTTCTAAAACATGTAGCACCAAAGAGTCCTGTCTAACAAAAATTAATGGCTAATTCTGCTGTGGCTGAATCTTTCATGTAAATATGATTTATGCTACAATGTAATTTCAAAAGGGGTAGTTTATGTTAAGTCTGTTGCAACAGAGGGGTCTCTGCTATTGTCTTGCAGCAGGGGCAATAGCTTTAAATCCTGGCATTATTATTTTACAGTGGGCCCTTCCTAAATACGAGGGATCCGTTCTGAATACCCCATGTATGAGTAAAAATGCATAAGGTGAAAGCTCATTTATTTTTATGGTGCACCTGCCATTTTGTCCTATGGGGTTTGTTGCATGCATAACCTCAACACAATTGTAACAGCAAGCTTGTGTATGGTGCAAGCACGCTGTACCATGAGAATTAATAGATGATAGACTACTTCAGATGCATGAGGCTGGTTATTTCCAGAAGTTTAGATATACGTGTATAACACATTGGTGAGGAGGTGATCGTAGCAAGTGAGGGCAGGAGAAAGTTCAATGCAGACAGGAGTGACAATGACAATTGTGGTGTTCACTGACAATTCACTGAGCTACTGATAAGAGGGAAGAGAAGGCAAGGGTACATGAGAGGAGAATGGGTGGGTTCAGTTTTTTCAGTGATATTTGCATAGAGCTTGTTACTATAAGCTATATGGTAACATAAAAATACTGTAAGAATGTGCTTTAGACGAGGGTTTTTTAATTTTTTTGTGAGCTGTGGACCACTGCTTTGGCAGTCTGGTGAAGCCTATGGACCCCCTCAGAATAGAATCATAGAATCATAGAGTTGGAAGAGACCACAAGGGCCGTGCAGTCCAACCCCCTGCCATGCAAGAACTCTCCATCAAAGCATCCCTGACAGATGGCCATCCAGCCTCTGCTTAAAGCCCTCCAAGGAAGGCGACTCCACCACATTTTGAGGGAGTGTGTTCCACTGTCGAACAGCCCTTACTGTCAGGAAGTTCCTCCTAATGTTGAGGTGGAATCTTTTTTCCTGCAGTTTGCATCCATTGTTCCGCGTTCTAGTCTCTGGAGCAGCAGAAAACAAGCTTGCTCCCTCCTCAATATGACATCCCTTCAAATATTTAAACAGGGCTATCATATCACCGCTTAACCTTCTTTTCTCCAGGCTAAACATCCCCAGCTCCCTAAGGCGTTTCTCATAGGGCATGGCTTCCAGGCCCTTCACCCTCTTAGTTGCCCTCCTTTGGACACGCTCCAGTTTCTCCATAATTTTGTTCATAATTGAATGAAATACTAAACTTCAGTTAATGGGTTTAGTGAAAATAAAGATGCATTTTTTCTCATATGAATTCACTCTGACCTTCATTTTAAGTACCTCTCCTCTAGACTGCATCTGCATTGCAGAAATAATTCAGGTTGACGTCACTTTAACTGCCTTGGCTCAGTGATACAGAATTTTGGAAATGATAGTGGCCAGACCTCTGTGGCACCAGAGCTCTCTAACAGAGAAGACTAAATGTCTCACTAAACTACAATTCCCATAATTCCATAGCATTGAGTCACAGCAGTTAAAATGGTGTCGATCTGGATTATTTCTGCAGTGCAGATGCAGCCCAGGACTGAATGAAACCACTATTAACTGTAATTGAATATCATGTCCACTGAGTGGCAGCAACTCTCCAGGGTTTCATAGATCTTTTCTTAGCCCAGCTGGAGATGCTTGGGGTTGAATCCAGAACTTTCTGCATGCACAGCAAATGATGTTCCACTGATCTGTGGTCCATTCGGTGTAGGTGGGTTGAACAGCTGCAGCAGGTCTGGGGACCATTTGGCTGCTCCTGGTACAGTCCAGAGATTGTACAGACTGTCAAAGACAAACCCTGGAAGAGATCAGAAGTCCACTTTTTGTAGTGGTGGCAGGAGGATAGACATATAGAACATTGATATATAGAATCATAGAATCATAGAGTTGGAAGAGACCACAAGGGCCATCCAGTCCAACCCCCTGCCATGCAAGAACTCTCCATCAAAGCATCCCTGACAGATGGCCATCCAGCCTCTGCTTAAAGACCCCTAAGGAAGGAGACTCCAGTACACTCCGAGGGAGTGTGTTCCACTGTCGAACAGCCCTTACTGTCAGGAAGTTCCTCCTAATGTTGAGGTGGAATCTCTTTTCCTGCAGTTTGCAACCATTGTTCCGCGTTCTAGTCTCTGCAGCAGCAGAAAACAAGCTTGCGCCCTCCTCAATATGACATCCCTTCAAATATTTAAACAGGGCTATCATATCACCTCTTAACCTTCTCTTCTCCAGGCTAAACATCCCCAGCTCCCTAAGGCGTTCTTCATAGGGCAAGGTTTCCAGACCCTTCACCATCTTAGTTGCCCTCCTTTGGACATGCTCCAGTTTCTCCACTATATTCCTCCAATATATGGGGCAGGCAACTTAATTAAATTGTGAATTGTCACTCCTGTAATGCTTTCATAGGAGGAATTCATCTTTTTCCAGTTAGAAGAAGGGTAATCTAGTGAATCTGAAGAGCTGCAAAAACACCTTGCGAGGTCACATGTCGCCCCAGGGCCTCACTTTGCCCAGCCCTGTAGTTTAAGGAGGTGGTTGTTCTGAATTAGACCTGTAATCTGTCTAGTTTAATATCTGCACTGGCTGGCAGCAACTGTCCAGCTTTTCAGAGCTGAATGTGATTCCTAGCTCTGCTTGGAGACAGTGGAATTGTAACTTGGAGCATTCTGAATGCAAAGCATGACTTTACCATTGAATGATGTCCCTTTCTTACCTGAAGCTGCAGTAAGGTATATGTGAATTGTGCACAAATACTGTATGTGCATTTATAACTCATTTACCTATGCATTCATCTGTCATGCCTTGTTAAACAGTGTGGTAGTCTTAGTTGGCAGGACTGGATATGTATATTGCCCACACATATATATGTGTCTGCCTATGTGTATGTAAGCAAATATTCAGAAACCAGTTGAATATTTCAATCTCCCAGTCTTTGTTGCTCTGATACACCCTGTAATTGGCAGTATGTAAATCTTAATTTTTGCAATTTGCTTTCCACTGTTAGTTGGTAGGACACTTGCATCCTATCTAGAAAGCAAACATGCTTTGTGGCTTGGCCTTGAGAGTAGGAGGAAAATCCAGGTGGAATTTATCAAATGTCCTATTTTCTGGGTCATGGTCATTTTATTGTTAACACATCTCTACCAAAGGAAGAGGTATTTGGAAACAGGAGGTAATGCTTCATCTCTCCAAGTCATTCATAACTGTATTGATATATTTTGTGTAATGCTTTCTGGTTGCCTGCCTCTCAGAAAAGCTTGTAATTGCTTGTTTATTCATGAAAGCTTCCTTCTTAAGAATCATGCTTTCCCTTCAGACTGCATCCCATTAGATACATTCTTAATATAGCCTATTGCATATAAATGAATAAACTAGTTATTCTAACCATGATTCTTTGGCCTTGCTTCTTAACCAACAGGATCTGTGAGGACTGCTGAATCGCTAGGATGACCTATGAATTTAAGGGAGGGAATGCATATCTCAGCCTCTTTGTGAAATGGAGGGATGCATTATCTCCCCACCCCTGTATTCATAGAATCATAGAGTTAGAAGATACCATGGAGGGCTCCTATCAGTTGTCCCATTACCATGGTTTTGCCTGGCCAAGCGTCACTCCTCATTTCACCATCACTGGGTCTGGCTCTCATTCTACTTACAGTGCTACATCCATCAAAATGTTTAGTACTTTTTAAAGACTATACAGACAAACACTACTCTCTTTTCCCCCCTTAGAAGCAGCAGGGAACTGTGGACCATTGTGCTGGGCAGATCAGCTTTGAGAGAACCGGTAAGTGGGATTAGGCCGCACCCCTTTTAAGTGGGGGTTTTCTATAATTTCCAGTGATTTTGGGGAGTGGGTGGAAATTTTTGTTATTTGTCTTGCTTCTGATTGTTCCTTACTATCATGCCATTAGGTTATCTGTGTAGCCTTCTTTCCAGAGTCTTGTTCTTAGAAGCTGCTGGATGTTTCTGTACAGTTGTTCATTATGGTGGAGTTAAGTGGGTGTTTTCTATAATTTCCACTGATTTTGCATGGGGGTGTTTTTTTGTTTTTTGTCTTGCTTCTGACTATTTCTAAACATTCATGCCATAAGTTCTTTTGTGTAGCTTGCTTTTAGAAGCTGCTCCATGTTTCTGTACATTTGTTCCTTATGGTGGAGTCAGCAGGCTATCTGATCTGGGGTACATCATCCTGTTTCTTTTACCCTTCTCTAGAAAAGAGTCTTAGGTCAAAACACACTGCAGAAATAATCCAGTTTAAAACTGGTTTAACTACCCTGGCTCAGTGGTAGGATTCCTAGGAACTGTAGTTTATTGTGGCACTTAGAGGCAGTACAGACTGCCTGAAAAAGGCGGTCTGCAAACCTTCCTATTTGCTGCGCAGTGGCACAGCAGCAACCAAACAGAACTGCACTGCTGCGCACCAAAAAGGGAGCTGCCCTAGAGCAGTTCTTTTTTGTGATGTTGTAAGGGCTGTGTTGCAGCCCTTATGACGTCACTTCTGTGAAGCGCCATCTGTCTGCTGCAGTGCAGCTGCGCGGCTGCAACATCCGCTGTGTGGGCAGTCTGTCGCAGCTGTGACATCATTAGGGCTGGGCGCGTTTGGGCACCCAACCCTATTTTGCCTTAAAATCGCCGGCAGGACATCACATCCTGGCGGTGTGTACAGGGCTGTAGATTCTCCTTTAAGTCAGGCAGAGCAAAGGGCGTTTCCTTTTCTTTATCTATTCTGACTATGGTGAATATGCAGCCCTTTCAGTGTTATGGGATTGTAGCTTTCAGTCACCCCTTTTTGCTTTTTCTTTTTGACATTACCGAAAAGGCCACACATTTCCTTCCCCAAATCCTTTCTATAAAGAGTTTAAACAATGGGGCTTTCTAGATTGGCAGGAAAGTGTGACATGAAGTTGCCTTTTCCTTAATGCTTAGCAGCTGCACCACAGCCTTTAGATGGAGCTGCCCTGTTCCACAGTTTTTAAAAAAGAAGCTGGGAAAACCAGCACCTTTTTAAAGGCGCTTCTTCTCCCCTAAAACACAATTTTTTTTCTCATCTAAAGGCTAGAGTTTCATGCAGCCATGAACACACTTCTTTTTGCCAATCTAGAAAGCCCTAATATTGTTTTATGGGTTTATTGCGGCTCTCTTGCTTTATGTATGATGGAAGAAATAAGAACATTGGCTAGCATTCTGCTTGGGATTTATCTCTTTTTAAATGGCCTTATGTGTGTCCAAAACCTGGTTCCTGGTAGTTCTGCAGTGGCCGTATTTACTTAGGGACTACCTTGACATTACAGTGCAGTAGTGGCTATTGGAGTGACATGGCTGGCTGCACAGGGGACACTTGTATGCATCAGGACACTCCCTTATGCATATTTGGACACTGGCAAGGAAGTGCCTGATGTACATCAGAAGTGCCTGATGTACATTGGAGCACTTGGCCACTGCCTATATGTATCTTTGTCATTATCTAACAAGTTTCATTGCATTTCTGCAGTGTAGCCATGCTTGCATAAAGTTACAAAATGTAGACGGTGTTGTAGGATTTTGGTCATTATAGTTAAGATAATTCTCTGTTTTTCTTTTGTTCTGTTCTAGGTTCAGATTGCAGAAGAGTTAAATAAACGCTGGCAGAGGCTACTTGAAGGGCTTTCGTATTACAAACCACCCAGGTATAGCAGTTAGCTGAAGGACACCACCCATCCTATGTTGGTACTGTAAGGCATGGGGCCAAGAAGATCTGCAAGGGTTTTATTGACATGAAGGGCAAAATCATGCTAGTAGTAAAAATCACAGGAACAACAAATCTTGCCAAGAAAACCCCATGATAGTTTCGCCTGAGGGTTGCCATAAGTTGGAAACCACTTAAAGGCACACAAGAAGATAAGTTAAAAACTGAGTAAGAATTAGAAGGAAATGGGTATATGAAGTGGCAATTACTACAATAGCTAAGTGGATCCTGTAGTTTCAGGGATATTATGCCAGTGACTACTAATTTCTGGGAAGACAATAGTGTGTGGAGTGCTGTTATCTTCATTTTTCCCCTCCAACAAAGGTTCTTGGAGGTCTCTAACTAGCTGCAGTTGGAACTAGCAATGCTGAAGTAGATGGATCCTTAGTCTTTAGAAGTAGAATGTCTTTTACGCTCCCAGATTTAAATCTGAGCACAGCAAATTCCTATACAGATTTATTCTTCCTTATCTGGAATTCTAAAATTTAAAATATTACAAATCTAACAGTTAAATTTGTCCCAAACTGTTTCTTCTTTTATTTCCCAGTAGATAAGACCCCCACATCCTATAATTTGGGTTATGCTCCTTCCACTCACTCCAATAGGCAGGGCTGAAACTTGAGACCTTCTGGTGACTCCCACATGGCTGGAGCTAACCCTGGAAGGCCCAGTCTTGTCCTGCCTATCACTCCAGTAGGATATGTTTGTTGTTGCTCTGCAACTTCTTCACTACAGCCGCTTCAATCCTCCTTTTCCTTGGTGCCTTGGAAGCATGGAGGAAGATTTATTATGGCAAGGGCTCCCAGGATTGGAGAAATGTCTTGGCTTTGCCAATGACTCTCCCTCTCCTCCAAAGCTGCCCCCTTTCATGGGGGAGCACAGGAGATTTCTGCAAACAGCCTTGCAGCACATGGGAGCCATGGGAACAGATGATGAGAGTTTCCCCTCCATGTCTCTGTTTCTCCCCATCACCTCTGCTCAGCCCTTTTAGTGCCACGGATCAGAGAGGCATCTGGCCAGAAGTTATGGAAACTTCCCCTCTCAGAATCTCTGCCCAACCCGTTTAGGGCCAGGGTTCAGAGGAGAGGCCAGCCAATGCTATGGGAAAGAGTTTCTCCCCATCTCCGCCCAGCCCTTTTAGGGCCACGGATCAGAGAGGCATCTGGCCAGAAGTTATGCAAACTTCCCCTCTCAGTGTCTCTGCCCAACCCGTTTAGGGTCAGGGTTCAGAGGAGAGGCCAGCCAATGCTATGGGAAAGAGTTTCTCTGCATCACCTCTGCCCAGCCTGAAACAATGCCAAGGTCAGAGAGGCAAGCCAGCCAGAAGACACAGGATAAGGGGTGAGTACCATGGGCCCTTTCTGCAGCCAGCAAGGAACCTTTCCCAGATCGAATGCCTTGTTATGCGTAGTCTTTGCTAGGAGGCCTCTGCCATTGCCACTGCAGGCACTATGCCTAGCATAAGGCTTGGGACTCTGCCAGGAGGGCAGATGAGGGGTCTCCCCCTTCCTTCCCATTCCTGGTCCCAGTGGCACCCAGAATCCCAACAGATGTGGGAGATCCTGTTGCAGCCTGGGAATCACATGGTGATGTTGCCAGGGCTCTTGCACATTGCCTTTGAATTCTTATAATGAAATGTGTGGAAAGAGGCAGAGGACTCCTCCTCGGGCACATAATAATAATATATTTATTTGTATCCCGTCTCTCCCTGTGTTGGATATACAACCGCCATCTTGGCCACATGGCTTTAAGGTAAGCTAGATAGGGCCCAGCAGGGGCTGAGGCTTGCAACTCTAAAATGGGCTTTTTTTGGCTGCCACAGAGCATCCCGGAATGAAAGCATAAAATGGTCTCTTGCCCTCACCAGAGGGAACATGGCCTCTGCCACCCACCTCTAAACAGAGGCTGGATGGCCATATGTTGGGTGTGCTTTGATTGAGAGTTCCTGCATGGCAAAGGATTGGGGTCCCTTCCAACTCTAGGATTCTATGATTCAAGGTTTTGCTGAGAGAACACATGGATACAAATCATCATGCATTCCCTCCTTTAAAAAAAAAGGGGGGGGGAGACTTGTGGGAAGGATGGGGAGAGTTCCCTTCACCCCCTATGGTGTTAGGCTGCCCCAAACTGTGGCACTCTTGAGGCCTTTGGCCTCTCCTTTCCATCAGAGATGGCCCTTTCTCAGGGTCCAGGCATATCTCAAGGAAATGGGGTGCCATGTCCTACAGCAGCCCCTCTGTGCTCTTCCCAGTTCACCTATGCAAAGGGGAAGGGAGTTGAGGAACAAGCCAACCTCTATAATGGAGCCTGAGACTGAAAGGGCTAGGCTTCTAAACCCCATCTTGGAGTTGGGTCTGTTTCAAAAATAAGACTACAGGCCATATGCAACTATATTTCTTCCTTCTCAGAGTTGTTCTGTTTCTAGAACAAGAGTCATCCCCCCTCCCCTTTTCCCTTTTTACCAGAGCAGAAAAGGTGCCTGGAAACTAATTCTGCAGGGAGGGGGTAGCCATAAAAGCCATAAAAGCCACATGATGACTTTTCTTCCCTCCTCAGAGGCCTCCATCCCTGTCTCCATTAAGGCCAGAGTTCACTTTACCTTAGCTGGGGCAGCCTAAGGCCAGGAGGAGCACATGGTTCTAATCTGAGGAGAGGTGGGGATGTTGAATAATTTGTTAATGTTTTTAATTGTACTGTTTTTAAGCTCTGAGTTCCACTGCTGGGAAAAGAGCGGAACACATATATCATCATCATCATCATCTCCCTTGTGCAAACTGGTATCAGCCTTAGCACTTCTCAATGAGAGCATAGACTTTATCTATACAGATTTGTTTAGAGTTTAATAAGCAGGGGAACTCAAGCAAGAGAGAAAGATACTTCCCTCCTCTGGTCATTCAGTGGATCCCTAAAGCTTACACGCATTTGAGGATCTTTGAGAAGATCATCTCAGATGAGGTGATAGATATATATTGGATTAATGTGACCAGCCAAGCCCCCCCCCCTTTAGGGGCAAAAGGGGGTCCAAGTTCCTGTGATAAAACACAAGGACTTCAGTTAGCTAGCCTCAGGAGACAGCTGGCTCCCCTCTCCTTCCCTTCTTTCAGAGGAGAAATGTCTGTTAAAGGAAATTTAAAAATAAAAATACAGCTCCTACTATGATAAGGTTGACTGTAATTCAGGGGGTTAAGGAAAATTTTTAATTAGAGACAAACCTCCCATGAGAACCCCCCTTTCCCCCATGAGTATTTGAAACAATAAAAACAGGTTTTTCTGCTAAGGGTTTGCTTCAAATGCCATTCAGACAATCCTATGGAGACCTGAGGGGTCTGCCAGAAAGAAGAATACCACTATTACCTGTTAACTAGTCTAAATAGTTACATTTAAATTAAGAATGCCTGCTGATGGACTTGGCATTCAGCAGTTCCTTTTGTTACAAGGTTCATCATGCATTGAGGAATTAGGCTTAAGGCCATGGAAGTTCATGCCACCAATCTCTTCTTTCAGTTAGTCTCAGGGTTCTACAAGATCCCTTTGCATACTATTGTTACAAGGTTAGCCGCTGTGTGGGTGGGCAGCCCTCTGTATACCCACAGCTTGTAGGGGTGTTTGTGTGTGTGTGTATATATATATTCAACAACAACAAAACCTTAAGAACAAAAACCATGATTTTACTGTTTTATATAATGGACTCCTTTTACTGTGACATTATATTTTACGAGACATCAGCTTCCATGGATTTGATATCCATGCAAGGGCTTATGACCAATCTCCAGTGGATACCAAGGGTCCACTGTACTCTTTAAAATTGAAGTTTGTTTTTCTTTGACAGATCTTTTGTGGAGAAATTCCTCGAAATTGTATAGCAGATAGCAGAGACCTTGCCAGTGTTCTGTTATTTCATGATTCCTTAATCAGCAGTTCATTCAGTCGAGAGAGCCCTCAGCCTTCCTATAGGTTGATGATAGTCTGCTGCATGGAATTGGAAGGTTTTTTAAGCCTCCAGACAGCATCTTTCTTGGATGAAATCAGACTTAATCCTGACAACAGGCCTTGTTAACTGAGTGCATCCATGCATCTGCATGGACTCACCAATGTCTGCAACATAAAGGTTAACCCCTTTGCCTAACCATGGAAATAGTCTTATTTTACACAGGTGCACAGATGCTCCAGTGAAAAAACTGCACACTGTTCTGAAATATTAGTTGGTGGTCAGACATGAACACTCTTCTTTCAGAGTGGTAAGTCTTCATTGCATCAAGTTAAATCACCTTAACATCACCTTAATGGCTATAACCAATTGACCAGGTGATCAGTGATAGGGTGGAAGCTGACATAGGTCCATATCGGATCAGGTTTCATGCTGATTGATCATGAAATCCACCATGATTACCTTTGGGGGCTTAACTGGAGATCCTTCTCCCTATTGGGATCACTAGCTTCTATTTTCCCTTGACTGACCAGTAAGGGGAAATGGGTTTTGGCCATGGAAGAAAGGGCTCCCATGCCTGACATTCTTCCCGATCTCAAGGTGAGCCTAATCCCTCTCCATCTCTCTACACCAATACTAGTTGGTATTGGTATATAGTACCATACAGTGGCAGCCCCTCGACCAGACCTGCTGCTGTTAATTCTCAGAAAATAATGGAAACAGTTGCTATTTCCTCAGACCAGATATTCTTTTCTATAACATATAAATTGGCATTGATGTCCTTCAGGACTCCATGGAAACCTCAGTCTTCTCCTTTTGAAATTCACCACAGCCATATTCAGACTTCACTTACAACCTCACTGTTGTGACACATGCAAGGGTCCGGGGTGGGATAGCATCCCATCTCCATCCCAAGTCCCTCAGATGACTTGTTGCTTGCCTTGCTACACAACACCTTTTCTCTTCTAGGATTTCTACATGGTCCCGGGGTGCTAACAGTCATAGTTCCTAAGGGAGATCTCTCTAAATCAGTTACCTGGTTGGGGCCCCTCCGGATTGTTCCCCCTTTGGCACAGAGGGGATCAGAGCCTGGGGTCCTGCTATCACACTAGCAATTAATGTTATTAGAACTGCCCCGATGGCAATTCAGACAGAATCAGACCCAGACCCCATCCTTAGGATGAGCTCTAATTAACAAGATTTTACGTACAGTGCTATGTAAATTTTCAGCACTACATAAACTAAGGTTAGTAATAATAATAATAATAATGGGGTTTTCTAGATTGGCAGGAAAGTATGACATGAAGTTGCCTTTTCCTTAATGCTTAGCAGCTGCACCACAGCCTTTAGATGGAGCTGCACTGTTCCACAGTTTTTAAAAAAGAAGCTGGGAAAACCAGCACCTTTTAAAAGGCGCTTCTTCCCCCCTAAAACGCAAAAAAAGCGTTTTCATGGCACACTTTCCCTTTTTCTCATCTAAAGGCTAGACTTTCATGCAGCCATGAACACACTTCTTTTTGCCAATCTAGAAAGCCCCAATAATTAATGATGATGATAATAATAATAATAATAATAATAGCTCTAACCTCCTCAGGGTTCAGAATCATATTCCGTTGCCTTCTCCTTCATTCTCCCAGTCACTGGAAAGAATGTAAAACATACACCATGCTGGGGAGCCAGCCACCCATAGAGGAGAAACAGCTGTGTTCCTCTGACACTCCACATTGTTTCCTTTAGTCCTATTGTTTGGGCAAGAAGGTATCAGCCTCCATGCCTAGCAAGTGGATCATGCCCTGCATTACTCCCGGCCATGGATCCTTGGGAGGTTACCACCAGAAACCAAATCACTCATACCAAAGAGTGCAGGTGCATTTGCACCTCTAGCTATCATAGGTCCTATAGCAAAGACCATCAGGGTGGCCACATGGTAGCCGTCATACACTCTTATTAGGCTTCACTGATTTGACAGCTTGGCTTGGCTGAGACTGCTGTTTTCAGCAAGGTCTTGCATCAGGTGCTCAAACCTATGTCACTGAAGGGCCAGCACCACCCACCCTGGTTAGATCGGCTTTGGTAAATCCCAAATTACAGGATGTGGAGGTCTTATCTACTGGGAAAACGGACATTGGTACTTACCCGTGATATGTCCATTTCCAGTAGATAAGAGCCCCACATCCTGGCCCACCCTCAGGGATGCTGGCATAGGGATGTCTCATAATCCACATAGTTCTTTCCTATGGGGAGCAAGTGAGATTGCTCATGGGCTGCCTCAGTCACTGTCCAATTCTGTATACAGTGGTCCCCCGGGATACGAATGCCTCGGGATACGAAATCCCCGGGATCCGAAACGGGCGGGGCTGAAAAAAAGCCCCCGGGATCCGAAAAAATCCCTGGGTTGTGAAAAAAAAAAAGCAACCCGGGTCCTTTAAAACAGCGCGCTCTGGCGCGCTGTGCATCCGAAAATGCGGTCCCCCGGATTGTGAAACACTTCCGGGTTACGAAAGTAATCCCGGAATGGATTACTTTCACAACCCGGGGGACCACTGTAGTTTGATATGCAGCTAAATTGTTTATGTTTTTCTGGAGCATTCGGCTGTTGTACGACTGGCCTTCCAGGGTTAGCTCCACCCACATGGGAGTCACCAGAAGGTCTCAAGTTTCAGCCCTGCCTATTGGAGTGAGTGGAAGGAGCATAACCCAAATTACAGGATGTGGGGCTCTTATCTACTGGAAATGGACATATCATGGGTAAGTACCAATGTCCGTATTGATGCTGAGGAAAATGTCGATCTAAAACAAACGGACCTGATCTCATTTTTATCGTCGGTCACCCACACTGAAATAGCTGGGGAGTGGAAAGCTCTAAAGTAACCTTATTATTAGCACATAGTGTAATAAAACATGGAACCTGATCCTAATGGAAAAATCTTTCACCAGCTATTAAAACATCCAAGGATCTTGAAAATATGGACATTTCCCTTCAATATTGGCTTCCTTTCTTCAATTTTGTTAATAATGATACAATTAATCTGACTTTTTATTGAGTTAATTCTCATAATGATGCACAAAATAATGACATAGATATGAAGTCATTGCTTTGTTTTAATCCTTTGTTTTATTCTTGATCTTTCAAGTTTGTTCTTGTTGTATTGATTTGACTATTCATACATTTATATTGCTGTCATACATGTTACTGTACTTTGCAGTCAATAACATTTTTTAAAAAGAAGGGCAAGAGGCACAACATACATTGAAAATTCCCCATCACACAAATTGGTTGATGTATTTCATATGTACATTACTGTACTTACTATCTTAGGTTATATTTCATTTGTATTTTATATTTCTTTTGCTTCCAGTGAAGTAAGATTTTGTAACTTTAAATTATTAAAACCATAATAGTTTCTTCTTCTTTTTCAATCCAAAGTGCAAATTCAGCAGCAAAAGTAAAAGCTGATAAAAATGTGGCTGCTCCACTGAAGGAGTTGGGTCTGAGAGTCAGCAAATTTTTGGTAAGTAGAAATGGCAGGCCGTTTTGTTACTTACTTTCCCTATTCAGTGTGTCTGTGGACAGTGAAAGCTGGGTAAAATGTCATGATTGGAAAGACAGCCAGCTAACCTCAGAGTTTCACTGTTTGAATGGAAATAGTGTCTGGGTTTTAAAGATGTGATTGGTTAACTCTGTAATTTGGAAAAGTTTTTTTTTTAGTATTTCCTAAAAATTAAGATTTAATTATGCTATTAAAATAAAAATCCAATGGACAAGTTTGTAGTAGAGTGGAATCCATTTTTGAAATATATACCAGAAAAACATTTTTCTGCATGACATTTGTGGGTTTCAAATTGTAAGCAGTGTTTTAGACATTTAGGAGTAGAGATGTATTTTAATCTGGATATTTAAATTAAGTGGAAATCCAACAAATTGATAAAATAAACCAAAGGCTAGCAAATGAAAAGTCATTTTTAAATGTAATATAGTGTGTTGTGTTGAAGTGGTTGGGTGTTAAATTTGGTTGGTGGTGGAAATGTATTCTGTGTGTAGTTAGGCTTTTATGTGTTTTGTTTAGTAACTTGGTTAACTTATATGTTAAAATCAATAAAATATTTTTAAATTAGGAAAGATTGATGGCAACAACTTTAATTTGCTGCCCCATCCTCCCTTCCCAATAGTTGTCCAAAAGAGTGGGATAGTTGAATGGTTTTTAGCCCTTTTGATTTGAAGCAGCCGAATTATGTGTGTTACTCCAGAGTTTGGATGAAGAGCAAAGTGTGCAGCTGTTACAGTGTTACTTGCAAGACGATTATAGAGGGACCAGAGACTCATTAAAGGTCAGTCAGTAACAGTACAGTATCTTTCTTTTTGACATGTATCTGTACCTTGTGGCTGGAACTTTGAATTTATTTCTCTTGTGATGCTGGAAATCCTGTACCACCTCTTTGAGAGCCAGGTCAAACTCCCTGTCTGAATCAGCTATATTTGCAGCATCTGTAATGGAACTATTTACTGGGGAGTATAATTTTGTGAGTGAGGGGGACAGAGGAATCTTGTTTTTTCTTACCCCTTGCTAGTTCATGCTGACAAAGCAAAAGTATGTGGGGCATTTTCATAGGTATTGGTCCTAACCTTTAAAGCCCTACATGGCTTGGGTCCATCTTATCTTAGGGACCGCCTCTCCCCATATGAACCCCCCCCCCCGCACACTCCGATCCTCTGGGAGGAACCTACTACAGCCTGTGAAAACTCTGCTGTCGCAGACCTCCCAGAAGACTTTTTCAGCTACCGCACCCAAGCTTTCGAATGGACTGCCAGATGAGATGCGTCTTATAACATCTCTTGACTGCTTTAAAAAAGCTCTGAAGACGCATCTCTTCTGGCAGGCCTTCCCTGAAACCTCCCGGCTCCGAAACGGGACCTATTTTGACCCCTTTCTTGGTGCTATTTTTACCCTCATTTAAGATATATGAGGATGTATTATGTTTTTAATATCGTTATGGTTTTAAACTATTGCTAATTTAATTTATTTTAAGGGGTGGGTGGCTGGGAATGGGTTGACGAAGTATTTTAATCTGTATGTTTTAATTTGCTGTACTCCGCTCCGATTGTGCTGTACAGAGGAGCGGGCTAGAAATAAAGATTTTTTATTATTATTATTATTATTATTATTATTATTATTATTTTACAATTTTGCTGTAGCCTTTTTCCAGTCAATGAGTAACAACTAGGTGAGCTACAGCATGATGTTGCTTTCCCTGTGTCTGAGGGTGGTATTGGGTAAATGGGAGGACCCTGGATTCTGTAGACCCACAGCTTTTCTGTAATGCCACCTCCGTGCCATCTGCAAAGTCAGAGAAATGCTGCCTGCCTTTTTCCAGGTCTTGTGAAGTCAAAATTTTCCAGGGGTCTTATGGAGTCAAAATCCTTTCTTGGAGGGCAGGTCTCTCCACTCTTGGGGAAAGAAAAAAGACACACACACACACACACCATTTCACACTTGAAAATTAGGGCACATGTGGCCAGGCAACATCAGACTGTGGTCAAGATGGCAAAAGTCTGTAATGTAGAGACTAACTACACACCAGGAACAAAAGCTTTCAGCAGATTCAGAAAAGCTTTTTTTAGCAAGCAGAGTTGACCACAACACATAATTGTTGTCAGGATTGAAAATTTTTTCCAGTTACACAGTATAATTAGATTTCAAACCATTCACCATCCCATTTGTCTTCCCCATCCTACCCCATCCCAAAGCTACAGCTTCCCTAAGAATATTGTTGGTAATTTACAGCTCATATTTCCTTCCCTCAAATCTGCTCATTATTCTAGGCTGCAAATGATACATAATCTTTTCTTTCTCCATTATCACAAATAGAATAACATAACCCATCATACATGATCAAGCACAGCAAATAAGCATGGCGAGATCATATTTGGACTATAAATATTAATGAGTTAATGAGGAAGAACACAGGAACTAGGAGAGGCTGCATCAGTTTGCTTTTGCTTGAGGCTCCTGGGAAGGATAGGATTTTCACCCCTCTCCTTTCCACCCAAGGAGTTAATTAAGCATAAACTACTTTTGCCTTTTGAATTTACAGCAGTTGAATTTGAAGCCAGGATGATGAGGGAAAGTGGGTAAAGGAGATTGAAACTAGAACATTCTAAAAGCAGCTGAACAAATGGGACGACAGGATTGAGTCTGTTGGAAGACTTAATTAGGGCAGTTGGAGGGTATCACACACACATACACATTCTTTGGCTTCCATGGGGCTTGCAGTTTTGGATAGAAAGGTTTTTGAAGAAAAGTTTGTTTATTGCCACTGCTGGGAAGTGTGTGTGCCATTAAATTTATCTCTTTGTGATTTTATTGCCCATTTCTGGAATGATTTTTTTGATATTGTGTCTCTGAAGATCTTTAAGTGACTGTCACCCAAATCCAGTTGCTAGCATCAATTGGAGTATACATGTTGAATCACTAAAACTTTAAAAAGCCACGGCAAGCACACTCTCTGGTCCAAATCTGCAACACTGCCAGCCCAGATAGGAGCAGAAAAGATCTGCTCTTTTTTGGGCCAGTAAAGGGCTCCCTTAGGCGGCCCTGCTGCAACCCCAGGGCAGCTTCCATGTGCTCTGGGGGCGTGTGTCGTCAAAACGCCATGACCCCAGAGCAGCTTGAAGTTGGCTGGGTGTCTTCCAGGCATCTTGGGGCATGCACTGTTAAAACACAAGGCCTGCAAGCCAACCAAAAACTGGCTTCTCTGGGCTGTCTGTTTGGCCCCATAGTTTCATTGGATCTGTTCATATTGGGAATGACAGCTGTATTTGGCCTAGGAGAGCAAGCCTCCTTAATTTATCTGCATTATTTAGAAGAAAACATTGTAATATTAATATCTTTTTAAATAATCTTTATTTTATTTTAATACATTAAAAACAATCATGCATAAAACCGTGTGATTGAAGTACATAAGATAGAAAAACACAACTTCTCTTCTATATCTCTAGACTTCCTTACTTTTAAGAAAAACACACTGTTTTACTCTTCTATATTCTTTTCTTCTTATTGAAGAGAGAAGGGGGAGAGAAACAAACAAAAATAGCCATGGTTTTCCTTCTTTAGTCTTATTTTAAGATTACTCTACCACTTATCTCTATATACAATATATATTTCTTCTTCGTGGTCTCTGCGAATCATACAAATGGGTTTTACTGCGCATGCGCAGGGGAGCTCGGAAACTTTTGGAATCGCTAGGTAGAATTCGAATTGCAACTTTCTGCAACTTTTTGGTGGTAGCTCCGCCCATCCCTATATAATTCCCCTGCCTTCCCGCTCTTTCCCCAGTTCCTTGTTTTCCTCCGCTGTGGTAGCTTGGAACTTCGCTAGCAAATCGCTTGTATTAACGGACTAAGACTCACGGACTGTTCTTCGACTATTCTTCTGTTTTCCCCTATGGATTGATTATTGATTTGGCTGGCTAGACTACGGACTGTTCTAAGACCACTCTTTGTGTTTAATCAACGCGTTCCCCGGACTTCGAAGCTCTGGAGCCCGGAATGGCACCTCCATTCAAGCATTGTGACACATGCAGGAGGCAAAATTCCTGAGAAAGATAGTCACACAATGTGTCTTTTGTGCCTCGGAGAAACTCACAATCCGAGGGCTTGCCCGCGGTGCCAATTAATGACACCTCAGGCGAGAAAAAATCGGGAGGCCCGCTTGAAGGCTGCTTTGCTCACACAGTCGTGCCAGCCCCAGGAGACTGTTAAGTCCCCCCCCCGCACCCGCGGCATTGGGTTCGGTGTCCACATCCATAGCGGTGATGGCGGCTGCCACACCGGGTTAAGAATCTTCTGGTGGGAGCTCCCACCTGGAGAAAAAGAAGGGGCACAAGAAAGTGTCTAAAGAGACCGTCCAATCCAAGGAGGATTCGCATAAGAAGTCCTCGGATCCCCAAAAAGGGTCGGATTCAACCAAGGAGGGCTCCGAACCCAAGAAACATTCGGGTTCCAAGTGTACTGGCTCAAAACTGAGCAGGAGGCACCATTCAGATCACCATTCCTCCAAAAAGTCGTGCCGGGAACCTCCGGCATCGGATGAACCAACCCAAGAACCCGTTGTCACCCAGCCCCCGAGAAAGGCATCCTCGGTTCCGACCTCGGTCCCGATGCAAGCAACCTCGATCCGAGACTTGGACATCCAGGTCTTGTCGTACCGTTCCGATGAGGAACCACTGGTGTTGTCCCCTCCAAAACAGGTTCGGCGGGATCGCTCACCAACCCTTATGCCGCGACGCTCTTTAGCCCAAGACAGCGAGACTGACACATACTACATGCCTATGGATCGTGAAATGATTCGTTGCCGGTTTTGCGTAAGGTCGTCACTAGAAAAACAACCACTGGCCCGAGAGATGTCCAGGATGTCAAAGGCGCAAGCTGTTTCAGCGGGCACACAGACATCTAGGTTTAGGGATCGATCGTGCTCAAGGGACCGCTCGATGTCGAGGGACCGCTCGCCATCTCCACTGTTGGTGACCCATCATCTCAATTCGGACTCGGAGGAGGAACTGACTAGGGAGACCCGACTGTCCAGAAAGGACGTCTCAGACAACTCCGAGTTGGAGGCCCTGCAATCCCCACAAGATCTGTACACTCCTGGGGCGGCTTCCCCAACCAATGACGTTTGCTCCTTCTCTGTACATATCATCCGGATGGGACGAGCTCTCGAACTCGAAGTCACCCATCTTGAGGAGGATGCTGCCGATCCGATTGAGGGGAGAATCCATGGCAAAATCCCCACTCCACCGTCGATCCCGCTCCTACCGTCAATAGAGAACATAGCAAAAAGGTCTTGGGATGCCCCTGCCTCCACAATGGCAGCTTCCAGGAAAATAGAGGCTTTGTACAGAATTACACCGTCCTCTACATCTTGGCCTTTCTCTCATCCAAAACAAAATTCGGCAATAGTGGAAGGCTCCCAGCGCTCCTTTACACCAAAGACCTCAACGCCTTCTTCGGACCGTGAGGCCAAGAAAATAGATGCTCTGGCAAAAAAGGCCTATTCTGCGTTGGTTCTTGGAGTGAAAGTCGCCAGCTATAATGCCTGTATGGGGGCATACATACAATACCTAATGGAGAGACTCTCCACGATCCTACCTGATGTCCCTGAGCAGTCCAACAAACTGGCCACCAAACTAAAGGACGAGGCTTATTCCATTGGCAGCTGGCTAATCATGTCTGCAAGACACTTGGATTGCTCAGCTAGGGCCATAGCAGCATCCATTGCGTTGCGGAGACATGCCTGCCAAAGGGGCTCAGACCTGAATCCAAATGCTAAGTCAACTATAGAAGAAATGCCCTTTGACGATTCAGGTCTATTTAATAAAGAGACTGATGACAAGCTAAACTTTAAGTATAGAATGAAGGCCGCAGCCAGAAAACATGGCATGTCTTCAGGCTCTCAGTTCACCTTTAGGTGCCGCTTCGGGACAATGCGCCCCGGCTATACTCCATACTGAAGACCCTTCCAGGACAGGCCTTATCAACACCAAGAGCAATCAAGACAGTGCCAGCCTTCTCAATCTTCCTCGTCCTCAGGTTGGCGTCAGTTTTCGGCCCCAGCTAAATACCGTAAGGTGTTTCATAGGCACGACACCGAGCAACCAAAAAAAAGATCCTGAAAGGTTGCAGCGCGCTTTGTCACCTCACCTCCAACCTTTCTCCACCGACTCGGTCCATTTTATAAAACCTCGGCTGACATTTCTTCGGACTCTTGGGTCCTAAAAATCATCCATAGGGGCTATGCCCTCGAATTCGAGACCCTGTCACTGGATTCATTGTATCCAACACCCCCTCAACTACCCTTCTTGACGAAGTACGTGCTTTACAAGAAAAAGGGGTTATTTCACCAATGGACCCTGGGGACACCCCATATTGTTTTTTCTCTCAATATTTTACAGTTCCGAAACCTGATGGGGCCCTTAGACCCATACTAGACCTCAGAAGCTTGAATAAACACTTGTCATATCACCGCTTCCGTATGGTAACTCTTTCTTCTATTCTGCCCTTGTTATGCCAGGATCTCTGGTTCGCGACAGTGAACCTCAAGGATGCTTGCTTTTACATCTTGATTCGAGACTGCCACAGGCGCTTCCTGGCCTTCGCTATCGGACCAGACCTTTACCAATACAATGTCCTCCCCTTCGGCCTGTGCTCAGCTCCAAGAGTCTTCACAAAGTGCATGGCTCCTGTAGTGGCATACCTGCATCAAAGAGGCATAAGAGTCTTCCCTTACCTCGACGACTGGCTCTTCGCTTTGGACTCAACCCAATTGCTCCTAGACTTTGAATTCGCCCTCGATCTTCTTCGCTCACTGGGACTGGTAATAAACGAGGAGAAGTCCAACCTGACTCCTTCAAAACGGATAAGCTTCATAGGGGCACCCTCGACTCGGTAAGGTGCAAGGCTTACCTCCCACTCGACTGGTTCAACACGCTTCAGAGGGCGATCCAGGCCTGCATGACAAACAGGCGTATTGAAGCCCAGGATGTCCAGGTCGCCCTAGGGCATTTGGCCTCGACAACGTCCGTTATGCCTCTGGCGAGACTGCGGTTTCGGCCTCTTCAGGCTTGGTTCCTCTCGATCTTTAGCCCACTGCTCGACTCACCCTCGAAGTGGATCTTGATATGAAGACCGTCCCCAACTCCCTCCGCTGGTGGGTAGATTCCCGCAACGTTTGGGCGGGCATGCCCTTTCTTCAGCCACAACCGCAGATCTCCTTGACCACGGATGCCTCCTTGCAAGGTTGGGGAGCCCACATGTCAGGTCTCACGGTCAAGGACAGATGACCCCGGACCAAAGAGATCTACATATAAACATCCTAGAGATGTTGGCGGTGCAGAAGGCACTGAAGGCCTTCGAAACCGTTCTCTGGGGCAAGGTGATCCTGCTATTAACGGACAACACGACAGTGATGTACTATATAAACAAGCAAGGGGGAACAAGATCCCCAGACCTCTTAGATATCACGCTGAAAATATGGCACTGGTGCATCAAGAGGAAGATCTACCTCCAAGCAATCCATCTACCTGGAGAAGAGAACAGGCTCGCAGACCAGCTCAGCAGATCACACACAACCACACACGAGTGGTCACTTCATCCCGACACGGTAGCGGACCTGTTTCGACGATGAACGCCGGCGATAGACCTCTTTGCAACCGAGGAAAACAGCCAATGTGCCAACTTCTGCTCCCTATACAGGAGCCCAAATTCTCTTGGAGATGCCTTCCTGTTCAAATGGTCGGGGGAACTTCTGTATGCATTTCCCCCATTCCCACTAATAACAAGAGTCCAATCCAAAATGACTTGAGGCCACACCAACACTATCCTAGTCACCCCTTGGTGGCCGAGACAGCCATGGTTTCCTTCCCTGCTACATCTGTCGAGACACCAGTATCTGAGACTCGAGTTCAGGCCGGATTTGCTAACCCTTCGGAATGGACAAATCCGCCATCCAGAAATAGACAACCTTCCACTGGTGGCCTGGAGAATTCGGGCTTAGGGATCTCAGGCCTGGAGGCCCTACCGGCATTGATACAGACTGATTCAGGCGGCACAGCCACCACTAAATCCTACAATTCGAAATGGAGAAAATTTCTTGAGTTCTTGTCATCAAGGGGCCTTTCTCCATCCCGAGCCTCGACACCCATTGTTCTTGAATTTTTGATGACTTTAGTCAACGCTGGACTTTGTTTAAATTTCATAAAGTGCTGTTTGTCAGGCATATCTTTCCAGTATCGTTTCAAGGACAAGCCCTCCCTTTTTAAAGACCCTCTGGTGAAAAGCTTTTTGAAAGGTTTTAGCAACTTGCACCCGCCAGCGTCGATACCGACACCTGCCTGGAGTTTGGACGTGGTCTTGGCCTCCCTAGCACGGAAGGCTTTGAACCTATGGCCACTTCTGATGTGTGGTTGGTTACTTGGAAGACAACCTTCTTAGTTGCCATCACTTTGGCACGCCGTGCGGGCGAACTCTGCGGAGGGACGAACCCTACCTTAGATTCCATAAGGAGAAGGTAGTCCTCTGTACCGATATCACTTTCTTACCAAAGGTGGTGTCTGCTTTCCATATGTGCCAGGACATTGTGTTGCCTACCCTGGCCCCGAATCTGACTACCGATACTGAACGTCGGTTACATGCTTTGGATGTTAGGAGGGCCTTGGCCTTCTATTTGGACAGAACTGGACCTTCCAGTCGTTCTGAGAGACTGTTTCAATGCTACTCAGAACCGAAGAAAGGACTTCCCGTAACTGCACAGAGGGTTTCCAAATGGATAGCAGCCACCATCCACCTCTGTTATGAACTGTCGAGTTCGCCTCTCCCTGCCAGGGTTCGTGCACACACTACTGGGGCAGTAGCAGCCTCTTCCGCTTTTTTGACTGGAATTGCCTTGGAGGACCTATGTAAAGCTGCTGTATGGTCCCAGCCTCTGACTTTTATTAAGCATTATAGGCTGGGCACTAGAGCCAGACAAGATGCAGCTTTTGGAAGGGCAGTATTGATCTCTGGTATCCACTAAAGATGTTGTTCTTTATTAAGTGAATGCCAATTTTATACTAATTCTGCAGTGTTTACTAAATGCATCACAAGATATGTTGTTTCACATATTATGCTATTCCTCAGGGCAAAGTTAATATATGCTTGTGGAGCTTAACAGGTTCCCACTACATCTACAGGTTTGGCAACTGTTTTGTGGTATTGGAAGCTTAAATCTATATACCAGATCAAAGGTATATTTAATACTAATGATAAGGCGTATCTAATACTCAGGGATACCTTTGAGTTTCGTATGAAGAATTGGTGGTAATGGTTGTATTCCACAAAAATTTGACTTAAATCTGATAAGATGACAATAATAACAAGGAGACAATAGACTTTATATGAAAACTTTATTGTCCAATGAGAAGATGCAATATTAGAATATTCTAACAGTAAAACTTTTCCCTATTATTCCTGACTTTCAATAAAGATTGGTGTTTGGACACACTTATGGTTCATGACCCTCCTCCTTCACATTAAGCTTGTCAGTCTGCCCATTTGTATGATTCACAGAGACCATGAAGAAGAAGGACAGGTTGTTTACCTGTAACAGTATTTCTACGAGCACTCATCTGCGAATACATACAAATCCCACCTTTCCTCCCCTCAGTGTCCTGCTCATGACTGGTTCTGCTCCTCTGTCGCTTTGCAGTGGAAAAATTTGGAACTGGGGGAAAGAGCAGGAACTGGGCTTATATGGAGGAGGGGTGAAGCTACCGCCAAAAAGTTGCAAAAAATTTCAAGCTCTCCCAGTGATTCCAGAAAGTTCCGAATTCGGCTGCGCAGGCACAGTAGAACACATTTGTATGTATTCGCAGATGACCACTCAAACAAATACTGTCACAGGTAAGCAACCTGTCCATACATTTCTTTTCCACATAATCTTTAAACTACTATTTCTATACACTTTGGTTTTCATCCTTAAACCTTTTTTTCCCCTTTTCTCGATTCTGAATTCACAATTTAAAAGACCAGACTATTTTTCCAGTCCTGTCCTTCTTTCCCTTTAAGATACTGTATATAATCAGTGGGTCCCAGTCTTTTATAAATTTTTCATTTGTATTTTTCTGTATCAGTTGGGTGAGTTTGTCCATTTCCAGATAGTCAGTTGTTGTTTTTTTAATCCAGTGCTTTATTTCTGGAATCTTCTTCTGTATTCATTTCGCTGCGTAGACCACACTTGCTGCAGATATTAGATAAAAAAGCAATCTTCTGTGTTTAGTTTCCAATTCACTTTCCTCATTTATATTCAGCAAGTATCTTTTTGGGTCCTTACTTATTTTACTTTTAATATTTCTTCTATTTCCTTATGTATTTTGTCCCAAAATTTCTTTGCCAAACTACATTCCCACCACAAATGATAAAATGTGCCTGTTTCTTTTCCACATTTCCAACATATATTGTTTGAATTTTTGTTTATTTTTGCTAATGTAAAAGATGTTAAATGGTAATATTAATATCAAGTAACTACTAATTTTCAATGTCACGTAATTACACTGTCTATATCAATAAAGAATCAATAAAGAGTATACTGAATTAGTTTTACCCAGATGTTCTGTAAATTATCTCAGTTAATTTGACTTATTAAATGATATCCAGAATTTTGATCTACAGTTCTTTGATCAGAGGGCAGATAATGTTTTCCAGTGTCACATACACAGTAAGCAACTGGTCATAATTTAGTTGTATGTGGTTTTGAAGTAAGTGGAATGTTTTCCTCAAATATAAGATATTTCTTTAAATCAAGATTGAAAAAATAGAGCTGCTGGACAGATTTCCTAAGAAACAGAAACACAAGAGATATTTTGGTATATCCTTTGGAGGAAAGCTCTGTACCTCTTAGCCATTCATCTGAACAAAGCCTAGAAGGGTGTTGTGGTGGTGGTGGACTGCATCTCCCAGAGACCATACCCACAGCAGCATGGCCACTAGCATGAAAATAAACCTTTCAGTAATAAAAAGACTGCACAGAGAATGGCTTGGGAGCCCCTGGTTCACAACATTGCCAAAACTAAGCAGCTTATCATCCCTTGGATAGTATGCAAAGAAACCTTGCATACCCTGTTTCCCTGAAAATAAGACATCCCCGTAAAATAAAACCTAGCAGAGGTTTTGCTGAATTGCTAAATATAAGGCCTCCCCTGAAAGTAAGACCTAGCAAAGTTTTTGTATATACATATATATACACTATATAATAAATGTTCATTTTTTGTTCAACAATAAATGTGAATTCTTCTTTATGGAAAAATAAGACATCCCCTGAAAATAAGAGCTAGCACATCTTTGGGAGCAAAAATTAATATAAGATACTGTCTTATTTTCGGGGAAACATGGTATAAACTGGGTAGCAGTTCAACATATAATTTTACCATGCAAAGGTTTAATAAAATTACATTTTCAAAAGAGTGTGTTCAGCATTACTTAAAATCTGTAGCTAAAATAGAAACCAAACTGTCTTGTGGTTTTTCCATGCTATGCAGTTCATGCCTAGGGCTATTTGATATGAATTAATTTTTACCAATTATTTTTGTTCTGTTCATAAGACTGTTCTGCAAGATGAAAGACAAAGTCAGGCTCTAATACTAAAGGTCAGTAACTTCAATCTAATTTTAAAAATAATTCTTTCTGTATTCCATTTTTCAGCATGCAAGGCAGCAATCTCCTAATGTTGCATCAGGTTCCGTTCCAGTGGGCTATGAATTTGTTGGATAAAATATCTTAAATTTGCAGTGGCAAGTTCTCTTCAGTAGAACAAGTTATGTGTGATATTGGGGTGAAACAGATGGACAGGAAAAAGTGGCTTGAAGCTGTCTTTTCTGAAGCCACATTGAAACCCCACTAACCGCACCGCCAGCTCCCAATGCAGCTGGAGTGCTTATGTCATGACCACATGACATGGCTTCAAGCCAGGAAGAAGCAGAAAAAAACTGCTTCTTTTTAAAACAGATTTTCTTTTCGTAAGGACACTTTTCTGCTGGCTTCAAGGCATGTGTCATCTAAACACCACGCCTTCAAGCCAACCTGAAAGCACCTCTTTTTATTTGTCTGTTTAGCCCCATTGTGGTACCTGTTGCACACTGGGCAGCTTGAGCAGTCACAATTCAGGCAAGTAGCAAATCAGGCAGAAATTTCAATATGCTCTCTCTCTCTCTCTCTCTCTCTCTCTCTCTCTGACTATAAGTTGACCTCATGTATAGGTTGAGGGCTGGTTTTGGGGCCAAAATTATGGATTTTGATATGACCCATGGATAAGTCAAGGGTAAAACTCAGGGGCATGTAACAAAGGAGCTAAAGGATGGAGCAAGGAAAACAATGCCAAAGAATTTACAAGATTCCAGCAGACATAACTGTTTGTGCTCACACTAAAGCCTGAATGGGTAGGAGAGCAGAGGAGAGTCAGTGCTTCCAGGACTGATTTCAGTATTGCCTTTCACCAGGGGATAGTTCATTTTTAATAAGAGTTAAAATATAGTATTTACATTGACCCATGGATAAGTTGACTTGGTTTTTTTTGGGTCAATTTTTTGACTAAAGTTTCTAGACTTATACATGAGTAAATACAGTAATTTTCTATTTTTTCAGTGTGATAATTTTTTAAGTGCAGTCTTGTGTCTCTGATGTGGCAGCCCTGTGGAGTGGCGTGACAGTCACAACTATGGTTTGTTAAATGGCACATTACAACAAGTCATATTGAAGACAAACTCATGTCAGACTGTCTCCTGATTCCGGTTTGCTGTTCATCCAGACACCTTTTGAAACTACGGTCAAGGCCACAGTTCTGTTGGTGTCTTATGCATGCATTAGTTTCTCTGCAGAAATGGTTGAACATTTTTGCTCAGTGTGGCATGTCAGCATTCATTTCAAGTTTGCACAAGGGAAATTATGCATTAACTGCAATTGTGCATGCAGATGCACATGGTCATTTGGTTGTACACTCAGTTGTCCAGTGTTAACATTCATTACAATGAAACACAATCAAACTGTCCCCAACTTTGTGTAGTCTGGGTGACCTTGGCAATAGATCCTGTGGGCTGAAAATGCTTCTGCTCAGTTCCAGGCCGGTTAGTGGAGAAACATCCATGATCCTGGATGAGCATGCCAGCCTTTCTTGGTTTACTGAGACCTGTCCAAATGAAGCCTGGTGTAGCAGTTTAACATGCCATGGGGCTGTGTGGTTCCCTAAGGCTCTGGGTCTGTCCCCCATGCTGTTTAACATAAAGAGCATGGGGGACCCATACATAAAACTGCTGGATAAGTTATCAAGCTGCTAGTAATACAGATGGTGAAATGTTTTCACAGCTTGCTGACTACTATTATGAGGAAAGGATTTGTATTCTTCGCTGTGTCCTCCACCTTCTCACTTATTTCCAGGATGAGAGACACCCCTATATGGTGGGTAATGGCTTCTTTTCTTAATTCCACCACAAGCTAATAAATTCATTCACTGCTTACTGTCTGATTCAAAATTTCTTTCCTGGCAGTAAGACTCATCTGCCTCTTTTAATGTTACCTTGATTCCTGGTGAAGGTTTATTTATTTTCTCAGGCTTTTCATTTGTTTTCACTCCAGTCATGACTTTATATATTGTATCTGCTGTGTGAGTTTACGTTAACTTACATTGATGTTACTGATTTTTAAAAAAACTGATCACTTTACATGTATTTTAATTGTTTTAGAATCATAGAATCATAGAAATTTAGAGTTGGAAGAGACCACCAGGGCCATCCAGTCCAACCCCCTGCCATGCAGGAACTCTCCATCAAAGCATACCCGACAGATGGCCATCCAGTCTCTGCTTAAAAATCTCCAAGGAAGGAGACTCCACCACCCTCCGAGGGAGTGTGTTCCACTGTCGAACAGCCCTTACTGTCAGGAAGTTCTTCCTAATGTTGAGGTGGAATCTTTTTTCCTGCAGTTTGCATCCATTGTTCCGAGTCCTGTTCTCTGGAGCAGCAGAAAACAAGCTTGCTCCCTCCTCATTGTGAAATCCCTTCAAGTATTTAAACAGGGCAATCATATCACCTCTTAACCTTCTCTTCTCCAGGCTAAACATCCCCAGCTCCCTAAGGCGTTCTTCATAGGGCAAGGTTTCCTGACCCTTCACCATTTTAGTTGCCCTCCTTTGGACACACTCCAGTTTCTCCACATCCTTTTTGAATTGTGGTGCCCAGAACTGGACACAGTATTCCAGGTGGGGCCTGACCAAAGCAGAATAGAGTGGCACTATTACTTCCCTTGATCTAGACACTATACTTCTATTGATGCAACCTAAAATTGCATTGGCCTTTTTAGCTGCTGCATCACACTTTTGACTCATGTTCAACTTGTGGTCTACTTGGACTCCTAGATCCCTTTCACATGTTGTCTCATTCAGCCAGGTGTCCCCCATCCTATATCTGTGCATTTCATTTTTCCTCCCTACGTGTAGGACCTTACATTTCTCTGTGTTAAATTTCATTTTGTTAGCTTTGGCCCAGCTTTCTAGTCTATTCAGGTCATTTTGAATTTTGATCCTGTCCTTTGGGGTATTAGCTGCTCCTCCTAATTTGGTGTCATCTGCAAATTTGATAACTAGGCTCTCAATACTGTCATCCAAGTCATTAATAAAGATGTTGAATAGCACTGGGCCCAGTACAGAACCCTGTGGGACCCCACTTGTCACTTCTTTCCAGGATGAAAAGGAACCATTGTTGAGCACTCTTTGGGTTCGGTCAGTCAACCAGTTACAAATCCATGTAACGGTTACCTTGTCTAGTCCACATTTTACAAGCTTGTTTGCTAGAATGTCATGGGGAACCTTGTCAAATGCCTTACTGAAGTCAAGATATACTATATCCACAGTCCCCTGTTTTATAAATCATAATGAATTCTCTGATAAAGGTTGGGATATAGGGAGAGGTGGGATACAAATAAATATATTATTTGATGCTAAAATGAATCTGCCTGTGGCTGTGTGTTTTATAACTGTTGCTTTGCTTTAAAGGTCCCATTTTCACAGTGTGTAGAAAAATTGGATAAGGAACTGGTTCCTAATTATAGGAAACAGTTTGAAGAGCTGTACAGAGCAGAAGCACCTACGTGGGAGACCCATGGAAGTCTAATGGTAAATGATTTCTTTGACATACTTATACCAAGATTCCATATTTCTGGCATGTGCTTCTTGGACAACAATGCTACAGCAGAACTCTGTCTCTTGAATAAAAAACTGTTGAGTAAGATAGTCGAGTAAAAGTTATTTTAGATCCTGGGAATGCATTTCTGTTTTGCTTGGTCCTTGGCAATGCTCTGAAATACAGAATGTACTTGCCTGACTTCCAGTTTACTAGTGGCTACTACTCAGTAGTGGGTCCAATTTCTGCAGGCTGGTATCTGTGTTTCATTATGCTCTCTCAAGTATTGTGTTTACCTGTTTGACATATTTTTTTTTCTCGTGAAAAGGGATATTTGACTTTACAGTGCACAATTAAATACTCTGAAGTCCGTTAATTTTCAAAGGCATGCCCATGTGAAGTGTGCCACTGTAGCAAGGATATGAGCAGGCCCAGCTGGTGAGGAAAAAGACAAAAGCCAGAAAGCAAAAAATGAGTGAGACTGAGGTTTTACCCTTGAGGAGGTTCCAATGAGATTGTTTCACTTAGAGGTTTTTCTTCTTTTGTTCTCCAGGCTGTCATGGTCCTGCTGTCCTCCAAATTGTGCTGACCTTGCAGTAGAAAACACCAATAAAGTTCTGTCCCTTTGGACACTAAAGAACCTGAATGTATTCCTGTGCAGAGTTAGGTGTGCCTGACCACATGGAAATCAGTGACTTACTTCTGCACAGGACAGGATTTTTTAAGTGTTGCCTTTCTTCCTTGTTGCCTGTGCCTATGATACCAGTAGTATTATGCTTTCTTTACACAGACAGAGCGGCAAGTCTCTCGTTGGTTTGTACAGTGCCTCCGTGAGCAGTCCTTGTTCCTTGAAGTCATCTTCCTTTACTATGCCTATTTTGAGATGGCTCCTGAGGAGCTGCTGTCATTTGCCAAGATGTTCAAAGAGCAGGGATTTGGTTCTAGGCAGACCAACAGGCATCTGGTTGATGAAAGTATGGACCACTTAGTAGATCGTGTTGGGTGAGTATGCTGCATCTGACAAGAGAAGCTGTTGTAGCTCATGCCTCTCAGATTTGCTTCATATGGGACTTTCTAAAAATCTACACACCTGAATGAGAAAACCTACACAGTTATATTGAAGATCATGCCAGAATCCACATCTTATAAGCTGTATTAGGCAATGAAGTCGGCTGTCCATATCCACGGATTCTGTATCCACAGATTCAACCATCCATGGCTTGAAAATACTCAGTAAATAAAATTCCAAAAAGCAAACATTGATTTTGCCAATTTATATAAGGGACACCATTTTACTTTGTATATAATAAGACTTGAGCATCTACAGATTTTGGTATCCCGGGGGTTCCTGGAACCAAACTAGTGGATAGCTAGGGCCCACTGTATATGCATCTGCCTCTGATTGCAGGTCTCTCTTGCAATCTGCTGCAACTTACAACAGCTTTTCAGGGCCTCAGGAAGAAGAGTTACCTATCACTTTAACAAATGAGGTCAGACATGATCTGGGAGATATTCTGCAAGCAAAGAATACGTTGTGTAACCAAGCTATGACTCTTAAGGATATGCAATTTTTTTCTAAAACATGTGCTTCATTTATGACATAAACTGCTACAACTTTTTTTGTAGTGGGCATTTACTTACTCTCTAGTATTGTAGTAGGCATTGAGATAAGGTCTGTTCTGCTAATAGTACTATTGCTGTGTCTGTTATGGTTCACAAATTACCTGTCTGAAACTATTTGAATTCTTTGGACTTGTAGTGGGGTCAAAAAAGTATTTAGTCAGCCACCAATTGTGCATGTTCTCCCATTTAAAAAGATGAGAGAGGCCTGTAATTGACATCATATAGGTAGACCTCAACTATGAGAGACAAAATGAGAAAACAAATCCAGACAATCACATTGTCTGATTTAGAAAGAATTTATTTGCAAATTATGGTGGAAAATAAGTATTTGGTCACCGACAAACAAGCAAGATTTCTGGCTCTCACAGACCTGTAACTACTTCTTTAAGAGGCTCCTCTGTCCTCCACTCATTACCTGTTTTAATGGCACCTGTTTGAACTCATTATCAGTATAAAAGACACCTGTCCACAACCTCAAACAGTCACACTCCAAGCTCCACTATGGTGAAGACCAAAGAGCTGTCAAAGGACACAAGAAACAAAATTGTAGACCTTCACGAGGGTGGGAAGATTGAATCTTCAATAGGCGAGCAGCTTGGTGTGAAGAAATCAGCTGTGGGAGCAATAATTAGAAAATGGAAGACATACAAGACCACTGATAATCGCCCTTGTTCTGGGGCTCCACGCAAGATCTCACGCCATGGGGTCAAAATGATCACAAGAACGGAGAGAACCACATGGGGGGACCTAGTGAATGACCTGCGGAGAGCTGGGACCAACGTAACAAAGGCTATCAGTAACACACTATGCCGCCAGGGACTCAGATCCTGCAGCAACGAACGTGTCCCTCTACTTAAGTCAGTACATGTCCAGGCCCATCTGAAGTTTGCAGAGAGCATTTGGATGATCCAGAAGAGGATTGGCAAAATGTCATATGATCAGATGAAACCAAAGTAGAACTATTTGGTAGAAACACAACTCATCATGTTTGGAGAGAGAATGCTGAGTTGCATCCAAAGAACACCATACCTACTGTGAAGCATGGGGATGGCAACATCATGCTTTGGGGTTGTTTCTCTGCAAAGGGACCAGGACGACTGATCCGTGTACATGAAAGAATGAATGGAGCCATGTACCGTGAGATTTTCAATGCAAACGTCTTTCCATCAGCAAGGACATTGAAGATGAAACATGGCTGGGTCTTTCAGCATGACAATAATTCCAAACACACTGCCTGGGCAACTAAGGAGTGGCCTAGCCAGTCTCCAGATCTCAACCCCATAGAAAACCTTTGGAGGGAGTTGAAAGTCGGTGTTGCCCAGCAACATCACTGCTGCAGAGGAGATGTGCATGGAGGAATGGGCTACCATACCAGCAACAGTGTGTGAAAACCTTGTGAAGAGTTACAGGAAATGTTTGACCTTTGTCATTGCCAATAAAGGATATATACCAAAGTATTGAGATGAACTTTTGATATTGCCCAAATACTTATTTTCCATAATAATTTGCAAACAAATTCTTTTAAAATCAGATAATGTGATTGTCTGGTTTTGTTTTCTCATTTTGTCTCTCATAGTTGAGGTCTACCTATGATTTCAATTACAGGCCTCTCTCATCTTTTTAAGTGGGAGAACTTGCACAATTGGTGGCTTACTAAATATTTTTTTTGCCCCACTGTAATACGTAAACTGCAATTAACGTAAGAAGTGGCTTGTTCCCCCTTGTGCTGCTGACTTCCTGTCTTTGTCTTTTGCACCATCTCTGATCCAGGTACTTCAGTGCTCTAATTCTAGTGGAAGGCATGGAAATTGACTCTCTGCATGAGCGTTTGTTGGATGACCGAAAAGAAGAACATAAGTTTGCTGGTAGTGGCCAGATCCGGCAGGTAATTCAATAACAAATCCTACGTTTACAGGTGATAATTAAAAAACAAAATTACAGTTGCTCCTTGGAACTTGTAGGGGATCCATTCCGGACTCCTTCCCTCGTGAGTTCCAAAACTCGCACATGTTCAAGCCCCATAGGCATGCCCCATTGAGGTTAATGGTGGTCACCACTCTGCGGATTTTCAAGTCCGTGGATTTCAAATCCATGGACTTGGAAAGGCAACTGTATATATTTTCCTGTCCATGTTAAAATGTTAATTGCAACACTCCTTTTAAAAATTGAATATCACAATGATTTGTAAAACAAAGCTGTTGAAACGATCATAGAATCATAGAGTTGGAAGAGACCACAAGGGCCATACAGTCCAACCCCCCTGCCATGCAGGAACTCCTAGTCAAAGCATCCCCGACAGATGGCCATCCAGTCTCTGCTTAAAGACCTCCAAGGACGGAGACTCCACTACACTCCGAGGGAGTGTGTTCCACCATCGAACAGCCCTTACTGTCAGGAAATTCCTCCTAATGTTGAGGTGGAATCTCTTTTCCTGCAGCTTGCATCCATTGTTCCGCGTTCTAGTCTCTGCAGCAACAGAAAACAAGCTTGCTCCCTCCTCAATATGACATCCCTTCAAATATTTGAACAGGGCTATCATATCACCTCTTAACCTTCTCTTCTTCAGGCTAAACATCCCCAGCTCTCTAAGCCGTTCCTCATAGGGCATGGTTTCCAGACCCTTCACCATCTTAGTTGCCCTCCTTTGGACCTGCTCCAGTTTCTCCACATCCTTTTTGAATTGTGGTGCCCAGAACTGGACACGGTATTCCAGGTGGGGCCTGACCAAAGCAGAATAGAGTGGCACTATTATTTCCTTTGATCTAGACACTATATTTCTATTGATGCAGCCTAAAATAGCATTGGCCTTTTTAGCTGCAGCATCACACTGATGACTCATGTTCAACTTATGGTCTACTTGGACGCCTAGATCCCTTTCACACATAATTTCATTCAGCCAGATGTCCCCCATCCTAGATCTGTGCATTTCATTTTTTCGTCCTAAGTGCAGTACCTTGCATTTCTCTGCATTGAATTTCATTTTGTTAGAGTTGGCCCAGCTTTCTAGTCTATTCAGGTCATTCTGAATTTCAATCCTGTCTTCTGGAGTATTGGCTACTCCTCTTAATTTGGTGTCATCTGCAAATTTGATAAGTATTCCCCCAATTCTGTCATCCAAGTCATTAATAAAGATATTGAATAGCACTGGGCCCAGGACAGAGCCCTGTGGGACCCCACTGGTCACTTCTTTCCAGGTTGAAAAGGAGCCATTGTTGAGCACCCTTTGAGTTCGGCCAGTCAACCAGTTACAAATCCATGTAATGGTTACCTTGTCTAGCCCACATTTTACAAGCTTGTTTGCAAGAATGTCATGGGGAACCTTGTCAAAGGCCTTACTGAAATCAAGATATACTATATCCACAGCATTCCCTTCATCTACCAAACTGGTAATTTTATCAAAAAAAGAGATCAGATTTGTCTGGCATGACTTGTTTCTCTGAAACCCATGTTGGCTTTTTGCGATTATGGAATTATCTTCTAGATATCCGCAGATTCTCTGTTTAATAATCTGTTCCAGAATCTTTCCTGGAATTGATGTCAGACTAACTGGACGATAATTGTTGGGATCCTCTTTTTTTCCCTTTTTGAAGATGGGGACAACATTTGCCCTCCTCCAGTCTGCTGGGACTTCTCCTGTTCTCTAGGAGTTCTCAAAGATTATTGCCAATGGTTCTGATATTACATTTGCCGGTTCTTTTAATACCCTTGGATGTAGTTCATCTGGTCCTGGAGACTTATATTCATTTAGGTTAACCAAGTATTCCTGTACTATCTCTTTACTTATTCTGTGCTGAAATTTCCCTATTCAGTCTTCTTCCCCATTATCCTTAGGTTGAGCACCCTTTGCCTTTTCTGAGAAGACTGAAGCAAAGAAGGTGTTGAGTAATTCATCCTTTTCTCTGTCCCCTGTGAGCATTTTGCCATCTTCTGCACACAGTGGCCCTGCTGTTTCCTTCTTCTTCCTTTTGCTTCGGACATACCCAAAAAAACCCTTTTTATTGTTCTTAATAATGATGGATAATTGATAGTATTGTGGTAATGTTTGCCTTCAGATCGTTAATGCTATAGGCTTGTTCAATGCTCTGTCCTTTTTGTTTAGTTCAAGGCATTTCCTGGAGCTGTTGTTAAACTTAAGAATGTCAGTTCAGAGTCTTCTGCTAATGAATGCTAAAGCCTCACAAAACAAATCAAGATTGGATCTGGTTAGTACTTGCATCAGAGGTTACCTAGGAATCTTTTTGTAATGCCAGATCTAAATAGCTGTGGTATAAATTGCCTGCAAGTAATTTGAAAAGTCCTATAGCAATTTTCAAAAGGCTCAGGGTTTATAGGTGCATGGTGCTGTCTTTTTTATTTATTTATTTGCTATCCCCACACTTCATTTTAGATAGAGAAAATGGGCCAAGCAGTTTCTGTCATCTCCTTCGGTTCCCTTTATTTGTTGTCCCTCAGCCTAATCTTGTAGCAATTCATTATGTCTTAAAAGTATTTTCATATAAAAATTGGTTCAGAGAGAAGAAAAACTCTTGTTCCTGAAAAATATGAAGAGCTGCAATATCCATGGATTAAATGAAATATAACCAGGAGGATGTACATATCTTCTATGTTTAATGTTAAGGACTTCATAAATGAATGATTATTTGATTGGATTCCTTCTTTGTGCCGAGCAGGAAATGGACAGCCTATTATTAACTTTAGGGGATGTTCCCCATCATGCCCCCATCCTCTTGTCTTGGGCTTTGCTTCGCCACACCTTGAGCTCTGAGGAGTCAACCAGTGTGATCAGGCGCATGGGGAGCACTGCTATCCAGCTGAATGTTTTCCAGTATTTGACAAAGCTGCTTCGGTCCATAAGCAGTGAAGGAAATGTGAGTCTCATATAATCCAGTGGAAAGCTTTTCAGAAAATGGTATTTGCTGAGCTGTTTATCCAGGCTTTGTTGGGAAAAGCTTCTATCATTGTCCATGCCCGCAACCTGTTTTCCTAAACTCAGACTTGTTGAAATCACTGTCTGATAGTCTATATCAGCCTTCCTTGTGCTAGTGCGCACCACATGCATTATATGACAAAGCAGCTGGAGGATATTAGGGTGGGGAAGGCTGCTGTGAACTGACCCATGTTACATAATTGGCCACATGCTGAAGCACTGAAGAGATGGGTGAAAATTTCATTTGAATCGTTCTTTAGCATTGAGAACAACTCAGAAACTTTCTCTTGATGGTGTTGACACATCAAGTTTTATGAAATTCCCTGCAACGGTGTCTTATCCCTGATAGCTTAGCATGGAGCCCTGACTAGAGCATCATCATTATTATTATTTATATAGCGCTGTAAGTTTACACAGTGCTGTACATACAATCTTATAGTTAGATGGATCCTTGCCCACAGGCTTACAGTCTAAAAGACAACACAAAAGGAAAAGGGGAAGGTGGTGGGAAGGGGATGAGGTCCAGTGGTTCATCTCTCCCTCTGGGGCCTGGACCAAGGGGACCTTTATTGTTGTTCTGTCTATTGTATTATTTCCATAACCCACTTTTACATTAGAGATGTGAATCATGGAACCCTCCAGAAGTTGTTGAGTTGTAGGTCCCAGCAGCCCCAGCCAGCATAGCATTGAGGAATTCTGGGAGTTGCAGTTCAACAGGATTCAGCAGGCTGCTTGATCCCCACCTCTATGTTAACAGATTCTTTTGTACATTTTATTGCTGAGCCCAAGTATAGCAGAAATTGGTTATCTGGCTTCTATGCTTGTAAAATTACAGGCATATTATTTTATTAATAAGCCCTGGTGTACAGTGGTTAAATGCTGGTATTGCAGCCACAACATGTAAGTTTGTAAGTTTAATCCTGGAGGAGGGCTCCAAGTTCCGCTCAGTCTTCTGTCCTTTTGTAGGTTGGTAAAACGAGTACCCAGCTTGTTAGGTGCAATTGGCTTACACATTGTAAACCGCTTAGGGAGTGCTAGTGCACTGATAAGTGGTACAGAAATGTACTTGCTATTGCTATAATGTGGACTTGCTACCTTGGAGAGTCATCTTAGCTAATTAAACTAGGTGCTTTTCCTTCTGTGATTTTTGAACTTCTTGGTCTTTGATTTTCATAACTTCTTTCTTCTTTTTTAGTGTATTTCTAGCACAGCATGTATGTGTGTTTATGGCCTACTTTCCTTTGTCCTTACCTCACTGGAGCTACACACACTAGGCAATCAGCAGGTAAGAATTCAAAGCATAAGCCTTTCTCCAACCAGGTGCACTCCAGATGTGCTGTACTGACCATGGCCTTTGGCCAGCCTCCCTGGGAACGTTGCAGGGTGGGAGCCTAACCCACAAGCACCTGCTTCTGGAAAGCCAGCTTAAAATAGATCATCAGCCCTGCCCCAACTGGCCAAAGAGGAATCTTGTCATTTATATAGTTTCCCACTACAGCTTCTCATACATCTTTGCATATCCCCATTCAGGGAACAGTAAACAGTGACCTGCAGCCACATACAGGTTCAATCTAACTATTTTGTCTAATTATTGATAGGATGTCTCAATGGGTTTTCTCCCAATATAGGAACAATGTAAGCTACTGGCCAGCATCACAGCTTGCGATAATGAGCTGGTGATACATTACTTGTTTCCAGGTTAGGCAGCCTCATGTCCTTTAGCCCCATCCCTGCAACTGTCGTAAGCCATAGTTAGTATGGTCAGTGATACAATCTTATAGTTCTAATGTAAAATATATAGAGGGTACTGGGTTGCCTCTCTTGTGGAGATAAGTACTTGTTTGTTTGTTTGTTTGTTTGTTTTTGTCTGCTGTGCATACATCTGTCCATTGTGTCACTCAGAATTCAGTAGGAGAGAGTGAAAATGTTCTATCCACTTTCTTCAGTGTCATATGCTTCTATCCTGCCTCTGCTTACTTAGCTTTTGTCTAAACTAAAAAATAAATAAAATAATTTAAAAAACCACGTGATCTTTCTGTATGGAAGGTGATGCTTTAGTTTTATTATAACCTTTTTTTCAGACGAAGCATGTTATTTTGCATATTGCAAGTCTCTTATTCGCTTTCTGAAATGAAATAACTTCATTTTTGGCCTCAGCCTTTGCATTTTCTGAGTTTGGAGTGGGAAAGCTTCCATGTGTCTTAATAAATTGCAGTCCCAGCTTGAGATCTGGAGTGGATATTGAAAATAGTATACAAAGAGTTGAAAGCTCCCGTGACTTTCTCACTCAAAATTATGACTCTTCATTTTATGAGAATGCTGAGAATTCATTTGAGTGCCCCTAGTTTGTTGAGGAATGACTGTGTCTTGCCAGGGGCTAAAACACCTTGAAACTGGTTCATGAAAAAAAAGTGAAGAAAGCAAACAATATGTAATGTAGAGCATATTCTCTTTCATCCCCTTTTTCCTTGCTTTCTAAAGGACATCATAGATACAGCGTGTGAAGTTCTGTCTGCTTCAAGCATTCCTCCGCTCTTCTGGAAGACAGTGAGTTGGCTGAGGGGAAGGGGTGATTGGCCTATATTTCTTTTCAATATATTCTTTTGTCGAAACTCCTTAGGGGAGAGCTCTTTGGTCTTGAAATTCCTGTCTTCTATTTTGAGAGTAGTTTTTCTACACATGTATTGTTAAAAAATGTTTGTGAATCAACTTAGGGTTGTGTATATAAATTGCCAGACACATATTTAGTGGATTTTGCCTGTTTATTTATTGTCTTTATATTCCCATTTATGCCCGCATGAAATTTTTCAGTGTATGTTCTCAAGTGCAAAATTCCACCTGTCAGTCTGCTGTGCAGTTGAATTCACAGCATTCAGAGCAAAGCAAACAACTTGAAAGAAGTGTTTAAAAGTAGAAATCACTTATTTTTGTGTCCTTTGCTAGGAACCAACTGCAGGACTGGGCATTATCTTGGACAGTGTTTGTGGGATGTTTCCCCACCTCCTTTCTCCACTGCTGCAGTTACTTACTGCACTAGTTTCAGATAAATCTACTGCAAAAAAGGTGTGTATGGGAATACTGAAAAGAAAAGAAAAGTTTAACATAGTCAAGTGTGCTGGTTACATTGTATGATTTAGAGGAGACTCTCTAATAAATCTTCAGTACCTGTAGGTATTGTTTTTGACTCCTTTTGAAGGATATTTTGTTTCGTATGTTGAGATTTGTTGTGTTTTTCGAGTGGGCAAGTCAGCTGGGAGGCCAGGCACCCTGCCTGTGTGTGTGTAGACATTTGTGTGTTTGTTTACAGAACAGGTACAACTTTTCCCACACATAAATTTAATGTTTCATGCACACATACTCAAAACTTGCCATAGCATCTTCACTAAGGTCACTGTTTATCTGACATTGCCAGCAGTAGATTAATAGCTACTTGGAAGCCAGAAAAATAGTGAATTTCCATTTTGTCTGCATTTTAAAATTATGGGGACAGATGTGGAGTAGAAGGCTTATATGGCCGGCATCCATACTTTTTTGTGGAGCTTTCGGGCTATGTCACCATGTTCTAGAAGAGTTCCTTTCTGATGTTTCGCCAGCATCTGTGGCTGGCATCTTCAGAGAATGTTCGCCTGGAAAAGGATTGGATATACAGTACAGTGGTTCCCCGGGATACGAAGCCCCCGGGGAACGAAATCCCCGGGAGCCGAAACCGGCGGGACCGCAAAAAATCCCCCAGGATCTGAATGAAACCCTGGGGTACGAAAGGGAAAAACCGCGCCGCCCCTTTAAATCGGCCGCGTGGTCCGTCCCTTAAAGCAGTCCCCCGGGAAACGAATATTTCCGGGTTACAAAAGGTAATCCGGAACGGATTACCTTCGTAACCCGGGGGACTACTGTATATATATCCTATGTGACCCTGGGAAAGGAGGAGTGATTTGCAAATGTATTGTTCTGTTGCTAATGGCAGTCGTCAGGGTGGGAGGATGTGCAAAAGAGGATTAATGAGTGCTAATTAGTGCTCATTGTCTGCTGGGAACCCCCTGGCCTTAGGCTGTTTCTCATTTGCATTGGTTGAGTCTTAACCTTGCTGTTCTTCAGGACTGGTAGCCAAGACTTGTTTACCCTCAGGGTTTCTTCTTTCCTGTTGAAATTGTCCAGGTGTTTATGGATTTCAATGGCTTCCCAGTGCATTCTGACATGGTAGTTGTTGGCAGGGTCCAGAATTTCAGTGCTTTCAAACAGCATTTTATGCCCAGGATGGTTTATAGCATGTTTTGCTGCTGCTAATTTTTCCGGCTGACCCAATCTGCAGTGTCTCTCATGTTTCTTGACTGCGTTTGGTGGTCCCTATGTAGACTGTCTGCAGCTGCATGGAATGCGGTAGACTTGTGCGGCTGTGAGAGGGTCTCTTTTGTCCTTGGCTGAGCGAAGTATTTGCTGTATTTTCTTCATCAGTTTGTAAACAATTTCCAGGTTGTGTTTCCTCACCATTTTCCCTATTCTGTCTGTGACTCCATTGATGTACGGTAAAAATATCTTCCCTTTGGGTAGTTGTTTGTCTTCCCTCCTCTGGGTTCTTCTGGGCCTGGCAGCCCTTCTGATGTCTGCGCTGGAGTAACCCTTGGCCTGTAGAGCCCAGTCCAGGTGTTTCTGTTCATCTTCCAAGAAGTGGGGCTCAGAGATCCGTTTTGCCCAGTCTACCAGTGTTTTTATTGTGCTTCTTTTTTTGTCCTGGGTAATGGTTGGAGTTCTTGTGCAGGTATCTGTTCGTATATGTAGGTTTTCTGTATACTGTGTGGCCCAAACGATGGTTTGGTTTGCGAATGTCTAGTACATCCAAGAATGGTAGTCTTTCTTTCTTTTCTTTTTCCATTGTGAATTGGATGTTAGGGTGGATGTTGTTCAAATGATTCAGAAATACAGCCAGATCTTCTCCATGGCTCCAAATGATGAAAGTGTCATCCACATATCGGAACCATGTTATGGGCTTTTTTGGTGTTGTTTCCAGGGCTTGTTTTTCAAAGTGCTCCATGTAATAGTTTGCTATCACTGGGCTCAGAGGCCCCCCATTGCTTCCCCATCTCTCTGCTCATAGAATCCATTGACTCACTGGAATTAGCTTGTGGTGAGGCAATGTTCGAACAGGGCTGTGATGTCCTCTGGAAAAATTTGTTGGATGCGTAGACAATGAGCACTAATGAGCAGATATTAATCCTCTTTTGCACATTCTCCCACCCTGAGGACTGCCATTAGCAACAGAACAATACATTTGCAAATCACTCCTCCCTTCCCAGGGTCACACAGGATATATATATATCCAATCCTTTTCCAGGCGAACATTCTCTGAAGGTGCCAGCCACAGATGCTGGCGAAACGTCAGAAAGGAACTCTTCTAGAACATGGCCACATAGCCTGAAAGCCCCACAAAAAACTGTGGGGACAGATCTCTCCTGAAGAATTCTCTCATACTGTAGTATTCCACATCCGTTTTGAGGTAATTGATGTCACAAAACCACCATGGAAAGGCATCTTTCAGTCTAATCCAGAAACTCATTTACAGTAGTGTCTTCAGCTGTTTCCCTTCTTTTTCAGTTTAATCTCATCTTTTCCCTGATTAAAGGTATATACCTTCTTGGATAAGATGTCTTTCTACATTGAACTGTATAAGCATAAGCCACCAGATGTGATATCTCATGAAGATGGTACCCTGTGGCGGAGACAGGTGCCAAAGCTGCTCTATCCTCTTGGTAAGGCAGTGGGCTGGGCTTGTTTGTCATTTGCATGAATATATTTATTTGAATCCTCATCTACCTTCTGACCAAACCACAGCCTACATCAGGGAATCCTTTGTAGCATCTGAAATAGTGGAAGTACTTACAGCAAGACTTCTCCAGTAGATCTTAAGAATGAAGAAGGTAAGAGGTAAATAGGTGCCCCTTTAGATACTCAGAAACCATTTAAAGATGGAAACCAGAACTTTGAGTGAACCTGGAAACCATGTATAACTTGTGCATTTACTCATCTACTAGAAAACTGGTGTTGTGTTTGTTTTCTGCGGGTTCTTGTTGCAACCTGGTTGTGAAGATTCTGTTTTCATTTTTCCCCTTTTCTCTTTCATTTCATTTTTCCCCTTTTCTCTTTAGGACTGGGACAAACAAATCTGCGGATTCCTCAGGGAACAGTGGGCCAGGTGATGCTAGATGACCGGGCCTATTTGGTACGATGGGAGTATTCGTATAGTAGCTGGACATTATTCACGTGTGAGATTGAGATGCTGCTGCATGTTGTGTCAACTGCTGGTGAGTTTGTAGAAGTTTTGGGATGGGGTGTGGCTGCTTCAGGATTATGGAATTGTCCCCTCTCTGCTTTCTTTCTACTGACAGGCTAAGAGCTTTCTGTTTATCCAGGCCTTTGAGAGATAATTGTGCAGTCTTTTAATTTGGGATGTGTTAGATTTGAATTTTATTTCCAGCATAATTTTTTATATTTTAACTCTTTTAAATTAATGTTTTTCATGTAAATGTTGTTGATTTGCTTTTTAACTTTTTGTACCAGCCATAGTTTTTAAACTGTATTTGGTTTTTATTCATTTTGTTAGTCTCATATTGGGATGAGGCAGGATATAAATTAATTAAATAAATAAATGTATTTTGAGATGCTTAAAAAGACCAAAAAGTGTTAGCAGATTCATGTCCTATTTTGAGAGCCAGGTCTAGAGTTCAAGGAGACTTGGATTTGACTCTTCACTCAGCTGTGGAAACCCACTTGTTTATTCTAGAAAGTAAGTGTTTACATGCTAAACCCATTTCTTTTTTCAGATGTAATCCAGCATTGCCAGAGGGTTAAACCAATCATAGATCTGGTTCACAAAGTCATCAGTACTGATGTGTCAATAGCAGATTATCTTCTGCCCATTACTTCCCGGATCTACATGCTGTTACAAAGGTAAGCAAGCAAGAGTAGTTCTGTTTTTGAATTCATTAGTATAGTCAGAAAAAATTGTTCAGATGTCTAGAGATGAAACTCAAATGCTTCTTCTCAGACAATAAGAATTGTTGAATTTTTTGGATTGCTGAACTGAGAGTTTTGAATAGTGCTTTGAATAGCTGAAGATTTTGGGGAAGTCTGGGGAAACTCCATGCAATATTTTTTGCCTCTTTCCCAGGTTAACTACTGTGATTTCTCCTCCGGTTGATGTTATTGCTTCTTGTGTCAACTGTTTGACGGTACTGGCTTCCCGCATGCCTGCAAAAGTAAGAGATATTCTTGTCATTGTTGTTACATCATTATCACCTGTATAAATAAACAAATGTACACTTTGGTTTGTCTTTTCAGGTTTGGACTGATCTTCATCATACAGGATTTTTGCCATTCATTGCTAATCCAGTTTCTAGTATAAGTCATATGATCAGGTAATTTATATCATCCATTGATTGGCTGAATATATTGGACAAAACCATAGATGATGGCGATATATACAAAATAGCAATTAAAACATTGAAAGCTCTTTCCTGTATATTATGCTTTAGAACACATAATTCACAGTAGGGATGAGACTGGAACTAGACACATCCTGATTCACACTTCAGTCTTTTATCTAGTTTCACTCCCTCTAAATGCAAAGTTGTGAATGGTGACACACATGGAATCCATATGGGGTCTCTAAAACTGAGAGACGTATCCTTACAAAGATCCCTGATTAAGAATATTTTCATTTGTTAAAATGTCCTGCTATTTGCCTTTCAAACATCTTTCTTAGAAATCTTAGGGAGTTTAAAGGCTAACTAGTTTCATTAAACATAAACTTTTCACAGACTGCAGCCCGGTGCATTTGAGCCATGGAGGACATTTCCTTTCGCTGATTCTAAACATTTTAACTTCATCATCGACTGATGCATTTTATATTTATCTTAATCCCCTCTCTAGTGTGTATAAACATTGTGAAAACACAAAACAAATGTCTTTGCAGTTTACAAAGGCTTATGCCAAATAAAACCTGTTAGTGTAATATGCTACAGAAATCTTAATTGATTTTGCTGCAAGAGCATAACAGAAGTAGACCTCACTCCCTGTTGCCTTGGGAGAAGCATTAGGTTGTATTATGCTATACCACCCACTTGCACCTGTGGCCCATGGCCATTGCTTTTTGTATGTACATAGATTGATCATTTGTTCTAGATTGTACCCTAATCTTATCTCTCTCAGTAAAATAGAGAGGAGCAATAATTTAAGTACTTATTATGTATGCTTCACAGGTTCATTCCCTAGGGTCTCCATTTTAAATTGGGGGGAAACCCACCCCAGAGCCTGAAGGAAGCTGATGGCATACAGATTAGTCAATAGAATAGATTAGGGTGGGCAATTCCTAGAGAGGGGGCTGCATTGGCTCCTCAAGGGACCTTGTAGGGCTGCACCCCCTCCAAATCCCTTACCTTAAAGATTTTGGCCCCAAATGTTCTTCATACCCCTTAGAAGGCATGTGGACAGATTTTCCACATCCTCTCTCTCTCTTAGGTCCAGGAGAGGTCTTTTAAAAGGAGGGGACATGGGGGGGGGACATGGAGAATACCAAGGGGCAGGGTTCTGCGATAGGGGAACTGCATGTGGCCCATAAGCCATACTTTTCCCACCTCTGGATTAGGTGGAAGGAACAAAGAAAGCCGCTCTTTATAATTTGATATTGCTGGTCCATTGCTTGAGAGAAGCTGTAGCTCAGTGCTAGGGCACCTGCTTTGCATGCATACAGTGGGTTGGTATCCACTGGAATTTGGTTCCCAGACCTCAAGTGGATACCAAAATCCATGGATTTTCAAGCCCCATTAAATACAATGGCATAGTGGAATGGTGTCTCTTATATAGACTGGTAAAATTAAGGATTGCCTATTGGAATGGATAGACTGATAGATAGATGGAATATTTTCAAGTTGTGGATAGTGGAGGGCTGCCTGTTTGTTACTAGGGTTTAGCCCTTGCCGTCTCTAAGTAAAACTGGAAAAGATTCCTGTGCAAAACCCTGGAGAGCCTCTATCTGTCAGTATATATAGTACTGGAGTATATGGACTAAACAGTTGGCATAAGACAGCTTTATCCCTTTGTATGGTAGCAGGTCTCCATAGTTTTAGACAAGAATCTTTTGTAGCCCTTTTTGGAGATGCTGACGATTAAGTCTGGGAGCTGGCAGCCGTAGCTTATTACAAGATAGTTGGACTTACTTTTAGGCACCTTTGTATATTCTTATACATTATCCACAGTGTGCACAGACATAGCCATTTCACTCTAATTTTTCCTGTTGTCTCCTTTCCTCTGTTTTTCCACAGTGCAGAGGGAATGAATGCTGGAGCCTATGGTAATCTGCTGATGAGTATTGAGCAGCCACAAGGCGAATACGGTGTTACTATCTCCTTCCTAAATCTAGTCATGACGCTTGTCCGGGTGAGTCTTTTTAGAGACTGAGAATCTGATAGCTTTCTGCTTTACACCCAAAAAAGCTTGGATGTTGACATACTTGGACCTTGCAAGAAAAATTTAGATTCCTGATGTTTTTCAGGTTTGGGATTTTATTAGCAGAGTATGTTGAAATTTTCTATTAACAAAAGATTTTGTGGCTTGATTGCTTTCTCCAGGGGCAGCTTGGCAATACTCAAAGCCAGGGTTTGGTGCCTTGTGTTGTCTTCGTCTTGAAAGAGATGCTGCCAAACTATCACAAGTGGCGCTATAACTCCCATGGAGTAAGAGAGCGAATTGGTAAGCATGAACTCCTTTTGTGGGGTGGGGATGGTTGACACTTTTTCTTTCAAGTCCTATGCTTCTTTCCTGGGTCATACCTTGTTCTCAAGGTCTTGGGAGCAATGGATCTGGCAACTGGTGATAGACTGTGTGGATTGCTGAGCTACACTCTAGACCTGCCATTCTGGTATGAACTCTTACCTAATATCTGCTACTCTTTTGCATTACAGAAGGTTATTTTATTTCATTTATTTGCTGCCTTTCTCCTGTAGTGGGACCCAAGGCAACTCACAAAAGGAATCCATTAAAACTCAATAAAAATTTGAAAACAATTAAAATTATCAAATTGAAACACTATAAAGCTGTTTAAAAAGCATACAATAGTTTAAAAATTAAGCACACCTTGCAGTAGGAACCTTCCATGTGAGCAATTACATATTGAAAGCCTGCTTAAACAAAAAGGTCTTTGCTCATTGGCAAAAGGATAGCAGGGAGGAAGGGAGTTCCAGAGGATGGGAGAAGCCGCTGAAAAGGCCCTGTCTCCCATGTCCTCACTGAATGAACCTGTGATCATGGCAGGACTGAAAGAATGCTCTGTAATGTAGATTTAAGATTCTGGCAGGTTAATATAGGGCAATACAGACTTTCAGATTGTCTGGATCTAAGTTGACTAAGCCAAACTTTAGTGGGGGAAACTGCCTTACCATAAAGCAGGAGTATGCAGTCCAGTGTCTCCCAGATGTTTTGAACTCCTGCTACCACAATCTTTTGACTGTTGACCATGCTAATAATAAATGTTATCCCAAACATTTTTATGGCACCAGAATGTCTACCCATAAGCTTGATTTGTCCTCTGTACCCTACAAAATCTGGGGAGCCAAGGTCTCAGTCTGTGCTTGGTCCTTGAGAAAGTTTGAAGTCAGTGCTCTTCTTCTTCTTTTTTTAACAACATTGAAATTTATGTGGCATCCAGTATAAAGTGAAAGAAGGATTGCATCCCCTCCCACTTGCCTCCTCTCAATCCTTTGGGGACACCCAAAAGAATAAGGGAAACGAATCTTTGACTTTGAGTTGGAAAAATTGCTCTTGATGGCAAGGACAGAGTTACTAGTGCTGCCTGCACTCATAAGTTCCTGGTAATACTGATGGAAAATGCTGTTCCCCTTTATAAGAATATGGGCCCTTGATGAAATGAGTTTGTTCTTCCCAGTTAGTATTAATTGTATCTACTGATGTTCTCTTGCCAATATTTTGTCCAGTCCTAGATCTGACTCAACTAATGTATATCTAGATCTCCAGGTGTAGGGAAAGACTTGTTTAGACAAATTCAGACACAGTGTCACATGTTAACACAAAATTTGAAGACAGAATGGTGGTGTATGGTTCCCCTTTGTGCCTTTGTGCCCACAAGTAGCTAAAGTAATCAGAAACAGCATATGACTGGAAAACGTACTGTTGTGTCCAAACCCAGATCCTAATTTGTTGCTCCTCTAGCAATCCTGGATCTGTAATCTGTAGTTTCCAGTTGTGGCGTGTTAGCGATAAGGGAAGCCAAGAGTCTGTGTTTGACTGCAGTGCTAAGCTTTTCCATTGCTGGACTGTTGGTTAATTTAAGCAAGTTAATTTATAAGAAGAAGAACCTGGTGGATAAAATGAGTCAACATCCACGGACTACTTTAATGGTGTTGGCATGTTGTTAAATATGTGTTGTACCCACATTATGAGTGTCTCCTTAACTGCAATAATGTAAAAATGTTTAAAATGAATGAATTATAAAATAAAATAAGGGCAATAAGAGGTTTTCCTTCTCCCTCATTTTTCAGGATATCTTATTCTTCAGCTGATCCATGCAATCTTGAATCTTTACCCTGAAATGGAGCCGCATAGCAGGTACAGTAAAGATTTTCTCTTTCCTTTGCCTTCCAAATTAAATGACCAGCTCTGTGTATACTCTGTTCCCAGAGTGAAGTTATCACAGCTACAAAGAAGCAAGCATTCTTTTGCTTTCTACTGCTCAGTGTGTCAGGCTTGGACAGGGAGGATTTCTACTCCTACTGCAAATTGACCGATATGTTCTTGCCTCCCAGCAGTGCCCCCAGCCTGCAGTCCCTTTGCATCTTTAGCCTGGCCAATACTGAAGCTGGGCAGGCCATCATCAACATCATGGGCATTGGTGTGGACACCATTGATATGGTGATGGCCACACAATCTGGCAGGTGAGTTGCTGTTCTTTGTTATTTTTAAAACTGAGTGTCACTTTCCTATCCTAAATGGCATTCATTCATAAAAATACTAAAAGACATAATAAGAGCAAAACAGCAGTTATGGAGCCTAGCAGAACAAAGGGAATATGAAAATAATACAAAGGAGCCATATCTTTCCAGAGGTCAATATGTAGAGCAGGTGAACATGGTGAAAGTAAAAATGGAACAATATAGAGTTGGTCCTCCATATCCATGGATTCTTTATCCACAGATAAACTATGGCTTGAAAATATTTTTCCAAAAAAGCAAACCTTGATGTTGTCATTTTATATAAGGGACACTATTCCACTACACCATTGTATTTAATAGGACTTAAGCATCCATGGATTTTAGTATCCACAGGGGTCCTGGAACTAAACCCCAGCATATACCAAGACCTCACTGTATTTCCCTTCAGACCGTGTGATAAGAATGTAAGAAGAGCAGTGCTGAATTTGGCAAAAGGCCTATCTTGTTCCATATTTTGTTCACACAGAGATCAAGAAGTTGCACCAGACACAATTGCTGCTTTACCTTCCATCTTGCACTCACCAGTGACTGATATATAATAGCAAACTTTCTCTTGACATTGATAAATAGCCATCCTAATTGCAGGCTTTCCTGGGTGGTCAACATGGTTTGCTAAGTGGATCTTAGCAATTGGGACCAGGCAAAATGAAGCCCTTCCTTCCCTGTAGATTTCTACCCAAACTTGGCAGGTGATGGCACCTGTTGTCATGACCCAGTGTGAAGTAAACTGAAGTGATTCTGCAGAGGTCATGGGTCCAATTTTAGGAGAAAGGTGAGATATAAATGCAATAAATAAATAATAAATAAATTGCCAACGCCCACAAAAACAACAGAATTAACCGTGGACTAAAGCCAAGTCCAGCAACAAAGTCCGTCAGAATCTTCATAGTCTTAAACTAGTATTCTAAGGGATTACAATCCCTCAAGTAGATACCATAGAAGAACAGCAAGAGGTTGTGTGTGCATGTGCACCAAGAGAGCAGTGTGGAAACTTGCTCATCCCTTGCATGCAGTTTTCCAAGAAGGGTGCTGAAATGTCTGTTTCCAGGTCAGAAGGACTGTCCTTCTAAAGACTCCAAAGGGAAGGCAGGATCCCGGAGAAGTTGTCAAGAAGCCAGGAATATAAATACTGGGAGAGGGTGGCAAAATGAGGGCATTACCTCTCCCCATAAAAATTATGCCCCTGAAGGAAATTTTCTTTCCATTCTGATTTGTAGCATTACAGTAAGTTAAAACTTTAGTTGCGCATGTAGAAATCCAGTTTAGGCATCCAAGGAAAAGAGTTAGGCAGCATGACCTTACTCTCTCTAATGCTAGACATAACAACTTGTGCCAACAAGTGGTGGGTGCTAAGGGCTGGCCAGGATCTTGAATAAAGGATCTGTTTCTTGTCACTCCTGCTTTCTACTTCTGGTTCTTGACCTTTGGAGCACTATTGCCTTGTCTTCTTCCTTTAAACTCCACCATGGATTCATCCACAGCAGGACACAGCACCTTAAGACATTCCCCAGATGACTTACCTCAGTGATTGACATTGCAAAGGTCAGAAGTCCTTCAGCTAACCCCAGATTTCAGGCCTTTTAGGGGGCTGTTCATAGAAGTATGTGAGATGACTACATAGCATGTGACTTAATAAAGACTGCTTCTTACTGCTGCTCTCAGCAAGGATAATGGGACTTGGAAAAGATGCAGGAGAAAGGAAGCTAGCGAAGTGAAGGCCAATACAGAGCAACAGTCTTCTTAGTAGCAAACCTAATGACACCTCATATGGAGGTAGGATGGGGACTGAGAAGAAACATCAGGAAACACATGGAGCCAAGAGTGGGGAGAGTCTGTATACTACTGGCAAGAGGAAAATTGGCTAGCAAAAGAAATTCGGAAGAAGGAAGATTGTTCACTAGCAACTAGAGCAGACACCAGGTTAACACTAGTCTAAAGTGAAGACCATGATGGAGGAATGTGGCCATTTCATTTCCTGTTGGCACTGTGACCTCACAAACCTAGGTGAAATCTGGGGCTGGAATGAGGACTCCAAAGCAGAAGAGAAGTGAGACTCACCTTCTTATCTGGGGAAAGAAGCTAGTTATTTGATAGCGAATAGGGTGTTTTGATTGTGTATTCCTGCATAGCAGGGGGCTGTACTGGATGACCCTTGTGATCTCTTCCAACTCTACTACGATTGTAAGTGCTTTGATGAGAACTGCAGATAACGATGGATTCTAACACAGTTATTGTTGATCATACAGTGATGAGTCTCAAGGCCAGGGCCAGCTGCTTATCCAAACAGTGAAGCTGGCATTCTCTGTTACCAATAACGTCATCCGGTTAAAGCCTCCATCCAGCATGGTGTCTCCTCTAGAGCACGCCCTTACTCAGCATGGTATGTACCTTTCTGCTGGCCTGCAAGGAATGTTGCACTTGTCATAGGCATAAACTACTTGTTTATAACTTGGAAAGCTTGTGTTTTCATGCAGAAATCAGAAGGAAATACATATATTTGATTTCTTTTAAAAATGTTCTTTAAAGATATATTAAACTGCTCTGTTGTTAAATTGATGTTCTTCCCAGGTGCCCACAGAAACAATCTGATTGCTGTCTTGGCAAAGTACATCTACCACAAACATGATCCAGCCTTGCCACGCCTTGCCATTCAGCTCCTGAAACGACTGGCTACAGTAAGTCTGGTTTTTTTTTTTATTTCACAGTAAATGTTATGGTTTTATCTTGGGTCTGAGACTGCACTCATCCACTTCATGTTGCTGGTCTCCTAAAGCTTTCTGGAACCTCTGTTGGGAAGAAGAACATCCTTAAGTGTTCCTCCCCATCTCCTCTTTTGTTGTTGTTGGTTTTGTTTGAGAACTAAGTTTTTCCTGAGGTTGGCTGATTGGTTGGTTTATGTAAAGTATTCACCTAAAGTGATGAACAAGGTGATGAAAACAATTAAAACAATACAAATATTAAACATGTTTTCAAAACACATTAAAATGCTCTTTAAAAATTCCTAAAAACAATCAGAAAAAATCGTAAAATCAACTTTATGATAGCTAAAACAGAACAGTCTTGCCCTAATCCAGGGGCAGCAACATCTGGCACTCTAGGTGTTATTGTATTCCAGCTCCCAGCAATTCTTGCCACTATCCAAAGTGGTCACAGATTTTATTATTTATTTTATGTATTATGTATTTATGTATCACGTGAACTAAAGACTTGCAAAGTCATAAATATCTTCTAAAAGCATCTTAAAATGTTATTTGGATCAGGATTGGGGAATCATGTCACTTCAGTAAACAGGGAGGGATAGACAGGTACTGCTGTTTACCAGTGTGACTGTTAACTCTTTATAGCCAGCATGGTATAATGGTTTGAGCATTGGGCTATGACTTTGGAGACCAAGATTCAAATTATCAACGTTGTTGTTGTTTATTTATATAGCACCATAAATTTACATGGCACTTTACAGAGATAAATTATTTAATTAGCTATTTCCCTGCACTCGGGCTTACAAGCTAAAAAGACATGATACAAAAGGAGAAGGGAACGGCAGTGGGGAAGGAGAATAAGTCCAGCTGTCTTTCTCTCCTTCTGAGGCCTGGATCATGGCAGATGGACTGGAAGGAGGGCTCTCCTTCCTTCTCTAGGCTAAGCCCGAAGGAGCTGGCCCTCTTCTCTCCCTCTGAGGCTGGATGGCATCAGCCATGGAAACCCACTGAAACACACACACTCAGCCCCAGAAAACCCTGTGATAGATTTGCCTTAGGGGTCACCATAAGTTGGAAATGACATGATGGCACACAACAACAATATATATAGTGTATAGATGAGCTGCAAGTATGTAATTGCCTAGTCTTACAAACAAATGGTAAAATATCCAAATGTGGCATGAATTGATATAAAATATGTTCTGTCAGATGATACCTTCAAAGCAACATTTTCTTAACAGTGAAAAGAAGCATCATCCTAAGTACTTAAAGCAATATTTTCCCCCCAATCTGCCGTTGTAAATTTTTTTTCAGGTGGCTCCAATGTCTGTCTACGCGTGCCTTGGCAATGATGCTGCTGCTATCCGAGATGCCTTTCTGACACGTCTGCAGAGCAAAATTGAGGACATGCGTATTAAAGTCATGATTCTTGAGTTTCTCACAGTAGCCGTAGAAACACAGCCTGGTCTCATTGAGTTATTTCTCAATCTAGAAGTAAAAGATGGGAATAATGGTTCTAAGGTAAACCTCAGCGTATGTATGTTTTCTGCTTTGAATAATAGGTGACAGGATCTTGTAGCACCTTTGAGAGAAAGAAGTTGGTATCTTATCTTTATGAAGTAGACTTCTGATGAGGTAGATTCAAATCTACGAAGGCTTATGCTACCAACTTCTTCCTCTCAGTTGGTCTCAAATGTTCTACAAGATCCCTTTACATACTGATCCAAGCTAACATGGATATGTCTTTGAGTAGTACCTTTAACTTTGTTTGTACTGATTTCATTTTTGTAGTATTTCATTGTATCCTAATATAGAATGCTCTATTTCCAAGTCCTTTATTCTTCCATTTGGAGAATGCATTTTTCTTCAAATTACTTTATGGATCACTTCTGTGTGTCTGTGTAAGTGTAGAAAAAGAAACACAAGCATAAACTGGAGAATTTATTCAAAGCCCTATGCTGTGATTTGATGAAAGAAATGTTACTTAATTGTCTCAGGTCTGGCTAATGGATTATATTTACTTCTGAGAGGAAAACCAGAGATTTTGCAGAAAAAGGTTGAATTCATTTGTAGATTCAGGCATCCTGTTAGAGATAACTCCTCTTTTTTCACAGTCAGGAGTCAATGTCTCTTCTACGGTAGTGCTTATTATTTACACTTTTCAAATTACCTTTCTTTTAAAAATGTTTCTTAATCTAAATGGTTGTAATTGATGAATCAAGCGTGCTGTGAGCCGAGTGTTCATGTTTTTTCATCTCTTCATATAGTACTTGGTAATACTACAGGCAGCATCTTTTTATGTTTGATTATTTTCTGGTGTCAGCAATTCTGAAACCAATGGGCAGCTTGATTTTCTATTGTTTTAGGAATTCAGCCTAGGAGAGTGGAGCTGCCTTCATGTAGTTTTGGAGCTGATAGATTCCAAGCAACAGGAGCAATACTGGTGCCCTCCACTTCTGCAGCGAGCCACAGTCGCCTTTCTCCACGCCCTGTGGCAGGATCGCCGAGATAGTGCCATGTTAGTCCTCCGGACCAAGTGAGTAGTCTCTCCTTCATTGGCTTGTTAATGGTTTTTTGGGTACATATATGGTTTTAAACAGGTTTAGACATATTCTGGGAGGATTTGTCTATTGGCTGTGACAGCTAAATAGAGAACTTGTGATTACAGGTAGTCTCTCTCTGGGTACCAGTTACTGGCAGGGAGGCAAAAACTGAAGAGCAGGATGGTTCTTTTGTGCCCTGCTTTTGGACTTCCTAAGAGGAATCTGGTTGTTTACTGTGGGAAATTGAAAGCTGGCGGGGGGGGGGGGGGGAGAGGCTGAATCCTTCTTTGCCCTCCTTGTACATTTTTCTGTATGTTTGGAATCTGAAAAAATGAAAGACATAACTTATTAATGTTTGTATTTTGCATTTTTAGGCCAAAATTTTGGGAAAACTTGACTAATCCACTCTTTGGAACCCTTCCTCCACCTTGTGAGACATCTGAGGTATGTAGTTCCCAGGGAAAGCAACAGTTTTGCTGCTGTTTGTATTCTTTAATTATAGTTCCCTTAGTGAAGAAGATAGCTTAAAAATTGCAAAAAAATTAAAAAGTAAGATTGTATATTCTGATGAAGAGTGCTTTGATATTTTAAAAAGACATTATCAGTTAATCAGACAGCATCTTTTAAAACGCCATGGAAAATACATGTTAAAAGAAATGCAGAAAACACCATCTCAGAAGATGCCTTCTGTCTTCACTTTCACATACAAGAGAGAATGCTTCTTCCTATACAGTGCTTGCTGTGAAATCTATTTGTTGTTATTTTCTATCAAGTTGGTTTCAAATTATTTATTTATTTATTTATTTTTATTTACAGTATTTATACTTCACCCTTCAGCCCTAAAAGCTCTCATGATGACCCTGTGAACCTCTAAGAGTCCTACTCATTAGCAACATTGTGCATGACTTGCAAACACAGATCCATGGCTTCCTTGATTGAATCAATCTATATGTAATGTGGGCGTCTCCTCATCTTGTGATATGTCCAAAATGCAGTAACCTACATTTACTCATTTTGGCTTCTAATGATAGTTCAAGCATGTTTTCTTCTTGGATCCATTTATTTGTCTTTTTTGTAAGTCCATGGTGGTCTCTTCATCCCAGCTTTCATCACTGTCTTCCTTGAAGCCAAAATGGCTAAACTAAGGCTATTGTACTTTGGACATATCATGAGATGATGTAACCCATTAGAAAAGTCAATAATGGCCCATTTTAGATTGGCAAAAAGAGGTGTATTGATGGTTGCATGAAAGCCCAGCCTTTAGATGAGAAAAAGGGAAAGTGTGCTATGAAAACACTATTTTGGAGTTTTAAGGGAGAAGAAGCGCCTTTAAAAAATAGCTTGATTTCCCCACTACTTTTTTAAAAAGGGCGCAACATTGCTATTGCATCTAAAGGCTAAGGTGTAGTTGCACGGCTAAATGGGGCTCTGTCTCTTTAAATCACCCATTTAAAGGCAGCGATACAGGTGCGGATCATAATGGATCGTGGGTTGGGAGCATGCGTTGTGTGGACTTCACTTCTAATTAAAACGCTCAATGCCCTGCAGGTGTAAAAGCTGGGGTTTAACCGCGAAGTTTTTTAAAGCTCCCAAACCCTAGCTCCACTCCTAATCCGAACCCTAGACATGCGCAGTAGGGACTCTGGGATGCCGTTGCTATTATTCTACTGTGGATAACATGTCAATTCATTCACAAAATAAAGAGGTTCATTCATGATGCACCAGTGCAATGGCACAATTTAAAAAGGCGGAGGAAACGCAATGATAATTTGACGGATCCTCATAAGTATACATTTGTCCTGCGCAACTGCGCAGGTTTTCCAGCTGCCAGCTGCGAACTGCGCAATTGCGCAATTCGCAGCCGGCAATGATAATTTGACTGTATGGTGTAACTACGTTTGCGCAGTTCGCAAACCTGCGCAGTTGTTCAGGACAAATGTATACTTATGAGGATCCGTCAAATTATCATTGTGTTTCCTCTGCCTTTTTAAACTGTGCCATTGCACTGGTGCATCATGAATGAACCCCTTTATTTTGTGAATGAATTGACATGTTATCCACAGTAGAATAACAGTAACGGCATCCCAGAGTCCCTACTGCGCATGTCTAGGGTTCGGATTAGGGGTGGAGCTAGGGTTTGGGAGCTTTAAAAAACTTCGCGGTTAAATCCCAGCTTTTACACCTGCAGGGCATTGAGGAATTGCGCAGTTCACAGCCAGCAAGGAAAAAAAATTTAAAGGTTCACCGCGGCTAAAAGCCGCGTTCATTGCCTCCCATGTAGCTGTTCCGCCTGTGTTTGTAGCGTTCTGACCGCTTCCCATGTAGCTGCTGAGCCACAGAAAAGATTTCAGATAAGTCGTTCCCACACCCCTCAGTCTAGCTGCCCTGTACCTTTTAAATGCACACCTGGGGCTTGCAGTCTAGCTGCTGAGCATTAAGGTAAAGGCAACTTCATGTCACACTTTCCTGCCAATCTAAAAAGCCCCAATGTTGGTTAGAATGGAAAACAGAAGAAAAAGACCACATTACAGGTGGATACATTCACTCAAGGAATCCCTGAGTTGCATGTCTCAATGCAACCCTTGAAACTCAACACTCTTGGGAGGGATTAATGCGCATACAAATCAATCCCTCAGGTCTAAAATATCTAGGGGTCACCATCATGAGAGATATCCCTCAGTTTATCCCTCGCAATTACAATCCAATCACTAAGTGGATTAAATCAAAAATGGCCCATTGGAGGTCACTTCATTTATCCCTTTTGGGTAAAGTTGCTTTAGTTAAATCCTTCATACTGCCAAAACTATTGTTTCTTTTTCAAGCAGTTCCCTTGAGACCACCGAACTCATACTTTAAATGCTGGAACAAGTTGTTGGACTCCCCAGTTTTTAATGGGAAATGCCCACGCTTCTCAAAAGCAGTTAAACATTCTAAAACTGGATATGGGGAGTTGTCACTTCCAAAACTTGATCTTTACTTTGAAGCTTCTCAGCTGAGTCAGATCACCCAGTTGATTAGCAGAAATAGTCTGACTAATTGGGTAGATATTGAAATCAACAGTGTATCCCCTGCTATCTTTGATCAGTTTTTTTCAGAATCTATATATAAATTCACTAAAATTTGTAATAACCCTTTTTTACTCACTTGTGGAAGAAATGGAGGCATATCTTGGCCACCTACCCCTCCCCTCTACGGCTTTTTATTACCCATCCTCTTTTCCAGACTCCAGAAAAATATGCACAGTTTCGAGATTGGGAGGTACATGGTCTGTATACGGTTAAGGACCTGTTTCATAATGGGACAACTGTCACAACAGAGCAACTAACCAACGCTCTGGGCCCTATTCATGAGAACTGGTATCATATAATACAGATACAGTTATTCTTAAAGAAACTTATTCAGAAACAGGAATACCCTCACCCACTTACTTTTTTTGAAAACATGTGTGTCTCTCCGGGTATATATTCCAAAGGCCAAACTGCATGCATATATAATTGTCTTTTAGAAGAAACATTTGGGAACTCAGCACTCCATAAGACAGGATGGGAAGCAGAACTTTCCCTTTCAATTGATAGTAAGAGCTGGGGAAAAATATGGACTCATTTACCATTTAAAACTAGGTCTATTGCCATTAAAGAAAATACCCTCAAGTTGGTCCATCAATGGTACCTTACCCCAGTTAAACTGGCTCGTATGTCTACCAATGCTAATCCAAAATGTTGGAGGGGATGTGAAGGTAGGGGAACTTTTGTACATATGTGGCTGGACTGTCCCTTGGTGCATGAATACTGGATAGAAATTTTACAACTGATCTCCAAGATCACTAAACAAAGTATACAATTATCACCACTCCTCCTGTTCTCCATTTTTATGGATGAAAATAAAGCACTGCAACATAAAGAACTCATCAGTTTCCTTTTGGCTGTCGCCAGGCTTGAGATAGCCAAGAACTGGAAAACTGGAAAGTTTAATATTGCAGGATGGTGGACTAGACGCTGGGACTTGTGGTCAATGGAGAAGATTGCAGATAATAACAATAGAGCAAGAGGTTTACACTCTGGATTGAATTTTCATAAGATTTGGCACCCACATATTGAATATATGCAACAGGATTTACTCTCTAGACACCCTCCAATATTAGCTAAATTTTTATGGAAAGATGTCTTTCAAGATCTTTGAATACACCTCTTGTTTATAATCTTTAGAACATTAGCTGGGTTAATGTATTTTATTCATTGTTGTTTTGGTACACCGCTTGTTGTCTGTTGTTCTGTTTTCGAATGTATTAATAAATTATATATTTTTTTAAAAAAAGGAATCCCTGAGTTGCCAAACCCTGATCAGGGTTGATGATCGGAGCTTATGGAGGTTCTCATCCATAAGGTTGTTCAAAACAAAGCCAGCTCAATGGCAGTTAACAACAAGAGAAACGCTTGATGTAGGAAAAGTGATTTAAATTTTGTTTAGAAGTTTAACATAGGCTTTTATTCAGGACATTCTTAACATTCTTAAGATGTTCTGTAAGGAAGAGTGTTGGCAGTTGTCCCTTAAATATGCTGTGATCATCTAGGGTATTGAGATATCTGGTCCTTTATTAAGGATTGTATCATCTGTCCTATGTTAGAAGACTTTTATTATTTATTGCTCATGACATAATGTTATGTTTCTCTTTTCTTGAATGAAAGGTGATGGCAGAGTGCTTTTTTGTGTGTGAGTGCTCCTGCCTGCAGGAAAAGTGGACTATAGTGTTATACAAGGAAAATAAATCTTACACATGACAGAACACTTCTTGTTTCTTTGTGTACCTCCTACCCAGTTCTATGCAGGCTCCATTTGTATCAGTGCTGTGCTTGGTAGAAACAGTTGGAAGCATTCCCAAGTAATTTTGGTTTCAATCCTTCTGTGTGAGAGATTGTGGAGACAGTGCTATTAGGATGATCTTTTCCCATTTTCTCTTTGTAGCTGAGTGTCCTGGACACCTGTGCCTTGATAATGAAAATAATTTGTCTTGAGATCTACTCTGTGGTCAAGTAAGTATCACAATAAGCATTTTCCACAAGGCATGAATTCCAGTGGTCCATCATGTACTGCTCTCACTCCTTTCTCCTATGTGTTTGTGTGAGTGTTTTGACTTTCACAAAAGTTTTGACTTTCACTTTCAAATCAAAAAACATTTCCTGTCTTGTCTGAACTTGGAGGAACTGTGTCTTCAGACTGTATGTAACCTTTAAGAAGCCAGAACTTCGTTTGTGTTTTTATATTGATTTTAAGCTGTTTTGAAGAACCTTATCAAGGTGGAGGGGAGGAATATAAGTTTTAAGATGCATAAAGAGAGGACAGGACGCACTGTCATGCGATTGACCATCATACATTTCGACTAAGGGGGAGACAGAAGGAGGAAAAAATGTAATCCACATTTGCAGGAACAGGAGATGTAATGATATCAAGAGTTTAATGGCTAAATGCAATTTCATAGTCATAGGATGTTTTTAGATGAAGTGTTCTTGATTCTCTCCTTCCTAGAGCTAAAGATGGACAGTGTAAGAAAAGCTTTCTTGGCTCTGATAAAAGATCCATCTTAGACCAGCCAACTCTTCCAAGCTAAATGCTTTGAGAAGATCACACACAGGTCCTTTACTTCTCTGTGTCCCCTAGTAATTTGGCATTTAGTATCAGGTTTGTTTCAGTAGATTGTCAGGTTCAACTTCAAAAGCCAGCTGACCTTATTTGACCAAAAGTGCAGATGCCAAGGGAGAAGTTAACTCTGTTCCCCTTCTGTCTTTAAAATAAGAAGCACCAGAAGCCAGCAAATCCCTAGTCTCTCCTCAGACCCAAGGATCTTGCTGGTGCTGCCCAGAAAACATGGGCTGGGCCAAATCAGTGTGCCAGATCCCTTTGAAGTATATTTGTACATGAAAGGATACTAACCAGATTCCCATCAATGATGGCCCATGCTAATTCTGTTTATCTAAGACAGTGGTTCTTAATGTTTCACATTACAGATGCTTTGGAGTTCTAGGAATCCCAGCCAGCATGACTAATGCGAGGGATTGTGGGAGTTGAAGCTCATAATATGTGGGGAGGGGGCAAAAGTTGGAGAACCACTTACCTAAAAGGGAACAACTTGCAGGAGGATCTGGTTGGGAAAAATGTCTTTCTTTGAAGAAGGTAGCTCAAGGGAATAGTGAATGAAGTCTTGTTCTTAGGACCTGCCAGGTAAGGCTGTTTCTAGATCACATAATTCTAAATTTATAGATAGCCTGCATGTGGTGCTTTGAGTGTTGGACTAGGACTCTGAAGACCAGGGTTTGAACCCCCGCTCAGCCATGGAAACCCACTGGGTGACCTTGTGCAGGTCCCACTCATTCAGCCTCAGAAAAATGCGAAGGTAAACCCTCTTTGAATAATCTTGCCAAAAAAACCTTGTGATGCTTCACCTTGGTGTCACCATAAAGCAGAAATGACTTGAAAGCACACAACACACACACACCATACCAATTCCAAACATACTGATTTCCCAAAGCTGGTGCTCTATAGATGTGTTGGGTTACAGCTCTTATGAACATTTTCCCCATGAGTATGGAGTTTCATAGAACAACATTCCCCAACTGATTTTCCCCAGAAACTTTATCTCCTTTTAAACCATATAAATTAGTGTCTTCAGACACACCATATGGCAAAAGTATCTTTTAGCATCCTTGTGGGTGTGTATAAGTTCTCTTTAAATATTTTTGTCATTTTTTAACACAGTTTTGATATATTGGCTTGTAGCCTTGATATTGTTTCATGTGGTGGAGAGGGAGTGTTTGTGCAAATATGAGGAGGAGACTGAAAGAGCTCCCAACTTTGCTTTTGTGCACAGGGGTTCTTTGGACCAGTCACTGAAAGATACACTTAACAAGTTTTCCACAGAGAAGAGATTTGCTTACTGGTCAGGCTACGTGAAGTCCTTGGCATTGTATGTGGCAGAGACAGAAGGCATTGGGTGCACCTCTGTGACAGAGTACCAGATGCTGATCTCAGCATGGCGGATGATGCTCATCGTCTCTGCCAGCCACGTAAGGACTTTTGTATGTCTTGTTATTTAAACCCAGATGTTTAAGGGGTGGAGAAGTGAAAGAGAGAATAAATCCCAACATAGTGGCCTAAAAAATTTAGTCTGTGTAGCACAATTGAAGATAACTGACATATCTTGTTAACATGCAGGGGAGCTGTGTTGTCCATTTAGTAAATTGAAGCAAAAATCCACCAAACGGTGATACCTTTATTGGCCAAATAAATGCATAATATTCGAGGGGGTATTCAAAAGTTTTAATGATCACCTTTTTAAAAAATTGACAGAAAGTTTGATTTGTAGTTGTTAACTTATCTCTATGTAGTCACTGTCTAGATTTATCCCCCCCCCCCCCCCCCGTATCTTGACCCTCCAAATACTGAAATTGTAGAAACCTGCAGATTGCGCCTGATGAGGATTTTACACTTTAGTCACTTCTGACACAGCCAGTCACAGAAATAAAGTACGCAATGAGCTGATTTTCTCAGCAACGTGCACTTAGGGACCAATGATGACACTGATCAAATTTCATCAGTATGCCATAATAACTTCTGGGTGACAATTATTACTTTACGATAACCCCTCATAAGGCGCAATCTGCAGACTTCCACAATATCAGGTATTCGGAGGGTCAAGAGATGCTGGGAAAAATGTATAAATCTAGATAGTGACTACATAGAGATAAGTTAACAACTACCAATCAAAACAAACTTTCTGGCAATTTTTTAAAAGCTGAGTTTCTCTTACCTGGAATTCCAAAATCTGAAATATTCAAAAATCCAAAATTGTCTACACAGGTGGCTGAAAGAGTGATATCTTTGCTTTCTGATGGTTCAGTGTATGCAAACTTTGTTCCATGCACATAATTATTAAAAATTATGTGTGTAAAATTACTTTTGGACTATGGTTATAAGGTGTATACAAAACATAAATGAATTTCTTGTTCAGACCTGGGTCCCATCTACAAGGTGTCTCATTAAGTATATGCAGATATTCCAAAATTCAAAAAACCCAGACATCCAAAACACTTCTGGCCCCAAACATTTTGGATAAGGAAAAAGGACTCAATATGTATGTGAATGAACAATGCAAGTAGCTTGTCCTGTAGAAAATTCCAGAATTATTACATACTGGAAACAGTTAAGTGCAGGATGACTGAAAGGTACTGGATACCTCATGAGTCTGATGTCTTGTTTATAGGTGAGCTTTCCCTAGGTTGTTCCATCCTTGTGCTTGAACTAGTTTCTATAATTTCCAGTCGGTTTAGTCATTGGCTATGCTGATTGTGGAAGCTGAGGGTTGTTGTTAAACACATTAAAAGAATGCTGTTGTGGAAGTTTATAACATCATACCTGAAGAAAGAGAGAGATTTTCCTTGATGGATCAAGATTCAGGACAAAGAAAAATTCTCTAGAACATGGTGGTTATTAGGCAGCCATCTTAGTGGAACCAGGTTTTGATAGCCCAAATGTTACAACAGTTGGTTAGCCATAGGTACCGATTGCTCGATGTACAATGAATCTAAACAAAAATATTTTGATGTTTTGATTGTGTCTGAAAGAAATAAAAGATTTGTTAGCAGTTTTAATTATGGACTTTGCCCTCCCCAGGCTGACCTTATGCACTTGTCTGACTCAGAGATCCAGCAACTGTTCCTGGATGTTTTGAGTGGGACCAAGACTTTGGTGAGTGTTTATATTTTAACCTTTAAAGAACTGTTATTCTCAAAATGGATTGGATAGACTGGTGTTCAGCTTTCAGTAGGTACTTTGCCTCCTGAAGTTTGACTTGAGATTTTTCTTCGTTGCCTAAATTAAGAAAATCCAGCAGCAGCATCTGGTTTTTTTGTGGATTAGATGCTCTGTCGGCAGTCTTAAAGATATAAAATATAAGAAAGTTCTCAGAGTAATTAGACATTGGATGGACAATAGAATCATAGAATCATAGAGTTGGAAGAGACCACAAGGGCCATCCAGTCCAACCCCCTGCCGTGCAGGAACTCCAAGTCAAAGCATCCCTGACAGATGGCCATCCAGCCTCTGCTTAAAGACCCCTAAGGAAGGAGACTCCACTACACTCCGAGGGAGTGTGTTCCACTGTCGAACAGCCCTTACTGTCAGGAAGTTCCTCCTAATGTTGAGGTGGAATCTCTTTTCCTGCAGTTTGCATCCATTGTTCCGCGTTCTAGTCTCTGCAGCAGCAGAAAACAAGCTTGCTCCCTCCTCAATATGACATCCCTTCAAATATTTAAACAGGGCTATCATATCACCTCTTAACCTTCTCTTCTCCAGGCTGAACATCCCCAGCTCCCTAAGGCGTTCTTCATAGGGCAAGGTTTCCAGACCCTTCACCATCTTAGTTGCCCTCCTTTGGACATGCTCCAGTTTCTCCACATCTTTTTTGAATTGTGGTGCCCAGAACTGGACACAGTATTCCAGGTGGGGCCTGACCAAAGCAGAATAGAGTGGCACTATAACTTCCCTTGATCTAGAAACTATACTTCTATTGATGCAGCCTAAAATTGCATTGGCTTTTTTAGCTGCCACATCACACTGTTGACTCATGTTCAGCTTATGGTCTACTTGGATTCCTAGATCCCTTTCACATGTGGTCTCATTCAGCCAGGTGTCCCCCATCCTATATCTGTGCATTTCATTTTTCCGCCCTAAGTGCAGAACCTTACATTTCTTCGCATTGAATTTCATTTTGTTAGCACTGGCCCAGCTTTCTAGTCTATTCAGGTCATTTTGAATTTTGATCCTGTCCTCTGGGGTATTAGCTACTCCTCCCAGTTTAGTGTCATCTGCAAATTTGATAAGTATGCCCCCAATTCTGTCATCCAAATCGTTAATAAAGATGTTGAATAGCACTGGGCCCAGGACAGAACCCTGTGGGACCCCACTGGTCACTTCTCTCCAGGATGAAAAGGAGCCATTGTTGAGCACCCTTTGAGTTCGGCCAGTCAACCAATTACAAATCCATGTAACAGTTAACTTGTCTATCCCATATTTTGCAAGCTTGTTTGCAAGAATGTCATGGGGAACCTTGTCAAAGGCCTTACTGAAATCGAGGTATACTATATCCACAGCATTCCCTTCATCTACCAAGCTGGTAATTTTATCAAAAAAAGAGATCAGGTTTGTTTGGCATGACTTGTTTCTCTGAAACCCATGTTGGCTTTTTGTGATTATGGTATTGGCCTCTAAGTGTTCACAGACTCTCTGCTTAATGATCTGCTCTAGAACCTTTCCTGGAATTGATGTCAGACTAACTGGACGATAATTGTTGGGATCCTCTTTTTTTCCCTTTTTGAAGATGGGGACAACATTTGCCCTCCTCCAGTCTGCTGGGACTTCTCCTGTTCTCCAAGAGTTCTCAAAGATTATTGCCAATGGCTCTGATATTACATTTGCCAGTTCTTTTAATACTCTAGGATGTAGTTCATCTGGTCCTGGAGATTTATATTCATTTAGGTTAACCAGGTATTCCTGTACTACCTCTTTACTTATTCTGTGCTGAATTTCCTCTATTCTGTCTCCTGTTCCATTATCCTTAGGTTGAGCACCCTTTGCCTTTTCTGAGAAGACTGAAGCAAAGAAGGTGTTGAGTAATTCTGCCTTTTCTCTGTCCCCTGTTAGCATTTTGCCATCTTCTGCACGCAGTGGCCCCACTGTTTCCTTCTTCTTCCTTTTGCTGCGGACATATCCAAAAAAGCCCTTTTTATTGTTCTTAACCTCTCTAGCAAGCCTGAGTTCATTCTGCGCTTTAGCTTTTCTGACTTTACCCCTACATGTGCTGGCTATTTGTTTGAATTCCTCTTTCGTGATTTCTCCATTTTTCCATTTCTTATACATGTTCCATTTAAAACTTAGCTCATTTGAAAGTTCCTTAGTCATCCATCCTGGCTTCTTGAGACATCTTCCATTTTTCTTCCTCATTGGAACTGTTTGAAATTGTGCCTTCAATATCTCCCTTTTGAGAAACTCCCATCCGTCTTGAACTCCCTTTTCTTTTAGTATTCCTGACCATGGGATCACTCCCAGTATTTCTCTAAGTTTATTGAAATTAGCTCTCCTAAAGTCTAGAGTGCGTGTCTGACTATGCCTAGCTTCTCCCTTCCACTGTATTACAAACTCCAGGAGAACATGGTCACTTCCACCTAAGGATCCAACCACTTGCACCCCATCAACTAGGTCTTCCCTGTTGGTTAAGATCAGATCTAAAATGGCTGATCCCCTTGTTGCCTCTTCCACCTTTTGGACAATGAAATTGTCTTCCAGGCAAGTGAGGAATTTGCTAGACTTTGAGGATTTGGCTGAGTTTGACTTCCAGCAAATATCAGGATAGTTGAAGTCACCCATCACTACTACATCTCTCTTTTCTGAGTATGTGATTATCTGTTCTAGAAAGGCATCATCCAATTCCTCTGCCTGAGTCGGGGGTCTGTAGTAGACTCCCACAGTAACATCCCTGTTATTTCCCTCTCCTTTAATTTTTATCCAGATGCTCTCCACCTGGCTTCCAGTATTGCCTTCCTGCATCTCTTCACTGGTGTAAATATCCCTGACATATAATGCTATTCCTCCTCCTTTCCTGCTTGGCCTGTTTCTCTTAAAAAGGTTATACCCCTCTATTTCTACATTCCAATCATGAGACTCATCCCACCAGGTTTCAGTGATGCCTATTATATCATATTTCCCTTGTTGTGCTAGGAGTTCAAGTTCATTTTTGAACATCTTACTCATTGGAAAGCAAGTTACAAGACAAGGCTTATGAGTTTTCCCCACATCCTTCAGTTGTATGTCTTGGTACAAAAAATATTTGCAGTTCATATTGATCCTTAGTCAACACAAGTGACAAGCATATCTACATTTTTTGAGCTGATTCGGTGTGGATGGAGAGTCAAATACTTAAATCACTCTTTTCCCACATTCATAGGATTTTTTTTCCTTCCTCATTCCTTCTGAAGAGACTTTAAAGCATTCATTATGTTCCATGAGATTTCATCTTGTTATGTGCCTTAAAGAAAACTCAAGCTTATAGTAACCCTGTCATAGGGTTTTGTTGGCATGATTTCTGCAGGGATGGGTTGTCATTGAGGCTGAGATAATGTGACTTGTTTAAGGTTACCCAGGGAGTTTCCATGGTGGACCAGGATTTGAACCAATTTCCAGATTTCTAACCAACAATCCTGGCTCTACTGTGAGATTTATTGCTTCTTCATTTTCCATTTAGGTTATATATAAATGACTGACATAATGTAGAAATTTTTGTCCTAATGATATTTGGGATACATAAAACATAAAATTCTGTTTACTTAGCTTTCTGGGTATTTTTTGGGTACTGGCATTGGAACTTTGTAAGATTCTCTCTTGGGATTACCGAATAGCCAATATTATATTAGAAAGTAATTTTGAAATATTGCCACTTTATAAAAATTAATCTTTCAACAGTTGCTGGTTTCTACATCAGTGTGCTGTTTACAGCTGGGATCCATGCTATGCACGCTTCTGTTAATTCTGTTGAGACAGTGGAAGAGGTATGTGCAATGGGGAAATACCTAGTGGATGCTTTATATACAAAGATTTGCAGTTCAGCATCCTCCATTTTCTGGTCAGGCTGGGAAAAATAACCATCAGAATCCCTCAGGAGTTGCTGTATGTCATTGTGATTTCGACAGTACTGACTTATATGTGCTAATGGTACACTTCATTATAAAGTTACAGTACTTCTTCTGTTTATAGAGATTCTATTAGAATCAGCTGAAGAGTATAATAAATTGGGGTGAGCTGGTTTGTTCCTATAGCTTGAGAAGCAAAATATTATGAGGTACTGGGGGATTTAAAAAATGATTGCTCCAGCAAAAAAGATAGCATTCTGCAATGTTTATTTATTACTTAAAATATGTCAATCTACATATTAATGATGCTGGAGTGATATATTGAATGACATGTTATGTGTGACTTAAATGGTGTCAAGAAATTAGGGCCAAACATAATTTCTGTTATTTACTTTCATGTTTCTAAGGTTTTTCTACAAGACTGAATGTATAAATGAAAACAAAGAAATGCAAATATATCTGATGTTCCCTGTTTATTAAATGAGAATATTTTCAAGATTCTCATTATTCATAGGATTATAAAATGTTGATGAACAGTTTGGTCTGTCAGATTTGTTTCCTGCCTCACCATTGTCACCTTCATGTTGTCTAATGCAAAAATGGCTGCTACTGTACCATTGCACAAAACAGTGTGAGTTAAAGAATAAAATGGCTTAATGGAGCATAGTTCTCATCTTCCCATCCCAAAGCTGGTAGCTGAAAATCTGTGATAAACGCTGTGATTATGTGTAGGTACTAGATTTGGGCCTTCTCTTTGCTCAAGGTTCGTAGTGATCACTGTTATTATGTGCTTTTAAGTCAACTCTGAATTATGGTAACTCTATCATAGGGATTTCTTGGCATGATTTCTTTAGTGGAGATTTTCCATTCTGCTTGTTTGAAGCTGAGAGAGTATGACTTGCCCAGGGTCACCAAGTAGGTTTCCATGACTGAGCAGGCAGGTGAACCCTGGTCACTTAGAGCCCAGTCCACACAGTCTCTCCCAGAGTGAAAAATTAAGAGCTACAATGAAAATGGTGATTAATGAATGTTAAAAGAAGGCATCTTTCTTTCAGAGACGATAAATGAACCACTAAAACTTTGCTTTTCCAAGTATTTTCTATTTTTTTTTCAAGTATTTTTCCAGAAGCCTCAGCTGGCAGATCAAACAGTCAGCAATTCTGAGAGTTGGCTGAAAGTTTGAAAACAACTGTTCTAGAACTGCTCTTCTCAAATTCATAGCACAAAATTTGGTCATACTAGCTCAGGATTATAGTTCAAGATATCAGCAGGCTAGGCAGCAGGCTGGGGAAGGTGGTCATGGATGGACTAGAACTACTGCACAAGCTTCTGGAATTGAACTTCTTTGGAGCCACCCTGAGGAACCTCACTGTTGCCTTCACCATTGTTCTTTAGTGAACACCATTGTTCTCTGTGTAGCCCATGAGGTTTTGTTTGGCACAGAGTGGGAAAAGACATGATGTGCTATAATAAGGTTTTTAAGAGCTTCTCTCTCTCTCTCTTTCTCTTTTTGCTCCCTTCTATTTCTATTGTCAGCGAGTTGGGCTGTGTGGATAAAATCATAAATTCCTTGATGCAGATCCTGGATGGAGTGCTCCAGGCTGACCCGCTGATGATGGAGAAGACCAAAGCCAAAGTTTTCTCTGCACTGATCACAGTCCTCCAGATTAAAGAGATGAAAGGTAAAAAGCTGCATTTGGAGAAGTCATGAGGAGATGAATTTCCATCACACTCTTTAATATTACTTCCAACAAATAGGGAAGGAGCTACCATGGAAACCTCCAAAATGGCTGGGAAAGAGCTTGGCAGCATTGGCCATATTTTTTTAATATTTATTTATTTATACCCCGCTCTTCAGCCCTAAAGACTATCAGAGCGGCTTACAATTATTATTTTTTAAGATGGTTCCCTGCCCTCAGGCTTACAATCTAAAAGACACTACACAAAAGGAGAAGGGAATGGTGATGGGGAAGGGGATCAGGTCCAGCAGTTGTTTTCTCCCTCTGACGCCTGGACCAAGGCAGATGGACTGGAGGGAGGGCTCGGCTTCTTAATCTAGGCCTGATGGAGTTTGGCCTCTCCTTTCACTCCCTCCTAGGCAACCAGATAGTGTTGTCATGAAGGGAGGGCTCTTCAACTTGAGGCCAGGCCGGATGGTGCTGCTAGGCCTCTTTCACTTCCTTCTAGGTGGCCAGATGATGTCTTCAGGAGGGAGGGCTGTTCAATTTGAGGCCAGGCTGGATGGTGCTGCTAGGCCTCTTTCACTCCCTTCAAAGTGGCCAAATGATGTCTTCAGTAGGGAGGGCTCTTCAACTTGAGGCCTGGCCAGATGGTGCTGCTAGGTCTCTTTCACTCCCTTCTAGATGGCCAGATGATGTCTTCAGTAGAGAGGGCTCTTCAACTTGAGGCCGGGCTGGATGGTGCTGCTAGGCCTCTTTCACTCCCTTCTAGGTGGCCAGATGATGTCTTCAGGAGGGAGGGCTCTTTAAGTTGAGGCCAGGCTGGATGGTGCTGCTAGGCCTCTTTCACTCCCTTCAAAGTGGCCAGATGATGTCTTCAGTATTTATTCGTTTCCTCCAAGGTGAGACCTTTGAGAAGGTTTTCGACTCCCCCAGTGGCTCCTGAGATGTTCTCCCCAAACCATAAGACTGCTGTTTAAATCATGTGGCAGCAATGTGTGCTGTGCTGTTGTTTTAAATATGTTTTAAACTGTTGTATCTATGTGCTTTCAAATAGATTTGTTTGTTTAATTGATTTTAACTTTGGTAAAATAAGATTTTAGCTGGACTTTATTTTAAATTTTTGTAAATAAATAAATAAAATAAATAAATTTTATTTCTAGTCCACCCCTCTGAACAAAGCAATTGGGACGGATTACAACAGAAGTTAAAAACATAACAGATTAAAATATTCCCGTCCATCCCCACCTCTCCCCTTAAAAAAGGATTAAATCAAACTATAGATTAAAATATATACAATAAAAACAGGTGCAATGGGTTAGGCCAAAAATGCCTAGACAAGGATTTCTAGCTCTAGTAGAGAAAGAGCACACAGGCGGAGGTTGGGGAGGTCTATACCCTGATTTAGAGCTGGGGGTATTAAACTAGTGTCTGGGAAGGCCTGCCGGAAGAGATGCTTCTTTAAAGCTTTCTTGAAGCCATTGATGGAAGTTATAAGACGCATCTCATCCGGCAGGTCATTCCACAGCTTGGGGGCGACTGCAGAAAAGGCCCTCTGGGAGGTCTGCACTAACCTGATCTTCATGGGCTGTAGTAGGTTCCTCCCAGAGGACCGGACAGTATGGGGAGGTTCATACGGGAGGAGGCGGTCCCTTAGATAAGATGAACCCAAGCCATGTAGGGCTTTAAAGGTTAAAACCAACACCTTGTGCTGTGCCCGGAAACTGATTGGAAGCCAGGAGAGCTTTAAGCACAGGTGTTATAAGCTCTCTCCTGGATGTTCCTATAATAGGTCTGGCTGCCATGTTCTGGACCATTTGTAGTTTCCGGATTAAGCACAAGGGTAGCCCCAGGTAGAGTGCGTTGCAGTAGTCCAACCGTGAGGTTACCAGAGCATGTACCACAGTTTCCAGGTCCCTCATCTCCAGGAAAGGGCACAGTTGGCGTATCAGCCAAAGCTGATAACAAGCACTCCTGACTGTCGCATTCACCTGACTAGTCATGTGAAGCGACGGGTCAAGAAGTACCCCCAGACTGCGAGCAGAGTCCTTCGAGGAGAGTGTGACTCCATCGAGGACTGGAAGTTGTATTCCCAGATCTGATTTCGGACCTGTGACCATGAGTACCTCCGTTTTGTCTGGATTTAATTTCAATTTGTTTTCCCTCACCCGGTCCATTACCGCCGCAAGGCAGTCATTGAGAGGAGAGATGCCATCTGAAGTCTGAGTAGACGATCTGGTCATGGAGAGGTATATCTGAGTGTCATCAGTGTACTGAAGACACTTGAGCTCCATGCTTCCGAATGATCTCACCCAGCAGCTTCATATAGATATTAAATAGCATCGGGGACAGGATGGTGCCCTGAGGGATGCCACAATTAAGCTCAGTTTTAGAAGAGCAACTGTCCCCAAGCCTCACCCTTTGGTACCTACCAGAGAGAAAGGACCGGAACCACCGGAGCGTGGTGCCACCGATCCCCAACTCTCTTAGTCGATTCAAAAGGATGGCATGATCGGTTGTGTCAAAGGTTGCTGAGAGATCCAAGAGCATTAACAGGGTCACACTACCCCTGTCGATGCTCAAGCGGATTTCATCACTCAGAGCAACCTTGGCTGTCTCCACTCCAAATCCTGCCCTGAAACTGGTTTGACATGGATCTAGAGTTGGGAGGCGACTGCTCTCTCGATCACTTTGCTGAGGAAAGGCAGCAAGGACACTGGTCTGTAGTTGTTTCTATCCAGGGGATCAAGAGAAGGTTTCTTCAGGAGGGGCTTCACAGCTGCCTCCTTCAGAGAAGATGGAACAGTGCCTTCCCTGAGAGACGCATTGATCACATCCCGAAGGAATATTCTCAATACGTCCCCTCCCTGGACGACCAGCCAAGATGGCCCCGGATCGAGAGAGCAAGTCGTCTTCCTCACACATCCAAGGAGCTTGTCCACATCATCGGTACTCACAGATTGAAATTCATCCAGTAAACTGACAGCAACGGAGTTACTGGACACCTCACTAATGGGCACTGAATAAATATTGGCGTCCAAGTCGGCTCTGATCCAAGAGATTTTGCCTGCAAAGCGGATATTAAAACGCCTCACAGCAGGCTGTCGTGGGTTCTAGTAAGGGATTTGGCGCAGGAGGTACCTGCGTCAGCTCCCCCACCACCCTGAACAGCTCTGCTGGGAAGGACTCTGCAGACGCGATACGTGCGGAGCAGAGAGATCTCCGCGCTGTACGTAAGGCCTTACCATAGCTGCGAAGATGCAGTCTATAGCAAGCTCTGTCAGATGGGAAGCGAGTCTTTCGCCATTCGCACTCTAGTTGTTGTCCAACCCGCTTCATCTTCCTGAGATCTTCTGTGTACCAGGATTTTCGATTCGGAGCAGGTTGGAAAGGACGCTCAGGAGCAATTGTGTTGATAGACCTGGAGACATCACAGTTCCATGTGTCAACCAAGGCTTCAACAGAATCACCAGGATTCCCAACCAGCAAACCCTCTAGGGCTTTCTGGAAACTGATTGGTTCCATGAGCCGTCGAGGGCCGACCATTTTAATAGGTCCACCACCCCCAGGGGGATGGACAGTGGCTCTTAGTTCCAGTTTGACCAGGAAATGGTCCGTCCATGGTAGCGCAGAGGTCTTAGTTACCTCAGCCCACGGATACTCCTGTTCCGTACTAAAAACCCCATCGAGCGTATGACCTGCACAATGAGTAGGCCCGTTGACCAATTGGGAAAGGTTCATGGCTGCCATGGAATCCATGAACTCCCGAGTTGCTCCAGATAGTTCAAATAAGCTGGTTTCAAGAGGGATGTTGAAGTCACCCAGAACCAAAAGTCTGGGTGACTCCAACAACAATCCAGAAACCAGCTGAGTCAACTCGGTCAGGGAGACTGCTAGACAACAGGGTAGTCGGTATACTAGCAGAATCCCCAAACTATCCCTGGTCTTCAGGCTCAGGTACACACACTCGATGTGGGCTATTTTCCGGACAGGTTTCCTGATCAAGGTCAAGTTGGTTTTATGGACTATGGCCACACACACACCCCGCCCACTTTCCCTTATCTGCTCACTAACTGTGTAACCGGCTGGGAGAGCCTGCGCCCACGTGGCAACACTGGCATCGCCCAGCCAGGTCTCAGTGAAACATGCCAGGCCAGCCTGTTCGTCCACTAGAAGGTCGTGGATAATATGAGTCTTACCTTTGGCCAACCTAACTTTACAAAGGAGCAGATTAAGGGATTGTGGTGCGGTTGGTACGCTCTCCATCCTATTCTGGGAAGCAGAGTGGGCTGAAGAAGGGATAGATGCCAAACATCGATCCCTTCTTCTTTGTAAAATTTCCCCACTCTGTTACCGCCATATCTTCCCAGTCCCCACACTACCTCAATATTTGCCCCCCGACCCAGCCCGGCTACATCGTCAGCAAAATGCTGGAAAGAGTCCAGATACACCGCTAGACAAAAAGAAAGCAAAGGAATCCTGCAAAAAGCTAAGCCTAGTCTCATCATAAAAAGCACAATGAATTACAATGAGGAGTTCTCAACTTTATAAGCCCTGTGCAGGCTCCACCGTGCTGGCCTCGCTCTTCCCGGTGGCATGGGGAGAGGGTGGAGTTCCTGGGGCCAAGCGGGAGTCGCTGCCGCCGCCGCCGCAATCCAGGTGCTGGTGGGGGGGTTCTTCCTGGGGCTTTTATGCCCCGTGCAGGCTCCGCCCCACTTGCCTCGGTTTTCCCGGTGGCGTGGGGAGAGGGTGGAGTCCCTGGGGCCAAGCGGGACTTAACACTATCTTGAGTTAAAAGTTGCTGGATAGATGATGGAGAAAAATGTACTGGGCTGTTGGGCCATGCCTGGGGCTGATGGTGTTGCCGCCTCCGTCCTTCTCAGGTAGGGGAGGGGCTGGGTCTTGCCCCAGCCAGGGAGCCACCTGGGGAGTCGGGAGATGGTGTTGGGGCAGAGAAGCCTCGTCCTGCCAGTTGCCGCTGCCATACTGCCGCTGCTCCTGGACTGGTGGATGGTGGGGCGGGCCTTTAAAGCCTCGCCCAGGTCTCGGGAGCCGCCTGGGGGGCTGGGAGATGGTGTGGGGCAGAGAAGCCTCGCCCTGCCGGTTGCCGCTGCCGCCGCTCCTCACCACCTCTGGCTCTGAGGGCTGGAATGGGGAGGAGGAGAGCTCAAGCGTACCCAAGACCATACACCAGAGCTCTTTCTCTGCTGCTAGATTGTCAACTGCTTTGAGTCCCTTTTCATGAGAAGTGCATTAAATAAATATTCATTGGATGATTCTGGATATTAGTTTTGTGAGATGGAAATAGAGAAGGTTTTATGTTTAATTTTCTTGTCGGGGTTTGTTTCTGGGATTGAGTTATAGACAGTTTTGTCCCCCCCCCCTCCCGCTTCTCTCTGCTGTGTGTCAAAACAGCATGTTTTATGTGTTTGTTACAGTGAGTGAGATCCCTCAGTATTCCCAGCTGGTATTGAGTGTGTGCGAAACACTCCAAGAGGAATGTATTGCCCTCTTTGACCACACTCGGCATTGCTTGACCTCTGGAGACTCTACAGATGACAAAGACAGCATGGAAACAGATGATACCTCCAGGCATAAGCAGAAAGACCAGCGAGATGGGGCAAGTAGCTTTTATCAGTCTATAAATTGTGCAGGTTGATTTGCTTGCTCTTGACCCCAATTTTTCCTCCTCAGAATCTGTTGTGAGTTGCACTCCTCAAAAAAACTACAGCTTGGGTCCAGGTTATTTGAAGGACTGTATCTCCATATATAAGCCCAATAGAGTTTTAAGATCATCTGGAGAGGCTCTCCATTCTGTCCTCTCAGTCTCCTTTGGTAGAAACAAGGCCTTCTCAGTGGCTGCTTCTAGACATTGGAACTCCTTCCCCAAAGAGGCCAGGATGGCCCTGTCCTTGCTCTCTTTCCAGCAGCAAGTTAAAATGTTTTTTGTGACACGAGCCCTTTATAAACGGTTGAGGCTGGGCTCTTAATGCTTTGTTCTGCTGGTTTTGAAGTTTTTTAATGATCTGTATATAATTTTATTTTTATTGTTTTAATGCATTTTAGTATTTTTAATTGTTTTAATATACACAGTATATACTCATCTGTAAGGCGATCTCATATATAAACTGAGCCCAAATTAAGGATTTTGATATTACCCATCGATAAGTTGAGGGCAAAACTTAGGGGCATGTAATGAAGGATGTAAAGGACGAAGCAAAGGAAAACAATGCCAAGCAATTTAAAAATTTCACCAGATGTAACTATTTGTGCTCATACTAAAGGCTGGATGGATGAGAGAGTAGAAGGGGGCCAGTGCTTCCAGTGCCGATTAAACTCTTGCCTTTCATCAGGGGATGGGGATATATTTATGAGTTAAAGCACAGTACTTACATTGACCCGTGGATAAGTCAACTCAGGTTTAACCTAAATTTCTAGATTTATACATGAGTATAAATAGTACTGTTTCTAAGTGCTTTTACTTATGTGTTTTCAGTCTTTTCAGAAAAGGCAAAGGGTGTTCAACCTGAGTACAGTGGAGCAGGGGGCAGAATAGGAGTATTTCAGCACAGAATAAGTAAAAAGATAGTACACGAATACCTGGTTAATCTAAATGAATACAGTATAAGTCTCCAGGACCAGATGAACTACATCCAAGGGTATTAAAAGAACTGGCAATGTAATATCAGAACCATTGGCAATAATCTTTGAGAATTCTTGGAGAACCGGAGAAGTCCCAGCAGACCGGAGAAGGGCAAACGTCCCCATCTTCAAAAAAGGGGGAAAAAAGGATCCCAACAATTATCGTCCAGTTAGTCTGACATCAATTCCAGGAAAGATTCTGGAGCAGATCATTAAACAGAGAGTCTGTGAATATCTAGAAGATAATTCCATAATCACAAAAAGCCAACATGGGTTTCAGAGAAACAAGTCATGTCAGAAAAATCTGATCTCTTTTTTTGATAAAATTGCCAGCTTGGTAGATGAAGGGAATGCTGTGGATATAGTATATCTTGATTTCAGTAAGGCCTTTGACAAGGTCCCCCATGACATTCTTTCAAACAAGCTTGTAAAATGTGGACTAGACAAGGTAACTGTTACATGGATTTGTAATTAGTTGACTGGCTGCACCCAAAGGGTGCTCAACAATCGTTCCTTTTCATCCTGGAGAGAAGTGACCAGTGGGGTCCCACAGGGTTCTGTCCTAGGCCTAGTGCTATTCAATATCTTTATCAATGACTTAGATGACCATATTGGGGGCCTAGTTATCAAATTTGCAGACGACACCAAATTAGGAGGAGTAGCTAATACTCCAGAGGACAGGATCAAAATTCAAAATGACTTGAATAGACTAGAAAGCTGGGCCAAAGCTAACAAAATGAAATTCAACACAGAGAAATTTAAGGTACTGCACTTAGGTTGGAAAAATGAAATGCACAGATATAAGATGGGGGACACCTGGCTGAATGAGACCACATGTGAAAGGGATCTAGGAGTCCAAGTAGACCACAAGTTGAACATGAGTCAACAGTGCAATGCAGCAGCTAAAAAGACCAATGCAATTTTAAGCTGCATCAATAGAACTATAGTGTCTAGATCAAGAGAAGTAATAGTGCCACTCTATACTGCTTTGGTCAGGCCCCACCTGGAATATTGCGTCCAGTTCTGGGCACCACAATGTAAAAAGGATGTGGAGAAACTGGAGCGAGTCCAAAGGAGGGCGACAAAAATGGTGAAGGGTCTGGAAACTATGCCCTATGAGGAACGACTTAGGGAGCTGGGGATGTTTAGCCTGGAGAAGAGATGGTTAAAAGGTGATATGATAGCTTTCTTTTAAATACTTGAAGGGATGTCACTTTGAGGAGGGAACAGGCTTGCTTTCTAGGACTCGGAACAATGGGTGCAAACTACAGGAAAAAAGATTCCACCTCAACATTAGGAGAAACTTCCTGACAGTAAGGGCTGTTTGACAGTGGAACACACTCCCTCGGAGAGTGGCGGAGTCTCCTTCTTTGGAGGTCTTTAAGCAGATGCTGGATGGCTATCTGTCAGGGATGATTTGCTTGGGAGTTCCTGCATGGCAGGGGGTTGGACTGGATGGCCCTTGTGGTCTCTTCCAACTCTATGATTCTACTTTTAATTGTATATTATTCTTTTAATGAGTGATGTGTTTTAATACTCTGCTACTTTAATTCTATTTTAATGCTTGCTTTTGTCTGTTTTAATTGTATTCTTCTAATTTGTAAGGTGTTTTGAGTCCCAATTTTGAAGGGAAAGCGGGAAATAAACAAATAGTAGCATTGTTTTTTGTGGAGCTTTCGGGCTATGTGGCCATGTTCTAGAAGAGTTCCTTTTTGATGATTCGCCAGCATCTGTGGCTGTGGCTTTCTGAAAGGAACTCTTCTAGAACATGGCCACATAGCCCGAAAGCTCCACAAAAAACTATGGATGCCGGCCATGAAAGCCTTCGACTCCACAAATAGTAGCATTATAGTAATAGTAATAGTAATAGAAGCTGCAGGAAGTCACTTCTGGTTTCACAGAAACATTTTTTTTTTTTTTTGGTCAAGACAAGACATGACTGTGGGCAAAGGAGTATGCCTTGTACGAAAGGGAAATCTTAGTTTTTAAAAGGCTTTGCAAGAGTGTAATTTTCCTTTTTTCTTGTGTGTGAAAAAATACAGTTTTGGTTGTATGGTGTTGGACAAAAATAGATGTGGGATACAAACAGCTGATAGAGTGTCTAATGCACTCCTCTGCCAGAAATAAATATTGGTACTGTAGTATTGAATAATCTGATGGGAATACCAAAAAATGACATCAAAGTGACAGAATAAAAAGGGATATGTATTCATTTATCCTACCTTACTTCCATTATGTGGGCTTTCCTGTGTCTGGTGGCTAGGAATGATGCAAATTCTTGTTCAACCAATATAGAAGGCACTAGCTTGGGACAGGGTCTTCTGAATTGGTTGCAATAACATATGATGAACTTGCAGAGATAGCATTCCATTTGCATTTCAACAGGGACCCATCTTTTGCAATAGTGGATTGCATTTCGGTTGGCCAATAAAGGTATCACTGATGGATTTTTGTTTGGATATAATGAACTTGTTTCGATATAATGAACATGTCATATTGAGGAGGGAGCAAGCTTGTTTTCTGCTGCTGCAGAGACTAGAACGCGGAACAATGGATGCAAACTGCAGGAAAAGAGATTCCACCTCAACATTAGGAGGAACTTCCTGACAGTAAGGGCTGTTCGACAGTGGAACACACTCCCTTGGAGTGTAGTGGAGTCTCCTTCCTTAGGGGTCTTTAAGCAGAGGCTGGATGGCCATCTGTCAGGGATGCTTTGACTTGGAGTTCCTGCATGGCAGGGGGTTGGACTGGATGGCCCTTGTGGTCTCTTCCAACTCTATGATTCTATGATTCTATTCCATTTTCACTTCTATAACAAATATGGGTGGTAGGTGATTTCACCACCGGTAACCTATGGCCACAATAGACTTGAAGTTCTTGTGTTTATCATGCAGATTTTGGAAACTCCAGTTGGGGAAGATGATGGTTATTGGGATTGCAGTAGGTAGACTGTAAGCCTTTGCTCTCCCACTCCAGTCTTGAAGGAAACCATCTGAAGGTCCTGTTTGCTTTAGAAGGAAACAATACTTGAATACTGTATGTGCCAATTAGGTCAGGCTATTAGTAGGGAATTAGTAGCTAATACCAGTCTATGAAAAAGTGTTTTGCACAACACTGCAACAGAACAGGAGGGGGGAACCGTGCATATTTAACACATGAGAATATGTTTAGCCTATGTGTGAAAATTTGAATCAGGTTTCCCAAGGCCAATCATAATAAAGAAAGTGTTCACAATCACAGTCTTTTAAATTAGTAGTATACTCGTCCCTCCACATTTGCTAGGGTTAGGGGCACAGGACCCCGTGAATGCGGAGAAACCGTAAATAACAAAAAAACCTGTGTTTTTACCTGAGAGAACACCTCTCTAGGAATCTTTAGGTCCTCCAGTGCAGCTCAGTGGTCAACATCTGCCGGACATTGATAATAGAATTGTGCTGGAGGAACTACAAATGCCTAGTGGAGTGTTCCCTCTAGGAATCTGTAGGTCCTTCAGAGTGACCTTTAGTTAAAGTTGACAATAGAGTTGTGCTGGAGGACCTAGAGATTACCAGAGAGAACATATTAATAAAATCAGTGAATAATCAAAACCGCAAAAGTCAAAGTCGCAAATGTGAAGGGACAAGTGTACGCAAAACTTTTTACCCTTGGGACCCCCTTCCCTTTACATCTACATGCAGACATTGCCCCCTTCACTTGATGTAGTAAATGAAATGAAATCATTTTGTTTATTTAGTGTGTGTCTCCATTCACACGTTCATGTTTATTTATATTTTGACATTTTATATCAGATAACACCATTCAAATTAAAACAGTTCTATTTAAGTGAATTCAATAGTTAAGTCAATACATGTGTAAATTTTACACATAATAAAAGTTTGCAGGGAGGAGGAGGAGGGATCAGGGCCTCCAAGTCTCCCCCTCCCCCCCAAACCGTCTTCATACATCCTTGGAGATTGCACCCCACTGTCTTGAGTGATCCTTGAATAAAGTGATAACTGAGGGGTGCAAAATATTAAGAACAATTCCTCCATGACCACAGGATAAAAGTTGGAATGAGAAAGTGATGTAGAGGCAGTGTTCTTTCATACTGCCTTTCACTGTGTTCCATAACCCATTTAAATGATTTTTCACTATTGGTACTAGTCTTGATAGAGAGGCTTTTGAGCTTATATGAAAGGAGTGACCGCAGCTGTAGATACTAAGCCTTCTGACCCCAAGTTGCTACTAGGACAGTTATTTCTTTTGAATGGATGAGAATGTTTTAGGAGAAAGACAGAATATTTCTGAAAATATTGTTTAAAGATAGTATCACCTTACACTAGGAATGCATAACTGATTGATCGTTCCAGTGTTCTGAGAAAACAACTCTGTCACCATTGTCTATGTTGAGTAGGTCTGATACTAGTTATCAGCCAAAATCATCTGAAAGGTCAAAGTTGCTCATCCCCACCTTAAATAGTGGTGAGATTTCATGGCAGTCGAGGTGGAAAAGAAGAAACTTCACCTGTTTGGAGATGACATGATGAAAGAGGTTAGGATCACCGGATAGTAGACAAGATAACACAAACTGTGAGGATATTCCTCTCCCCAAAACAAAATACTTCATAGAAAGTTAGACCACATTTAAATGCATACAAAGGATTTGAGACTAAGGGGCTCTACAGCGCACCCTGATAGAGCGGCGTCCTGCTGCCCCTTTCAGTGCTGAATTGGGGCTGCAGCGACCGTATACCCCGGCCCCAACCCGGCGCTTTGCTGGCCCTAAAAGAAATGACAAAATGCCCCTCCTTTTTGAGCTGGCAAAAAAAGCGCCCTTGCTGTTGCCACAGCACTTTTCAGTGCTCCTTTCAGCATGCGGCGTATAAATGCTTTGCGAAAGGAGTGCTGTGATGCTGCCCGCCATGCAGGCAGGCAGCATGAAACCATCATGGCAGTGGTGTGCGGGTGGCGCCATCAAAAAACCACACTGGCACTTCAAGTTGATCTGGACAGCCCCTGTGTGTGCAAAAGAAGTTGTAGCTTTTATAGACTTGGTCCTTGCATCTGAGGAAGACAAAGTCTACGTAATTTTATGCTACAACTTGTTTTGCACAGTCAGTCTCAAAGGTGATACAAGATCTCATTGTATGCTGATATTTCAAACTAACACAGCTATGTCACTGAATTCTATGCACATTTTAACTGTTGAAGATAATCTGAATGTCCAGCAAAATCCATGATGGTTTTAATCTATTTCCATGTATTAACTGAATGGCCCTAATATTCTGTCTTTCATCTATATTCTATGATTCTATGAATACTTGCTATTAGCATTGCCTCCCTTGCCTGTTAGCTTAGGTTACTACTCTACAAATACCTCTAAATCTTTTTGATGATTTATTCCATTGTTTTAGTGAAAGTGAACTAAATATGAATTTCAAAAAGCATTATTGGTTAGTAACAGTTATTTCCTGTGGTTCAGCATCTATCCTTCCTCTATCCTAATAGCCTCTATTTATGGCAGGTATGTGTGTTGGGACTTCATCTAGCAAAAGAGCTCTGTGAAGTAGATGAAGATGGAGATTGTTGGCTACAAGTTACCAGAAAAATCCCCATGCTCCCAACTCTCTTCACCACCCTGGAGATCAGTTTAAGGCTGAAGCAAAACCTCCACTTTACAGAAGCCTCATTACATCTGCTGCTAACTTTGGCCAGGACCCAGCAGGTGAGAGGTGCACAACCTTTGTTGTCCTTTCAACATACAAATCAACGGGCTGGTATCATGATATGCGGCTGGTGAGCATTGTGATAGGTTGAAATGGTCCCTTCCCAAATGGAACATCTTCATTCATGAGCTACAAAAGTGTATATTTGGTCATTTGGGAGATTTTTAAAGATGTGGAATTGGAATGTGGGGACGGGATTAAAACACCTCTCAGAGATACTAATACTTTCCCAAAATACATTCTGTTCAAGCATTCTAAATACATTTGGGTTGCTTCTGTCCCCCTGTGTTTGAAATATCCCCTCCAAATTCACTTATTCTTATTAGGTTGTCATGGCTCTTCTTTTCCCCTTTTGGCACACCTCATGCCTCCAGCAGTTTGAATGTGTAAGCTTTATTTTCTCCTTTATTCTCTTCTCCTTAGAGTATAGTTAAGCAACTGTGAGAAGCCAGGGGTGCACATTAGCCCCTCAGGAGACTTTTGACAAGGTGGTATTGAGACTGTATATTTCATTTTTGCCTGAAGCAGTATCAGCTTTTCACCGGAATTAGAACATTGTATTTCTTTTCCTACCTCACATTTTGAGAGAGCATTACTTTCCATGGATATGTATCAAAAGTTAACTATTGTTGAGGTACTGTGGCATTAAAAACAATAGTAACAGCATGTCTGCTCAAATGTGATCTAAATAGGTAACCACAATTCTTTTGGCATACTGATTGGCCTACAGACAATCTCCTATGGGCATTAGACGTCTTTCCACAAGGGTGAGAGCAACCTCTACAGCATTTATGAAAATGTTTGTAGAGCAGCCATGTGCACCAGTCTTCCATTTTTATCTGCTATTATTATTATTATTATTATTATTATTATTATTATTACTTATATAGCGCTGTAAATTTACACAGTGCTGTACATGGACAGGTTGCTTACCTGTAACAGTATTTCTTCAAGTGGTCATCTGCAAATACATACAAATGGGTTGTACTGCGCCTGTGCAGTCGAATTTGGAACTCTCTGGAATCACTGGGCAGAAAAGTGGCTTGCAACTTTTTGCAACTTTTTGGCGGTAACCCCGCCCCTCCTCTATATAAACCCAGTTCCCGCTCTTTTCCCCACTTCTGAAATTTTTCCACTGCAGGTGATGGAGGAGCAGAACCAATGTTGAGCAGGACACTGAGGGGAGGAAGGGCGTGATTTGTATGTATTCGCAGATGACCACTCGAAGAAATACTGTTACAGGTAAGCAACCTGTCCTCCTTCTTCATGGTCTCTGCGAATCATACAAATGAGTTAGACTAGCGAGCTTAGGTAAGCGGCGGAGAGAGTGTCGTGACAACAGTTGTAAGATGAACCAAAGAACCTTTATTGGTCCACAATAAAAATTGTCAAATTTAAACTCAACCAGACAGCAGCTTTACAGACATCCTCCAGCGGGACCCCAGTCAGGCAGAGGATGTCGCTATCGCCCTAGTTGCATGTGCCCTGACCCTGGCAGGGGGAGTTCTACCCGACAATTCATAGCAGAGATGGATGGTACCGGCCACCCATTTAGAAAACCTCTGAGTAGTCACAGGTAGTCCCTTCTTTTGTTCTGAGTAACACTGGAAAGGCTACTTCCTGTCCAAATAGAAGGCCAAAGCCATCCGAACGTCCAACAGGTGCAAACGGTGTTCGGTATCGGTGGTCGGGTTCGGGGCCAGGGTCGGGAGCACAATGTCTTCGCACATATGGAAAGCAGACACTACCTTAGGCAAGAAGGTAGTGTCGGTACGGAGGACCACCTTGTCTTTATGAAACCAAAGGAAAGGCTGGTCCCTCCGTAAGGCACAGAGCTCGCCTGCGCGGCGGGCCGAAGTGATGGCTACCAAAAAGGCTGTCTTCCAGGTTACCAGCCTCAAATCAGCAGTAGCCATTGGTTTAAAAGGCTTAGACTCCAAACAAGACAAAACCACCTGGAGGCTCCAAGCCGGTCCCGGTACCGACACCGGCAGGTGTAGGTTATGAAACCCTTTTAAGAACCCCTTCACCAAGGGGTCGTTGAAGAAGGAAGGTTTGCCCTGGAACTGGAAATGTGAGGAGAAGGCAGACAAATAACACTTGATGGAGTTAAGGCACAGTCCTGACTCCACCAGTGTCATCAGGAACTCCAGTACCACCGGTGTCGAAACCCTGGTCGGGGAGAGGCCTCTCGATGCCAGGAAGCAAAGAAACTTCTGCCACTTGCAGGAGTAGGACCTCTTGGTTGCCGGTTTCTGGGCTGCAAGGATCACGTGCTGCACCGCCGCCGGAAAGTCCGCTAGGGCCGGAGTCTCCACGCCACCAGAGGAAGGTCCTCGATGTCTGGATGCCGAACTTGACTCTCCTGGAGAGTGAGCAGGTCGGGCCTCAGCTCGATCCTCAGGAATCGCTTCCGAGACAGGTGAAGCAGGGACTGAAACCATAGCTGCCTGGGCCACCAAGGGGTGATCAGGATGGTATCTGTCTGGTCTCTCGACATCTTGGAGACGACCCTCGTGATGAGTGGGAACAGAGGGAAGGCGTAGAGGAACTCCCCCGTCCAGCTGTGGAGGAAGGCATCCCCCAGGGAGCGTCGGGAGCGATCCCGGGAGCAAAACCGGCTGCAGTGTGCCTTGGTCTCCGACACAAACAGGTCTATGCGAGGGGTGCCCCATCTCGAGAAGAGGTCCGCCGCTGCCTCGGGATGCAGAGACCACTTGTGGCACTGTGAACCGGACCTGCTGAGTTGGTCGGCCAGGGCGTTTTCCTCCCTGGGGAGATGAACTGCCTGGAGGACGATGTCCCTTGGGATGCACCAGTGCCAGATCCGCAGAGTTATCTCGAGCAGCGTCTGTGACCTGGTGCCTCCTTGTTTGTTGATGTAGTACAAGATGGTGGTGTTGTCCGTCAGTAGTTGTACTATCTTGCCGAGGAGCTCGGGTTCGAAGGCCTTCAGGGCTTTTTCCACGGCCAGCATCTCCAGGGCGTTGATGTGGAGGTCCTGATGACACAGCTGCCAATTGTCCTTTATGGTGAGTCCCATGGTATGGGCTCCCCAACTGTCCATGGATGCATCCATGGTTACGACGACCTGCGGCTCTGGAGGCACAAAGGGCATGCCAACGCAGACGTTTTGGGAGTCTAGCCACCATAGAATAATCCAGGCGACCGGTCTTGGAACCGTGAGCCATTTGTCCGGATGGTCCTCCAGAGGATCGAAGACTGACAGGAACCAAGACTGAAGCGGTCGAAACCGAAGCCTCACCCACGGGGTCACATAAGTCTTTGAGGCCATGTGGCCAAGCGCCACCTGGACATCCTGGGCCCAGATCCGTCTGCTGGAGCAGCAGTGAAGGACGGCCTTGGACAGGGACAGGAAACAGTCCTCCGGGAGGTATGTGACACAGGTGTCGGAGTCGAGGACGGCCCCAATGAACTTTATCCTGGTGACTGGGGTCGTGGGACTTCTCGAGGTTTAGCAGCAGCCCGAGAGATTGCAGGAGGGAGACAGCGAAGGAGATGTCTTGGCAAAGGCCCTCTTTGGAGTCTGCCGCGAAGAGCCAGTCGTCTAGGTAGGGGAAGGCTCTTGACCTTCGTTGGTGAAGGTAGGCGACTACCGGAGCCATGCACTTGGTGAAGACCCTCGGTGCTGTGGCCAGGCTGAAGGGCAGGACATTGTAGTGGTATATGTCCATCCCGACTGCGAAGGAGAGGAACCTTCGGTGCTTCTCCCGAAAAGTGACTTGGAAGTAAGCGTCCTTCAGGTCTATTGTGGCAAACCACAGTCCCTGGTGCAAGAGAGGTAGAATACAGGCAAGAGTCACCATCCTGAACTTGTAAGTCAAGAAGGAATTCAGCTGTTGGAGGTCCAGAATGGGACGGAGGCCTCCATCCGACTTCGGTACCGTGAAGTACCTGGAGAAAAAGACCCGGTGAACCTGGGACGGATCGAGCTGGGAAATCGCCCCCTTTTGCAATAGTGTACTTCGTCGAGAAGGGTGGGTGAGGGGGGGTAGAAACAACAGCTCCCGTGGGCAGAAGCTTTTCGAACTTGAGGGCATATCCCTTAGAGATATTAGTCAAAGCCCAAGAGTCGGTGGTGATTTGGGCCCAGATGTCTGAAAAGGGCCTTAACATGTCTAAGAAGAAGTGAGGCAAGGAGGAGACAACGGAGCACGCTGGTCGGCCTCATTGCCTCTTCTTACCGGCCTTGGTGTCGGACTTCTTCACGAAGGGCCTACGGTACCGAGCCTGCTGACGCCTGCCAGACGAAGAAGAGGATTGTGAGGGAAACCTCTGCCTCGCCTCCTGCTGCCGGAATGGACGCTCCTGAGGGAAGGGGCACTGACCCGAAGCTAAGAAGGAACGTGAGCCCACGAACCTATGGCGAGAGGAGGACTGCTGGACTGAGGACATGCCATGCTTCTTCACGGCGGCCTTCATTTTGTACTTGTAGTTTGGCCGCTCCTCAGAGGCCTTCGGTATCGAAAGGCATGTCCTCGATGGTGGTCTTCGCAGCCAGGGTCAAGTTGGATGCACGGAGCCAGGCATGTCTCCTGAGGGCTGAGGGCTATGTCTGGCCGAGGTGATGAGCAGGCCCCCGATAGCATGTGTTTCCCCCCTTAACTGGTTCACTGCAGGCAACTTGTCGTCTGGGAGGTCAGCCAGGAGCGGAGACAGACGCTTCATCAGGTACTGCACGTAGGCTCCCATACAGGCATTGTAGTTGGAAACCTTGAGGCCTAGTGCAGATACCTCGAAAATCTTCCTCGCCAGACTGTCCACCTTCTTGGCCTCTCAGTCAGTGGAGGAGGTTGAGGTCTTCGGAGTGAAGACACGCTGGGACCCCTCGACGGTTGCAGAGTTTTGTCTGGGGTGCACATGCAGTCACAGTGCCGATGTCGGGGAGATTCTATAAAGGCCGTCAATCTTCCTGGCAGTGGACGGGAGGCGGGCTTCTGCCAGGAGCGTTTCGCAATCCGTTCCAGGGATGGAAGGAAGGGAATTGCAGCCAGGGTCGGGGTCGAGCCCTGGATTCAGCGCTCCACCTGGTCCACGGCCTCATCTTCGGAGCGAATAATCTCGAGCTCAAGGGTGTTAGCCATCTTAATGACATGCTCCCCAAAAAGTTGAGCATTGTCCGAGGGGGAGACCGGTCCAGGCTGATAGAACTCCTGAGGGGAGTGACACATCTCTCGAAGGAGGTCCGAACGGTCATCATGAAAGGACTTGTTGTCCTCCTGGTCGGAGTCCTGCGGAAGGTCCCCGTCACAGGCGACGGGCCCTTCGGGGGAATGGACCTGGGCCTCTACTTCCGTCCTCTGGGCGGGTTCCTCCACCTCAACCTCCATGCGCTCCTCAGGCTTCTTGGCTTGGGCACTGACGGACACATCTAGGGCAACCCAGCGCCGGTGGAAGGGTCCACCGCCACCAGTCCAAGATCCGAAGCGTAGTCAAGTGAGCCGAGCGGTCAAAAACAGGAGCCAAGACGGAGAACCAGAAGAATCGTTGAAGAAGCAAGCCAAAAATCCAAAAACCGAAGAAACAACCAGCAAGATTCCAGCACTGTTCCTTTCGAGTAGCCTACACGGCGGAAAAAAAGGAACTGGGGAAAACAGCGGGAACTGGGCTTATATAGAGGAGGGGCGGGGTTACTGCCAAAAAGTTGCAAAAAGTTGCAAGCCGCTTTTCTGTCCAGTGATTCCAGAGAGTTCCGAATTCGACTGCGCAGGCGCAGAAGAACCCATTTGTATGATTCGCAGAGACCACGAAGAAGAAACAATCTTATAATTAGACGGATCCCTGCCCTCAGGCATACAGTCTATAAGAGACAACACAAAAAGAGAAGGGAAAGGTGGTGGGAAGGGGATGAGGTCCAGTAGTTCTTCTCTCCCTCTGGGACCTGGACCAAGGCAGATGGACTGGAGGGAGGGCATGGCTTTTTAATACATAGTTAATAGGAGGCATCCTGGGCAGATGGCACAATCCTGGGAATGTTTCCCTAAACAATATAGTCTTTAACTTAATTCTGAATCTGTTTAGAGAAGTGATGAGGTGCACATGTGGGGGAAGAAGGTTCCAGGAGTGAGGGGCAGCAAGTGAGAAGGGATGAATCTGGGATGGGGCAGTGGAAATCCTCGGCTGGGACAGGAGACCTTGACTTCCAGAACGGAGGGTACGACAAGGAGTGTGAGGAGAAAGAAGTTCAGACAAGTAAGGAGGGGCCAGTCCGTGGAATGCTTTGAAAGTCAACAACAAAAGCTTGTACTGGATGCGGAATGGGAAGGGGAGCCAATGAAGGGAGGATAAAAGAGGAGAAACATGGTCAAAGCGGTGAGCGGATGTGATAATATGTGCAGCTGAGTTCTGGACAGAGATTAAAGGATGGGAGGTGAGAGAGAGGAAGCCCTGTCAGAAAAAGGTTACAATAACCTAGTCGTGAAACCACTAGGGCATGGACCAGAGTCTTGGCAGTGGAGGCCGAGAGGAATGGACAGATTTTAGCAATGTTGTAGAGAGAGAATCTTTTGTAGAATGCTACAATAAGCTTTAACTCCACATCCACATTGGATGCGACTTTCAGGAGAGGGTTCCTACTGTCCTCAACTGCATGACATATTCACCACCTACAGTGAGCAGCTTGCTAGTCTTGAATTTGTATGAGTTACAGAGATTGTGAAGAGGAAGAACATGTTGGTTACCTGTAACTGTGATTCTTTGAGTGCTCATTTGTGAACTCACAGAACCCTCACTTCCTTCTAGCTTGTCCTTCTCTGTACACTTTTGTTATAGCTTATTTTGTTATAATAATAGTTTATTTATACCCCGCTCCGAGTGTATGTACAGAGGAGCGGGCTAAATAATTATTATTATTATTATTATTATTATTATTATTATTATTATTATTGCTGCTATTTGAAGAGTCTAAGAACTGAGGGAAAAGATCAGGAATTGCACCTAGATATTTGTATGGAGGAGGGAAATGGGTACTTGCAAAACTCTTAATAATAATAATAGTAGTAGTAATAGTAGTAGTAGTTATTTGTATGCTGCCTCTCCTGTTTGAGGATCAAGGCGGGTAACAGCAAAGGAAAATTGCAAATACAAAAATCACAGAAAATAATAACGGAACAATCCCTGAAACCCCCACCTTCTACCCTCCCTCCCATCCTGAACTGAAGAAGGTCCTAAACAGTGCACTGAACAGGTATGTGTAAGATTGCAGAGGACCATTCAAAAATTACAGTTACAGGTAAGCAACCTGACAATTAGAGGAGATAATGTTAATATAAAAAGATGTGTCAATATCAGAAGTGTGCCAATAAATGGATAAACCTAGAAGTGCTGAGTCCTCCCTGTCAGTTGGTTTTTCTTCCAAGAAAATTGGTTTTTCTTCCAAGAGTGACTGATCTCTCATTTGCAGGGGGCAGCAGCTGTGGCAGGAGCTGGCATCATGCAGAGCATTTGTTTGCCCCTCTTGAGTGTCTACCAGCTGAGCACTAATGGAGCTGGTCAGGTGAGTGACCCTTCATTCCCATATCTCACCAATTGCAGTCAGGATTGCTTATTCTGTGCCAACTTGTTTTACTGCTGCAGTGAAGTGGGGGTGGGGTTATCTGTATACAACCTCTAGTGTATTAATCTGCATTATTATTTATATAATGATTTGAGTGTTTGCAATATTTGTGTGTGAGATATCTGTGGCCAGCATTTATTGGGCTGTCTGTATAGGTGCCACCTGCCTCTCGGAAATCTCTGGATGCCCCTTCCTGGCCTGGAGTCTATCGTCTTTCCATTTCATTGATGGAGCGCCTTCTGAAGACTCTCCGGTACAACTTTCTCACTGATGCTTTGGACTTTGTAGGTGTCCATCAAGAGAGAATCCTTCAGGTTTGTTATGAAATGGTTTGCTTGTTTAAAATAATTTCCAGCTACCTTTCCTAAGACTGGAGCCTCTTTTAAGTAGACCACAATTAAAAGCAGAAGTACCAGATAACTATACAACTGAAATTGACCTGTAAGTCTTTGAGATGAGGAAGTAGGCTTTATGCCTTCTCTGAAAATTGGTAGGAATAGAGTGGCTTTGGGACTCCTCAAGGAAGTTATTCTGTCTCTGGGAAGGAGTTGAAGCAAAACTTCTTAAAGTTACAATCTGCAGAGTTACAATCTGCAGAGGAGGGCTCCCTCTGAATCACACTGCCATCCGAGGCACATTTGGTGAGGATACAGGAGACAGCTTTCCCAGTGGCTGTTTCTAGGTTGTGGAACTCTCATCCCCAGGAGATCTGCTTGGCTCTTTCCCTGATGTCTTTCCATGGCAAGTAAAGACCTTTTTGTTTAGGGAGTGCATTTGGTTTTTAATATGTTGCAGCAGATGGAGCTTTTAATGGAGGGCATTGTATTTATATTTTATTACTTTAAATGTTTAATAAAAATGGCTTTTAATTTGCATTTTTAAATGCAAATCTGATTTAATTGTCATAACTTTTGATAGTATTTTTAACACCGATAGTTTAGTTTTCAAAGATGTGATGCTTTTTTAAATGTTTGTAAGCCACCTTAAATCCCATGCTGTGAGAAAGGTGGGATAAAACAAACTACTATTTCTTGCCACCACCTGTGTACTCAACCATATTGGGTACTGTGGGTCTGTAAAACTCAATGGAGAGGCAAGAGATGTACAATATTCCTATTTGTTATTCCTATGTATACAGAGCAATAAATTTATCAGTGCCTCAGACAGGTTGACCAGGAAAGGAAAGGAGTGGATCTGGCTTAGAACCAGACAATCCCTTTGGAGAGGCAGGATATAAATAAAACATTATTATTATTATTATTATTATTATTATCTGAAAGACCATATCTCACTACATACAATCATAGAGTTGCAAGAGACTTTAAGGGCCATCCAGTCTAAGCCCCTGCAAGAACTCTCAGATCTTCAGGGGAAGGCTTTCTGTTGGTTCTGCTACCACAACAGACTCGCTTGGCAAGGACTTAAGAGAGAACCTTTTCGGTGGCTGCTCTCACCCTCTGTAACTCCCTTCCACAGGAGGGTAGGCTGGCCCTCTCCCTGCTTTCTTTTTGCTGGCAAGCAAAGACCTTTTTGTGTAGGCTGGCATTTAATATGTAACAGTGCCAGGGATGCTTTTTTATTGGGTGTGTGTGTTTTATTTATTTTTTAACTTGTGTATGTTTTAAAATAATTTTATATTGTCTTAACTGTGTCAATTTTAATTGTTTTGGAAACTGCATTGGTAGATTTTAATCGATTTCCTTCTGTGAGCTGCCTTGGGTCCTACACCAAGAGAAAGGCAGCATATAAAATAGAAAGAAAGAAAAAAAAGAGAGAGAGAGAGAGATGCGGAGCTTCAGCATTTCTAAAAGCTTTGTCACTGGCACTTTTTTTGGTGGGGGGGGGGCACTCAGCATACCAAGAGCAGGGAGAAGGCAAGAAGTTCTTCCTCTGAACCTTGTTTATTCTTCTCTCTTTCCAGTGCCTGAATGCTGTACGGACAGTGCAGAGTCTAGCCTGCCTTGAGGAAGCAGATCATACTGTGGGGTTCATTCTTCAGCTTTCCAACTTCATGAAAGAGTGGCATTTCCATCTGCCCCAGCTCCTGAGAGATGTGCAGGTAGGGGAGGGCTTAGGGCTGTTCTTAATATTCTTGCATCATATTGGAGAAGATACTGGCATATCTCCGCTTGAGGTGGTCAGCTGGCAAATGGCTCTTGTACTCAGGTTGAAACAAAGAAGGCCAACAAGCTCTTCAGGACATTACAAGAGTCCTGTTGGTTCAGACCAGATGCTTCTTTACTGTTTGGTTCTCTAAATGGCCATCATGTGTCCATCGCAAAGTTGTGAGTGCAGTAGAACCCTTCTGTTCTAGTTCTCTAGGGATGACAATAATACACCAGTTTTCTCCATTCTCATAGGTTTCCCTCATGCTCACTATATCTATGTTCTGGTTTATTTACAGTAAAACACTCTACCTGTCCCATTTTGATTCAGTGTCCTCTAGAGTTAGCATTTAAACAACTATAAATATTGCATTTCTCAAACACTGCTGGCATGTAGATTTCCCCCTGTGCCTTAACACCTCTTTAAATGGCTGTTGTGTTTCATTATATGCTCAAGGCTTACTTCTTGTCTATTCTCATTTGGTCAAAACAGAACACTTGTTCCTCATCCTTTTGTCACTCTTTCTCAGAATTTAGTTTTAAAGCTGCATTGCCACCTTTTTGATGTGAAGCTCAGCAATATGGCTCCTTTCTTTTCTGCTATTCTTGACATTTTTACAGGCCTGATTTCTTCCCGGCTTTCCCAGTACCTGAATAAATCTGAATCCTTTCTGTCCACATAACTGTCTACTCAGCTTTGCTTCTATAGCCCTGTACATCAGAGTATCTGTGAAGAAAGGTACCTCAGAGGTTCTGACTTATAACCTTGTATCCAACAACCTAAATTGGTATGCCAAGACTTCCTGGCTGTGTAGCCTTGTGTCACTGATGTGCACCACATTCTGACTTCACCCCAGTGCTTCCTATCTAGACTTTCCACACTATATGTGCAAGGCAGACAATTCATGGAGTTACTTGCTGATCATATTAGGAATCCTAGAATTGGAAGAGACCTCAAGGGCCATCCAGTCCAACCTTCTGCTGTGCAGGAAGATGCAATAAAGCACTCCTGACAGATGGCCATCCAGCTTGTTTAAAAATCTCCAAAGAAAGAGGATATTCGGTACAGTTTCTAACGCCTCCCAACACTTTCTACCCAGGCTATCTAGACGACACATGATACTTGCTGCTATGAACTTCCTGTCCTTTGTAAATATATCCATGCTGCTTGACGACACATGCTTATCCCCCAGGAAATCTCTCTCTTCCTTAACGTGCCACTCCCCTTCCCTGAGATCTCATTGTTCCAGACAGCAGCTCACCTGTCACCCTGGAAATGAAAATTCTCAGTAAATTGGGGGAGGGGGGCTTTGGGCAATTTTAACGAGCTAGGGGACTAATGTTTTGCCCCTGGGATGATCTAAACATATATAAAATTTCATTATCCCCACCACCCCATTCTTCTACATATCTATAATTCTCATATATATAAGTCTATTTCATACCACTTCCTTTCCCTTTAATTACCAAGACTATAAATTCTTATTATCTTACTCTTTTTTCTTGTGACACTGTTTGGCCAAAATAACATTGTTTTTTTCCTTGCCTCCCACCCTTATATCTTTAAAAATGTAGCATATATAACTGAATCTATAGTGTGCTAAATCAAAATTTGGCTGCTCGAATTATTTTTATTTGTATTCAGCACTAAAATAAAACTTAAAAAGATTGTGTTGAATAGGATTTTCCTATGGCTTTCAATCTTTAACTCATTATCAGTTGTAACTCACTTTTCCTAATTTACCTTTCCTATATTCCCAGAATTCATATAAGTCTTTAATTTTCCCTTCAGTCTTCCTTATATTATCTTCTATTGAATCAACAACATCCGCTTAGTATTATAAACTCATACATCTGCATTTGTTTTCATTCCCAGGTTCACCTCTTTTCCCCATTTCTTTTCCATATAATCCCAGACCTTTTCCCAACCTTCCCTTCATTTGCTCTTATTTTCATTTTTCAATTTAGCTGATAAGTCTAATTCCATCATGTCGTACAATTTAAACCACCATTCTTCCAATTTTATCATCTTATCAGTTTTCCAATATCTAGCAAAAACAATTCTTGCTGCCTTTAACATATAGAAAATAGTTTTCCCATACCTTAATTCATCTTCATCATTCAACATATTCAACAACATTACTTCTGGCCTAAGCATTAGCGTTATTCCCAGAATATTTTGAATTTCCTTTTGTATTTGTTTCCAAAATATTTTGGCCTTATCACATGACCACCAAAGCTGGAAGAAAGTTCCTGTTTCTTTTTGGCATCTCCAACAATTATCATTGCCAGTATTATACATCCTGGCTATTTTGGCAGGCAAAAGGTGCCACATGTATAATATTTTGTAATAATTCTCCTTAACATCCTGACAAGCAAACAAACAGCTTCATTTATATACCGCTTCATACCCTTAAGGAGTGTCTAATTGGTTTACAACTGTAAGCTATTTGCCCCCCAACAATCTGGGTTTTAGCGACCTCAGAAGGATGCAAGCCCTTATGCTGGTCTTGAACTCGCTACGTTATGGTTTTGAGTGAGTGGCTGCAGTACAGGCATTTAACCACTGCGCCACCAGGGCTGAAGGGCTGACACATAGAGTGTTTCAACCTATGCTTTTCCCCACTGCCCCAACTCTATTACCCTTCCACAATTCTGTGCCCATTTAGTCATAGCTTCCTTTATTATTTCATCTTCGGTATACCATTCTAGTAGCTTTTTATAAATTTAGAAAGCGTCTTTTTTTTCTGAAAGCAGAATGATGTCCTCCATATCGGAATTAGAGTTGGCAAAGCCTGTTTGTTTTTATCTATTTTATATCTCTCGTGAAATTGCCTATAAAGGAACCAGCTTATATTCCAATTTTTTTCCTTTAAAGTTTCATATGCTTTTATTTTGTTCTTATTATCTAATAGGTCTTTATATCTTATCCAGATCTCTTCTCTTTTGGGGTCAACACTGTATAAGGGCTCCTGGTTCTGTTAAATGAGTTGTTGTTTTGTTTTTTGGTATAAGGAGGGCTGTTATCATTGTAAAAGATGAATCACTATTTCTAGAAGCCTGGAAAAGGGTGGTCTGTAGGCTACAAAAGAGCCTTGAGGTTCCATGTATTGCCACAGGGTTGTACTTAGTCCACTTTATTGTTACTATCCATTTTACAGATGGGAGATAAGTTTAAGAGGGAATGCAAAGGCAATATTCTGAAAATTGAATTTTCCTTTCCATGGAAAGTCTAGTGCCTACATCTTACATTTACTAAAAGATATGTCTTGTGTGTTTCAGGTGAACCTGTGCTACCTGTGCCAGGCTTGCACTTCGCTACTCCATAGCCGCAAAATGCTTCAGCATTATTTACAGGTAAGGGACCTAGAGAAAGGGGGGAAAGTCTTTACTTCCTCCCTTGAAGCCCCCAACAAGCTTTAGGTATGAAAATATACTAAAAGACTTTCCCCAAAATTGCCCATTGGATGGTACAAGTCCACATATTGTCATGGTGGTAAGGTGTTCTCCATAGGTTTTTAAAAATTCATTGCTTGCATATGTGTTTAATGACAGACAGTGGGCACATATCAATAATACTCAGTTGATTTTGAGTTGTGGTAGTGAATCTGTACTAGTATATACTATAAGTCGACCTCATGTATAAGTCCACATACATAATTCCACATAATCCACCCATGCACTTCAGCCCTCTGGGGAGAACCTGCTGCAACCCAAGAAGACTAGATTGTCCACAGTGACCCAGGGGACCTTCTCATCTGCCGCTCCTAGGCTCTGGAACAACCTGCCGGACGAGATCTGTCATATTACCACCCTGGAAGCCTTTAAAAAGGCTGTTAAAATGGATTTCTTCCGGCAGGCCTTTCCAGATTAGCCTCCATCATCCCCGCTCCTCTGCTAGAAGAAGACATTTTTCTCACTCAAATCTACCCGCAATCTTTAGTTAATTTGTAATTGGAATGTTTTAATTTATTCTGTTGTTTAATATCTTTTTATAGCTTTTGTCTAATGTTTTTATGATGGGGGGACGGTTGGGATATGAGGTTGTCTTTTTTAATTGTAATATTAACTCTTTATTCCTATATTTGCTGTAATCTGCTTTGATTCCCTTGTGAAAAAGCATAATAATAATAATAATAATAATAATAATAATAATAATAAGAAGTAGTAGTAGTAGTAGTAGTCGTCGTCGTCGTCATCGTCGTCAAGGGCAGGTTTTGGGGCCAAAATTATGGATTTTTGATATTGATAAGTCAAGGATAAAACTTGGATGCTCCTTCAGTGTGTGTATGTGTGCCCATGGCAAGAAGCTTTTTAACTGAGGCTATTTGTTTCTGCTTTTGTTTCATCATTCACTCCCTAAACAGCTGCAGGCAGTTGGGAGAGGGACTATGTTTGTTTGTTTAAAAGCAGTTAATCACCCAGGACTTTCTGCTTGGCTCAAAAGAGAAGGAAACTGCTTTCCTGGCTGTATGGGGAAATCTGAAAGACCTGTTAACACTTTACCATAATGACCCATAAATAAGTTGACTTGGGATTTAGGGGTCAATTTTGGGCATAAATTTCTTGACATAGACGAGTATATGTGGTAGATTCTGAATATAACTAGATGTTTTCCACTACTTGTTGGACAAGGAAGCACAGGATATTAACGAGTTGCCCGTGGCTGCAATCCTGCATCACTCAGCATAACCTAGTAGCCATATTCCACATAGACATGTACAAATTCTGACCCACCCACCCACCCCCATCTCACAGCCATTGCATGCGTCATGAAGAGTGGCCAGAATGAAGCATCTGGCTATTTCCCTGGAGCCAGATGGGAAAATGATTGTAGCAGCACTGAAACCTGTTGGAGTCCTCTCGAGGTCTCAGCATTGATGTAATCATTTTGCATCTAGTGACATGAACATAGCCAGGTGTGTGTGCAATCCTTCCAATTCTCTGTGGGGATCTAAGGGGCTGTATAATAAGTCTTGGGGCGCTTTAGAAGGGAATATGCACTTTTTGTCCTTTTTTGCAGCAGTTTTTTTTCTTCAGTTTTCTCATTTGTGCATCTCTTGGTGGTGCTTCATTTTAGACTAAGAATGGTGATTCCCTTCCATCGGCTGTCATGCCTCGAGTCCAATGCCCTTTGCAAGCTTCTGCCAAGCCACCAAACTCGGAGACAGAAGCGGCAGAGCAGAAGGCTCTCCGCACCGTGCAGTACAACCTCCTGAAAATCCTCAGCAAATCTCTAGCTGCCTTGCGCCACTTCACCCCGGACATCTGTCAAATCCTCCTCGATCAGGTACCAAACTTACAGGGCCTTCTTTTTGGGAAGAAAATTGGGAAGACATACCTGAGGCTGCATTACTTGTATCTGCACCCTACCTTTTCCCCCTGGTTGCACCAGGAAAAGTTAGGACATGCTAGTGAATTAAGGATCCAGCTTTTAAAAAGTAAATGCATTTCTGTCCCATACCCTGACAGATGTGAATCTGGAGAGAGTGGAGGCCCAGTTCAGTACCCCTACAGTCTTATACAGAAGGTGCCAGGTCACTTTATATTGCACATGTCCCAGGGTTAACTCTCCATTCGTGAGCCTTCCTTTTCTGCACCATCCTGCTGTTAGTTCCAGAAACGCTTAAGTTCAACAGGAGGGGTGCATCATGGGCGTCCAGAGTGTATCCTTAGGCACATGGGAAATACAGTTGGGCTGTGATTTTGATCTCTCAGCAAATGTTCTACTAGAGATTCTTGTTTTCCTGCTTCCCTTAACACATGCCATGTCTGAGGCTCTCAAACTGCAGATGAGGTGTGGCACACTTGCATTCTCCACTCTGCTGTGGCAGTCAGCTTGGATTGGACGTCTTGGATTGCATCCTGTGATACCACATAAAATGGGTGTCTGTGTATGCAAGATATAGTTCATTTGCATAACTTAATACACTTTACAGTGACCTTGATTTTTTTTTCAGCCAAATTTCTGTGGCGCACAAGAATCTCAGAGCTTTGTTGTACTAAAATGTTTTGAGATTTGTATTGTGGTGGCTTGTGAATATTGCTAAACCTCATTGCCAGAAAAGAAGGAAATGAAAACACAAATGGTCATGATGCTCCACTATAAGTGTGTACCTGGACCTTGGTCATAGTTCTCAATGAGAAAGATGCCCTCCATTTGGACGTATGCATCTGTGTCCACCTTTATCATTTCAGACTTTCATGTTGGGCACATCACAATCAGAACAGATGAGATGTGTCTTATTACAACCTTGGAAGGCTTTTAAAAAGCGACCAAGATGCATCTCTTCCGGCAGGCCTTCCCAGACAGTAACTAATTCCCACTGTCTGATGACACCCCCCCCCCCCCCCGTCCCCTCCAGCCGCCTAAATGGGACTTGAAGGATTATGCATTTTTAATCTTGATTGTTTTAATTATGTGTAGTTTAATACTGTTTTAAGGGGAGGGAGGTGGGAATGTTGGAGAATTTTAACTGTATATGTTTTTAACATGTACCCCGCCCTGATTGCCCATTCAGAGGGGCGGGTAAGAAATAAATATTATTATTATTATTATTATTATTAACAAAAATCTCTGCAGATAGAAAATTAGCATGTCAGGATTGGCACCCTAGCTGTCTCCTTTTTATGTGACTTGTCTTGTGTTTTAGGGCTCCCCCCTAGCCCCACCCCAATTTGACAGAACATTTCTTCATGCAGACCTCAGCCTGCAGTTAAAAAAACCCCTAAACATTGTCTGCCACATCCCTGTGGACTTAAGCCCTTCCAGAAGTGAAGCTTGAGCCATGGTTGTTCCCCTGTAGTGTTCATACAGGTAGATAAAATATGTTGGTCTTTGTGGAATCTAGATTCTGCTTGTGACATCAGCTGACATCCCGCATCTGTGCTCGGTCTGCTGCTCCAACCACTGAAACCCACCTTAAAAGCCAGCCAGGCATCCTGAGCTATGAGTTCAGTGCTCCTGGCAAGCAGGGTGCTGCAGGATAATATGGCCATTGCCCTCCCACCAGTGAGTGATGGTGTGAGGAAGAGTTGCGACAGCGTCCCACAGGCATGCTTACCACTGCTCCTTGCAGTTTTGTTCACTGGCAGGAGAGAACTGATCATATCCTGCAGCATCCAGCTTGTCAGTAATACAGAACTCAGTCACTAGGAACACCTGACCAGCTTTTAAGGGGCATTTATGATTTTTGGGTTTTAAGGGTTTCAGGGGCATTTATGATTATAGTAATACCAGTACACCTATTGTAAATGTGAATAGGAAACGGTCACATGGTTATTATACTAAGTGTTCTTGTACACCTTTGAGGCTAACTATGAGTGAAAGAATTGTAGCATAAGCTTTCATGGACTTGATCTTCTCATTTATTTCTCAATCCAAAAATAAAAGATGGGAGTTATAGGTCTAAGGTAAGCCTCAATGTGTGTGTTTTCTGTTTTGAGCAGTAGTTGCTTTAAGTATACAAAGGGCAGTTTTGAGATAGTGAAAGAAGCTGATAGCATAAGCTTTTATAGACTTAAGTCTATTTCATCAGATAAAGTAGGCTTCTTGCATCTGACGAAGTAAACTTAAGCTTATGCTACCAACTTCTTTCGCTCAGCTAGTTTCAAAGGTGCTACAAGATCCTTTTGTGTATTGATCCAGACTAACATTCTGTGTCTGTGATTTCTACATAGATGGCTGTAAATCTATCATGACATTCTAACTTGACTAACAGGACGCCAGCCATAGTATCTGAAAGACTATAGCCTCATGACATGACCCATCTTAGGTTCCATGCATTCTGATCTTGTTGTCTCTTGCAGTCGCTGGACCTTGCTGAGTACAATGTCCTTTTCATGCTGACCTTTACTACTCCAGCCTTTGATTCTGAGGTGGCCCCCTCCTTTGGGACACTGCTGGCCACTGTCAACGTGGCCCTCAACATGCTAGGAGAGGTAAGAATCTGGAGGGATCTGCACTAGCACAATAAATAGAAGAATGCAGCACATTGTTTAGATGCTGTTGTGCAAAACACAATGAATGATTCACTGTGCGCAGCTACAATACACAATATTGTTGTAAGCACAACTTGATGCTGCTATCAGCAGAATATATCTGTTGCACTATGACAGATAATTCACCCTGCATACATAACATGGCTTATGCATGCATATGTCACCAATGGGATGGCAGCCCTTGCCCGGAAGCCCTTACGTAAGAGCCATACAGTTGGGAGAGATCCCAAGGGCCATCTAGTCCAACCACATTCTGCCATGCAGGAATACACTTTTTTTTGGTACAGCAGCTGGAATACAGGGTAGCTATGCTGCTGCTGCTGCTGCTGCTGCTGCTGCTTCTTCTTCTTCTTCTTCTTCTTCTTATTATTATTATTATTATTATATTTTTGTAGCGCTGTAAATTTACACAGCACTATACATATAAACTTTTTAATTAGATGGTTTTCTGCACTCAGGCTTACAATCTAAAAATACATGACACAAAAGGAGAAGGGAATGGTGGAGGGCAAGGGGATGAGGTCCAGCACTTCATCTCTCCCTCTGAGGTCTGGACCAAGGCAGAAGGACTGGAGGGAAGGCTTTTCTTCTTTCAGGGAAGGCCTGATGGAGCTGGCTTGCCTATCTTTCTCTCCCTCTGGACGATGGTGGATGAGGGAGGGCTCTTCTTTTTTCAGGCAAGGCCTGATGGAGCTGGCCTGCCTCTCTCTCTCTTCCTGAATGATGGTGGAAGTAGTATCAGATCAAATATCCAGTAACAGTCAGATAACAAGCACACAGTGTCTGGAAATGCTTCCCTAAATAATATGGTCTTCAACTCAGTTTTGAAACTGGTTAAAGAAGAGATGACCCATGCTTGTGGGAGAAGGAGGTTCCAGGAGTTTGGGGCAGCAAGTGAGAAGGGATGAATCCTGGAAGGAGCAGTGGAAATCTTGGGCTGGGATAGCAGACCTTGACTACCAGAACAGAGGGCATGAGTGGGGGTGTATGGAGAGAGAAGCACAGATAAATAAGGAGGGGCCAGCCCATGCAGGGCTTTAAAAGTCAGCAACAAAAGCTTATACTGAATACGGAAGGGAAAGGGGAGCCAAAGGAGAAACATGGTTAAAACAGTGAACGGATGTAATAATGCGTGCAGCTGAATGATGGACAGAAATTAGAGGATGGAGGTGAGAGAGAGGAAGCCCTGCCAGAAGGAGGTTACAATAGTTTAGTCGTGAGACTACTCACTTCAGCATATTAGGGAGCAAGAGGTTTTCCTGGACAGAACAGAAGGAACAGTCTTGGAAGGGGACCACACAGAGGAAGTTGCCGGGGAGGAGAAGGTCACTTCACATACACACAAGGCAGACAGCTGGAGGAATGTCACACAGAGAAGCAGGGAAACCAGCACAGAATAAACTCAGGCTTGCTAGAGAGGTTAAGAACAACAAAAAGGGCTTTTTGGGGTATGTCCGCAGCAAAAGGAAGAATAAGGAAATGGTAGGGCCACTGAGTAGAGACAATGGCAAAATGCTAACGGGACAGAGAATTAGAACTCCTGGAGAACAGGAGAAGTCCCAGCAGACTGGAGGAGGGCAAACGTCCCCATCTTCAAAAAGGGGAAAAAAAGAGGATGCCAACAATTATCATCCAGTTAGTTTGACATCAATACCAGGAAAGATTCTAGAGCAGATCATTAAACAGAGAGTCTGTGAAGATCTAGAAGACAGTGCCATAATCACAAAAAGTCAACACGGGTTTCAGAGAAACAAGTCATGCCAGACAAATTGATCTCTTTTTTTGATAAAATAACAGCTTGGTAGATGAAGGGAATGCTGTGGATATAGCATATCTTGATTTCAGTAAGGCCTTTGACAAGAAACTGGAGCTTGCCCAAAGGAGGGCGACTAAAATGGTGAAGGGTCTGGAAACCATGCCCTATGAAGAACGCCTATGGGAGCTGGGAATGTTTAGCCTAGAGAAGAATCATAGAATCAGAAGGTTAAGAGGTGATATGATAGCCCTGTTTAAATATTTGAAGGGATGTTATACTGAGAAGGGAACAAGTTTGTTTTCTGCTACTCTAGAGACTAGGACCTAGAACAATGGATGCAAGCTCCAGGAAAAGAGATTCCAGCTCAACATTAGGAGGAACATCCTGACAGTAAGGACTGTTCGACAGTGGAAGACACTCCCTTGGAGTGTGGTGGAGTCTCCTTCCTTGAAAGACTTTAAACAGAGGCTGGATGGCCATCTGTCGGGGATGCTTTAATGGATAGATAGTTCTTCTTCGTGGTCTCTGTGCCTCACACAATAGGGTTTGCACCTGCGCAGATACTCCATCCGGAATGCTGAAAAGCTGAGCAGATTGGTGGGAGCCCCGCCCCTTCCTCTCCCTGAGCATGCCCAATCCTGCCAATCTAGCTCCTCCTTCAGTTCTCTTTCGTCCGCCGCAAGAGAAACATCTCCTTAGGAGTGCTCTTTGCTTGACGAAAGGCTGAGTAGATCCATACTCTTAGTTTTCCTAGTTTTCTTAGTTTTTCTTATTTTCTCCCTTGTTGTTGCTCCTTGAGCTGCCCTAGATTTTGTTAGGATTTTACGAGGACTCTGGCCCGGACAGGCCCCTCACATTGCTCGGCCGCTTATGGCTGCCTCCTTCAAGAAATGCTCCGAGTGTGGCAATAAGATTCCGGTGGTGGACGGACACTCCAAATGCATCCTCTGCCTGGGCAATACCCACATCCCGGAGAAATGCAGGCATTGTAAAGCCTTCAACCCTGCCATACTTCGCCAGAGAGCGGATAGGCTCAAGGCCCACTTGTGGGAGAAGGCCCTCTCGGTGTCACAATCCACAGAGTCTTCTGCGGACCCCCTGGGACGCCTACCCATCTAATTCCCAAGGATCCCTACAATCAAGAACTCCTCCTCGACGTTGACGACGGCTTCAACCCCAACGGTCTCGACCTTGACACTAGTGCCCTCGACTCCGGAGGCCATGTCTCGCCCAGAAGGGCACACCAAGGAGCATAGGAAATGCTCCTCTTCTCAGGAAGTGGAAAAGCCCAAGGCTAAGAAACATAAGCCTCGAGAGGTCCCAACTTCGGTTGTCTTGGCGGACCTTGCTATGTCATACTTGAAGCCAACGCTAACCGACCTCTCAGTCCCGGCCCCGGTCTCTGTACATGACTCAGCGCTGGAGATTTTGGAACCTGCTCAACAGCCTGTCTCTGTTCTGGCCTTCGTCCCGTCTGGGATGGTCTCAGCCTCTAACTCTACGGTCTCGCCTGTTTCGGCCCCGACTGCTCGCTCTCCCTCCGAAGGACATCTTAGCCTCCTCGGAGCGAATCTACAGGCTACGGTTCCCATCCCCTCCGCCCCAGAGGTCTTCTGAACCATTTGAGGAACACTATTTCGACTTGCCTCACTCATCAGCCTCATTCCTGGCTCGGCATCGAGCAGAGTCATACTGGAGAGAACGCCATCCGTTGTACCAGTCCTACTCTCCTTCATATAGAGATCAGTATCACGTCAGGGATCTCCATGTGGACGACTTTTCCCGGAGGTCCCGCTCCCGCTCTCCGATCCCAGCCAGGAGAGAGTACAGGGCCCCCTCTCCACAGCCAACCACCACTGCTACGGTGTCGAGACCTCCCGAGATGGATCCGGTCACAGTCACTGCCTTGGCGTCAAGGATGACATCGACATCGACGTCGACACAGTCTGCTCCAGTAAGTTATGCGGATGCCTCGACCTCTACATTTGTGTCAGCTCCGACTTGGCTGTATGAAGACCCACATCTGGCGGCTTCCCAGTCTACTGAGGATTCTGCAGGGGAACTGGAAACGCATCCAGAATCCCCAGCTTTCGCCATCTCCTCTCCAAATGAAGAAGTAGAGGATCAGACCCCGGGTTCGCCCATAGAGGATCTCCCTCTCTTCTTGGGGATAGTGGACAGAATGGCCAAGGCTGTTGGCCTCCAAACTGCCCAGGCATCCAAGCCCCCCAGGGACCCCATTGATGGTCTAGTGGTAAGACCCACCCAGCCGGCCGTCATCCCCTTTCTGCCTTCTTTCTCTGACATCATGGTTGCCTCGTGGACTAAACCGGCTTCTACCCCACCGGCATCCAAAAAACTGGATTCCCACTATCAGGTGCAATCGAACACGGCACCCTTCCTCTTCATACATCCTGCTCCTAACTCTCTGGTTGTGGAATCCACATGTAAATCCTCCAGCAAGACCCACTCTGCTCCGGTGGATAAGGATGGCAGAAGGATGGACATCTTCGGCCGTCGATTCTATTCCTCCGCGGCCTTGGCGGCTAAAGTAGCCAACATTCAAGGGTGCATGGCAGGCTATCTAAGGTTTCTGTGGGACCGGATGGCTGCTTTTATTCCCTCTCTTCCTTAACAGCAACAGGAAGCGGCTCACGAATTCTATGCAGAGGCCCTCTCTCTTATAGTGCAAGAGGTCCATTCTGCTAGACATGTGGTGGATTGTTCTGCTAAAGTCATGGCGGGCGCCGTGGCTCTCCGTCGCTTTGCCTGGCTTAGATCTACTTCCCTCTCAGAGGAAGCTAAGGCCAAAATCGAAGACCTACCCTTTGACGGTGAAGGGCTTTTCGCGGCAAAAACAGATGAATCCCTGGACACCATGGCCAAGGCTCGTCTCAATGGCAAGAGGCTCAGCCTAACCTCAAGCAAGCCACAGAATAGTCAGCCCTGGCGCCAGAGGCCCCACGCCTCCAGCTTTACTCGCTCTCGCTCTGTGCCGTCCTCCACTTATAGGGCCCAGTCTTACTCCAGGAGGCCCTACAGACAGCCTCAACAAAAACAGCAACAGAGGCATGGACAGCAGCAGCAGCCTTCTAGGAAACCATCATCCAAGTCACATTTTTGATGGGACCTTGGAGGCAACACCCACCTTTCTTTTGCCAGTCACCTCATCCCATGTCCCCAGACTTTGCCACTTCTACGAGAACTGGCACAGGATCACCACAGACTCCTGGGTGCTTACCATCACCCGCCTGGGCTACGTCATAGAGTTCTCAAGTATTCCACCAAGTGGCATTTCCTGTTCTACTCCCTTTTCTCCTCCTCTTCTGGGGGAGATCTCCTCCCTTCTCGACAAAGGAGCCATACAACGTGTTCCACCACATTGTAAACACCAAGGCTTCTACTCCAGGTACTTCACAGTCCCAAAGAGAGGAGGAGGTCTTTGTCCTATCCTGGACCTGAGAGGCATCAACTCCTTCATCTTGCCTCGCAAGTTCAAAATGGTGACCCTGCAGTCCATACTTCCATTTCTACATCGAGGACACTGGTTCACATCTATCGATTTGAAAGATGCCTACTTCCACGTCAGCATCAGGCCGCAACACTGGAAGTATCTTCGCTTCGCTGTCAACAGAGATCTCTATCAGTATACCGTCCTTCCCTTCGGCCTTTCTACTGCTCCTCGAGTGTTCACAAAGTGTATGGCGGCGGTCATCTCCCACCTTCGACTACAAGGTATCAAAATCTTCCCTTACCTCGACGATTGGCTTCTGATGTTGTCCTCCAAAACACAACTCTACCAGGACATCCAGTGCACTCTGGATCTCCTCCACGACTTGGGACTAATGGTCAACTTCCCCAAATCTGTCCTCCACCCCGTGAGGGTGATAGACTACATAGGAACGCCCCTGGACTCCGTGCCTACCTACCCACCAGACGGGCGGAAGCCCTCTGGGACCAGCTTCAACTTGTCCTCCGCACTCTTCGTCCGACATCAAAGGGCATTCAGAGGCTGCTGGGCCACCTGGCCTCCACCACAGCAGTGACTTATCTGGCACGTCTCAGATTCAGGCCCCGCCAAACTTGGTTTCTGGCCTCCTTCGATCACCTTTGAGACAATCCATCCAAGAGACTCTTGTTACCTCCTCATGTCAGAGACTCTCTCAAATGGTGGATGTCTTCCTCCAGCATCCTCAAAGGGATGCCCTTTCAGACGCCACAACCATCCAGGATGGTCACCACGGACGCATCCATGTCAGGATGGGGCGCTCATCTCAACGACTGGTGTGTGCAGGGACAGTGGTCTGCAGAAGAAGCAGAGCTCCACATAAATGCCTTGGAACCGCTGGCAGTCATCGAGGCCTTCAGGGCCTTCGAAAACCATCTTCTCCACAGAGTTGTACAGGTGGTGTCGGACAACACAACCACAGTTTGGTACACCAACAAGCAAGGAGGGACTCACTCTCCAGTCCTCTTACGCCTGTCTCAGCAGTTGTGGACGTGGTGCCACCGCCATTCCATTCACCAGGTAGCAGTTCACCTCACAGGCAAGGACAATGTGCTAGCAAACTCCCTCAGCAGGGACAAGGTGCTGCAGCACAAATGGACTCTGTCAGCCCCAGCTTTCCGTCTTCTGATATCCAGATGGGGAACTTCCTCAGTGGACCTATTCGCCACTCCGGAGAATGCTCAATACCAGATGTTCTACACCAGAGCGGGCAGAGGTCCAGGATCTATGGGAGATGCCTTCGTCTGCAACTGGAGCCAGGACTTCCTGTATGCCTTTCCGCTCTTTCCATTGATTTCCAGGATGGTGGCCAAGATGGCCAGGGATGGGTCCAACGCCATACTGTTGACTCTCTTTTGGCCGATACAACCCTGGTTCACTCTGTTGCTTCATCTGGCCAGAGGCCAGTACTTCCACCTGCCGAAGTGGCCAGACCTTCTGTCGCACTCCAACGGGGCAGTCCTACACCCAGAAATTCTCAACCTACGGATGACAGCATGGAGGATCCAACCTTGATGTCTCTGGAATTACTTCAAGTCTTGTCAGCCTCCAGGAAGGACTCCACCAAGCAGTCCTACTGCTGCATCTCACAGATCAAGGTCTAGATCAAGATCAAGAAGAGCCCTCCCTTCAACCACCATCTTGAGGGGAGAGAGAGGCAGGCCACCTCCTGCTGGAAACAAGAAGAGCCCTCCCTTCAACCACCATCTTGAGGGGAGAGAGAGGCAGGCCACCTCCTGCTGGAAGCAAGAAGAGCCCTCCCTTCAACCACCATCTTGAGGGGGGAGAGAGGCAGGCCACCTCCTGCTGGAAACAAGAAGAGCCCTCCCTTCAACCACCATCTTGAGGGGAGAGAGAGGCAGGCCACCTCCTGCTGGAAGCAAGAAGAGCCCTCCCTTCAACCACCATCTTGAGGGGAGAGAGAGGCAGGCCACCTCCTGCTGGAAACAAGAAGAGCCCTCCCTTCAACCACCATCTTGAGGGGAGAGAGAGGCAGGCCACCTCCTGCTGGAAGCAAGAAGAGCCCTCCCTTCAACCACCATCTTGAGGGGAGAGAGAGGCAGGCCACCTCCTGCTGGAAACAAGAAGAGCCCTCCCTTCAACCACCATCTTGAGGGGAGAGAGAGGCAGGCCACCTCCTGCTGTAAACAAGAAGAGCCCTCCCTTCAACCACCATCTTGAGGGGAGAGAGAGGCAGTCCACCTCCTGCTGGAAACAAGAAGAGCCCTCCCTTCAACCACCATCTTGAGGGGAGAGAGAGGCAGGCCACCTCCTGCTGGAAACAAGAAGAGCCCTCCCTTCAACCACCATCTTGAGGGGAGAGAGAGGCAGGCCACCTCCTGCTGGAAACAAGATGAGCCCTCCCTTCAACCACCATCTTGAGGGGAGAGAGAGGCAGGCCACCTCCTGCTGGAAACAAGAAGAGCCCTCCCTTCAACCACCATCTTGAGGGGAGAGAGAGGCAGGCCACCTCCTGCTGGAAACAAGAAGAGCCCTCCCTTCAACCACCATCTTGAGGGGAGAGAGAGGCAGGCCACCTCCTGCTGGAAGCAAGAAGAGCCCTCCCTTCAACCACCATCTTGAGGGGAGAGAGAGGCAGGCCACCTCCTGCTGGAAACAAGAAGAGCCCTCCCTTCAACCACCATCTTGAGGGGAGAGAGAGGCAGGCCACCTCCTGCTGGAAACAAGAAGAGCCCTCCCTTCAACCACCATCTTGAGGGGAGAGAGAGGCAGGCCACCTCCTGCTGGAAACAAGAAGAGCCCTCCCTTCAACCACCATCTTGAGGGGACTTAATTGTCTAATTAACAAATTGTAAGCCGCTCTGATAGCTTTGGCTGAAGAGCGGGGTATAAATAAAATGTATTATTATTATTATTATCAGCCTTTTCATCACTCAAGGTTTACCTTTCTGCTATTGTTGCTAACCAGCCACCTGGTTCACCATTGGCTCGACTCTTCACGTCGCCAATACTTAAAAGGTTCTTTAAAAGACTTCATCATCTCTACCCGCCACTGCCTCCATTGGCACCGGCCTGGTCTCTCTCTTTGGTGCTCACACAGCTCACAAGACCTCCTTTTGAGCCACTGGGCTCTGCCTCTTTGAGACTCCTGACACTCAAAGTCTCCTTTCTTGTGGCCATAACTTCAGCCAGATGTGCTTCTGAGCTGACGGCCTTACGCTCGGATGAGCCTTACCTTACTTCCACAGGGATAAGGTGGTCCTCAGACCGGACATTTCCTTCCTCCCTAAAGTGGTTTCACCATTTCACCTCTCTCAGGGGATTGTGCTACCGAACGTCTATCCAGACCCTTCTTCGCCTCTGGAAAAGACTATGCACACTCTTGATGTTCGCCGTGCTTTGGTGTTTTATGTTCAATGTTCTGCAGAGTTCAGGTTGACAAACAAGTTATTTATTTGTTATGGTGGTAAGGCAACCCAGTTTCTTCACAAAGGTTTTCAAAGTGGATTGCCTAAACCATTGCCTTAGCCTATGAACTGGCTAAACGCCCTCTACCGGTTGGTGTCCGTGCTCACTCAACCAGGGCTACTACTTCATCTGCTGCCTTCCTCAGAGGTGTTCCCCTGCCAGAGGTCTGCAAGGCAGCTATGTGGTCACAACCATCCACCTTTGTTCGGCATTACAGGCTGGATGCCAGGTCCCAAAGTGATGCCAGTTTTGGTCGTGCTGTTCTATCTTCTATCCTGCAGTGACCTTTCCACCTCCACAGGTAAGCTTTTTAGTCACCCTATTGTGTGAGGCACAGAGACCACGAAGAAGAAGTACAGGTTGCTTACCTGTAACTGTGTTTCTTCATGTGGTCATCTGTGCCCTCACACAAATCCCACCCTACCTCCCCTCGGTCAGGTCCCTGCTCTTTTGTGGCGGACTTGAACTGAAGGAGGAGCTAGATTGGCGGGATTGGGCATGCTCAGGGAGGGGGAGGGGCGGGGCTCTCGCCAATCTGCTCAGCTTTTCAGCATTCCAGATGAAGTATCTGCACAGGCTCAAACCCTATTGTGTGAGGGCACAGATGACCACTCGAAGAAACACAGTTAAGCAACTTGTACTTCCTGCTTGACAGGGCTTAGACTACAGCACTGTCCAAGGCAGTGTATTCCACTGTCGAACAGCTGGAGGTTCTTCTTGATGTTTAGGTGGAATCTCTTTTCCTTCTACATGATTAACTTATGAGTGCGGGGGGGGGGAGTATTATCTCTCTTTTAGTGGATAGGGAAGCTGTTTAGTTATGACTTTTTTCAGAGTGTATTAGGTCTTTATTGCTAAAATACCTTCAAGGAAAGGAACCAAGATTCTAGATGAGCTACTTAGTTAAGTATATTAGTTAAGTATATTTAACTAAATAGCATCTTGTGGCCTATATTGCTTATAGTGGGTGCTGCCCTATAAGTCAGGACTGGGGGAACTTTTACAATCCCGACATAGCCAAAATCATTAATATGTGGGGACTGTGAATTATTTATAAGTCTAGGTTATACATACATAACTGTGATTGTGAATTCCAGCTGGAATTTTTTAATAGATGGGGCAGGTCTAATAAATCCAAGCACGTTGGTATCACAGCTTCCCTGTTGGAATTACAGTGGTGTTTTAACTGTTTCATTTACAAATAGTGTACTTGCCACCGAATTGCCAAACACCAGTTTGTTCTTTTCTGGCAGTCTTCATGTTCGATAATAACACATTTTTTTCCTTTTTTGTAAAGCTGGATAAGAAGAAGGAGTCTCTCACTTTGCCTGCAGGACTGACCACACAGCAAGAAGGAAATAAGACTCTCAAGTACGTACCCAATTTCCTTTATTACCTATCTGCAAGGAATGGGAGGTGGTACACTTTTTCCCAGGCTTTATGCTTCCAAGCTGTGCCTCCTCTGAACTTTCTCAAAAACCAAGATTTGTTCACCAGCAACTTCTATTTAAGAATATTTTAGTAGACTCTTAAAGAATATTTTTAGTACCCAGCAACATGCCTACTGCATTTAATTATATGTCTATATTTTTTATTTTTTGTCTCTTTAATTTAACATCTCTTTTCAGTCACAGGGGAATATTTCCTTTCCCTTTGAGCCTTGACCTTTCTAGCTCCAGTTAGTCCTGCTGTTGCTGCTGTTCTTTATTGGTGGGGAGGCAAATTCAGAGGAGGAAAGGTGACTGGTCTTTGTTCTGAGGGGAAAGAAAAGGACAGTGCATTCATCTGGGAGTACACCCTCATTTCTTCTCCTCTTGAGCCTGGATCAGCTGCATCATCTTCCTCTGAGTTGCCTTCTTCTTCAGCTGCAGTAGTGCCTCCCGGGGCTTGACAGCCAACAGCGCAGCAGAGAGGGCACAGAACTGCACAGATAGCGCGTGACATTACACCCACTTGATGTAGATCTTGGCCCCTGAGTTCTGTGCAATGGTGAAATAATAATAATAATATATAAAATAATAATAAAATATAAATTAAAAATGCATTTGTTTTGCAGTTGTAAGTTGAATATCTCAGGTGTTGATGTAGATTCTCATATTTGATCTTCAGCGTGAGAGTGGCATTTAGTAGAGGCCCTACCTGTGAAACTGCCTTATGAGGCACCAGCCTGTTTGCTGATCATCAAGCCTGCTGAGGGCCGACCGTACAGTGGGCCCTCCATATTTGCTAGGGTTAAGGGCTCAGGACTGCTGTGAAAGGGGGAAAACCACTAATAGATAACCACCATTTGTTTTACCTGAGTGAACACTTCTTTAGGAATCTCTAGGTCATCCAATGCATCTCTGTGGTCAACATCTGCCAGAGATTGGTCATAGAATCATGCTGGGGGACCTACAGATGCCTAGGAAAGTGTTTTCTCTAGTCATCTCTAGGTCTTCCAGTGCAGCACTATAGTCAGCTTCCAGTAGAGTTGCACTGCAGGACCTAGAGATTCCTAAAGAGAACATATTAATCAAATCTGAAAAAGTTAAAGCCACAGATGTGGAGGGCCAACTACTGTATTTGCGACACTGGAGAGGAGGGGAGTACCTTTGAAATAGCAGGACACATGGATTTGTGCCAAGCACTACATTTGGATTCCTGCCATTTCACAGATCTTCAGCCTCTCCAGTCTTATTATGCCTATGCAAATACAGGTATTCCAAAATCCAAAGTAAAAAAAATAAAAAATCATCATTTCAAAATAAGGAACACTTCTGGTCCAAAGTATTTCAGGTAAATTAAAAGATTGAGAAGTTGTCTCTATTAAATGTTGTGTAGCTGTGCTATGGTCAGTCATAGCATTGTTCATGAAAGATATTTGGTCTAGATTAGTAATCACTGACAAAATAAAAATGCCAGGCTTTCAGAAAACCCTGCACTAAGGCAAAATCCATCACACTCATGCATATTAATGAATGGCTGTACTGGGTAGTTGATGTGGTTTGTTTTCAGTTCTGTCCTAGGCTAAACAAAATAAAGGACAGGATCAAAATTCAAAATGACCTGAATAGACTAGAAAGCTGGGCCAAAGCTAACAAAATGAAATTCAACACAGAGTCCTGCACTTAGGGAGGAAAAATGAAATGCACAGATATAGAATGGGGGACACCTGGCTGAATGAGACCACATGTGAAAGGGATCTAGGAGTCCAATTAGACCACAAGTTGAACATGAGTCAACAGTGCGATGCAGCAGCTAAAACGGCCAATGCAATTTTAGGCTGCATCAATAGAACTATAGTGTCTAGATCAAGGGAAGTAATAGTGCCACTCTATTCTGCTTTGGTCAGGCCCCACCTGGAATATTGTGTCCAGTTCTGGGCACCACAATTCAAAAAGGATGTGGAGAAACTGGAGCGTGTCCAAAGGAGGGCGACTAAGATGGTGAAGAGTCTGGAAATCATGCCTTATGAGGAAAGACTTAGGTAGCTGGGGATGTTTAGCCTGAAGAAGAGAAGGTTAAGAGGTGATATGACAGCCCTGTTTAAATATTTGAAGGGATGTCACATTGAGGAGGGAGCAAGCTTGTTTTCTGCTGCTCCAGAGAACAGGACTCGGAACAGTGGATGCAAACTGCAGGAAAAGAGATTCCACCTCAACATTAGGAAGAACTTCCTGACAGTAAGGGCTGTTTGACAGTGGAACACACTCCCTCGGAGAGTGGTGGAGTCTCCTTCCTTAGAGGTCTTTAAGCAGAGGCTGGATGGCCATCTGTTGGGTATGCTTTGATTGGGAGTTCCTGCATGGCAGGGGGTTGGACTGGATGGCCCTTGTGGTCTCTTCCAACTCTATGATTCTATGAAAGAAACAGTCAAGACAAGAATATGTGCTCTGCTGGTGGTGATTTTGTTGTTGGGTGTATGTCTCTGAGGTGCAAAACAACAGTAGAAAAAGTAGCCAAAGAGGAGCTAACCTGGGAAATGGGGAATAGGGCACTGTTAGTAAAAACAAATCATGCCTCCATCATGTCTATCCAGCTGTGAAGCTTGTATTGAAATATACCTAGAATTGATTTTCCTGGATGGAGTAGTACAACCACCTGATTCCAAACCTGATTCACTGTCTGGCTTGACATCTTTCTTCAGGTCTCTTCTTATGTTTACAATGGAAAACTGTTTCTACCTGCTCATCTCTCAGGCTGTCCGGTATTTGAAGGACCCAGCTGTGCACCCAAGAGACAAGCAGCGGATGAAACAGGAGCTTAGCTCAGAGCTGGTAAGTAGATAGATGGTTGTATTGTGCCCCCCCCCCCCCCGCACTCATGTGAACTGAAGTGACAGGTTCATTGCAGTTGATACAAACAGAACACACTCTAAGAGTATTTCCTGCTTGTTTCCAGATGGTGTGCATAGTATAATCTAACAAGTCACATTTTCTTTTTTAGAGTACTCTTCTCTCCAGCCTCTCCCGTTATTTCCGCCGTGGTGGCCCCTCTTCTCCTGCTACTGGCGTTCTCCCCTCTCCGCAAGGAAAATCTTCGTCAAAGCTAGGGCCTGAGGGTCAGGAACCCCTTTTCCAGCTGGTGCAGGCCTTTGTCAGACATGTGCAGAGATAGATTCCATGCATCCCCTTTCGTGATGGCTCATTTACATCAGCTGTCAGCTTTGGACCACACCCCTGGTATCAGGAGGAAGCTTCAACACCATCGTCAGAAGAGTATGCACTCTAAAGGAAGTGGAATGGTCCAAAACCAGATGCCTTCTTAAAAGATAACTAGTTGTTGTTTGTGTGAGATGAGTCAACCTGGCTTCGCCTTAGTGAACCAATTCCTTATCTGGCTTGTTGAAGGGATCCTTCCCTCCCTTTCCTGGATTGGGCATTAACCTCTCAATATAAAGATGCAGCCTGCCTCTTGTGAAGCATAGACAAAGGAAGGAACCAGAAGTGAAGACCTATCTGTTGACTTCTCTTAGTTGTCCCATGCGGACCAGGCATCCCTGCTCAGGTTTACAAGAGTGCAGGTGAGACTTTTTAATGGCAGGGGCAGCCTTTTCCTTCAAGATGCATTTTAAAGCCAGAATTCCATTGCTTTGGTCTCACTCTTTTTGTATTACTTGTTCCCTATTTATACTGATTAAAAACATTTCTAACCAATACAGGAATCATCCTTGAAGTATCATCATAATGCTGTGTTCTCTTTTTAATTCAGAAATTACCAGGAATGTACTAGGAGCTTAATTAAGCAACAGGGATTTTAAGGAGCCATTAGATGCTCAGATTTCCATTGAGCCTTGTAGAAACACTACTGAAATTTCTGGAGTTAATACATTAAGACTCAACATAAGACAAGCTGTCATCTATGGATGATGATGTGTCACCAGAAAAGTTTGAAAAAAGTACTGCTACAAATCAAAACCACTGTTACACCACTCTGTGTTGCCCTTTGGGATTAGGTGTTAAGTTTATCCCAGCGCTACTGGAAAGAGGAAAGAAGCAAAGAAGTGAGTTGCAGGTATAAATTTATTAGTCAAAGGTAGCAATAACAAAAGTATTGGATCCTTTCTTTTACATATGAGCTCTTTGCCCACTTCCTCCCCAATCCAAAAGGTATTAAAGGCATTCACAGCAAATAAAAAGCAGCTGAACCTTAGCAAAAAGATGAATGGCTCAAAGAGGCTGAAAGGTGTAGAAGCCATCTAAAGGCACACAGTGCACATGTATGTGCTGTGCCAGCTCTTTCCTTTCAGTGACACTACTCAGAAGCGTGCAGAGAACATTCTTGACATGGACAGGGGTTGGCAGACAAAGCACCGCAGCAAGGAGGAGAGTTGCGAGAGTGCTTTTAAATAGAACTCTAAAGAAACAGTGGAAAATATTTAAGCACAGAGCTTATGATAGCCACAGTGTTAAAAGGCTGTTTGCTTTTCAAGAAGATGGTCAGAAGAGTTCTTCATGGGCCTACCCAGATGGAAGCAGACAGCCTACTGGCTCCCAACCCTGTGATGTTACTGTGGGCTTGTCTACATTACTTATAAAACCCTGAATTCCCCCTGGGCTGACTGCATGGTGTTTTCATTATGCAGGTAACAAACCCCGAATCAAGTCCCGGCTCTTTTCACAACTCCCAGACCTGATTCAGGGTTTCTGCCCCTTGTTCTGCATAAAATAGACTTACCTTGCCCTGAGTTTTCCAAAAAACCTGGAGCAAAATGCAGTGACAATGGCCAGCTCCCTTCCCATGTGAACCCTGCACAGTTGCTTTGTGGGTGTGAGTTCTGAGGTCAGAACGAGGTGTGCAGTTATGATAACATGGCTGAGCGCCTCGTTCTGACCTCAGAGTGACTTGGTGCTAGCCAGTTTGCAGGGACTGCATGGGAAGGCAGCTGCCTGTTGTTCACTGAACACTGAAATCCTGCAGCAGGTAATGGATTTGTGGTGAATTTCGGGCCAGAATACTCAAGGGGCAGCCAGGAGTATTCTGCCAAATGTAGACAAGCACTCTTTGACATTCAGTAGGTACAGAATTAGCTAAGCATTTCAGCCTTGACTACCCAAGCTATCGTACTTATTCATTACTTATTCATGTTACTTATTATTGACCAGTAACAACCTGACCTACAGATAGTTCAGGGTAGGCCATCCAGCCAGTGTGAGACATTAAAAGATGTCTAGTCGAAGATTTGGGAGGCCCACCCAAGAGGTAACTGAACCTTCTTTAAAATTAGTATTATAAATGTGGTCCCTGTGAGCAGAAGGTGAAATAACTGCTTTTTATGCCTCCTGACTACTACACTGAAGACAAACCTCTGTATCTGCCAAGATTCCTTGTAAAAAATGAAATCTGCTTTCCTGTATATTCCAGTTGTGCTTTGATGCTTGAGCAGAGCCTGCACTAACACTGAACATGTCCATGTCCTATAGAAAGAATAGAATTCAGGAGAGAGGGGGAAAGCCTATAAAAAAGCAAGACAGAAAGACAGGCTAGGTGTTTTATTGGCAAATGTCAGTCATTATACATATGCCACACAAAAATGCTCTGCAACCAGGCTAAATTCAAAAGGCTCAAGAGAAATTTCAGAAACCAAAAGAAAAAATAAACACAGCCAAGTAGCATCTGCACAGCTGTATCTGGAAGGGCAGTCAATGAAGCCAATAAAGTTTTTTTAAAACAAGGAATTTGCTCAGCTTGGTTCTGTTCTCATTCCAGAGAACAAAATATGGCTTACTCAAAAGGCAGGGGAGTCCCTAGGCAAGGAAGGTGTGCTGTAGCTTTTAACATATTTCCCATAACCTCCAGAGTTTCACTCCCCCTGAGTGCTCCTATGCAATATGAACAGAGCATATGAGAAGGTCAACAGGAGCCATTTCCAAACATGTGGTTTTAAGTGTCCAAGCAGAGGCGTCTAAGGAAACTGATCTGTGGTATGTGGTAAAACATTCATCAAGTCCAGCCTTGCCAGATAACAGGTACAAGAATAAATAAAGCATGTCGAGAAGGCAGAATGTTCTTTGGGTCCGGGAAACAACAGTGTCAAAACTCAGCAATGAAAAGAGCCCAACAGTCAAAGCAAAAAGGTTTTGAACAACTAATCCCATGAACCCATGATGAGAATTGTATTTCATTCTGGGGTTGGTTCACCCCATTCTTTGGAGTTTCCCCAAAATCACTCATTAGCAACAGAGCCACCTAAAGAATATGGGGGTTTGAGAATCCAACCCACACCAGATAAGTCAACTGGAATCTGCTATGTTTCTACCTCATTGGTTCACAGTTCTTTAACAAGTTTGGAAGTGGAATTAAGGGCTTGGCTCAAATCAGGAATTTAATCCAGCTCCACCAAATCCCTCTGGAATGTATAAAATGGACAGAAACAGGCCAGAAACAGCCATTAGTGAAATGAAGAGCATAATTCTAGAAAGTCCATTTGCTTTGAACCAAAATGAGTTAAGTGCAGAAGTGGAAGAACAGGGCTAGTTTCGTAGCCATTTTTAAGTGGCTTAGGAACTAAAGGAAATCCATCACCAACCTCTCAAAGCTATAATTGAATAGACCATTGAAGTTTCAGGAGCCTTGAAGAAGTGAAGAAACTCACAATTGCCACCACCACCACGCACAACAACCCAACACCACCACTAGCCTCTCAGTCACACCGGGTGACCTTAACCCAAACATTTAAGTGAGAAAAAAGAAAAATCTGACCCCCCGAAGAGAGCAAATGGTCTCAGATGAAATTGTTGTCAGCCTTTAAAATAATATCAGGAGAGAGGAAGGGGTTTGATTTGCTTTGGGGATTCCTTCCCAGGCATGTTTAGCTAAGCAGTTCTAAGTAGGTGACGGGGACTTTGCCCTTCTGGTTGCCCCTCTCGCCTATAAGCCAGTCTGGATCCATCCCTGGCAGGCTGTACACCGTGATCATCTAAAAGAAAGATAGACACATGATCAGAATCAGATATGGGCTATATATAGGCAGAAGCATCATGGTTATGGTGCTAAACATTAAATTCCGACACAGCCCACCGCCCAAATCCCACCTATTGGGCAGCACTCACTGCCATCTATGGGGGGGGGGGGGTGGGTCTGTTCTCCTGTTGCTCTGGAAGCAGGTGGCTTTTCACCCTCTTGTGAACGTTTCCGCCTCGTGTAAGGGGGTAAGTGGAAACGGAAATCGGGTATTTCCAGAGCCAAAGGAGAATGGACTCCCATTGATCACAATGGGCTGCTAAACTCAGGGCTATGTAGAGACAGTGAATATGCAACAGAATTGCACAACTCCATGTTACACATTTACAGCTGTGATAGAGGACTCTGGCCACAGTAATTAAATAATGTTTGTGCACTACCTAGTAAGTATGTAGAGAGATCTTGTATCATCTTTAAGACTAACAAAGAAGTTGGCAGCATGAGCTTTCAGTCTACTTTCTCAGATGCATATACAATCAACCCTCTGTATCAGTGGTCCCCAAACTGTGCTCTTTAAGGGATTTTGGACTTTGGGAACCACTGCTCTATATCCATGGATTTTGCAGCCACAGCTTGAAAATAGTCACACACACACAAAAATCCAAATGCAAACCTCGATTTTGCCATTTTATATAAGGAATATCATTTAACTATACCATTATACAGCAAATGGGACTTCACCATACATAGATTTGGGTATCCATAGAGGGTTTTGGAACCAAACACTAGCAGATAACAAGCCCCCACTGTACTGCATAGATAACGTACACTAATTCCTGTTACTGGCTTAGGCAGCTTTAGAAGGGTATTAGAGAAACTGGTGAAGGAGAAGGGCAAGAAGGTCCTGCACTTGAACTTCCCAGGGGGAACTATTTGGCCTCTGGACCTTTGCACTAATCCATCAGAGCTACTCTGACAAACAAGAAATCCTGCTAGCCAGCAATCCCTGGCACGTGCAACTCTGACCAAGCATCTGCCTCTACTATGTAAACATAAACCAACTGCTCGTACTTTCATTACTGCACAAATCCCAGCTGTGTCAAGCAGCCACACCTGATGCCTTTCATATTTCCTATCTGGAGCAAAGGTAAGGCAAGGAAAAGTTCACACGCACCTAATTTCAAAAATGCCGAAGTGATGTTGAAATCACTTGCTTTACAGCAGGTAAAAGCAGTATGTAGAGACATCTTGTAGCACCTTTGAGACTTACTGAAAGATGTTGGCAGCATGAGCTTTCGTAGACTCAAGTCTACTTCCTCAGATGCAAGATGCAGGAAGTAGACTTTAGTCTACGAAAGCTCATGCTGCCAACTCCTTTCTTTCAGCTAGTCTCAGAGGTGCTACAAGATATCTTCACACTGATTCTACAGACTAACACGGCTATGTCTTTAAATTCTACCAGCTGGTAAGAGCTTTTGCTTCAGAGGTTGCACAAGAGTCAGGGAGGTATATATTAGCCAGCATACAACACTGATAAGGGAGCTAAGGATTGAGAGGGTTATACTTGGTATGTGAAATCATCCCACAAGCGCAGATCATCAAAAAAGCCAGCAATGAGGCTGAGGCTCATCTGCTAGAAGGATCAACTGCCTTGAAACAATAGCTCATAGAAGAGACAGATGGGACCTCAAGCTCAACCCCATTCTGCCATGAAGGAAGACACAATCAAAGCACTCCTGGCAGATGGCCATCCAGCCTGTTTAAAAACCTCCAAAGAAGGGGACTCCACCACCAACACCAAGTGATGTAGCAACCAGCCCTCAACCTGGCACCCTTCAGATGGATTAGATTGCTTCTTCTTCATGGTCTCTGCAATTACTCTGCGCCTGCACAGGCAGCCTCGGAACCTTCTCAGAGCTTTTAAATGTGTTTTAAATGTGTTTTGGCATTGGTAGCCCCGCCCACTCTCCAAGTGCCTTTATTAGTCGGTTTCCCGCCTAAACCCTCAGTTCCTTTTGTCCACCGCACTAGCAGCATCTAGGAACTCTTCTTCAGAGATTCGTTTTCCTGTCAGACTTTAAAAAACTGATTTGACAGGATCAATGTGCGTTTTGGTGGTAATTTTAAAACAAATTCTCTAGAAATAATACTGTTTTAACCGTCTGTAATGTATTTTACTTCTGAGGTAAATACATTCTAATCTCTTAGAGAGTCGCTTACTGAAATGTGAATTTAAATTCTGAAATAATTCTGTTTTAACAATAGACTGTACTGTGATGCAAATTTTAATTCTGAGGTAGTTGTTTTAACAACAACTTGCACTGCAATCTCTTAAGAGAATCGCTTATTGAAATGTGACTTTAGACTTTGAACTAAAGCTGTTTTAACAACAGCCCTTTCTGCGATATCTTAGAGAATCGCGTACTTAAATGTGAATTTAAAATCTGAGGAATTTTTTTTGATACTATGGCTGCTCACCTCAGTTGGTGCGCTTGGCAAAATTCCCCCTCCCCTTTTTTTTTCTTGAGGAAAGGTTTTAAATATTATCTGCCTTTCTGGCGTGTTAGGCAAAGCCCCATTATTCCTCACCAAAATTCTTAAAATGGCACCCGCTTCACTGGCGCACTTTCAAATCTTATCTCTGAGAGAAACTTATAGAATGGCCACCAGCCTTCCTCACTATGGCTAGGGACGCTCTTTTGCTGCGGATAAACTGTCTCAGGGCCATTCACCTGGCCTTTGTCTCTTCATTCTCCTGAAGAGGAGTAGACTTCAGTCCTCGCCGGTCTTGGCTCCCTGGGACCAAACTGATTGGATGTCGTCTCCATCGGCTGCTGACTCTGGAGCCAAAGGATTCGATTGCAGCCCAACGTCGATCCTCATCGGTCCCTGACTCTCCAGAGTCAAACCATGAGTCCCTGACTCTCCGGAGTCAAACCATTTGCCTGGCAGCCGAATGTGGATCTTCATCAGTCCCTGGCTCTTTGGAGTCATACCAATTGGCTTCGAGCCCAGCTTTGAGCCTCGTCGATCCCTGACTCCTTGGTATCGAACCGTTTGCTTGGTTGCATGATGTGGATCTTGATCGGTCCCTGACTCTTCGGGGTCAAACCGTTTGGCTCGGTCCCTGACTCTTCAGGGTCAAACTAATTGCCTGGCTGCCTGACGTGGATCTTAATCAGTCCCTGAGTCTTCGGGGTCAAACCGTTTGCCTGGCTGCACGATGTGGATTTGTATCGGTCCCTCAGTCTTCGGGGTCAAACCGTTTGGCTGGCAGCCCAACATGGATCCTCATCCGTCCCTGACCCTCCGGGGTCATACTGATTGGCTTTGAGCCCATCTCTATGCCTCATTGGTCCCTGACTCTCCAGGGTCAAACCATTTGGCTGGCTGCATGTCTTGGATCTTCATCGGTCCCTGACTCTTCGGATTCAAACCGTTTGACTGACAGCCCAACGTGGATCCCCATCAGTCCCTGACTTGTCAGAGTCATACCGAGTGGCTTGCAGCCTGAATTCGATCCTCATCGGTCCCTGACTCTTCGGAGTCAAAACGTTTGACTGGCAGCCCGACGCGGATCCTCATCGGTCCCGGACTCCACGGTTTCAGGCCGATTGGATGGCTGCCCAACTTCAATCTGGGTCAGTCCTGGAACCTCTGGAGTGATATTAACTACTCAGCACCCTGGCTCTGATCATCGTGTTTATGTGGTGCATTTGCTGCGTTTGGCCACAGGAAAAGCCTTCAGCTTTATCCTGCTGCATACTGAACAATCCAGGTGGTTTGAACAAGAAGACATTTTAATTCTGGACACACTTCCTCCAGCTTCCCCAAACTCGTGAAGCTTGTATGTCCCATGACTCTATGGTAGTAATGCGCACAGTCTAAGTGCAAAGGCACATTGTTGACTATTGCACATTCTGCCTTGTCAACCATATAGTACATTTTGTTTCTTTTGATTGCTTTAGTACAAACCTGGTCATTCATGCTAATAATACAATCATCCCCTTTGAAACTTAAAGCATACCCACTAGTAGTTAATGCAGACACACTAACCAAACAGTTTTGCAACTTAGGAACACACAAAACATTTGAAAAGTCCTTTCCAAAACTTGGGATGAACACAGTTCCCATCTCTTTTGCCTCCTTGGTGCACCATCAGCCAAATAAACTGAATGTACATTAGATGGCACCTTATTTTTCAATAGCGTATTAGAATTAACCATATGCCTGGAGGCTCCGGAATCTAACAACCAACTTTGTTTGGAAGTTACAGCCTGATGGGCTTTATAGTCATTGTTTTTTACCACAGCAACAACACCTTTCCTGGTCACAGGATCTTTCGGCTGTTGTTTCCTTGCTGCTGCCAGCTTCCAGCAGTCCTTCTCGAGATGACCTGGCTTCCCACAGTGAAAACACTTTCTCTCCCTGGACACAGCCGCATTCTCTGGTTGCAACTCCTTGAAAGCCTTGGTTGGGTGTGTTTGTTTTGGTACTGCATGCTGCCTCTGGAGCCCTGCCTCGTACTGCCAACGTTGGCTCTCTTCCAAGACACATGCAGCTACCAGCTCCGCAGTAATGTCTGCCTCATTAAAACATTGAAGATCCCACAAAATGTGTTCAAAATCTTCAGAAAGACTCCCAAGCAGGATGTATGCTTTCTGCTCAGATGCTAGGACAACATCTCTCATCTGCACCTGGCTGAACAAATCAGACATGATCTCCAAATGCTTCTCCTGTGACTGTGCTTTCTGCATTTTGCAGACATACAGTCTCCTACACCAAATCATTCATGACAAAGCTGTATTAGATTGGTGAATCTCCCTCAAAGCATCCCAGACTGCCTTTGAGGTTCTCTTCTCCCGGACATGGTTGATTTGCGGTGGCGTGAGCATAAGCAAAATTGTAGCTCTGGCTCTCTTATCACGGTCAAGAGTATCATCTGTGGGTCCTCTCTCAACAACGTCCCACAGTCCTTCTCTGACCAGCAAAGCTTCACAATAAGAACTCCAAGCTGCATAATTAGTTTCATCTAGCTTGGGAAATTTAGCTGCCTCTATCATTAAACAGTGTAAAGTCCTGGCAGTCTTCTCAGCTTCTACTGTCAATGGTGATAAGACACAGACAACAGTCCAAAAAATTTTACCATGCAGGCTTCCAGCACTGACACCACATCACAGCAACAAACGGAGATGCCTGAGTAGATAACTGGGCCCCATAACCCTTGTTGATGTAAACTAGCAGATGTGTACAGTTCAAGCAATCTCCGATGCCTTCAGAATTACCGGTGACCCTGGAGCTTCGGCTTTATCAGGAATCCTCCTCCCAGTTGATGAAACAGACTGGAGCCAAAACTCTCTTCTCAGAGGTTTTATTCTTAAGTTGCTGTATTTACAAATATACACGCTCGTCCAACAAAACTCTCCAACCATCCACTCCAGAACACAATTACCCAACAACCCTCACTGAGGTGTGCAGGCTATTTATAGACTTGTACCATGTGGTCACAAACCCAGCCTCTTCTGATGATTCTTCTTCCTTGTGTTACCTGCAATGTTGTCCCCTCAGTCAGGAAGACTCTTGTTGTTTACATTAGGCCTATGTGCAAGCAAGCACATACTGACCTTGAGCATTGTCTGCTTCCAGCCTTCAGCTGCAGACAATTCTAGCCATAATTCCTGTTTTTACCTTTTGTGCACATCTGTACATTTCATACAGTTCCTCCTAATGTTGAGATGGAATCTCTTTTCCTGCAGTTTGCATCCACTGTTCCGCATTCTAGTCTCTGGAGCAGCAAAAAACATGCTTCCTCCCTCCTCAATATGACACCCCTTCAAATACTTAAAGAGGGCTATCCTATCACCTCTTAACCTTCTCTTCTCCAATCTAAACATCCCCAGCTCCCTAAGTCGCTCCTTGTAAGGCATGGCTTCCAGACCCTTCACCATTTTAGTTGCTCTCCTTTGGACACACTCCAGTTTCTCAACATCCTTTTTGAATTGTGGTGCCCAGAAGTAGACATAGTATTCCAGGTGGGGCCTGACCAAAGCAGAATAGAGTGGCACTATTACTTCCCTGGATCTAGACACAATACTTCTATTGATGCAGCCTAAAATTACATTGGCCTTTTTAGCTGCTGCATCGCACTGTTGACTCATGTTCAACTTGTGGTCTACTTGGACTCCTAGATCCCTTTCACATGTGGTCTCATTCAGCTAGGTGTCCCCCATCCTATGTCTGTGCATTTCATTTTTCCGTCCTAAGTGCAGAACGTTACATTTCTCCATGTTGAATTTCATTTCGTTAGCTTTGGCCCAGCTTTCTAGTCTGTTCAGGTCGTTTTGAATTCTGATCCTGTCCTCTGGGGTATTAGCTACTCCTCCTAGTTTAATTCATCTGCAAATTTGATAAATATGCTCCCAATTCTGTTATCCAAGTCATTGATAAAGATGTTGAATAGCACTGGGCCAAGGACAGGTCCCTGTGGCACCCACTTATCACTTCTCTCCAGAATGAAAATGAACCATTGTGAGCACCCTTTGGGTTTGGCTGGTCAACCAATTACAAATCCATTTAACAGTTGCCTTGTTTGCAAGAATGTCATGGGGAACTTTGTCAAAGGCCTTACTGAAATCAAGATATACTATATCCACAGCATTCCCTTCTCATTCAGCTAGGTGTCCCCCATCCTATGTCTGTGCATTTCATTTTTCCGTCCTAAGTGCAGAACGTTACATTTCTCCATGTTGAATTTCATTTCGTTAGCTTTGGCCCAGCTTTCTAGTCTGTTCAGGTCGTTTTGAATTCTGATCCTGTCCTCTGGGGTATTAGCTACTCCTCCTAGTTTAATTCATCTGCAAATTTGATAAATATGCTCCCAATTCTGTTATCCAAGTCATTGATAAAGATGTTGAATAGCACTGGGCCAAGGACAGGTCCCTGTGGCACCCACTTATCACTTCTCTCCAGAATGAAAATGAACCATTGTGAGCACCCTTTGGGTTTGGCTGGTCAACCAATTACAAATCCATTTAACAGTTGCCTTGTTTGCAAGAATGTCATGGGGAACTTTGTCAAAGGCCTTACTGAAATCAAGATATACTATATCCACAGCATTCCCTTCATCTACAAAGCTGGTAATTTTATCAAAGAAAGAGATCAGGTTTGTCTGGCATGACTTGTTTCTCTGAAACCCATGTTGACTTTTTGTGATTATGGCATTGCCTTCTAGATGTTCACTGACTTCTATTTTGGCTGGCAGCCTGTTCCGCAGTTGCAAGATCGTAAGCTGGACTTATGGTATCATAACTGCCTGGGATTCATGTTTACTGTCATGAAGAACCAAGACACATAGTCCAAGGTCCTGCGTTAGACACGTAGCCACAGGTTTGTAGCTACAATCTCTCTCCTAATCTGACCCCCAAAACCCACAATAAAATCCAGACAGTTGCACAGAGAGACAGAGTTCTGTAGAAAGGATGACTCAAGGATGGCATGCCCAGCCTCTTCTGCCAGAGATCAGTGGGGTCCCAAACAAAAGCAAGGATGGATGTGTCATCCTTCGGTACCGCACTTGCTAGCACCACAAGGACGCCATCCTTCTGCAGTTGGCTGGATTTTAGAGTGGGTTTGGGAGGCATTTACAATAATTGAAAAGGTCCCTCAATCATAAAAGAGAATAGAAAACAGTTACAAGTTTGTAGGTCTAACTTAGAACATCACATAGTAACATTCAAATCCACAAAACAGTGATACCTTTACTGGACCAACCAAATGCAAAAAAGTTCATGATGCAAGCTTTTGAAGCTTGTAACACACATTTTTGCATTTGGTTGGTCCAATGAAGATATCACTGTTTTATGGATTTATAATTTGCCACATGGCCAACATGGCTACTTCTGGATATATTAAACCATCCTAACTGACTTAATGGAATATCAGCCAACATGACTGCATAGGATCCAAGGATATGACAGACGTTTGTAAAAGCTGCACATGATGGAGAGAGTGGATGCAGAACAGTATTTCTTTCTTATAATAGTAGAACTTGGGCAATGTCATAGAATCATAGAGTTGGAAGAGACCACAAGGGCCATCCAGTCCAACCCCCTGCCATGCAGGAACTCATTAAACTGTATTCAGAACAGACAAAAAGGACATACTTTGTGCTCTGCTTTTCCAGATTGTGGAAATCTCTGCCCCAGGATGTTAAGCTAGTACCTTCTGAAATTATTATTTATAAATAAATAAATGTATAGTACTCGCTCATTACAAAATCGCCTCTAGGGTTGTTGTTGGCTTTGAACAGCATTTAGAGAAGGTCATGGAAGAGAGAGTGGTCAATGGCTCCTATCTATAACAAGTTGTCTGGGATGCAACATGCCACCGAATATCAGATTTTAAGGGAGGCAACAGGGTGGCTCCATGGCCTACAGTCTGGCTTTCTAGAAAATGCAATGGTTGGTCACTGGTGGAAGTGCAGATCTGAAAACCTTTGGGTTTTTTTATGTTTAATCCCAGAATTCCACAGTGGCCAAGGTGGCAGATAGATTTGGAACAGATTTAATCCAAAAAGGTCATCTTTCCAAGTTTGACAAGAAAGCCTGACCAGCCAAGGTCTCACCCACCAAATACCACCTTTTCTGAATTAGCTCAAAGAGTTTGGCTCAGGGTACCAACCTCATCCGAAAGGAGGGACAGCTCGCTACTGTCTGCTGCTTCGTAGTCATAGAGCACCCGGGCCTTCCGGGTCCCACTGGCAGGGGGCTTCACATCACTGGGGTTCAGCGCTTCGACAGCTGGGGCAGAGCCAGGTGCCCCAACAGCGGTGGGCACCACTGGAATGGTGGGCACTGCTGGGCCTGCAGTGACAGCAGCCATGACGGCAGGAGAGGTGGTGGCTGGTGGAGGGGAAGAGGACTCTGCATTGCCAACAAAAGTCCCAGGAAGCCTGCAAAGTGCAAAAGGAAAAAGAGAAAGGAGTTACCATGCTCCATCCCTGCCACAAAAGAACTGACACTCTATTAATCACATAAACAAATGTGAGTCAAACACAGACCTGAGCATGTCTTTTTCTGGGCAGTTGGTATTCCCCTCCTCTCTACAATGACTAAAATCCATCCCCCTTGGATTCACCATTTAGCTACTGGAGTGTCCCCCACGGCCATTCAGTGGCTGGTTCAGAGTGGGCCTGGCTGAAGAATCGAAGAAACATCTGGCCATATTTCCATGGACAAGCTGATCACCTCTGGAAGACCCTCCTGGACATCATAAGTTTATGCCTAGCTATGGAAGCACAGCCAGCTGTTTTTATGAGCAACTCCCATTATCCACCAGCTACGGAATGGTTGGATGTGTGTGCACTGCAGTGACTAAATGTTGAATCTGAGGGGTTGCGAGGAGAGATGTTGCACAGTTCTTCCCACAGAACATATATGCTAGCTGTGCATTATAAGATCTAAACCAAAATATGCCACATATTTCTCTGTCAGACAATGGAAAATCACCTTTGTGGACTACTAGAATCACATACCCTCCATAGAATCACATACCCTTCACAGATGAGAACCAGGACACTTGTGGACAAGCAACATCAGAGTGTGGTCAAAAAAGCAGCTGTTATTATTGAGGAATAACAAGCAAGCTATGAGAGGCTGCAACAGTTTGCTTTTGCCTGAGCCTACTGGGAAGACAAGATGCCATACTCTTACACTTTGAACTCAAGTTGAAGCAAGTAAAGTGGAAGAACAGAGGATTGATTAGGACTGTCCCTACCCAAATGGGACAGCTGGAGGGTATGGAATCATCCTGACAGAATCTGACTGAAGGGGAGAGTATAAATCTCTTAAAATATTTCATTCCTTAACCAGGCTGTTTCATGTTCAGAGCTGCTGCTCTGCTGGCACTTCCATACTAAGTTATGGCTATATACAATGCAAAATCTGAACTATTCAGCAGAAAGTCTCCCTAGAGAGCTCTGTGCCTAATGTGCATTTTGCTCAGAAATCTTATGTTGGTAAATAGGTGAAGGGAGAGTATTTTCAGAGCTCAAACTGGAATAGACCCATTGCCATGTACCCCTGCCAAGACATTTCTCTCCTCACTCAGTCTCCCAGGTACTTTTGGTCTTTTACTTACATTTCTCCTCTGGAACTGGCAGCAAGGGAAAGAGGAGATACAAGACAGTATAAACGGGCATTCTTTCTGCAATAATAAAACTTCCTGTACCAGCCCTAAAAAGTAGAGATGGGCAACCTCTTGGCCTGATCTCATGCAGCCCTTGGTCCATACCCTCCTACATTTCACAGGTGAAACCTAGGACATGTGTGGCCATCCAACATCAGAGTGTGGTCGAGGTGGAAAAAGGTATCAATGAGGAAGGAGAGACTGCAGCAGTTTGCATTTGCCTAAGCTTCCTCAGTTTGGCAAGATTTACTCTCCACTCTGCTCAGTAAATTTAGTGCAAACTTCTTTTGCACTTTGAACTCAGTTTGCAGCAACTAAAGTAAGCTGAGCACAAAGTGGGAAAGAGAAACCAGGACATTTTTAAAAAAGCTTTAAGAAGTGGGACAACAGAGGATGAACTGGAACTATCCCAGCCAAACTGGGACTGATGGAGACTATATTAGATTAATTTCAAAAGGCACATGGAAACAACCAGTTCTCAGCAAGAGTAATTTGTCTCCTCCAAACACACTGCTAATGCGAAAGAGGCTGGAGAGAGCAAGGGAGGAAAAGAGGGGTGGCAGAAAGAGAGAAATTGGGGTGGATGCTTCTCTACTTCTGACTCTGACTCCCATCTATTGCAAGCTCCAGCCCATCAATGCAAACTGTATGCTGCCCAAAAATCAAAGATTCATAGAATCACAGAGTTGGAAGACACCACAAGGGCCATCCAGTCCAACCCCGTCATGCAGGAACTCCCAATCAATGCATCCCTGACAGATGGCCATCCAGCCTCTGCTTAAAGACCTCCAAGGAAGGAGACTCCACCACTCTCCGAGGGAGTGTGTTCCACTGTCGAACAGCGAAGAAGTTTAACTCAAGGAAGATTGAGTCTCTCAAGAGGGAAAGCTTGCCTGTTCTGCCTATGACACACCCAAGGAACAGAAGAGATTCCAATGAGGCATTTAATGGCTGCATCACTTGGGCTTTCTGTTGATTATTAATAGGTATCTAGAGGTATCTATCACTAGGTGGTGTGGGGGGTACAGATCACACCAGGTGGCAACCTAAAGGGGGTTAGCACCACTGCTCCCCAAACCTCTGGCAAAAACGGACTGAGGTGTTTATCTGCATCCATTTGAAACACTGGAGCTCAGTGGAAGAGAAGGCGTGAGTGGTGTGCAGTTCAATGGGTGGGAAAAGATGAGGCCTCCGTTTTATTTTTATTTGTTTTACTCTTTTAATTTTTTAAACTCACTTCTTACCAAATTTTCACTTTCCCCAAATGTATGTAAACGTCAATACTGTACATTTAGGCTGTGGATATGATAATATTAACTAAAGGTATGGGTTATTTTTTGTTAGTTTTTTATGTTACCACTATTGCCATTACAGTGGGCCCTCCACATTTGTTGGGGTTGGGGGCACAGGACCACCATAAAAGTGGAAAAGCAGCAACTAAAAAACAACTAATTTTTGTACCTGAAAAAACACCTAAGAATTTCTGGGTCCTACAGTGTAATTCTGTGGTCAACATCCACTAGAAGCTGACCACAAAATCGTGTTATGCAAAATGTGGGATAGACAAGTTAACTGTTACATGGATTTGTAATTGGTTGACTTGCCGAACTCAAAGGGTGCTCAACAATGGCTCCTTTTCATCCTGGAGAGAAGTGACCAGTGGGGTCCCACAGGGTTCTGTCCTGGGCCCAGTGCTATTCAACATCTTTATTAACGATTTGGATGACAGAATTGGGGGCATACTTATCAAATTTGCAGATGACACTAAACTGGGAGGAGTAGCTAATACCCCAGAGGACAGGATCAAAATTCAAAATGACCTGAATAGACTAGAAAGCTGGGCCAGTGCTAACAAAATGAAATTCAATGCGGAGAAATGTAAGGTTCTGCACTTAGGGCGGAAAAATGAAATGCACAGATATAGGATGAGGGACACCTGGCTGAATGAGACCACATGTGAAAGGGATCTAGGAGTCCAAGTAGACCATAAGCTGAACATGAGTCAACAGTGTGATGTGGCAGCTAAAAAAGCCAATGCAATTTTAGGCTGCATCAATAGAAGTATAGTTTCTAGATCAAGGGAAGTTATAGTGCCACTCTATTCTGCTTTGGTCAGGCCCCACCTGGAATACTGTGTCCAGTTCTGGGCACCACATTTCAAAAAAGATGTGGAGAAACTGGAGCATGTCCAAAGGAGGGCAACTAAGATGGTGAAGGGTCTGGAAACCTTGCCCTATGAAGAACGCCTTAGGGAGCTGGGGATGTTTAGCCTGGAGAAGAGAAGGTTAAGAGGTGATATGATAGCCCTGTTTAAATATTTGAAGGGATGTCATATTGAGGAGGGAGCAAGCTTGTTTTCTGCTGCTGCAGAGACTAGAACGCGGAACAATGGATGCAAACTGCAGGAAAAGAGATTCCACCTCAACATTAGGAGGAACTTCCTGACAGTAAGGGCTGTTCGACAGTGGAACACACTCCCTCGGAGTGTAGTGGAGTCTCCTTCCTTAGAGGTCTTTAAGCAGAGGCTGGATGGCCATCTGTCAGGGATGCTTTGACTTGGAGTTCCTGCCTGGCAGGGGGTTGGACTGGATGGCCCTTGTGGTCTCTTCCAACTCTATGATTCTATGATTCTATGATTCTATGAAAGCTGCAAATGTGGAGGACTGACTGTACATGCAGTGATATGTGGGAATTATGATTTATGAGTAACATTAGTACAAAAAACATTATTAAAGATTCTGTATGGTGTGGTATGGGAGATAGTCAATTGGGGGGTAATGCCTATCCTAGTGATGCCACTGGGAATCACTGTCTTTCTCCATTTTGTTCACCCTCAAACTGTGCTTTCTAGTTTATAAATCCCGTTTAAGAAAACTGAGGAATTAGGAGCATTGCAAAGTAAGACTGAAATGGAATCTGAGAGTTGGGAGGGCTCCCAAGGGCCATGCAGTCCAACCCCATTCTGTCATACAAGATAACACAATCAAAACACTCCTGAAAGAGGACCCTCCAACTTCTGTTTTAAATCTCCAAAGGAGGAGAGGCCTCAAAGGCAGCATCTGCACTGCAGAAATAATCCACTTTGACATCACTTTAAGTGCCATGGCTCCATGGCATGGAATCCTAGGATTTGTCATTTGAGGCGCCAGAGCTCTTTGACAGAGAAGGCTAAATATATCACCAAACTAGAATTCCCAGGATTCCACAGCACTGAACCAGGGCGGTGTTAAACTGGATTATTACAGGATTAAAGTGGTGTCAGACTGGATTATTTTTGCAACGTGGATGCAGCCGAAGAGGCACAAAAGCTTGTGCTGAAGGAAAATAATGAGTATTTAAAAGGGCTTTAAAAGAGCCCTAAAGACGCATCTCTTCCGGCAAGCCTTTCCAGAGAATGTGAATATCCCCAGCTCCATACCTAGGTTTTAAGGGCTTTTTAAATCTTTTCCTGCATTTTTCTCCATACAACCTAAGCTGGGTCCACTCCCTACTATTGTGTATTGCTGTTTTAATCTATTATGTTTTTTTAACTCCATTGTGATTTAATTCTTTTTTAAGGGAGGGTGGTAAGGGTAAGGAAGGGGTATTTTAACTTGATATTGTTTTAACCTCTGCTGTACTCCGCCCCGATTGCTTGTTCAGAGGGGCGGAATAGAAATAAATATTATTATTATTATTATTATTATTTGACACTAGACAGGGAAAAACTAGTAACCAGGCGCTTCTTCTTCGTGGTCCCTGCGAATCATACAAACGGGTTCTACTGCGCCTGTGCAGCCGAATTCGGAACCTTCCAGAATCACTGGGCAAAGTACAGCTTGCAACTTTTTGCAACTTTTTGGCGGTAGCTCTGCCCCTCCTCTATATAAGCCCAGTTCCCGCTCTTTTCCCCAATTCCTTTTTCCCCCACCGCTTTGGCTACTTGAAGGAACTGTGCTTAGAATCACTGTTTGTTTTACCTATTCGGTTTTGATCTTTGGCTTGCTGTCTTCGACCATTCTTGCTCTTCTCCATCTTGGCTATTGTTTGACCTCGCTTTGGATAATCTGCTTGGGCGAGATCCATGATGTCCAGAGCTGTGCTCTCTGCAGATCTTTGACTCCCCAGGCGAGGAGGAACCAAGCTTCATAGAATCATAGAATCATAGAGTTGGAAGAGACCACAAGGGCCATCCAGTCCAACCCCCTGCCATGCAGGAACTCCAAGTCAAAGCATCCCTGATAGATGGCCATCCAGCCTCTGCTTAAAGACCCCTAAGGAAGGAGACTCCACTACACTCCGAGGGAGTGTGTTCCACTGTCGAATAGCCCTTACTGTCAGGAAGTTCCTCCTAATGTTGAGGTGGAATCTCTTTTCCTGCAGTTTGCATCCATTGTTCCGCATTCTAGTCTCTGCAGCAGCAGAAAACAAGCTTGCTCCCTCCTCAATATGACATCCCTTCAAATATTTAAACAGGGCTATCATTCCAGTCGTTCCTCCTGGACAAGGCTCTACCTCCACAAGAGATCCTGCCTTCAATGTTGAAGTCGCCCTCAAAGATGCCATGTGAGTCCGAGGAGAAGGGGTCTGTTTCCATTACCGGTCCCATTTCTAAATCTCCCCATGAGACAGAGTCTCATCCTGCTGAGAAATCGGGTGAGAAAGTGAAGTCCAAGTCCTCTAAAAAGGACAAAAAGGACAAGTCCAAAAGGACTGGGACAGAAGGGATGATGAGCGGAGACAGACGGTGAAACCTTCTAAGGGCTTGGTAAATGACTCTACTACCCATCGGGATTCTGCTTCCAAAGCCACTGCCAAGAGGTAGCATTCCTCTGAGGCTGAGATTCCTCAAAAGAAAGCCCGCTCCGACTCCGACGCAGGCTCCCATTCTCGCTGTCGAGCCTCGATGCCTAAAGAGACACCCACCGTACCGAAGGCCGCCTTGGTACCGGCCACCTCGCCACCTATGGAGCTCCCAAACAGGCCGTACAGGAGTCGCGCCCCCTGCAGGAGGAGGTGGTTCCACCTAGGCTGAGCCCGGAACATCTGTCTTCCGCACGTAACCGTCGCTCCCCGACTCCGGTGGCAAGGCCCGTCTCGACTCATGGTCTCGAGTCGGATTTCTTTCACGACAGTGATACCGGCAGGTATTATGTCGCTGTGGACCTGTCTAGTTTGGAGAAGCGTCGGGACTGACGTTGGATTCCGTTGGACATCTCCGTTGGCGCTATGGTACTGAGAGGGGAGGTTGCTCCAAAGGGAGACATTGCCACCCAAACTGGACGTTCCCCATCTTGTCTTCCTGTAGGACAATGGCTCACATTCGGAACCGAATGACTCAGACCATGAGGGATCTACTACCTCCCATGACGGTGACTCTGAGCTGTCCTGGGAGAGGTGTCGTTCTCCGCAGGACTTCTATCAATTGGGACCAGTCTCTCCCACCGACAATGCCCACTTCTTTGGGGTAACATGTCATTAAGATGGCGAATGCCTCAGAATTTGACATAACGTGCCCAGAGGGGGATGCCGTGGACCCCATAGAGAGGCGCTTTCAGGGCACAGCCCCGACACTGGCTGCCATCCCCTTTCTGCCTTTGCTAGAGAAGATCGTGAAGCGTTCCTGGGAGACACCGGCCTCCATCTCTTCCACCTCGAGGAAGATTGACGGTCTGTACATGATTGCCCCTTCTTCGGCTCCCTGGCTGCATTTGCACCCGGTACAGAATTCAGCCATCGTTGATGGCTCTCAACGTGGTTTCACACCAAAGACCTCTACTTCCCCTATGGAAGTATGGCCCCTATGGCCAAGGTCAATGGCCTGGCGAAGACGTTTTCCGAGTCTTTGGCTCTCGGCCTCAGGGTGGCCAATTACACCTGCATGGGGGCTTAGGTGCAATACTTGATGGAGCGTCTGTCCCCTCTTTGGGCCGAATTCCCTGAGGACAACCTGCTGGTTGCCAACCAGGTGAGAGAAGAGGCACATGGTGTCAGAGGCCTCTTGATTACTTCGGCCAAACACAGCATGGACTGCTCAGCGAAATCAAGGGCAGCTGCCATTGCACTCAGACGGCACGCTTGGCTGAGGGCATTGGACCTGACCTCGAATGCGAAGGCGGCCATCGAAGACATGCTATTCGACACTGAAGGGCTCTTTAACAAGAAGACTGACAAGCGGCTGCACTACAAATATAAGATGAAGTCCGCCGCTAAGAAACATGGCATGTCTTTGGCTAAATAGGCCTTATGTCATAGGAGGTTCAGTGGTCAAAGGTCCTTCTTCAGCCAGGGACAGCATCCATTCTCTCAGGAATGTCAGTCCTGTCAACTGGAGCAGAGACAGAGGTTTCCGTTTCAATCTTCCTCCTCTGGCAGATGTCAGCAGCCTCGGTACTGGAAACCATTTCCCAAGAGGCAAGAGGCTAACACTGATAAGAAGAGGCAATGAAGCCTCCCAGCATGCTCCGTCGCCCCCGTTACCTCCCCCTTCTTCCTGGACCTGCTAAGGCCCTTCTACAACACCTGGGCCCAAATCACCAACGACTCTTGGGTCTTAACTATCATCTCTAAGGGCTATGTTCTCGAGTTCAAAGAGCTCCCGCCGACTGGAGCTGTTGTTTCCACCCCACCCAAGGGGGCAATTTCCCCGATGGACCCGTCCCAGGTTCCTTATGCCTTTTTTTTTCTCAGTATTTCACGGTACTGAAACCTGATGGAGGCCTTCGTCCCATCCTGGACCTTCAGGGGCTGACTTCCTTCTTAGCCAAAAAATCATAACTAAGACCAAACGCGTTTCGACGGAAGCGTCTTCATCAGTGGTCATACATGACTTGTAAGTTTGTTATGTTGCATGTGGAACCACCCTGTCAGTAAAGGTAAGTAAATGGTCCTCGTAGGCCTATGATATTGCCCAGGACTGGGATGTTCCACATGTGTTTGTAAGCGTTTGGTCTTGGTTATGATTTTTTTACATGTAATGAGCCAACTGCGTTATCCAATGTAATTCAGTCTCGGTGTTGTCTCTTTGCACTGGATGAACATTTTCTTTTTTTCAATATTATGAGACACAGGAGAATTGTTACTTGTGTGACTTGCAGTTTTTGGTCTCATTTTTGGTATTTTTATTTGTCTTAAACAAACTGTATTATCCCTTGTAATTTAGCCTCAGATGTGTCTCTTCCAATTGTATCATTTTTTTCCTATGTTATGAGACACAGGGGAATTATTACTTGTGTGATTTGCAGTTTACCTAGCACAGAACTGACTGGCTCACCGGCCATTTTAGGTGTTTTTTAACATTTAAGTAAATACATTGTTGTTCTATTACATCAATGTGTGCTTTCTAAATTTATTCCCCCTAAACTTTTTGTTCTCCCACTTGCTTGTTTCTGTTTCGGGCATCACCTCCCAGTTTTTCCTCCTCTTCTATCTGGACAGAACTTCAGGTTTGAGCCGCTCTGACAGATTGTTCCAGTGTTACTCAGAGCCAAAGAAGGGACTACCTGTGACTGCTCAGAGGTTTTCCAAATGGATGGCTGGTACCATCCACCTCTGCTATGAACTGTCGGGTAGAACTCTCCCTGCCAGGGTCAGAGCACATGCAACTAGGGCGGTAGTGACATCCTCCACTTTTCTAACTGGGGTGCCTTTGGAGGATGTCTGCAAGGCTGCAGTCTGGTTCCAGGTAATGACTTATATAAAACATTACAGGCTGTACACCAGGGCAAGAGGTGCAGCACCCTTTGGGGAAGGCAGTGTTACTTTCTGCTGCTCACTGAGAGCCTGTATTGATGCCTGCCTCCCACTGCTGTTTATATGACAGGCTAGGTGATTGCCTGTCGGAAGGTATGATGATTGCTTTTACACATGTCTACCATGATTATTGACTGTTACAGGGATATGTGGCCTTGTGGCCTGTTTATATTTGAAGTGACAGATGTGGGACACACCTGATGTTTTTGACATAGCATCCAGGCCTGGGTGCAGTACCTTAGTTCAGGTGGTTGTACACTGCTGTATCATGTTTGCACTGTTTATGAATAACGTTTCAAAGTTTACTCATTGGAGTATGGTGGTTAAGAGTTTACTCAGTTGAGTATGATTGTTTAAACAGTTTTGAGTTTCTATATTAGAAACAAGAATCACAAACAAGTGTTGGTTCTCTTTACCATTTTTATTATGCATCAATAAATGTCATTTGTTGCATCTTACTACTGTTGTCATGACACTCCCTCTGCCGCTGACCTAAGCTTGTCAGTCTAATCCATTTGTATGATTCGCAGAGACCACGAAGGGAGGAGGACAGGTTGCTTACCTGTAACAGTATTTCTTCGAGTGCTCATCTGCGAATACATACAAATCCCGCCCATCCTCCCCTCAGTGTCCTGCGCATGATTGGTTCTGCTCCTCTGTCGCTTCGCTGCGGAAAAAGTCTGAACTGGGGAAAAGAGCGGGAACTGGGCTTATATAGAGGAGGGGCGGAGCTACCGCCAAAAAGTTGCAAAAAGTTGCAAGCTCTACTTTGCCCAGTGATTCCAGAAGGTTCCAAATTCGGCTGCGCAGGCACAGTAGAACACATTTGTATGTATTCACAGATGACCACTCAGAGAAATACTGTCACAGGTAAGCAACCTGTCCTTCTGTAGCATTTCTATCCACCTTGTGAAGCAGCTGCAAGGAATGGTATCCAAGACATAGCTTAATATATGATGAGATTATGATATATGCTCCTCTCAAACATTTCCGAGTCAGCAACTGTGATGCAGTAACAAAGCCGCAAAGGGAAACGAGATAAGAAGCAGAGGCTAGTAGACTAGGCCTGCTGAAAGACTATTTCTGTTTCTTCCACTCTCCTTTCCCTACTTTTCTCACTTTTCTGTCCTTTTTTTTTGGACTGTAAACCTTCAAGGCAGAGACTGCCTTTGACTTAGTGTATGTGAGCTATTCCCAAAGATTTTTGTCTTAGGCTGCATCCGCACTGCAGAAATAATCCAATTTGACACCACTTTAATTGTCATGGCTCAATGCTATGGAATTCTGGGAATGGTAGTTTGTTGTGGCACTTCTCTGACAGAGAAGGCTAAATGTCTCACAAAGCAGACATAGAAAAATTAACAGCACATAGTAGAGAATCTATTAATAACCAAAAAGAGAACTCCCTTTTACAAAACTTGGTATCCTTTTATTAACTATTGCAAAAATAATAGTTATGTTTACCATCCTTCAACTACACATTGTAATCTCTGGAAAGATCTGTTATTGGGGTAAATCTTGTGAGTTTTAACGTCAAGTGGGTTCCCTGTGTGATAATATCTTGGGTTTTGCATTTAATTTCTCCAACGTTGTTCCTAATTTATTCCCTTTACATTCTGGTGTGACCTATTTTTTCTTTGTATTTTGGTAGTTCAAATTAATTAAAAGTTTGGTTTGTTTCGTTTTTAAAAAAAAAAAGCAAAACCTGGAACAATGCATCCCAATACTTTCTGCCTACACAGACCAGGTACCGAAAAACTGAGTTTACAAGATGTGTTATAAGATCCCTTTGAATGTTGGCTGTATATTTCAGAGAGACTAACTGAGCAAAAGAAATTGTATAATTAGCTTTTATAAAGTCAGTCAAAGAAGCAGGTGTGCTACAAGCTCCCTTTGCTTACTGGCTGTCTATGTTTGGAAGCTCACACCAGGGTATAGTTTCTACCTATAGTAGAATCAGAGTTGGAAGGGGCTCATAAGCCATTCTATCCAACTTTGACACAAATCATGCCTGGGACTGAGCCATTGTCTGAACAGACCCATTGACTTTGTTTTAGGTTCTGTTAAAGAAAAATATGGAAGCAGAAAAGATGGCACTTAACCATGGCCATGGTGCTTAAAGACCATCCAAAAGTATAAGAGCTGAGAACAATTATTTTAAATATAAAGATAGGGCATGTCTCTCCTACCTGCCCAGCTGTTTCTGCAGGTCCAGCATGTACTGGTAGCACTGAGCATAGTATGTGGTCTGAGCTTCTGCAAACTCATGGAGACAGCGGAGGTGATTGACCTGGAGACAGAAAAGAAGAAAAAGCCATCAGACAAGTCCTTGCTATTCAAGGACTCCACAGCGGGAAGAATGGCTAATGGCTAAGTAGGGATGGGACTCCTCTCACTTTAGTCCTGAAGAAATCATGGAGCAAGAGGAGGAGGCGATATGATAGCCATATTTAAATATCCAAAGGAATGACATATTGAGGATAGAGAAAGCTTGTTTTCTGCTACTCCAGAGATGGGGGCTGCATCTGCACTGCAGAAATGATGCAGTTTGACACCATCTTAACTGCTTAGGTCTAGCTCAGGACATGCACAATGGATTAAAACTACAGGAAAACAGATTTTACCTAAACATTAGGAACAATTTCCTGACGGTAAGAGGACATCGACAGTGGAATATGCTGCCTCGGAGAGTGGTGGAGTCTCCTTCCTTAGAGGTTTTTAAACAGAGACTGGATGACCATCTGTTGGGAGTGCTTGGATTGTGTCTTCCTACATAGATTTGTAGTTTGTTGTGGCACCAAAGCTCTCTGAGAGAGAAGGCTAAATGTCCCACAAAACTATAAATCCCTGAATCCCACAGCATTGAGCCATGGCGGTTTAAGCAGTGCCAAGCTGCATTCATTCTGCAGTGCAGATGTAGCCTTCGTAGCTGATACAAATGCAGGTCATTATTCACTATATTCGTGTTTTTATATTACTGTTTTGTAAGCAAAGCAATCTTGCAGCACCTTTGAGACTAACTGAGCAAAAGAAGTTAGAGCATAAACTTTTTGTAGATGAAGGTCCAAAACACACTGCAGAAATAATCCAGTCTAAGACTGCTTTAATAGCCCTGGCTCAATGCTAGGGAATTCTGGGGACTGCTGTAGTAGTTATTACTATCAAATTATCAAAACAATAACACACATCCATACATGCAGATAGACATGATATATAAAACACTAAATGCAACCATCATACAATACAACACAGTTAAAAAGACTTCCAATGATCTACTGTAATTCTGTGAGACATTTAGCATTCTCTTGTCACAGAGCTCTGGTGCCACAATAAACTACAATTCCCAGGAATTCGCTAGCACTGAGCCAGGGCAGTTAAAACAGTCTCAAACTGGATGATTTCTGCAGTGTGTTTTGGACCTGAGTCAATTTCCTTTGCTGAGTCTACGAAAGCTTATGCTATGACTTCTTTCACTCAATTTGTCTCAAAGGTGTTACAAGATCCCTTTGCATACTGATATTCAGAATTCATAATAACCTGCTTGCCAGTCATTATCATCATAGTTCCGGGGTTCCTGAGGCTAAACTTTTCTTTCCACTCGCTTCCATTTCGTTTCCTATACACCATTACTTTCCTTGCAAAGAACAACCCCCCAGTCTATCTCAGGGGGACTCACATGGGTGCTGCTGATCCCTTCGAGGAGGAGACGGGTCACTTCTGCTTGCCTGTCAAATTCTGTCTGGGCCAGCCGAAGTTCATGTTCTGCCTGCAAGAAAGCAGAAAATGAAACAAGACGACAGGAAGAATCATCATGAATGATTTAGAAAACAATAGCACAGCCTTAGAAACCTGGAACAAGCCAAACAAAGAGCCTAATACTAAGAATCCTTTAGCTATGCATCTTTTTCTCCCACCTAAAGAGGTATACTCTCCAACCATCTTTTCCTGTGATGGTGGTGGACAGTAGGGTTGCCTGGTCTCCCTTATTTGGGGTCCAGAAAGCTTGTCCCTTAATAGGACTGGATGGTGTCCCTCATTATAACGGGTGTCCCTTATTTGATGGCCAGAAAGCTTGTCCCTTCTAGGGCTGGTATATGTCTCTTACTATAAGGGATGGCCCCTATTTGAGACCTGGAAAACTCTTGCTTTTAAAGAGACTGAGACACCAAAAAATCCCATATTTGGGGGTATGCTGGCCTCACAAAGAAGCATGCATACTCCCAAAGAAATATGTGTATTGTGCATTTGAAATCAAGACAGTATGACCTCTGCATCTGTTCCCGCAGTTTCACTTACTCACATGCAGGGGAAAAGATCTCTCTCTAGGAATTTAGAGGTCCTTCAGCCTGACTCTTAAGATCAACATCCACAGGAAATGTATAAATTTGCTAATATCTCTGATTTTACTGTCTGCAGTAAGTCTGGGAACATAACCCCAGCAGATGTGCAGGTCATACTGCACTTTCATTTGGGATTTAGATAAAAAAAACAAACTTAAGAAATATTTCCTGATGATCAGTCTCACAAGTCATGATGTTCAAGTGGTCTTTAGAAGGCTCAAAATGTTTTGCTTACTTGTGCAGGGCTTGCTTTTCCTAGTTGTTTAATTTTACATGACCACATTATTAATTGTGGATGAACATATTGACCTGCTCTTCTTTTTTATGGTATAGAAACCTAGCTACTTTCCTTCCATCGTATTTCTGCTTCTGGAACCCAATTGCTAGTTTGAAAATCTGACAACAGTAATGGGGAGTTAAGCCTCACAATCAATAAATCAGCCCACCAGCCTGTCTTGACAAAACCAGGGGACTGGTAACCAGGGATGGCCAAGCACCAGTTAAAAATGATCCCACTGGTGGCACCTAAAGTATGGAACATTATTTCCAAAAAGAAGTCTCACAGGGCTACAAAGTTTAGAAGTCCTTAATTCTATACCATTTGGAGGGCTACAGGAATGAACAGATTTGTAATTCCTCTGCCATATCTAGTTCTCATGCCACTGGACACTGTAGCTCAATTCTTACCATTCAGCTGTATTGAGTCAAAACTAAATCAGAGTACAAAACTAAATTAGGGCACATGAGAGTGTGCACTGCACACTCAGAACATCTGGGAAGTACCTACGGGAACATTATAATACTAGGCTAATGACAACTTCCCACAGGGCCTTGACTGCCGCGATTCCTAAATTATGGAATAGTCTACCGGAAGAGATCCATCTTATCACCACCTTGGAGGCCTTTAAGAAGGCACTTAAGACAGATCTCTTCTGGCAGGCTTATCCACCAGATTCTATATAAGAAGTTATGATGAAACGCCCCACTCTTGATTATAAGTATTTTCTATTTGACAATTTGCTATTTTATAGAATTAATAGGAATGTTGGTAATTCAGTTTTAGTGTTTTATTGACCGTATTTGCATGGTATTGTATTGTCTTATTGTTGTAATCCTGTCTCGATCTATGTGAGAGGCGGAAAATATAAATAAACTTTTATTATTATTTATTAAATTAGAAGAACCCCGTTCCAACTGAAATCAATGGGCTGAGATAGCCATCAGGGCCTAAAGTTTCCATTGGTTTCAGTTGGAGTTAGGCACAGCTTCCTTAGCCTCAACCCAATGAATTTCACATTCATTGGATACCTCATTGCAGGGGTGGGAGGAGGAGGTATAAACCATTTAAAATGTGAAGATTTAAAAAGTGTAGTCAACAGTGTATTTAAGACAAATTTGTGTACTCCACAAAGGCAGCCTATACAAAACCCAATTGGCTAGCTTTGGGGCCAATTTCTGTCTCTATTTGTGAAAAATTGACAGCATACATAAACAAAGCAAAGGGATCTGTACCATCTTGAAGTGGAAAACACAGACCTCGGTTACCTCAGAACAGATGCCAAAAGTGCACCCAGCTGCTAATGAATAACTAGTCTAGGGAGTGAAAGTTGTGCCATGCAGCAGAGGCGTACCTCAGTTAACAAAGCTTCTAGCAAAGAAGTTCCTTTTTACGAAGTTTTTTTTTATTTTACAAAGTAATTTTATACCTCTGCAGTCATCACTTCTTTCTCCTTGTCCTTTGTCTAAATGGAAGGATTGGAACTTTTGCTATTGGATTGCAGCAGTGTTTCTGCAGTAAACAATGTAAGAAAGATTGGCTGGGAAAGAATGAGATTTTTCTCTAGCTACGTAGCTGTGTGTGTCTGCCTACAACAGTAGCTGTCTCCAGAATCCCTCACTGAACAGCAAGATAGACAGAAATTATTATTATTATTATTATTATTATTATTATTTTAAAATTTTCTTTCCTGCCTCTCCTCAAGGCTTGAGGCAAGGTATAGCATGAAAAGGCAAAAGTTGATAACTCTGCCTCAACTTCATGTTGAAAAAGGACAGATCTATATGTTTGGCCACTGAAACAGAAATCATAAGAAAAGTGAAGGTTATGGGGGAGAAAAATCCCTGAATGAATTCTGGACACAGCTTTCATGTAGTCTCAAGAAGGCTGAAAATGTTTTTGCTTACTTATGCAAGACTTGCTTGACCTAGCGACCATATTATTAATTTTTGAGGAGGAATGCTGAACATATTGACCTGATCTTCTTTTTTGTGGCATATGAACCTAGCCATATTCCTTCCATATTATTTCTGCCTCAGGAACCAAATTGTCCATTAAAGAAGGCATGCTCAGGAACACATCAGCTTCATTAACCGAAGCTTATTTGTAGTGGAGGAACTCTGTTTCTCTTTGGTGGCTACAATGTCAAAGTCTATACGCTGCATGGAGGTGTGTGCCTCTGGAAATGATTTATGCCAAGGTTCAATTCTCTGAGACTTTTGCTTTCCTACAAATGGTATGTCTGTGCCTGTGTAGTTTATTAGAGTTTCTTCGAGAGGAAATTCATCTTCATCTTCATTATTTTTCTTCCTCAGCAAAGAAGGGCGAAAAATGTCCTGAAAGTAGTTCAGTATCAATCCTGTCTTAAAGGTTGGTTTTGAAACCAACTTCTCCTTCTATTTGCTGTCTATGTTCATTAACTAGGCCATCCAACTGGGTGAATTAATTTTGCTGTTTTTCTTGAGTCTTTTTATCTCCCCATCTCTCAAATGGTTGCAAATTTCACTGTGCCTTTAAAAATCCACAATGACCCCCTTTTTACACCATAAGTTTGCATCTATTACTCGATCTTTCACTTGCTTGCAGTACTTAAATTTTGATAATCTTAGTTACAGGGGCATCTCTTCCACAGGTGTGAATGTCTAGCCACAAATATTTGACATTCAGTCTTGAAGTGTTGTGTGTGTGTATGTTCTTAAAAAAAAACCCTTTGTTTTAAAAGTGAGGTGGTGGTGGTCCTTTCTACTCCCAAACTAAGCATCTTATGCAAAGGGATCTTGTAGAATCTTTGGGGCTAACTGTAGCGACATATCTGCAGTGGAGAAATAATGCAGTTTGGCACCATTTTAACTTCCATGGCTCAATGCTATGGAATCCTGGGAACTGTAGTTTGCTGTGGCACAGAGCTTTCTCATAGTTTCTCACAAAACTACAAATTCAAAATTTCATAGCACAGAGCCATGGCAGTTAAAACAGTGTCAATCCACCTTGTTTCTGCATTGCAGATGCAGCCTGGGAGAAAAAAAAATTAGTAGCATAAGCTTTCATAGACTTCATCAGGTGCATGGAGTTAAGTGCCTAGGAACAGACCTTTATAGTAATGAATGAGGAGGTTAGCTCATGCTACCAACTTCTTTCTGCATAGAAAATGTTGTTTTCTATTCAAATCAACCTTGTGAAAATTTTATGCAGAACAAATCCCTAATTTACAACTTTTTTCTGAACAGAAAACAACATTGTATGTAAAAAAACAAAAAACAAATCCCACACACCTTTTACCAGGAAAAATACTAATGTTTTTGCAACACTAATGGCCTAGAAAGCAAGTGTCCCCAAACAGGCCATATTTTGCTGGGAAACAACTGATGAACAGAGGCCAAGCTCCATTTGTGTTGTTGCCACACTTAGGAGTACTGTGAACAGTTATGATGCAAAACAAAAAAACAAAAAAAAAAACAAAAAAAAAAGGGATATTGCAGAGTTGCAAAAGCAGCAAGAAAAAATAAAGACAACCCAAATTTGGGTTTTACAGTTATGAGAACATGGGATATGGGAAAGGTTTATATAATGCATGCATATATAGAAAGTAGAAAGGAAGAGGTCTTTAGTCCATCTGCCATAACCATGAAGGGCAGGACACTCAAGGCAGATAAAACAAGTATTCCTTCACACAGCTAATAAATTTATAATATTATGTGTGGCTCTATAGAAAGTGGATAGAAAGAGGTGTTCAGTTGCTCTAACATAACACTGATGGGCAAGAGACATCCCTTCACACAGCACAGAGTTAAAACTATTGAACAGGAGATGTGTGGATGGCTGTCAAAAGTTAGATGGACTAAGCCAAGAACTGGAAAACTGGAAAGTTGAATATTGCAAGATGGTGGAATAGACTCTGGGACTTGTGGTCAGTGGAGAAGATTGCAGATAATAACAATAGAGCAAGAGGTTTACACTCTGGATTGACTTTTCATAAGATTTGGCACCCACTTATTGAATATATGCAACAGGATTTACTCTCTAGACATCTCCCAATTTCAGCTAAGTTTTTATGGAAAGATGTCTTTCAAGATCCCTGAATACACTTCTTGTTTATAATTTTCAGGACATTATCTGAGTTAATGTCTTTTATCTATTGTTGTTTTGGTGTACCATTTGTCTGTTGTAATGTTTTAGAATGTATTAAAATTATTTTTTAAAAGTTAGATTGACTTAAAAAGGGACACAACAAATTCATGGAAGACAAGGGTATTGACTGGCTTCTAGTCATGATGGTCGTAATTTAGAGGCAACATGTTTCTGAAAACCAGCTCTGGAACAGTGATTACGAAACTCCAGTTTTCTAGGTATTTTGGACTTCAGCTCTCAGAACCCTCATCCATCTTAGCCAATTTGGGATTTGGGAGCCAAAGTCCAAAACATCTGAAAGGCCTGAGTTTGAGAATCACTGCTCTAGAATCACAAGGAAGGGCTGTTGCCCTTAGAGGTTTCTAGTTGGCTAGGCTGGCAAACAGAGTACTGGACTAGGTAGACCTCTGGTTCAATCCAGCAGGGCTTTTATGTTTAAACTTGGAGTCTATTTAAAATAAAAGGATAACACTCCAGAGACAGGGAAAGCTACCCACCCCAAGTGTTTTAGGCTGTAACTTCCAGCAGTCCCAAACAAAAGCAAGATATTTGGTCAACTGTTATCCCAAAAACATGTAAAGGGTCAAAGCTTCTTTGCTGGACTCAAGACTCCGCAGCCATGTCAGGCAGCTGTATACAAAGTGTTTTGCCTTGCCACTTGCCGCCAACACCGCTGTGCCCAGCCATGTGATCCATGCTTGGCATCTCATTTTCGATCTCAGCAGGTTCAGCTTGCACTGTTGGCAGCAGGAGGCAAAATGGGATACTGTGTAGAAAGCTGCCTGGCACTGGTCTGTAATGCACAGTGGCATCACTAGGGTTGGTGTCCACCAGTGCAATAACTCATGGTGTCACCCCTCTCCTATTGACCTCCTCCTATACCACTCCAAACAGAATTATTAGTAATATTTTTTGTACTAACATTATTCATAAATCATTATTCCGGTATAGTCAGCCCTCCGCATCCACTCATTCAAGCATCCATGGCTTGAAAATATTCCCCAAACATATAAATTCCAAAAAGCAATCCTTGATTTTACCATTTTATAGAAGGGATCTTACATACTATACACACACACACACACACACAACCCATTTTACTGTGCCACTGCATTTAATGGGGCTTGAGTATCCCTACCCATGGGGGCTCCTCGAACCAAACCCCATCAGATACCCAGAGCCTACTCTATTATCAGTGAATCTAATGGTAATAGTTGTGACACAAACAACTAGCAAAATTAAAATCATATCTTTAAATTACAGTATCATCCAGACAGCCTACATGTATTTACATGTACTCAGTTTCATGAGGTCAAAGTGAATATTTGGGTAAGATGTGATGTTTTTAAAGAAAATGTAAAAATATATATATTTTATTTTTAATTTAAAAAAACAACAACCCTAAGGCCTCTCCTTTCTCCTCCCACTGAGCCTCACTCTGCTCACCCCATCTCTTCCACTGAACTCCATTGTTTTAAAGGAATGAAGGTGAATGTTACAGTCCATTTCTGCCCAAAGGCAGATGCTTGGGGAACAGTGGTGTCACCCTCTGAAATTGTCACCTGGTGCAGCCGGTCCCCCTAATGACGCCCTTGGTAATGGCAGGGAAGTCAGGGCTCCAGTAGCATCGTTTTCTAGGCAGTGTAGACCCACCCTAGCAAGGAGAGTTTAAAGAATGCTTGAGTCTCCTGCTTGCCTCTCGCCACCCTAAACATCTGCCTCTTCCAACCCAAAGACCTCCAGAGGTGTTGCATAGCAAGTTCCTTCGTCCCCCGGGCTAGGATTGTTGAGGTGATAGGAATTGTAATCCAAGACACCTGGAGGGCATCAAACTGGGGAAAGCTGCTTGATATCCTCACCACACAGTCTTCTAGAAAAATGAATGGGAGAGCCTAAATATTGGCAGTAGTACTTACTTTTTCCACCTCGTCACTCCAAAGCTGTAGGGGCCACAGAGCAAACAGGAAAGGAGGAAGTCAGCATTGGAAGACATCAAAGAGCCACATTCCACAATGAAACAGCCGTTGGGTGGTGGAGGCACATCACAGGACACCATCAGGTTAACTCCAGGACACCTGTCTCCCATCGAAGACAGCCAGAGAGCCAAGCATCGCCGGAGACACAGGGCTAGATGGAGAAACATCCCTCTATTGCAAAAGGGTCTCCCAGGAATGCTAACACTACTAAAAATAATTCTTTTAATTTTCAGTTTAGCAAAGATGCTTGTGGATTTATTGATTTTTATTAGCAATGGGAATGGTCCAGCTGGGAGGTCCCCAACTTATGTGAAGTTATGAATATATCTCTAGTATATTGGATTACAGTATCTGTACTGCCTATCCTATTCAGAGGGGCGGGCTAGAAATAAAATTTATTATGTTTTGTAGTATGTCTCTCTCTGAGGGAGAGGTCATTGTACTTTAATAGTGTATTTTAGTATTTCATATTACTGAATAGTTTTAAATGTTTTATTCTGTAACTGTAAAGCACCATGAACACGGATAATGCCACATATGAACAACAACAACTACTATTGTTGTTGTTGTTGTTGTTATTAAACAACTGCTGCACACAGAAATTGAAATCCTATGGATTAAGATCTTTGGAGGAGGACTTTCTCTTGGACACAGGAAAGGAGAACAGTTGGTTGGTGAGAACATAGGAGAGCCACAAGCTGAACATGAGTCAGTAGTGTGGTACAGCAGCTAAAATGCCAATGTGATTCTAGGCTGCATCAATAGGAATGTAGTGTCAGGATCGAGGAAAGTTATGGTGCCACTCTATTCTGCTTTGGACAGAACTCATCTTGAAAACTGTGTTCAGTTTTGGCCTCCACAATTCAAAAAGATGTCGAGAAGTGGGAGTGTGTCCAGAGAAGAGTAGCTAAAATGATCTGGGAAATTCTAAGAGTTTAAGGGCACATCTACATTGTAAAAATAATGCAGTTTGGCCACTTTAAGTACTGTAGCTCAATCCTATGGAATCCTGGGGTCTGCAGTTTTGCCAGCTCTTTAGCCTTCTCTGCCAAAGAGTGCTGGTGCCTCGCTGTTGTTGTCATGTGCCTTCAAGTCATTTCCGACATACGGCGACCCTAAAGTGAACCTATCACAGAGTTTTGCCAAATTTCTTCAGAGGGGATTTGCCACTGCCATCTTCTGAGGCTGGGATAATGTGAGTCACCCTGTGGGTTTCCATGGCTGAGCTGAGATTCGAACCCTGGTCTCTGAGTGTCCTAGTCCATGCTCAAACCACTACACCAAAATAAAGACCCAGGATTTTGTAGGATGGAGCCACGGTAGTTCAAACTGCATTATTTCTACAATGTGGACACATCCCTAGTACCAAAAAGCAACTGCTGCAACCCCTTTACAGAGATACAGATACACTGATGGACAGAGTGATGTGCTTGGGGTAACATCCCCCAATACTACTTTTGAACAATCAATCCAGGATACAGCAAGGCTCTCTGCTTGTCTTACCTAGGATCTGGCTCAGAGGTTATGGAAACAAACATAAAATGCAATCCACACTGTATGCAACAAATGCAAGTACAGGCAAGAAGGAAGAAAAATAAATATTCAAACTTTCCAGAGGGGATTTTGGCATTTCTTTCCCACAGCAGGCCATTCTTCCAGCCCAGTCCAACAGAGGCTGAGTTGCAAAAACAGAGACAGATCTTACAGGTTCGAATGAGATGGTTGTAGGACAGGGATTCTAGTGCGGGGGGAAACCAAACAGACAATATATTATTGTTTAACAAAGAAAAGAAAAATCAAGAACCTGGTTCCAATTCACAAGGGCTGCATCTGCACTGCAGAATTAATGCAGCTTGCCCAGGGTGATCAGAAATCCTCATTTTCCAGGGTATTTCACAATGTCCTCTGTTTTGTGCATGACTAAGAAGCACAAATTTATATTTATATTAGTGTTTTAAAGCTTTTATTTGGTCATGTTCAACATTTTTCTTGAATATCCTACATTTTGTAGTGCCTTGGCCTCCTTTGCAGTTAAGACATCTGGTCACCCTAAGTTTGACACTGCTTTAACTGCCATAGCACCATGCTATGGAATCCTGTGGTTTGTAGTTTGCTGAGGGCACCAGAGCTCTCAGACAGCAAAGGCAAAACATCTCACAAAACTATAAATCCCAGAATTCCACAGCATTGGGCCATGATAGTTAAAGTGGTGTGAAACTACATTATCTCTGCAGTGCAGATGCAGTAAAGGATGCTTTGGCAGCAACAATGGAAGTGTACAAGAACCAAGCCATCTTTCTTTCCAGCAAACGCAGTCCAATCCTTCCCAGGTATTGCTTGTTTATAGAGCAGCTAGAGCACTACATTAGTCCCTCAGGAAAATTTGGAGGGCTGCAAATCCCCCACTGTACCTGCTTCTGGAAAAATGCATTTTTTAAAAAATCTACAAAGCTCTTTATTTACAAAGTACAAGTGGCATTTTCACAATCAATCAATCAATTTTATTAATGCTTAAGCCAAAGGCCATTAGCATGATGAATGTTTTTGGACCTTCCTGGGCCATCTCGTAGGACCCAGGAGCACCCAAAACATGGTGGAAATGTCTCAATTTCCCCCTAGAGGGCATTTTGTGGGTAAAAAATGGATTTGTACGCAAAATATTTTTTGATCCCCTGGGTGGTGGAAATGCCTGCCACATGTCCTACAGAGAAATGCATTTTGGGTCCAAAAATGTTTTGGCTCCCAAGGGGCTGTTGGTGTTGTGATGGTGGTGGTAGTGGTAGCATGCCTTCAAATAGTTTCTGACTTATGGCATGTGCGGGGGGGGGGGGGGGACATCTTTCGTGGAGGTTTCTTGGCAAGATTTGTTTAGAGGGGATTTTGCTTTTGCTTTCCAAGTACAATGCACACGGTAGGTTATAAAGGATGAGGAGGGAAGAGTCCCTGCCTTCTTGCCATGTACCTTGCCAAGGTTTAAGAATCTGCCCCCATCCATCTGTAGGGAAAAGGAAACCTCAAAACAGATTTCATGCAGCTTTCTGAAGCATCAAGGAAGAAAACAATAAAAAAAGTGCCACAAGCTTGGCTCAGGTAAATAACTAGCAAAGCACAAAGCAATTAATGAAAATAAGAGCAATTAATGAAAAGAAGAACAATTTATGGAAAATAAAAGCATTGCAGGGCAGGGGAGACAATGGATGAGCAAAGAAGCACAGACAAGATCTAGCCAGGAAATGCCATACAGTTCCTCCCTCATCTTACTGGGGGTGCATCCACACTGCCAAATTATAGCAGTTTGATCTCACTTTAACTGTCATGGTTTCATACTAGAGATCATGAAATTTGGACAGGATGAGTTTCCTTTATCTGGTATTCTGAAATCCAAAATACTCCAAAATCCCAAACATATTTCATGAGTGGCTGAGATAGTGAGACCTTTGCTTCCTTGACGGTTCATTGTACACAAACAATGGCCTGATCTAGATTGGCAAAAAGAAGTGTGTTCATGACTGCATGAAAGTCTAGCCTTTAGATGAGAAAAAGGGAAAGTGTGCCATGAAAACGCTTTTTTTGCGTTTTAGGGGAGAAGAAGCGCCTTTAAAAAGGTGGTTTTCCCAGCTTCTTTTTAAAAAATTGCGGAACGCAGCTCCATCTAAAGGCTGTGATGCAGCTGCTAAGCATTAAGGAAAAGGCAACTTCATGTCACACTTTCCTGCCAATCTAGAAAGCCCCTTTGTTTCATGTATAATGGTATAGCTTTCATAATGGTATAGCTTTGTTAAAACATCGTTAAAACATATCTTTAAGCTATGTGTATAAAGTGTATATGAAACATACATGAATTTGGTGTTTAGACTTGAGTCCCATCTCCAACACATCTCATTAACTATTCCAAAATCCAAAAAACGAAAAACAAAAAAACCCACTTCTGGTCCCAAGCATTTTGGATATGGAAGACTCAGAGACTCAACCTGTAATTTGACAAGGGATCTAGAATTTTCTAGTGCTTTTCCCAAAGCTATAGCAATTTGGCAGAGAGTTTTAAGTGTCTTGCAAGACTACAAATCCCAGCATTCCATAGGATGGTACTGTGACAGTTAAAAGTGGCATCATAGTGCTGTAAGTGCCTAATGTGGACATACACTGGGTTGCAACTAAACTCTTCACAGGGTAGTGTGGGCACACAAGGATTGTCACTCGGAAGACTGCACAGACATCAACATTCTCCCTTCCTTTCTCTCCATTTCTGTACTTTCATGGCCAGAAATATCACCAACAATAAAATAAGGTTGTGGGACATGCTTTAACTGGGTGGTGGAGTCCTCTCAAAGGAGCCAGTATGGTGTAGTTAGTGGTCACAACATTGGACTAGGACTCTAGGAGGATAGGATTTGAATCTCTGCCCACCCATGGCCAGTGTGTAACTTTGGGCAAGGCACACACCCTTCACTTCAAAGGAAGGAAATGGCAAACCTATGCTGAATGAATCTGGCCAAGAAATCCTAGTAGAAGATTGCCAAAAGTCAGAGCCTGATTTGAAAGCACATTACAACAAAGTTTTAAATCTGAGGCTTAGTTTTCAGTTTGTTGCTTGTTCTAGTTTGTGGTTCAAGTTTGTAGTTGGAAGCAGAGTAATTTCAAAGCGGAGTCCTTGCTTTTAGTTTGTGGCCTGATAGTCTGTAGTTTGTAACTTACACATATTTGTATTAAATCTCCAGGAAACCAAGTTTTAAATTCCAGCTCAGCTACAGACACTCACTTGGTGGCCTTGGGTCAGTTCCACTCTCTCAGCACAAGGGGAAGGCAATAACAAATTTTCTCTGAATAGGGCTTGCCAAAAAAACCCTAGGATAGGGTCACCATATTGGATCCAGCATAGTTTGAATGTTGGAAAGTTTGAGTATTTTTAAAATCCAAAATTTTAGATTTTAAAACCTTGATTTTGCCATTTCCTATAATGGACACCATTTTACTAAATTGTTGTATTTAATGGGACTTGAGCATCAATGGGGGGTCCTGGAACCAACCCCCAGTGGATACCAAGGTCCCAACAAGGTCACAGAATCACGCAAGTTGGGATAAAAAGCTGAGTAACAATGAAGTGTGGTCAGAGCCTCTGATACAAAAAGATGAGTGTCACATGCTCCCCAACTTATTTTTGAGAAGGTAATCTCGCCTCCTCCAGCCATTACAAGAGCAAGGGAAAAACCACTCTGGAAAAGAAATGCATAGCTGGGTGCCATTTTTCTTCACCCTTGAATTGAATAGAAGCAAAGCAGCTAGTTGTTGCCACCAAATTAAACCACTAAAAGGAATTCCCCAAAGATTTGAGATGAAGCAACACTGATGCCATCCGACAGGTCCCCAAACCTCAGGTTGGTGTTCTGCACACCACACACAACACAACAGCCAGATTACCATACAGAAAAGTCCTTCTCCACAAGACCACACTGTTGCAATTGCATCACACACACAGAGAGACACTGCTAGGCTGTCACAAGGTCGGGAGGGCGTCAGTATTGCTTCACCAGCAACTCAAAAAGCAAAAGGCAAGGAACTAGCGTTTTCAACATTTTAACAAGAGATGGGACACATCGTGCAATTGGTGGATGCAGCGGTACAGACCAACTGGTTGAGAAGATGCAATGACAAGAAGATGCGAGGTTGGGCAGGGGGTGATGGTGGCCTTCGTCTGCTCTTGTCCACTCATAGCACATCTCTGCCCTTTCAAGGGGTCTGGCAGGTGGCGAGAGACGAGGAGACCAGGGCTTCCAGTAGCAGAACACTACCAATGATATGGTAGTATCCTGCTAGCAGATCGTCTCATCTCAGTGGCAAAAGGCAAGCCAGTCTGTGTTGCTTTCAGTCTTGCCTTGGGTCTTCACAGGAGAATGGGAAATCAGACAAAGAAATGAACTATCTGTGTCTGGTCTTCACTTTTCCTCGCGATATAAAATTAAGGGCAGAAGCAAGCAGTGATCCTGGAATTGTGCAAGGCAGTGTTGCTGGAAAATGTTCTGCTATTAAGTTACATCAAAATGGATCCCAGTTATGACAATGGAGCTGTGTCCTTATAACTACTTTTGCAAATGCCAACCTCCCAAAAACCTACCTCTTGAGCCAGGTAGCAGCCAACTGAATGGTTTCTCAATTGCTGCTGATCAGGGAGCTAGGAAATGACTATGGTAACCCTTGCCCTATCAGGTCTCTTCCAGCTCTATGATTCTATCGTTCTATGAAGCACATTGGGACAGGCAGCAGAAGAAACACTTCGGGGTCTTGCCACAACTGCTTGTCTCAACTTGTTCGATGGTGTTCCAGATGCCATTTTCCAGTACCACAATCTGCAATTTCTCAGAAATCCTTGGGTGGAAGCACAACCTGGCTTAAGAGATAGGTTTTTGGGGTCACATCCAATCATTAACAACCATAAAGGTGGATCCCAAAAGTTATGAGCATGTTAAGTCCAGCTTACAATCTTGTAAACATTTAACAGGAGGCCAGTCCATATCTTATGAAGCAGAAGAAAGAAATTGCCATGCACACCATAACATTATGTGGTGTTAAATCATGACAAGAAATGTCAGTACAAATCTGTTTCAACAAAACAAGCAAATAAAATGGAGCATGAAACCTTGGAAGTAGAACAGCTGAGACTGGATGTTTTGTTATGTACAATATATGTCTTTCCTACAGGTTGAGTCTCCCTTATCCAAAATGACTGGGACCCTAACTGTTTTGGATTCTGGATTTTTTTTAGATTTTGGGATATTTGTATACACAGAATGAGACATCTTGAAGATGGGACCCAAGACTAATCATGAAATTCCTTTATGTTTTGTATACACCTGATACACAAAGCCTGAAGTAATATTGTAAGTAATGTTTTAGTAACTTTGTGCATGAAACACAGTTTATGGACCCTGAATCAACAGAAAGCAAAGGTGTCACTATCTCAGCCATCCATGTGGACAACTTTGGATTTTGTAATATTTCAGGATTCCGGATAAGGGAGATTCAACCTGTATATTATAATTCAAAGACATAGCTGTGTGTTACTTAGGAAAATCAGTATGCAAAGGGATCTTGTAGCACCTTTGAGACTAACTGAAAGAGATAACTTGGTAGCATGAGATTTCATAGACTTGCACCTACTCCTTCAGATACATCTTTGCATACTGTGTTATATTCTTGTTCTTTACATTTTGGAATATACTTTGGGGTCTTTATTATTCTGCCGATCAGTGTCTCCTTGCAGGAACCCTGCACTTAATAAACACCACCCAAAAAGCATTCCTTGCTTGAGGCTGACCTTAAGTGGGAAAAAAATAAGGAGATGGTGCCTAACTACCACTGATTGCTGGTTGTGTTCAACTCACTTGCACTCTGGGAATATGCAATACCCCTATCCAGCATCCTTGTCTAACATGTTTGTATATAACTGAGTTGAGATTGCTATTCCGAATAGCTATCATCACGTTAAAATGTTGAAAACAGGATTAATGCTAGGTTAAGGATGAGAGAAGAGGAGGAGGTGGCAAGAAGAGGAAAGACAGGTTAGAGCACAAATATCCAAGACAAGGGGGAGGATTGATCTTACCGCTGATGCGCTGGCGGAGAGAATGTAATTACGTGGTCTAGTCTCGTTAAAATCAGGCACAGCCTATGGAGGGGGAATAGAATTTCACGTATATATCATGCAGAAGAGTCATGAGAGGTGTGGAGCTCTGGCAGGTAGGATGGAACACACAAAGACCTCCTTGTGAGGAGCACAAAATGTTTCCCTACAGCTCAAGCTGAGGGAGATATCCAAAAGTAAGGACATCAGAAAAAGGCTCTTGGGCATCCAGCCTAGGGGACCATTCACACTACACAATTATAGCACTATGGTTCCACTTTAACAGACCTAGTTCCATCCTGTGGGATCCTGGGATTTGAAGTGAAGAGAGGAGCACTAAATCAGAAGGATCTTGTGCATCTTTAAATTACAAATCCCAGGATGATTATGATTGTATTTTTATATCCTGCCCTTTTCCCAGATTGGGACTCAAAGCAGCTTACAACAACTAAAAAACATTGTTAAAAATCCATAAAACGGAACCATGGCGGTTAAAATGAAATAATTATCTACTGTGAATGGGCACTGGCTGTTTCTCTTAAGAGTTATCCCCCAAAACAACCAACCAACTAATAACACAGATGCCAAGATTATCTTTTAGACAAAACAAAACAAAAACAAAAACCAAAAAAAAAAAAACCCCTCTGCCAATTGAGCTATCCCCTGTTTCTATCGTGGAAAACCCAAAGCTCCATTGTTAGAAATACACATGCAAATAAAGGTGCTGTTTTGTTGTAGGTTAATTTGGCATCATTTCCTCTATACCACAAAGTTTGGAGAGGGAATAGAACATGACTGAGCAAGCAAAACAAAAGTGACTTAAGCTGATCCCAATACCTTAACCTACTTTGAAGGACTGTCAGGAATATATGTGTGTGTGTGTGTGTGAGAGAGAGAGAGAGAGAGAGAGAGAGAGAGAGAGAGAGAGAACACTGGACATTAACCAGAGGCTTTGGAGGAAAGGAAGAATTCAAAGGATAAGAGAAAGAAATAATACAGGGGACAGAGATGGGTAGGCAATAGCAAATAATTAAAAATAGTTGCACAAGGCATTTAAGCCATACTCATGGCCAAAGCTATCTCCATTCAGTTTCATCTTCTCAGTCCATTCTTGGTTCTCAAAAAGTCATATTCTGCAACCATGAATGTTCAAATCTTTTAAACATTAAGTTCTAAATTCTAAGTCAGATGCCATCATGATTGCTGGAGCAACCTCATGTGTGTGTTTTCTAAATTAAATTTAGCAACAGAAACCAGTACTAAAAATGGAATGAAAGCAAATAATGCACCCACATACTTTTAAAACTTTTCAGTTAGTAAAGGAGACAAACCAACACACTGCAATACACCACAAAAATGATGAAGTGAGATCTAGATTGGTGCTTTCTGAACCATTTGATGTCAGGGACTGGCAGCCCCCCCCCTCCCATCATCATGCCAGAGACTGGTACCATATATGTGCATACTGACTATTCCTGCTTCTTTCTTTCCTGAAAACTCTCCAGGGACTAGCAGAGCTTACAGAATGTCACTGATCCTTGGATCTCCACTTTGAGTAGCACTGAACTAGATTGTATTAATATTTGCCACTGTGTAGGTAATCTTTTGAGCACGCACATTCAGGTATCCCTGCTATCTGAGCTTCCCCAGGTATAGCAAGCTACCTGGAAAATGGCCAGGTAGGGCTCATGCCTGTAATAAAATGAATACAAGAAAGTGACTGTACACTCAGTGGCTCCTGAACATGTACAACGGTGTAACACTACCACCACATTGTGATACTCAGGCCTGCAAGACTACTCCTGCAAGGCTACTTCTACTCTTTTTTCCCCTCCCCCATGCCAGTTTAATATACCTCAGGATGTTAAAGGGCCACAGTGAACTTTTTGTGGTAGTGACTGACAGAATGATTTCATGAAGTACCATTTTCAGTAATGTATGCATTATGTTCAAGGATTATTCTCCAAAATCAATAGTGATTATGTTCCAGACAGCAACACTTTGTCAGACATTAGACAGAATAATCCTACGCATCCCTATTCAGAGTTAAATTCAGTTGTGTTCAACTGGAATTATTTCCAGTAACAAGGTTAATCCTGAATTGACAATTATCTAGGAAGATGGTTTTTGAAATAGTTTAACAATAAATCAAGCACTATTAAACTTGTGTGCCCATGAGAAAAAAAGTTCACTATTTAATCCTAAATCAATATACTGGATTTTGTAAAGTCAAGTCATTTAATATATTCCTTCTAGGAATCTCTAGGTTCTCCAGAGTGACTCTGCCACTGGAGGACCTAAAGAATCCTAGAAAAAAACTCTAGGCATCTGTAGGTCCTCCAGTACAATTCTCTGGTCAATTCTTATGAATGCTGTCCATAGATTTGCACTGGAGGACCTAGAAATTCCTAGAGAGGTGTTTTCTCAGGTAAAATAACGTGTTTTTATTAGCATTTCCCCCCACTTTCACAGGGTCCTGCACCTTTAACTCTAGCGAATGTGGAGGGCCCCTGTATTCTTTTTATTTTTATGGGGGAGGAACCAACTATTCTCCTTTTCATGTTATTGCTACCTTTGGTGTTCAATTTTCTGTTAAAGATGTCATGCCCAAGAACACAACGACTTCATTAACATCCCTATACTATTATAGGTGGAAAAAGGTCATAATGCAGTCTTTCATGAGAAGCTCAACAACCAAGAGGCAGTTTTACACAAACTTGCAAGAATTGCTCAGTCGGTGTGATTTGAGCAGCAGCATCCTCATTCATGACACCAGCATATCACCAGGGAAAGCTGTCAGCTTGTCTGCATCTTGACTTTATTTTTCTACAGGTTCTCTGTTTTGATAGCCTCTTTGGCCTTTGACACAGAAGTGCCAAAACACCATCATAACTGTTTTAGCAAAATCACAACTACAGAATCAAACAGCAATCAAAAATAGGGTTACCATTTGTCCCAGAAAACCTAGAAAATCCCAGATTGAAGGGATGTCACAGCTGGCACAGATTTCTGGAAAGGAGGAAGGAAAGGAGGGAGAGATGGCCCCATGTTCTGTTGTGAATGTGTCAGCGGTTTGAGCCTAGTGCTAAGCAGCATGATGGAACTTCTCTTCCAAACAGCCTCAAGAGAATAAAAGGAGTCCCTTTATTCTCTGTCCCTGCTTGAAAGCCTTCCTCTCTTCACCCCAGCTAGTGGTAAAAAGAAAAAGGGAGCTCTTAGCTAGATACCGGTACTGTAGTAAAAGCATAATGGTAGAAAAAGTGCAATGATTAACATGTTGAATTTGCATGCTCAGAACGCAAATTAACAATATGCATAAGTATAATAGTTTGCATAATATGTAAATCAGGTGCCCAGATATGAGGGACAGAATATGACAACCCTCATCAAAAGACAACATGGAGAAAGGAAGTCTGTTTTCTTCCAGTGATCTAGGAGAAAGAGGCAGAGTTCTGGAGTTCAAGGGAACATGGGACAACACTGCAAGCATACATTCAGGCATGCCTCTTTCAGAGGATCGAGCCAAACACACTATTGCTAGCTGAAGACGCACAGCATTCTATTTCTAGCTGAACACATATCATACAGTCTATATACCAACATCCACCAGGGCTGTGTGTGCTTAAACCATCAATAGTTCTGCATATATTTCATTAATTTTGTATCATTTATCTTTCAGTGATGTGCACAGTACTTTCATTTTCCATCATTTATCTTTCGCTAGGGAATCCTAGCCCCTGGCAATTCTTTTATTTTTCAGCTCCTTGAGCTTTCAGCCACATCTTTGCAAGTATATTGTTTCATTCAGCATTGGGCACTTGATTTTCATATTATTTATAACTGAAACATCAGATTCTGTATCCACTGACAGGTATACACACGGCCCTGCCTGTGACATCCCTACCTTTTCACACACACACACACACAGACACACACCCCGAAAGCTGCCTCTAAAGCAAGACTTCCAAGTGGTATATGAAATGGAAACAATCGCACACTCGCAAAATGTGCAGCAGCCACAGCCAGCCAGCTGTTTCCACTGTGGGTAGGACATTGCCCCACCCCCTGCCGCACCACATGGAAGTGTGAGATGTCTTTGCTGGACAAAATGGGTCCATTAAAAGGAAAAGTTAAAAAAAAATCTTCAGATGGTAGAGAAGCATCGCAGATAAGAGGCACAGCACTAATAATGCAGGTAATACTCACATCTCCCTCACACTGAGCAAAATTAACAGAAAAAAAGACAGAACAAAACAAAGAGGTTAGTGGACAAAACAGCAGCAATGTGAAGGATAAGAAATTTCAGATGTTAGCAGGTGTTGGGGAATTGCAGGAGGAAACAATGCAGGAGTAAACCCAGGGGAGAAGAACACAAGTTGCTTTGGTCAACATAGGAAAGGTCAAAGGTACAGGTGGAATTCTGCAGTGGAGGAGGAAGATGAGTGAAGGGTAGTGGCATCTCTAGGGCTGGCATGGTGTCTTGACCTCCTCCCATACCACACCATAAAGAATCCTTAATAATGTTTTTTGTACAGTTGGCCCTCCATATCCATGGATTATTCATCAACAGATTCAACTGTCCATGGTTTGAAAATATACCATAATAATAATAATAATAATAATAATAATAATAATTCCAAAGCAAATCTTTATTTTGTCATGTTATGTATTCATTTATGTCCCATTGTATTTAACAGGACTTGAGCATCCATGGATATTGGTATCCACAGGAGATCCTGGAACCAAACCCTAGTGGATACCAAGGGCCCACTGTACTAACGTTACTCATGAATTGCAATTCCCATATATGACTGAATGTAATGGCAATAGTGACATGAACAACTAGCAAAATTAAAACTATATCTTTATATTACAATATCATACAAACTGCCTAAATGTATTTACATGTACGTAGTCTCATGTGGTTAAAGTGAAAATTTGGTAAGATGTGATGTTTTTAAAGGAAATTCAGAATTTTAAAAATTAAATTTTAAATAAAAAAAGGTTTTAAAAATTCAGTCCTCTCCTTTCTCCTCTCACTGAGCCTCACTTCACTCACCCCATCTCTTCCACTCATGTTTTAAAGGGATACAGGCAAATGCCACAGTCTTTTTCTTCCAAAAGGTAAACATTTGGGGAAGAGAAAGTGTCACCTCCCTTACGGTATCACCTGGTATGGTCTGAACCCCCTGCACCCTCCTAGTGACACCCCGGCAACGGTTGAAGGGTTTAACTTTAAGGGGACATGCTTGATTCAATCCCTTTCAACTGAAGTAGAGCATAAAGGAGGATGAGTAGAGAACTGACAGCAAGCAGACTTAGAAGGGTGAAGTGAACTGGAAACACAAGGGATATTAATAAATCAAAGGAACCTTTTCAGGTTTCAGCCCAGGTGAAAAGGTATGATATGGGATGCTTGGGATCAGAGTCCTGCCTTTTAGCAGGGGACTGAAAACACTGGGGTTTTATGACTGTCAGACTCTGTCTAGTAAGTACGGCCAGTTATAACTCTGGTATTTGTGGATGCCACCCACAAAACCAATGTTTCTTTTTAAGGGACCTTCACAGATACCAGTTTGGGCATCATCCCAAAACCCAGAAGGTTACAGCTGAAAAATATAGTCAGGTATTTATGATGTCATAAGTTGTATCCTGGTAACTGCTTTGTATTTACATTTACCAGCATGGCGCTGTTATTATGCTTGCAGTTGCAGACACCCCTAAAACTCTCTTTAAAAGGCAGAAAGCTGTACTGAGCAAGGCAGTTCTGTGGTGTTTGGTGATCAGGGAACCAAAGGAGGATACACACAATCCTCTTCCAACAGTGAGTTTTGATTTAGTGACTGATTTTAACAGAGACCGCAGGGCATCATTGCATCATGGTTCCTTAGTTAGAAGAGGGCTGCATGCATTATGTTTTATGCATGTAGTATTCCTCTGGGTCCCATTTTGGGAGAAACATAGGATATATATCAAATAAATAAATAGATAATGTCTTCTTTTATTGTTCCTGTTATTATTCATATTACAAGACATCTTGTAATCTTGGATGATTGATGTAAACCAATAACAGATGAAGAAGACATGCAACAAGAGGGCTTCCCTTGATACATCTATCCTGGACTAAATCAATGGAGTGGAGCCTCTTTTAGAGGTTGCTACCACACTGCAGAATTACAGAATCTGTAATCTGTTTTTAACCTTGTTGTACCCCGCCTCGATTGTTTTACAGAGGGGCGGGTAAGAAATATTATTATTATTATTATTGTTGTTGTTGTTGTTGCAGTTTGACACTGCTTTAACTGTAATAGCTCTATCCTATGGAATCCTGGAATTCCAAAGTTGGAACTCAAATGACATACAAGTTAAAAGAATACAATTAAAAACATACAAAGGTGAACATTAGCATAAACTATTGCGTCTTGGAAGGTAAAGCAGTGTCAAACTGCATTAATTTTGTAGTGTAGATGCAGCCAGACTGACAGCTGAATTCAAATTTACAGATAATCTGGTACACTGTATGTTTCAGGGGCCAAATGCAAAAGGGCATGGCCAGAAACACCAGCAATTTTTAGCTTAAAGCTCTTATTACCAATAACCAAATAAATAAATAGATGGTGTCTTCTTTTATTGTTCCTGTTATTATTAGTATTACAAGATATTAGAGAAGATATTTAAGTCTTTCAGAATGGAGAAAACTTGTACAAAAATTCAAAAAGCAATAGAGGATGCATGGCCATTTGGAATGGTCCAGGGAGTTGCTCTGAGACTTCAAGGAGGGCCAGACTTGGCCCCTGGATATGATGTTCCCCATTGCTGATTTTGTATAGGGCAGATGGAGATGTGAACTAAGACTAGAATCCTGGTTGCAGCCCTGGCTCATAGGGAATACTTTCAAAGTTCAACGAGAAGTAGCATGCAACCTGACTGCTAGTTCGCATTACAACAATCCATTGCTTGTCAGGCCAGAAATGTCACTTCTGAATCAACCAATGGATTTTCAGTCTTTCCCAGAATTTTTTCTTTCTTTCTTTCTTTCTTTCTTTCTTTCTTTTTGTTCTTTTTGAACCACAACTTCTAAAATTGCCCAGCCAGCATGATAGGTGAGTTGGGGATCCGTTGTTGAGAAATGTAACTTTTCCAGACGCTAATCTTTTCATCAAGTGAGCCTAATAAAAATATTCAGTGCCTCTGCCCAATTTTAGCTGGTGCTCCTAGACAGGACAGATTTAGCCACAGTGGTTCATCTCTTAATACTTCCTGACTGTAGACTACTGTAATGTGTTTTTCATGGGGCTGCCCTTGATGCTGGGTACAGACCATTTTCTGGTATGACACAAAATACCACTGGCCAAGTGTATTATCTTCCAATTTGTTTGTTATAAGATCAATTCAAGGTTGTGGTTTTGACAAACAAAGTCCTAAACAGATTAAAGCCATATGAGCCTACCTGAGATTTAGGTTCTTCAGCAGAAGCTCAATCCATCCCAAGAAGCTACATTACTACAAGGTGAGTCTCCCTTATCTAGAATTCTGAAATCCAAAATACTACAAAATCCAAAATAGTGAGATAGTGATGTTTATGCTTTCCGATTATTCAATGTGCACAAATTTGGTTTCATGCATCAAACGATTAAAAATATTTATTCAATTACCTTCAAGCTATGTATATAAGGTATATACGAAACATAAATGAATTTCCTGTTTAGACTTGGGTCCCATCTCCAAGATGAAGACGTACACTATATATATACATTATTGCATAATATTCCAAAATCTGATAAAACCTAAAAAGTTTCTGGTACCAAATATTTTCGATAAGGGAGACTCAGCCAAGGCTTTCTCTGCAATAGTACCCTAAGTGTAGAATTCTTAAGTTTAGAATAGTAACCTAAGTGTAGAATAAGGGACTCCAGCTTGCTCCATCACTATTAAAGATGCCCACAACTGTACTGTTTCCCAGATTTTGGGTTTGCTTTGGAAATCTTGTTTTTACTTTACTCTCAAACAATGGCTTTAAAAAAACAAAACAAAACACTGATCTATTTTCTTCCCCAAAAATCTCCTTTAAATAATGTTTTTATTTGTTATGCTGTTGTCTTGGGAACATTGGCAGGCAAACAGGTGATACACAAATGCTTACAACGAACAGAGCAGATTGACTGGCATGCAGTCATTTGGATGGTCACCAATGCCATGCAAACAGATTGTCCCAAAGGCAGCCAGACAACATGGCCCGAAGAACCAACAGCTTTGCTTTCAAAGGAAAAGCTATGTATCCCTTTGTTCTCTCTCAAACCTATTAATGTAAGTAATACTCATATCAAGGGTGAAAGGCAGGGAAGGATTAATAACAACTGCAAGCCCCATCTCTCCACTACAGTGATTTTTGTTAGTCTTTCACAAACAGCAGAAGGGGAGGGAAATTCAAAAGAATATGGCAAGAAAACCAGGCCATCTCTGTCCGTCTTATAACTCAAGCTCTGACTTTATGGCCAAAGTGGGAGAGCTGTAGTTCCTTTAGATGTTATTGCACTCTCAACATCAGTCCTGTCAGTGTAATTGTTAGGCATAATGGAGTTATAACCCATCAACATCTTGGAGAGCCAAAGGACTCACACTCCTGTCCTGTGGACATATATAGGGAGGAGATATGGGACTCTCTGCAAGTTGCATCCCTATATTCAATTGCCACATATTTAGGATGGGAAAGGAATGACCCAGAGGCTGTGCTAAGGGAGATAACCATCCCCGCCTTCACTGAAGCAGAGGAAACCTGTTCTTCTGTATGCAGGATTTGAGAAAGATACAAAGGTGCCAGTATTGTATCCCGAAAGAGAATAGAAAAGGGGTGAGCCATTGCACTAAGCAGAGCATGGGCCTTATGGTATAACTGGCAGAAATGGCTCCAATTCTAACTGTAAGCAAAGGTGGCAGATCTTGAGGCATCCTTAAGGATGGCCTCTGTGTGTGTGTATGTGTGTGTGTGGTTGCTAAGCTTTGGTCTTTCAGTGCTAGCAACATGTTGCCTTCAGTTCCCAGAAGTCCTAGCCAGCTTGGCCAACAAAAAGGAATTCTAGGAACTGAAGTACAAAATACCTGGAGAACTAATGTTTGGAAAAACTGATAGATTAGAGGGGAGAGAGAGAGAGAGAGAGAGAGAGAGAGAGAGAGAGATAGGACAGCCACGGTGTAGTGGAGATCAGGGTTCAATTCCCTACTTGGCCATGGAAACCCAATGGGTGTCCTTGGGCGGATGATACACTCTCAGCCCCAGAAAATTGTGATAGGTTCACCTTAGGGTTGCCATAAGTTGGAAACGATTTGAAGGCACAGAACAACAACAAAAGAAAAAGAGAGAGGAAGAGAAAGAGAGAAAGAAAAGCGGGGACCAGCAGCAGTTCTGGACTTCCAGATGCAATGACGTCTAGTGGCTAGAGTATTGGGCTTAGGCCAGAAAGAGCTGTGTTCAAATCTCTCAGCCAAGAAGCTCAGCCATCACTCTTTTTCAGTCTAAACTGCTGTGTGCCTTCAAGTCTCTTTCTGACTTACAGCAACCCTAATGCAATCCTATCATGGGGTTTTCTTGGCAGAATTTTGCCTTTCCCTTCCTCTGAGACTAAGAGAATGTGACTTACCCAAGGACACTCAATGGCTGAGCAGGGACTCCTCACAGAGTCCAACACTCAATCCACTATACCATACTGGTTCTCAATCTAATCTATGCCACAAAAGTGTGAAGACAACAAGGAGATAGAAATGGAAGAGAATCACATATGCCCCTTGAACTCTACCAATGTAGGACAACATTTGGATTGGACTTGCACACACTCCAATGTGGCAAAAGTAATTGGCAGTTTGCTGTCCTTTAACCATACTCCTAAGTGTGTCACTTTCAGAAAAAAGTGTGGTAGGTGTAGACTTTCACATGGGTGTGTGTTTGTGAAAATCCACTAGGAAAGTATGTCACAAAGATCTCATGGAAGTGAAAGGGAGCTGTGGAAGAACTGAACTGAAAAGAAAAAAATATTCCCATATTAGTATACAGGGAAGTACCATCCTGGATTTAAGAGGGCAGACACCCCTTTGCCAGAGCATTCCTCAAATTGGTTATGGGGAAATTCTCTGTTTCATCTCTCAACAGATCTGGGGCCTCAAATTTTTATATTATATCCACTCCATTCCCAAAAAGCAAGCACTAGATTGGGTTTCTCTCTCAACTGGATTGTGAGAGAAAAGAAAATGCACAACTCTATATAAGCACTACAGTTGGTCACCCACAGTTCTTGCCAAGTACCCTGACTCTGGCTTGGAGGAGTTTTTTGGGGTAGGGTGCAAGGAAGGAAAAATGCACAGACACAATAAATCTTACCCCTCAGTAGAGGCACTGCAATGGAGTACAGAACAGATTCAGGCCCATGAGAGAGAAAATTAGAGGGCATGATAAAACTCATCACATGCACATGAGTAAAGACCAGGTGGGTGGCAAGAACAAGGAGACTACTGGGAGATGGGGGGGCTGTAGGGCTGGGGGGGGGGAGTTACCGCTGCTTTGGCTTCAGCAGCCTTTGCTTTCTTCAGTCTGGCTTTGCAGGCATCCAGATCCAGGCGGCGGTTCTCCAGGATCCGTCTCTCCTTCTGAAAACAGAGAAAGTCATAGAATCATAATGCTGGAGGATACCTCAAGGGCCATCCACTCTAATTACATTCAGGAAACAACCACCAATTCTGCAGAAGCTATTTTGGACAATGAAGAAAAGAAGATGTTGTCAATATACATCATATTATTATATAGTTGGAAGAGACACCAAAGGTCATCCAATCCAACCCCTTATGCTAAGACACAATCAAAGCACTCTCAACAGATGGCCACTCAGCCAAACAGATCTTACTGTCAGGATGTTGAGCTGGAATCTCTTTTCCTGTACACTGAATTGACTGCCCTGTGTCCTAGTCTCTGGAGCAGTAGAAAACAAGCTTGTTTCATCCTCAAAATGACATCCCTTCAAAATATTTAAACATGGTTATCATGTCACCTCTTAATCATCTTTTCCCCAGGCTAAACATACCCAGCTCCCTAAGCTGCTAATCATAGGTTACAGTTTCCAAACATTTCACCATTTTCATTGCCCTCCTCCGGACATACTCCAGCTTGCCAATATCCCTCCTGAATTGTGGTGCCCAGAATGGGATACAGTTCAGGACACAGTTGAGGCCAATAAATGGTTTGGGGGAAAATTGAACTCAATTTGTTCTGTTTCTGTAATGGTGGTGGTGTGCTTTCAAGTCATTTCCTACTTAAGGTGACCCTAAAGAGGAAGGAACTGGCCAAACCACCTCTGAGTCTTCCTTGTTGGTGTAAACAAGCAGATGCACAGGTAAAGCAATCTCCGATGCCTTTGGAACTACCGGCGACCTTGGAGCTGTTCGGCTTTATCAGGAATTCCTCCTGCCCACTGCTGATGAAACAGACTGGAGCCAAATCTCTCTCCTCAGAGGTGTTTATTCTTAAAGTTGCTATATTTACAAGTATATACACGCCCGTCCAACAAAACTCTCCAACCATCTATCCACTCCGACTACCCAACAACCCACACTGCGGTGTGCAGGCTATTTATAGATCTGTGCCATGCGGTCACAAACCCATCCTCTTCTGGTGACTCTTTTTCCTTGTGCCACCAACAATGTTGTCCCTTCACTCAGGAAGACTTTTGATGTTACCCAGGCTTACGTGCAATCAAGCACATATCTGACCTTGAACACTGTCTGCTGTTCCAGCCTTCAGCTGCAGACAATTATGCCCAAGCTTCCTGGTTTCCTTTTGTGCACATCTGTACATTTCATCGACTGGCTTCAATGCCTAACATGCCCCTCCAAAATGTACAGATGTGTATCATTTTGCCACATATGTGTTTGCCATCTTCCGATGTTTACATTCGTTGAACAGCCAAACTCTGTGTTTATTGTGCCATGCCTATCAAACATGATAGATGTTCATGCCTTTCAATTGGCAAAGCTTTTGTGAGAACATCAGCAATGTTGTCCCTGGTGTCAATGTACTCCAGATTTATGATTCTGTTTTGAACCATCTCTCTCACATTCTGATACCTCACACCAATGTACTTTGTCCTACACTTCAAGTTCTCAGCTTCAGACATTGCAATACATGATTGTGAATCCTCATGGACTACAGTGGGCTCTTCACACTTTTCTCCCAAATCCACAAGCAATTGCCTTATCCACTGGATCTCTCCTGCAATTTCAGACAATGCTGCAAATTCTGCTTCTGTAGTACTTAAAGCCACACAGTTTTGCTTCCTGCTGCGCCAAATTATTGGACTACCAGCAAATCTTACAAGCAAACCTGACACTGACTTTCTGTCATGCAATTCTGATGCGAATGAACTGTCCACATAACAATCCAGCTGTTGTTCACTGCCCTGTATCACCAACTTTCTTTCTTTGGTTCCTTTCAAGTATCTCAGCACATGTTTCACTCTAGTCCAGTCTTCTACTTTTGGAACACTTACTTTTCTGCTAAGTACTCCAACAGCAAACGAAATGTCTGGCCTAGTGTTGTTTGCAATGAACATCAAGCTACCTACTACACTTCTGAACAATTCTGGATTCTCAAATTCCTTTGATGATTCTGCACTAGAAGTTCCAGAAGTCATTGGACTCTTTACAACTTTTGCATTCTGCAAGCCACATTTTTCAATCAGTCTTTCAATCTTTTTCTGTTGGCTCAACAAACACCTGCCATCCTCAGTCCACTGAACTTCAATCCCTAAGTAAGTCTTGAGATTTCCCAAATCCTTGAGCTTAAACCTCTTAGACAACTCTTTCTGAACTGATGTAATTTCCCTCTCTGACTTCGCTGCGACACACAAGTCATCAACGTAAATCACTACGGTCACATCACCTTTTGTATACACGCACGCATCCGCAATGCTGCGTTTGTATCCCAATTTGACCAACTCTTCATGAATGCAAAGGTTCCAGCAACGTGCACTCTGTTTCAAACCGTACAATGCCTTTTTCAACTTGTAAACCTTTCCATCTCTGTCCTTGTCAAAACCTAAAGGTTGTTCCATAAAAACCTCCTCATTAAGATGAGCATTCAAATATGCAGTTTCAAAATCAAAGTGTCTCACTACTTGATTCTTCCTAGCTGCTAAAGCTAATACCAGCCTTAAACTTTCTGGCTTTGCAGTAGGTGAAAAAGTTTTGTCAAAATTTTCAAACCTCTGCTGCGAAAAACCTTTTGCAACCAGTCTCGCCTTGTATCTATGGGTTCCATCCGGCATTTCCTTCCTCTTGAAAACCCATTTGCAACCTACAACCTTGTGGTTCTTAGGCCTCTCCACAATCTCAAACACTTCCTTATCTAGTAAAGACAAGTACTCCTGATCCATGGCAGAAAACCATTTCTCCTGCTCCTCCTTAGGATATGACTGCAATTCCTCAAAACTCTCTGGCTCATCTGCCATCACTGAACAAGCTCTTGCACCCTGCACTACGAATCTATCTGGAGGTCTCCTCACCCTCTGAGTTCTCCTTGGCACAATCACTTTTGTTCTGCCTTTTTCATCCTCACTGTCAGAACTAGTTTGCACCTCTGTGTCTTTCATGGACACCTTTTCAAACTTTTGTGTAGTGACTGGTGAGTGCAAAGTTGGATGTGTTTGTGTGTGATGGTGTGCAGAAGTACTGGGTTCACTTTCAGTAGATGCTTCTTGTTTTAGCACCCCTCCATTTCCAGTACCTATGTCACTCTGTCCCAGCTTGAGAAAAACCTCTTTGTTGGCATGGAGCTTTTCCCAACCTGAATGTTTTTCAAAGTTGGCACTTCTGGACAGCAAGATTTCCCCATGACCTACATAAAATCTATAGCTGTTCCCAGAATACCCCACAAACATCAACCTTCTCCATTTAGGATCCCCCTTTTTCCTGAAGTTTGCAGGCACATACACATTTGCATACTGCCCAAAAACTCTCAGGTATTTGAGATTTGGTGGTCTCCCATACAGCATGTGATATGGAGTTTTCTTTACAAAAGAATTCCAAGTGCGATTGGCAACATGGTTTGCTGTCAAAATTGCTTCCCCCCAAAGCTGCTCTGGTGCTTCTGCATCGAGCATCATGCAATCTTTTATTTGCTTTAAGACTCCAATGTGTCTCTCCGCTAAGCCATTCTCCTGGGGAACGGCCGCGTTCGTCGTGTTGTGGCGGATCCCTTTCCTCCTCAACCAATTTTTCAGGTTATTAGATAGGAATTCTCCACCTCTATCTGTAACCAAAGATCCTACTTTGTATTCAAACTCCCTTTCAATCATATTGACCCAATTTTTGATGTGTTCAGCAGCTTCACTCTTTTCCTTCATGAGCATCACATACGAAAACCGTGTGTGACGATCTACAATGACCATGAAGTACTGATTTTTGCCCAAGGTTTTGGCCAAAGGACCAGCCAAATCAGCATGCACAACCTGAAAAGGTCTTTGTGTGGTGCATTTGCTGCGTTTGGCCACAGGAAAAGCCTTCAGCTTTATCCTGCTGCAAACTGAACAATCCAGGTGGTTTGAACAAGTGGACATTTTAAATTCTGGACACACTTCCCCCAGCTTCCCCAAACTTGTGAAGCTTGTATGTCCCATGACTCTATGGTAGTAATGAGCACAGTCTAAGTGCAAAGGCACATTGTTGACTACTGAACATTCTGCCTTGTCAACCATATAGTACATTTTGTCTCTTTTGATTGCTTTAGCACAAACTTGGTCATTTATGCTAATAGTACAATCATCCCCTTTGAAACTCAATGCATACCCACTGGTGGTTAATTCAGACACACTAACCAAACAGTTTTGCAACTTAGGAACACACAAAACATTTGAAAAGTCCTTTCCAAAACTTGGGATGAACACAGTTCCCATCACTTTTGCCTCCCTTGATGCACCATCAGCCAAAGCAACTGAATGTACATTAGATGGCACCTTATCTTTCAGGAGCCTATCACAATTAATCATATGCGACGATGCTCCGGAATCTAATAACCAAATGGGGTCTACAGCCTGATGGGCTTTATAGTCATTGTTCTTTACCACAGCAACAACACCTTTCCTGCTCACAGGATCTTTAGGCTGTTGTTTCCTTGCTGCTGCCAGCTTTCTACAGTCCTTCTTGAGATGGCCTGGCTTCCCACAGTGGAAACACTTTCTCTCCCTGGACACAGCTGCCTTCTCCGGTTGCAGCTCCTTGAAAGCCTCGGTTGGGTGTGTTTGTCTTGGTACTGCATGCTGCCTCTGGAGCCCTGCCTCGTACTGCCGACGTTGGCTCTCTTCCAAGACACGTGCAGCCACCAGCTCCGCAGTAATCTGTGATTCATCAAAACACTGAAGACTCCACAGAATATTCTCAAAATCATCAGAAAGACTCCCAAGCAGGATGTATGCTTTCTGCTCAGATGCAAGGACGACACCTCTCATCTGCACCTGGCTGAACAAATCAGCCATGATCTCCAGATGCTTCTCTGGCGATTGTCCTTTCTGCATTTTGCAGGCATACAGTCTCCTACACCAAATCATTCTTGACAGAGCTGTTTTAGATTGGTGAATTTCCCTCAAAGCATCCCAAACTGCCTTTGAGGTTCTTTTCTCCCGGACATGGTTGATCTGCGACGGCGTGATTGTAAGCAAAATTGTAGCTCTTGCTCTCTTATCTCGGTCAAGAGTATCTGCTGTGGGTCCTCTCTCAACAACATCCCACAGTCCTTCTCTGACCAGCAAAGCCTCACAATAGGAACTCCAAGCTGCATAATTAGTTTCGTCTAGTTTGGGAAATTTAGCTGCCTCCATCATTAAGCAGTGTAAAGATAGAGTCCTGGCAGTTTTCCCAGCTTCTACTGTCAATTGTGATAAGACACAGACAACAGTCCAAAAATCTTACCATCCAGCCTTCCGGCACTGACAGCACAACACAGCAACAAAGTACCTCTCTCACACAGCCAGTTGAACTCTTCAGCACAAACGGAGATGCCTTATCAGATAATGATCTGGGCCCGTAACCCTTGTTGGTGTAAACAAGCAGATGCACAGGTAAAGCAATCTCCGATGCCTTTGGAACTACCGGCGACCTTGGAGCTGTTCGGCTTTATCAGGAATTCCTCCTGCCCACTGCTGATGAAACAGACTGGAGCCAAATCTCTCTCCTCAGAGGTGTTTATTCTTAAAGTTGCTATATTTACAAGTATATACACGCCCGTCCAACAAAACTCTCCAACCATCTATCCACTCCGACTACCCAACAACCCACACTGCGGTGTGCAGGCTATTTATAGATCTGTGCCATGCGGTCACAAACCCATCCTCTTCTGGTGACTCTTTTTCCTTGTGCCACCAACAATGTTGTCCCTTCACTCAGGAAGACTTTTGATGTTACCCAGGCTTACGTGCAATCAAGCACATATCTGACCTTGAACACTGTCTGCTGTTCCAGCCTTCAGCTGCAGACAATTATGCCCAAGCTTCCTGGTTTCCTTTTGTGCACATCTGTACATTTCATCGACTGGCTTCAATGCCTAACATTCCTTGCCTATGAAATTCATGAGGTTGCCATAAATCAACATGAGACCTGAACACACATGCACAGAAGACAGGGGTTGGCAAATGGGGGAGGCTAGGAGGCTACTTGGAGACCACACGCCACCACATTTTTTTCTCTCTCCAAATTGCCCCATAGGTGTTATTTTCATCATTTTTTAACCTCCCTAGGCCATTTTAGGGACAGAAAATACTTCAGCACAAGAAGTAATGGGAAGCAATCTGCTGCTCTCTACCAACTAAACTAACTAACTAAAGTGGTGGAGTCTCTTTCTTTGGAGGTGTTTAAACAGAGGCTGGATGGCCATCTGTCGGAGGCTTTGAATATGAGTTCCTGCATGGCAGAGGGTTGGACTGGATTACCCTTGGGGTCTTCCAACTCTATGATTCTATCATTCTAACTAAGTTGTAGATCTGCACCCAGATCTTTCCTCTTGCCTGGAGGAGTGTCCACCAAAACTGGAAAATATTGCACCTTCATTTCCTCCCTGGAGATGATTCATGCAAACTGGAAACTCAGGGACACATCCTGAGATCTAGCAACTTATGATGAACTGACCATCAAGAAAATCCTTGTGTTGCATTTTATGTTCTTTGATTAGCCTGGGGTTACTCTAGAAAAGTAAAACCTACAGGAGCCACATTTGTTTCTGCACACAGAGATGGAGTAGCTCCAGTGTTTTGATTTTTATCTTTATCTTTACTTTTATTGTAATTCCTATGGCCCAATAATATGTTTTAAATATATAATGCATAAGCATATACTTCAAACATCTCAATAGTTAAAGCATAATTTGAGTGTATTCTTAAGAACCAAAGTGCTTTCACAAATCAGATTACTGTCCATCTACTCCAGCATCCTTTACAAAAATCTATGTGAGAGAACCAACTATTATTGACTGCTGGCCCATTTTGCTCATCGTTTCCATGGTAGGGTGTACATAACCTGTCCATGCCATTGTCTAACATACCGAAATGGTTCTCCAATCTCCCTCCAGGAAGTTGCGAAGGGGATTCAGGAAGTTGATGGAAGCAGAATGGATGAAATCACGCTCAGCTCCACCCAAGCGCCGCTCCGTTTCTCCAACTTTGATGAGGGTTTTGCCTAGGTGGAGAAAAATGCAGCTGGGCATCAGGCAGATGTTTTGCACATTTCCAGCTAGAGAGGTAACACTAGGCCAGATCAATTCCTCTAAAGGCAAAGTGTGCCGATGGACATTAGACCAAGCAGTACCCTCTTACTTTTGATACACTACATCGGTTGTATCGTGTACTGATCTCAGGGCTGGATCTTGGCCACCACATCCTCACAGGTCTGGGGATGATTAGAATAAGACAGAGTCAATAGCACAAAAAGAATATTTACAGGCATACGTCAGTTATGAAAGCCTCTGGCCAGTGGCATCATTTGGAGTCATCCGGTGCAGTAATTCATGGTGTCACCTTCCACTGACCTTACCACACCATACAGAATCCTTAGTAATGTTTTTCATACTAGTGCTGTTCATAAATCATAGAATCGTAGAGTTGGAAGACACCTCAAGGGCCATCAAATCTAATCCCCTTGAATGCAGGAAGTCACAATAAATTATAACTGATACATCATCAACCATAATGCCAGTATATCACAGTGTAATGCCAAGAGTTGTGACATCAACAACTAGCAAAATTGAAATTATTTGGATTACAATATCCTATGCACAGCTTAAATGTATTTGCATGTTTAAATTAGCCTTGTTTAAGTATCTGAAGGGCTGTCACATTGAGGATGGAGCAAGCTTGTTTTCTGCTGCTCCAGAGACTAGAACATGGAACAATGGATGCAAGCTTCAGGAAAAGAGATCCCACTTCAACATTAGTAGGGACTTTCTGACAGTAAGAGCTGTTTGACACTGGAACACACTCTGTCAGAGAGAGTCTCCTTCTTTAAAAGTCTTTAAGCAGAGGCTGGATGGCCTTTATTTATTTATTTATTTATTTAGCGCTGTAAATTTACAAGTGCTGTACATACAATCTCATAATTAGACAGCTCCCTGTCCTCAGACTGACACTCTAAAAGAGACAACACAAAAGAAAAAGGAGAAGGTGGTGGGAAGGGGATGAGGTCCAGTGGTTCTTCTCTCCCTCTGGGGCCTGGACCAAGGCAGATGGACTGGAGGGAGGGCTTGGCTTCTTAATACATAGTCAGCAGTCGGGGATGCATTGATTGTGAGTTCCCGCATGGCAGGGGGTTGGACTTGATGCCCCTTGGGGTCTCTTCCAACTCTATGATTCTATGATTCCATGTACATCGTTTCATGTGGTTAAAGTCAAAATTTGATAAGATGTGATGTTTTTAAAGAACACTGAAAAATAATAAAAAAATTAAAAATTACATTTAAAGAACAAAACAAAACTGAGGCCTCTCCTTTCTCCTCCCACTGAGCCTTTCCACACTCACACTATCTCTTCTGCTGAGCTCCAGCATTTTAAAGGAACGCAGATGAATGCCACAGCCTGAGATGTTTGGCTAGCACTGGTGTCATTCCCCAGGATGTCACCTGGTGTGGCACACACACCCCAGGGCCCTTCCTAGCAATGCCGTGCCTCTGAAAGTGCTTATAAGATCTTTATTGCTCCTCTCCTTTTCCTTGGGCAGGTCTACACTTTTATCAGAATACACCAGGCTGGCCCTGGTATAGTCTGGTCTTGAATTCCTCCCAAATTCATTCCTTTTGCTGCAGATGTTTGGTGCTCCTTGTGACTATGGTATTTAAAGGTAATTCTTAAAGGACAGTAAACTGCCAATTACTTTTTCCATGCTGGGGTGCATGCCACCCACCACTTGGATTTTGTCTGTCCTTGATATACTTCAAGGGGCATTTGTGATTCTTCACTAACGGTCCCTGTGAGTTGTTGGATGCCACCACTACAGGTATGAGTTGCTCTGAGATCAGAACAAGGTGACCAGCATCAATAGCATGGCAGCTTGCAGAGACCATGAGTGACGACAGCTGCTGTTGTCGTGGCAAAGAGTGCCAAAAACCCATAGCAAAAGGTGAGTTTTTAAAATACATGCTCAGGAGGAAGGCCCAGAATGGGTTCGGGTGTCATGAAGACTGTCTGGACCCAATTTGGAGGTTTGGTCCTGCATCATGTAAACAGGACATAGCAAGATGGGAGTAGGGGGGATTCAGGATAAATCATCCATGTAGACAAGCCCCTCCTTGATCTCTGTCTAGCTGTAAGTTTTTAGCATTAGAAGCATTGGAAGGATGGTGAAGGATGCCTGGGGAAACACAGGAGTTTATCACATGGGACAAATTTCTCTAAATTTCGAATGGAGCCAATTCAAATTCACGTGAATTCTCTAAACTAAACTAGGAATTTACGTGAAATCTAATTGCATTGGGAATGCGTTCAGAATGACTTCAAATTTCCTGAAAATGACCCCCCCCCCATTGCCCGAAATTGCATGAGATACTCTTAGAATCATAGAATCATAGAGTTGGAAGAGACCACAAGGGCCATCCGGTCCAACCCCCTGCCATGCAGGAACTCCCAGTCAAAGCATCCCCGACAGATGGCCATCCAGCCTCTGCTTAAAAACCTCCAAGGATGGAGACTCCACTACACTACGAGGGAGTGTGTTCCACTGTCGAACAGCCCTTACTGTCAGGAAGTTCCTCCTAATGTTGAGGTGGAATCTCTTTTCCTGCATTTTGCATCCATTGTTCCGCGTTCTAGTTTCTGTAGCAGCAGAAAACAAGCTTGCTCCCTCTTCAATATGACATCCCTTCAAATATTTGAACAGGGCTATCATATCACCTCTTAACCTTCTCTTCTCCAGGCTAAACATCCCCAGCTCCCTAAGTCATTCCTCATAGGGCAGGGTTAGACCCTTCACCATCTTAGTTGCCCTCCTTTGGACACGCTCCAGTTTCTCCACATCCTTTTTGATCCTTCTTAATACGCAATTACGTGAAACCCCATGATTGCATTCGGATTGCCATTGGAGTATACCCCCAAATTCCATTGTAAGATAAACTCCACAGACTCTTGAAGTTGGATTGCAGCAGTATGTTTGCAGTAAGCAATGCAATAAAGATTGAGCTGGAAAAAAATGAGATTCTACTCTTGCTGGTCCTACTGTAGCTGTGTGTTCCTGCCATCTGATTTTAGGCCTTATTTCAAACTGCAAAGTAACCCTAAAGTGGGGTAACAACCCATCACATGTTGTTGAACTGCAGCTCTTAAGCAGGCTCCCTAACCAGCATAGCTAATGGTGCAGAATGCTGAGAGTTACAGTTCAACAATATCCAGAGGCGTGCACTTCGGCCATCTCTAGTGTTTATGAGTTAATATTTGTTTCTAACCTGCCAGTATTTACATTTTTAGATTGTAAGCCTGAGGGCAAGAAACTGTCATATTAATAACTAAGCTGCTCTGAAAGCCTTTGTGGCTAAAGAGCAGTGTATAAATACTCTAAATAAATAAATAAATAAATAAATGTACATTATGAAAGTGAGCAGATACATTGATCGACAGTGGATAAGCTCTGGGGGCCATTTTTGGAGTCCAGTGGACATCAGAAGGCTACACCAGTATGTCCCAATTTGGCATGGACAGTGCTGATTAATTCTCTGTCTTCCCACTTTTTCAGCTGATTTTTAAATGCCTTGGTTTCGGTTTCTTTGCCATCATTTTTGCAAACTCTTGGAGAATGGGTGTGTTGATACAGAGGACTGTAGATGAACAAACACTGTCTCTCTTTCCAAAAAAAAAAAAAAAAAAGAGGCAAAAATGAAGATCTGGGGAACTACAGGTCAGTCAGCCTGCTCCAGCTTGAGGAAAAATATTGTAAGTCCAACTGCAAATCTGATAATGCATTGATTAGTAAGAAGCAACATGGAGTTGGAAAGAACAAATCCTGCCGAACTAGCCTTATACAGTTGGCCCTACATTTTCCCAGGAGATCCGTTCCAGACCCTCCCCCCCCCCCACACACAAATGAAGACTCAAGTATATTCAACTCCATAGGCTTGAATGGGGCATGTGGCCATGGGGGTGGGGAGTGCCCAATTAAAAATAAAGGAGGTCGTCCCTCTGTGAATATTCAAGATTGAGGACTTCAAGTCTTCGAGAAAGGAGGGGAGAATGTATCTTTTTTTGGATAGGGTTAGAATACTAGAATCATAGAGCTGGAAGAGACCACACGGGCCATGCAGTCCAAACCCCCTGCCATGCAGGAATTCTCCATCAAAGCATTCCTGACAGATGACATCCAGCCTCTGCTTAAAAACCTCCAAAGAATGAGACTCCATCACATTCTGAGGGAGTGTGTTCCACTGTCGAGCAGTCAGGAAGTTCAGTAGGACATCCCTTCCAATATTTAAACAGGGCTATCATGTCACCTCTTAACCTTCTCTTCTTCAGGCTAAACATCACCAGCTACCTAAGTCTTTCCTCATAAGGCATGGTTTCCAGACCCTTCACCATCTTAGTTACCCTCCTTTGGACCCGCTCCAGTTTCTCCACATCCTTTTTGAATTGTGGTGCCCAGAACTGGACACAGTATTCCAGGTGGGGCCTGACCAAAGCAGAACAGAGTGGTACTATTACTTCCCTTGATCTAGACACTATACTTCTATTGATGCAACCTAAAATTGCATTGGCCTTTTTAGGTACTGCAACACACTGTTGACTCATGTTCAACTTATGGTCTACTTGGACTCCTAGATCCCTTTCACATGTGGTCTTGTTCAGCCAGATGTCTCCCATCCTATATCTGTGTATTTCATTTTTCCTCCCTAAGTGCAGAACCTTACACTTCTCTGTACTGAATTTCATTTTGTTAGCTTTGGCCCAGCTTTCTAGTCTATTCAGGTCATTTTGAATTTTGATCCTGTCCTCTGGGGTATTAGCTGCTACTCCTAATTTGGTGTCATCTGCAAATTTGATAACTGGGCCCTCAATACTGTCATCCAAGTCATTAATAAAGATATTGACTAGCACTTGCCCAGGACAGAACCCTGTGGGACCCCACTGGTCACTTCTCTCCAGGATGAAAAGGAACCATTGTTGAGCACCCTTTGGGTGCGGCCTGTCAACCAGTTACAAATCCATGTAATGGTTACCTTGTCTAGTCCACATTTTACAAGGTTGTTTGCAAGAACGTCATGAGGAACCTTGTCAAATGCCTTAGTGAAGTCAAGATATACTATATCCACAGCATTCCCTTCATCTACCAAGCTGGTAATTTTATCAAAAAAAGAGATCAGATTTGTCTGGCATGACTTGTTTCTCTGAAACCCATGTTCGCTTTTTGTGGAATTATCTTCTAGATATTCACAGACTCTCTGTTTAATGATCTGCTCCAGAATCTTTCCTGGAATTGATGTCAGACTAACTGGACGATAATTGTTTGGATCCTCTTTTTTCCCCTTTATGAAGATGGGGGCAACATTTGCCCTCCTCCAGTCTGCTGGAACTTCTCCTGTTCTCCAGGATTTCTCAAAGATTATTGCCAATGGTTCCGATATTTATCTGGCATGACTTGTTTCTCTGAAACCCATGTTGACTTTTATGTGATTATGGCATTGCCTTCTAGATGTTCACAGACTCTCTGTTTAATGATGTGCTCTAGAATCTTTCCTGGTATTGATGTCAGACTAACTACATCTCTCTCTGTTATCAGAGATGGTGAGGAAAAGCAGCAGGAACAGGCATCAGGGACAGAGCAGGGGAGCCTGAGAATAGCACCAAAGGGAACAGCCACTGCTAAGTCTTGGAGGAGGCGCGTGGTGGTGGTGGGGGACTCCTTGCTAAGGGGTACAGAAGCAGTGGTTTGTGGGCCTGACAAGATGTCTCGGGAGGTGTGTTGTCTCCCTGGGGCAAAGATCCATCATGTGACAGAGAGGCTGACAAGACTTGTCAAGCCTACTGATCAATACCCCCTTCTTTTGGTTCATGTGGGAACCAATGATACTGCAAGGCACAGCCTTCAGAATATCATAAGGGATTATGAGGCTCTGGGAAGGAAGCTGAAAGAGATGGATGCACAGGTTGTCATCTCATCTCTTCTCCCGGTAGAAGGGCATGGTCCAGGAAGGGAGAGGAAAATAGCAGAGGTGAATAACTGGCTCCATAGATGGTGCCGCCAAGAACAGTTTGGATTCTTGGATCATGGGCTGCGGTTCCATGAGGAGGGACTTCTGGCAAGGGAAGGGCTGCATCTCACGCCAGTTGGCAAAAACGTTTTTGCCAACAGTCTCAAAAATCTGATCAGGAGGGCTTTAAACTGAGTTATATGGGGGAGGGAGACATTATTCTGGAAGGCAAAAGGGCTGGAGAAAATAGTCAAAATGACATAGAGGGGACAAGGCAAACAGTGCAAGGACCCAACAGTGGGAAGCAAAAAAATTTGCACAGGCAGCAAGTAAAGGGAACACATGTTCTTAGATGTCTCTACACTAATGCACAGAGTATGGGAAATAAACAGGATGAACTGGAACTCCTAGCACAACAAAGCAAATATGATATAATAGGCATCACTGAAACCTGGTGGGATGAGTCTCACGACTGGAATGTAGAAATAAAGGGATATAACCTTTTTAAGAGAAACAGGCCAAACAGGAAAGGAGGAGGAATAGCATTATATGTCAGGGATATTTACACCAGTGAAGAGATCCAGGAAGTCAATACTGGAAGCCAGGTGGAGAGCATCTGGATAAAAATTAAAGGAGAGGGAAACAACAGGGATGTTACTGTGGGAGTCTACTACAGACCCCCGACTCAGGCAGAGGAATTGGATGATGCCTTTCTAGAACAGATAATCACATACTCAGAAAAGAGAGATGTAGTAGTGATGGGGGACTTCAACTATCCTGACATTTGCTGGAAGTCAAACTCAGCCAAATCCTCAAGGTCTAGCAAATTCCTCACTTGCCTGGAAGACAATTTCATTGTCCAAAAAGTGGAAGAGGCAACAAGGGGATCAGCTATTTTAGATCTGATCTTAACCAACAGGGATGACCTAGTCAATGGAGTGCAAGTGGTTGGATCCTTAGGTGGAAGTGACCATGTTCTCCTGGAGTTTGTTATACAGCGGAAAGGGGAAGTCAGGCATAGTCAGACACGCATTCTAGACTTTAGGAGAGCTGATTTCAATAAACTTAGAGAAATACTGGGGGTGATCTCATGGTCAGGAAAACTAAAAGAGAAGGGAGTTCAAGACGGATGGGAGTTTCTCAAAAGGGAGATACTGAAGGCACAATTTCAAACAGTTCCAATGCGGAAGAAAAATGGGAGGTGTCTCAAGAAGCCAGGATGGATGACTAAGGAACTTTCAACTGAGATAAGCCTTAAACAGAACATGTATAAGAAATGGGAAAATCACCAAAGAGGAATTCAAACAAATAGCCAGCACATGTAGGGGTAAAATCAGAAAAGCTAAAGCGCAGAATGAACTCAGGCTTGCTAGAGAGGTTAAGAACATTAAAAAGGGCTTTTTTGGGTATGTCCGAAGCAAAAGGAAGAAGAAGGAAACGGTAGGATCACTGCGTGCAGAAGATGGCAAAATGTTCACAGGGGACCGAGAAAAGGCAGAATTACTCAACACCTTCTTTGCTTCAGTCTTCTCAGAAAAGGCAAAGGGTGCTCAACCTAAGGATAATGGGGAAGAAGACAGAATAGGGGAATTTCAGCATGGAATAAGTAAAGAGATAGTACAGGAATACTTGGTTAACCTAAATGAATATAAGTCTCCAGGACCAGATGAACTACATCCTAGAGTATTAAAAGAACTGGCAAATGTTATATCGGAACCACTGGCAATAATCTTTGAGAACTCCTGGAGAACAGGAGAAGTCCCAGCAGACTGGAGGAGGGCAAACATTGTGCCCATCTTCAAAAAGGGAAAAAAAGAGGATCCCAACAATTATTGTCCAGTTAGTCTGACATCAATACCAGGAAAGATTCTAGAGCAGATAATTAAACAGAGTCTGTGAACATTTAGAAGGGAATGCCATAATCACAAAAAGCCAACATGGGTTTCAGAGAAACAAGTCAGGCCAAACGAACCTGATCTCTTTTTTTGATAAAATTACCAGCTTGGTAGATGAAGGGAATGCTGTGGATATAGTATATCTTGATTTCAGCAGGGCCTTTGACAAGGTTCCCCATGACATTCTTGCAAACAAGCTTGTGGAATGTGGGCTAGACAAGGTTACTGTTACATGGATTTGTAACTGGTTGACTGGCCGAACTCAAAGAGTGCTCAACAACGGCTCCTTTTCAACCTGGAAAGAAGTGACAAGTGGGGTGCCACAGGGCTCTGTCCTGGGCCCAGTCCTATTCAACATCTTTATTAATGACTTGGATGACAGAATTGGGGGCATACTTATCAAATTTGCAGATGACACTAAGCTAGGAGGAGTAGCCAATACTCCAGAAGAAAGGGTCAAAATTCAAAATGACCTGAATAGACTAGAAAGCTGGGCCAATGCTAACAAAATGAAATTCAATGCGGAGAAATGTAAGGTACTGCACTTAGGACGCAAAAATGAAATGCACAGATATAGGATGGGGGACATCTGGCTGAATGAAACTGCGTGTGAAAGGGATCTAGGAGTCCAAGTAGACCATAAGCCTGGAGAAGAGAAGGTTAAGAGGTGATATGATAGCCCTGTTCAAATATTTGAAGGGATGTCATATTGAGGAGGGAGCAAGCTTGTTTTCTGCTGCTGCAGAGACTAGAACGCGGAACAATGGATGCAAACTGCAGGAAAAAAGATTCCACCTCAACATTAGGAAGAACTTCCTGACAGTAAGGGCTGTTCGACAGTGGAACACACTCCCTCGGAGTGTGGTGGAGTCTCCTTCCTTGGAGATCTTTAAGCAGGGGCTGGATGGCCATCTGTCGGGGATGCTTTGATTTGGAGTTCCTGCATGGCAGGGGGTTGGACTGGATGGCCCTTGTGGTCTCTTCCAACTCTATGATTCTATGATTCTATGATGGTAATTGTTGGGATCCTCTTACTAGTTTAGTAGAAGGTAGGAGTGCTGTGGATGTAATTTATCTGGATGTTTTGATTAGCAAATTGACTGAATATGGAATAGATGGAAACACCATCCAATTGGGTGGAAAACTATGCTCAAAGTTTTGCCACCTCTAGCTGTGTTTGAAACGGGAAAGAGTTCTGTCCTGAAGAATAATTTTAATCAAATTTTATCAATCATTAAGATGAGGTGGTGGAAGTTAATCTCATCTGGCAGCTACAAGATCTGTTATCTTTATCAAAACAGCAGATGATACAAAACTGAGAGGGATAGCTAACATATTGGAAGAACTGTGGGCCATAACTTGTCTACCTGGGCTCTAAGATAATCACTTTTAAAGCTTTTTCTAGCCTGCATTTTCTTTTGAGGCTGTCCACATTTCTTCTCTTAAGCCCCCAAAACATAGTTTCTAATTGCAGATCCAAGGGTACACAATACTGCGGTATCCTTCCCTCCACACACACATCCATTTCGTCCACTGCACTCTTCCTCTGTGGCTGTTTTTATTCACTGCACAAACCCTGGAGGCATCTGACGGAACCAAGGATCACCGTGCGATTACAGGAGACAGAGATCATTAACTAAGCCTGGAGGGGCAAAATGGATTTGCAAAGAAGCTTAACATAATCAAATTGAAAAGCATCAGACCAGAGAGAACCATCAAATTGGTGTCTGATTGACCGCAAGTAGAAATTACCCAGGTTCTGGCTGCAACAAGATCAGTTATTGATTTTAGGAGAGGAAGGAGAAAAAAACACAAAGAAAAACAACAAACAGTACCCAGGTCAGAGGTGTCACTAGTGGGCACAGGGGGTGAGGTTTGTACCAGGTGACAATCCAGAGGGGGGTGTATACCCGGTGAGGTGATATACCCAATGGGACATGTGTGGATACTGGGTGTCACCTTACTTTTTTGCTTGCCCAGCAGCCATGTCAGATCCTGAACTGGCTGTCTCCCCCAGAAATGGTCTGGATGGGGTGGTGGCCAGCTGGGCAAAAGGCAAGCAAGCAAGGCAACAGGAGGGAAGGGCAGTCTGCTTCCCCCTACATAGCCCTTTTTGGCACCTGCACTGGATGACGCCAAGCTCATTGATGCCAATGACCCAGGTTGTGGCTGCAAGAGGATCTGTTATTGATTTTAATAGAAAAGGTAATTTAAAAACATAACCTTGCAGATGAACAAAAACTGTAGTGGGTGCTCCTTATGAACACTCCAACAAGGTCCCAAAAGAAATCTGGACCAAGAAGGCTGGATTTTTGATGCTTCTATAATAAGCCAGAAAAAGTAATTTGCATAAAAATCTTAATTTTACAGACTTTATTAACCTACCGGTAAAAGATAAGATGGTACAAAGGGCAGTGAACGACCAGCTCTGGAAAGCCTTTGGGATTTCCAAACAAAGCTTTCATTGTCTTATCACCCAGACTCTTTCCAATTTTAATTGGAATCTCAATGCAAGAGTGTAATTTACTAAGGCATTTTGATACTACTTTAACTGTCATGGCTCCACACTCCAGTATTCTGGGACGCATAGTTTGGTGAAGGACTTCAGATTCTTAGTTAGGGAGCTTCACACACCCAAATTATAGCACTACTGTTCTCTAAGGACAGAATATATGTGTAACCCTCAAACCACCTCTCAACTTAGGGTGGCCCCATGAATTTCATCGAGTTTTTTTAGGCAAGGAGTACTCGGAGCTAGGTTTTGCCAGTTCCTTCCTCTAAAATATAGCCTACAACACCTGGCATTCATTGATGGTCTCCCATCTAAGTACTAATTAGGGCTGACCCTGCTTAGCTTCCAAGATCAGATAGGATCTGGTGCTTTGTCTAGTCCAATTAGCAACTTAACTAAAAATTCAGCCTTTGTTTATTTATTACATTTTTACAAAACAGCAGATGATACCATAAAGGGACCCAAGGTGGCTCACAAATAATTGAAAAATGCATTACAATACAAACAATTAAAAACCTCTAATAAAAATAGAAAATTACATACATTAAAAAATATCCACCCCATTACAGAAAACTTCTTTGAACATCAGTATATAACTTCCAATGTTCACTATTAGCAGCACTGCCACCACCTCCTCTTCCTCCTCCCCTCCCCTTCTCCTCTGAATACCAAACTCAAATCATGAATAGCTATGGTATATATTCACCAATAACTTCACTGGCACCGGTGCCGCCTCCCCTTTTCCTGATGCACCATGGCACTCATCAATTGAGATACTGGCTAGGAATTGCTGTAGCAGAACAGGAGTGCTCTTTGCACTTTAAAAATGCTCTCCTTGCCAGTGTCCAGATGCACTCCTTTGCAATACACTGATAGGTTTCTGTTACATTTCTAAAACATAGCTATAGATTTGTAAAGTTACAAAATAGAGACTGTACCAATACTGTAAGCAAAAGGGATCCAAGAGTCTTAGCAGACCGCAAACTAAACATGAGTAAACAGTGTGACACAGAAGCTCAAAAAGCCAATATGATCCTAGGCTGCATCAACAGGAGTGTAGTGTCTGGGTTCATAGAAATAATAGTGCTTTGGCCAGACATCAACCAGATTATTGTGTCTAGTTCTGGGCAATATAGGATACTGACAAGCTGCAGCATGTCGAGAGAAGGGTAACCAAAATGATGAAAGGTTTTGGAAACCATGTCCTACGAGGAGTGACTTAGGGGGCTGGGTATGTTTAACCTGGAGAAGAGAAGGTGAAGAAGGGACAAACTAGCCATGTTTAACTATTTGAAGGGATGCCATATTGAGGATGGAGTAAACTTGTTTTCTGATGTCTGGAGACTACCGTGTTTCCCCGAAAATAAGACAGTGTGTTATATTAATTTTGCTCCCAAAGATCTGCTAGGTCTTATTTTCAGGGGATGTCTGATTTTTCTATGAAGAATTCACATTTATTGTTCAACAAAAAAATTAACATTTATTATATACTGTATATATATTTATATACAAAAACTTTGCTAGGTCTTACTTCCAGGGGAGGCCTTATATTTAGCAATTCAGTAAAACCTCTACTAGGTCTTATTTTCTGGGGGTGTCTTATTTTCGGGGAAACAGGGTAAGACCTGGAGCAATGGATTCAAACTACAGAAAAAGAAATTATATCTAAACATTAGGAAGAAACTCCTGACAGTAAGAGCTGTTTGACAGTGGAAGACACTCCCTTGGAGGGCGGTGGACTCTCCTTGATACCAATTAGGAGGCATAGCTAATACCCCAGAGGAGAGGATCAAAATTCAAAATGAACTTAATAGATTAGAAAACTCTCTCTGGCTTTTCTTCGCTAACGAAGATTCAAGAAAGACTCATCCCACACTTTCTACAAGTGCGTTGATGACTAAAAAGGCTGATCCGAGATAAACCAGTCCGGTTACAGAAAGCACAGCAGAAAGTCTCCTTGGGTGATGTTTCCAAGTTGTGGTTCTTTCTGCGTTGTCGTTTCTCTTCGAGACTCGTTCGGCATGAGTTCTCAAAAGAAGCTGTAGCATAGTGGATAGTACATCTCCAGGCCTCCCGATGTGAGGCCAGGGCAGACCATTGTTGGTGATCAATTTGGCTGAGCTTGAGATATTGTTTCAGGGAGTCCTTCTATCTCTTCTTTGGGGTGCCCCTCTTATGCTGACCTGTGGCGAGTTCACCATAGAGTACTATTTTTGGGAGGTGGTGGTCCTCCATCCTAGACGTGCCCTGTCCAGCACAGCTATGTTTTCAATAGCATGGCCTCAATGCTGGTGATCCTTGCTTGCTCCAGGACAGCAACATTCGTCACATAGTCAGTCCAGTGTATGTTTAGGATTGTGCGTAGACAGCGCTGATGAAAGCGTTTGAGGAGTCATAGATGTTGGTGATAGGTGACCTATGTTTCAGACCCATAGAGGAGAATGAACAATACAATGGCTCTGTACACACTGATTTTTGTGCTTCGCCTCAGGTGTTTGTTACTCCAGACTCTTTTGTGAAGCCTTCCGAATGCACTATATGCTTTTGCTAATCTGTGATCGATCTCTTTATCAGTCTTGGCGTCTGAGGAGATGATACTTCCCAGGTAGGTGAACTGCTGGACGGACTTAAGTGCAGATTTGCCTATGGTGACGTGGGGGTGACAGTGCAGGCTGGGAGTGAACTTCCGTTTTCTTCAGGCTGACTTCCAGCCCAAACAGCTCTGCAGCTGTTGCAAAGAAGGATATTAGGCGCTGCAGAGCTGCTTCTGTATGGGCAACAAGGGCAGCACCATCAGCGAAAAGCAGCTCATGGACTAAATAGTTCACAGTCTTTGTGCGAGCCTTCAGACGGCTTAAGTTAAACAAGCTATCATCAGTACAGTAAAGTAAATGCTATCTTCTTCTTCTTCGAGATCTGCTGTAGCCCTTTGGATAATCATGCTAAAGAAGATTGTAAATAGAGTCGGAGCGAGAACACAACCTTGTTTCACATCATTAGTTATTAGAAAGGGCTCTGAGAGAGCATCGCCACGTCTGACTTGTCCGTGCTGGCCCTGATGTAACAAGATATTCATTTTGAGTAATTTGGGGGGACATCCTAGTCGTTCCAGGATCTGCCACAGACCTTTTCTACTCACAGTGTTGAAGGTTTTGGTAAGGTTGACAAATGTATAGTGTCTTTGTTCTGCTTTCTACATTTCTCTTGCAGTTGTCTAAGAGCAAATACCATATCTGTAGTGCTCCTATTAGCTCTGAAGCCGCATTGGCTTTCAGGGAGAAGTTCTTCTGCAATAGCAGGAACTAGTCTGTTCAGGAGTATCCTTGCAAGGATTTTTCCAGCAATGGAGAGTAGTGTTATACCTCAATAGTTGAGCAATCAGATTTCGCTCCTTTTTTCTTATACAGGATGATGATAACTGCATCTCAGAGATCTGATGGTAGTTCACCTTTTCCCCAGCAACTCACAAGGAGCTCGTGGAATTTAGCATGGAGTGCTATTTCCAAGCTTTAGGTGGGATTCCATCAATCCTAGCTGCCTTGCCGCTTTTCATCTGCTGTATAGGCTTAATGGTTTCTTCCAAAGTGGGAGCCATGTCCAGTTCATTTTTCATCGGCTGTAGTATCATATGTTGGATAGCTGAGCCTTGGGCTACTCGGTTGGCACTGAAGAGACTTTGGAAATGTTCAGCCCATTGACTCAGGATGGAGGCTTTGTCTGTGATTAGTGTTTGACTATGTGTACTATATAAGGAGCTTTGGACCTGATAAGTAGCTCCAAACACTGCTTTAAGAGTTTCGTAGAATCCTCTGGAATCACCCAGATCTGCACAATGTTGTGTCTTTTCTGCTAAATTGATGCACCACTTGTTCTGAATGTCTCAGAGTTTTTGGTTTTGGAGCCCTGGTGGCGCAGTGGTTAAATGCCTGTACTGCGGCCACTCACTCAAAAATTATAAGGTTGCGAGTTCAAGACCAGCAAAAGGGCTCAAGCTCGACTCAGGCTTCCATCCTTCTGAGGTCGCTAAAATGAGTTCCCAGATTGTTGGGGGCAAGTAGCTTACAGTTGTAAACTGCTTAGACACTCCTTAGGCAGTATGAATCGGTATATAAATGAAGCCTTTTTTTTTTTTTTTTTTTTTTGAGTTTGCTACATGCGAGACCGAAGGCTGCTTTTCTTACATGGCAAGATGGCTGAGCGAGGTGTGCCTGATGAGCAGTTCTCTTCTTTGCCAAAAGCTCCTGGATCTCTTGGTTGTTTTCATCAAACCAATTTTGGTTTTTCTTGCGGGAGAACCCGAGGGATTCTTCTGCAGACTGAAGGATACTGTTTTTAATAAGTTGCCAAAGCACTGTAGGAGAAGAATCCATAGGATGGTCTTCGAGTTTTGATTGCAGATTTGCCTGGAAGTTATCTCTCATGGCGGCTTGTTGAAGATTGTTGACTTGGAGTCTCCTCTTTAAGATGCCACCCCTCTTAGGTTTGAGCTTAAGATGAAGATTTAGTTTCCATCTTACAAGGCGATGATCTGTTTGACATTCTGCACTAGGCATCACTCAAGTATGACGGACATCGCGAATGTTTATCTGGTGCACTAGAACATAGTCAATGAGGTGCCAGTGATTGGATTGGGGATGCATTCAGGTTGTCTTCAAGCTATCTTTCTGCTGAAAGATAGTGTTTGTAATAGTCAGCTGCTGTTCTGCACAAAACTCTAGCAGGAGGCATTCGTTATCATTACAGTTTCCAACACCATGCTTGCCTAGAACATCTTTCCAGGCTTCGAAGTTCTTACCTACTCTGGCATTGAAGTCACCAAGGATAATGATTTTATCTTCTGCAGGGACTTTTTGTATGAGGTGGTGTAGGTCTGAGTAGAATTTGTCTTTCTCCACAGGGTCGGCTTGCATAGTTGGGGCATATATACTGAAGAGAACAACATGTAAGGAGATAATGCGATTAGAGTGACCTGTTGGCAGGGTTTCGAGTTTGGAGGCAATGGAATTTTTAATCATAAAGCCTACTCGTGAAAGATGTTTTTCAGTTTTTGGTTTGCCAGACCAGCAGAATGTATAGCCAGCACCGTGTTCTTTAAGTCTGCCTTCCTCATGGAGACAAACTTCACTAAGAGCAGTGATGTCAATATTAAGTCGTGATAATTCATGGGCTATTAGAGCAGAATGACACTCAGGATGTACACTATCTGCAGAATCTTGCATGGTTCTGATGTTCCAGTGTTCAAGCGTAGTCTGTTTGCACCTTTGGAGGCCGGTGCGTGCCTTTGTATCTTTGTTTTTGTTTGACCGCATCAGAACATGCCCATTAACTGGGTAGATCGAGATGAGCTTTTGTTAGGCCACCTTTTCTAGGCCCCTCTCCGTATGGAGCAAGCAGTGCTCTCCTTAAAAAAGGCTGCTTGGTCGTTCAGGATGCTGCCAAACAAGACTGTTATCACCTGGGTCAGTCTTGAGCGACCAAAGTCCTGAACCGCCTGCATGTAGGGTTGGGTCTGCGGCTTCCAGTGCATCTTTCACCTGCCGTTTCATCCCTCACCTATTGCTACAGGACTTTTGGGGGGGGGGGATCAGATGTGTCGTTTGAGCCTGAACAATGGATTTTTCTAGTGGAGCACAGCATGCGCTTTAAACCAGAGGTTCGTCTGCCGGGGCCAAGCAAGCAAGGATGGTGGCAGCGAGATCCTCAGGTGTAGGTTTGATTAGAGTTTCCTTCTCTTAGATGGTTTACCTTACAGGGTTAGACAAGCACCATCTGCCCAGGTTTGGGACTGGAGTTTTCCTTCTCCTAGGATGGTTGCCATAAGGCTAAAGAGCCCATCCTGCCCTTTGAAGCTCTTGGTCAGACTCTTTGGTTGTGACCTGTCTGGCATGAAAGGCCCTGCCGGTGGCTGTTTATGCCACCACCAGCATAGCTCACAGCTTCATTAGGGTAATTAAAAAAACTAGGCAAAAGCTAACAAAATGAACTTCAACAGGTAGAAATGTAAGGTACTGCATTTAGGAAGAAAAAATGAAATGCACACATATAGGATGGGGGATACCTGGCTTAACAAGACAACATGTGAAAGGGATCTAGAAATCCTAGTAGACCACAGGTTGAACAAGAGTCAACAGTGTGATGCGGCAGCTAAAAAGGCCAATGTGACTTTAGGCTGTATCAATATAAGCACAATGTCCAGACTAAGGGAAATAATTGTGCTACTATGTTCTGTTTCGGTCAGAGCTCACCTGGAATAATGTGTCCAGTTCTAGACATCACAAGCTAGAACATGTACAGAGGAGAGCAACCAAAATGGTGAAGGATCTGGAAACCATGCCCTATGAGGAGTGAATTAAGGAGCTGGGTATATTTAGCCTGGAGAAGAGATGTTTTAGAGGTGATATGATAGCCTTGTTTAAGTTGGGGGTGCTTTGATTGTGAGTTCCTGTATGGCAGGGGGGTGGACTGGATGGCTTTTGTGGTCTTTTCCATCTCTATGATTCTACGATGCTAAGTATTTGAAGGGGAGTCATATTGAGGGTGGAGCAAGCTTGTTTTCTGCTGCTCCAGAGACTAGGACCCAGAACAATGGATGCAAGCTACAGGAAAAGAGATTAATGTTCGACAGTGAAAGACATTCCCTCAGAAAGTGGTGGTCTTTCTTTTTAGGTTTTTAAACAGAGGCTGGATGGCCATCTGTTGGGGTGCTTTATGAGTTCCTGCATGGCAGGGGGTTGGACTGGATGTTCCTTGGGGTCTCTCCCAACTCTATATTTCTTAGATTCTCACTCTGTGTCTCTAATTTTCCCCTCTATTTTTCTTAGCTTTCCAACTTCCCACATACAGCCTGCAGCAAACTCAACACCCCCAGGATTGTCTGGAGTAAGTTGCTGCCATTAAAAACAGGCAAGGAACAGATGTGCATTTATAATTTAGAGATATCATCGGTACAGGAAGGAAAATTCAGGCAGGGAGCTGTATTTGCTTGCTGCTGCTTCTTCTTTTTTAAATAATGAAGCAACCACGATACTAGATAGGAAGGCTTGCTCTTAGTTACAGGTGGAGTGTCTGGAGGCCTAACCCAATTTTCCCTTCTGACATTAAAGACACAGCATGAAGGCAGCTGGAGGGTGACCCCTTCCTGAGAACCACTAGAGAAGCTAATAGGAAGAGGTCAGAAAACTTATGCAGCACCGGGATCTGGCAATTATGCACCCTCTCCTGAATTTACCAATACCATTCACAGTGTCAAATTTCTACAGCAAAATAGTCCAGAATGAAAATGGGCACATGTAGCCAACTAATAGCAGAGTGCCATCCAGATGACAGAAGTTATTAGCGAGGAAACATACACAACAGTTTGCTTTTGCCTGAGCCTACTGGGAAGGGAAAGATTCTGTCCCATCCTTTCCTCTATGCTAAGATGCTAACTACTTTTGAGTTTTATATCAATTAACGTAAGCTGAAGACCAAAGTGGGGGGAGGAGGGAGAAACTGGGAAATTTTTAAAGCATCTGAAAAAGTGGAATGACAGAGGACTAATCAGGACTTTCCCTGCCAAATCAGAAAGTTGGAGGGGATGGGGTAGTGGGGAGGATGCCTAGAAAAAGTTGATTTTCTTTATTTTTCACCTTTATCTTTGTACCCTGCTCAGTTCAGCATATTTAATCTAGCTCCTCAGCAAAAACCTGTCCAATGTGGCAGGCCCTGTCAGAAGCAATGCTACTATCAATACAGGTGTCACTAAGGGGGTACAAGGAGAGTGGACCATACCAGGTGAAACCAGTGAGGTGGTTGCTCCCATCCATCTCAAAACACTTCCTAGCCGCTGCATCCACCAGCCAGGAAACCTCTCCTGCATACCAGCTTTGGCCACTGATGAGGATGAAGTGCTGTTGCATCTGGGCCTGGCACAGCTGCTGGACAAGGGAGAAAGGGCATTGCCTTGCTTTCTCACTTGTCCAAGAGCTGCACCAGTCCTGGAATGGGCAAAAGCAATATCACACCTTATCAGCAGCTGCTAGTGCTAGGTGTGATGTCTTCTGGGTCTGGCATGGCTGCTGGGTGAGCATGCACACCTGACCAGGAACATGCTGCTAGTGGCTTCAGCAATGCATCCCAACCATAGCAGAGGTAGTCTAGATGGTGAACAGTGGTGGTTGTGGTGTGTTCCAGCTGGGGAACTGGGGTTTGTGTGTGCTATAACATGAGCAACCATACTGGGTTGTCATCAACCCTAGTGACACCAAGTATCAGCATAGCTTTTCACAGGAATACGTGATCTCACCACTACAGAAAGGTAGCACCAAAATGGGCTTTAGCCAGCCCTTTTACAGTGATTGCCCAGGCCCTCTCTCGAGCACCCTCTGCGCACACCAGAGAATTCAAGGCAAGGGACAAGGAAGCACAACAGGACTCCCCTTTTCTTTTTTGCCTTCTGTCAGAGCCTCATGAAAGATGAAACAGTCTCTATGACTCACCATATGGTGACGTTGGACCAAAATCATTGGCTGCCTCCAACATGTACTGTGCCAGGAGCTCCCCATTCGTGACTCGAGATGGAACTTTTCTGTCAAGCTTCTCATAGAGGAACTCTTCAACTCTGGCACCTGAAAGATTAGATGGCATTAGAAACTCAATGTGTGGATGGGTGGGTGTCTATATTTTTATTTTATTTTATTTTACTTTCTGCCTTTCTCCCAGAAGACCCAAGGTGCCTCAAAACAGTGATTGAAATGTAATACAATTGGTCCTCGGTATCTGTGGGGTATCTATTCCAGACTCCCCCGCGGGCAATAAAATATGAGGATGCTCACGTTTTGTTGTTCCCAATGGCAGCATATGCATGGAGCTGTGCCGCCATGACGGACAACAGGACTTCAATGGCAGCACATGCATGTCGCCAGGCCGCCATTAGGGACAGCCCCCATTGTTCCCAATGGCAACACATGCACGCGGCTGTGCCACTATTAGGGATGATGGGAAATCTGAAGTCTCATTGTCCCTAAAAGCGGCATGGCCATGTGCATGCACCGCCACTGAGGACAACAGGGGCTGTCCTAATGGTGGCACAGCCACATGCACATGCCACTATTGGGGACAATGTGGGCTTGCCATCCGCGGATACTCAAAGTCTGTGGATACCGAGGGTTGACTGTACATGTGGAGTCTCCCTTATCCAAAATGCTTGGGACCAGAAGGGTTTTGGATTTCAGAGTTTTTGGGGTGTTGAAATGCCCTTCCACGGGAAGCTAGGCAGGCCTCTTTCCTGCTTGTCAGTAAGCCAAGACATTTTTATTTAAGCAGGCACCTGACATATAGTTCATATTAGGGTGGTTTTTATGGAGCAGGTGGGTTAGTTATGCTTTTAACTGTTATATTTTTATGTGATTTTATATTGTGTTGATTATTTTTATTGTTTTGAATTTTACTGAGATTTTTAAATATTTCTATCTGTAAGCCCACTGGGAGAAAAACGGCATACAAATGAAATAATAAATACTTGCATATACATAATGAGTAATCTTGGAGATGAGACCCAAGTCTAAACACAAAATTTATTTATGTTTTCTATTCACCTTATAACATATCCTGAAGATAATTTTATTAATTTTATTAACAGTTTTGTGCATAAAACCAAATTTGTGTATACTGAACCTTCAGAATGCAAATGTGTTTCTCTCAGTCACCTGTGTGGACAATTTCAGATTTTGGAGTATTTTTGATTTCAGGATTCTGTATAAGGGAGACTAAATCTATATTTGCATATATGTACATAATAATATATTTTGGAGATGGGACCCAAGTCTAAAGACAAAATTCATTTGTTTCCAATATATCGTTTACAAATAGCTGTTGTTCTGTGCCTTGAAGTTGTTTCCAATTTATGGCGATCCTGAAGGTAATTTTATAGAAATTTTGAAATAATTTTGTGCATGAACCAAAGATTGTGTACAACGAACCATCAGAGAGCAAAGGTGTCACTATCTCACCACCCATGAAAGTGTTTTAGGTTTTAGAGTATTTCTGATTTCAGAATTCCAGTATGGGAGATTCAACCTGCATTATCATTGTTATCAGTTTTTTGTAAAGTGCTGTATACTTCTCTGTATTATGCATTTACTGTGAAGTAAATGCATAAAATAAATACAGTTGACCCTCCATTTTCATGGGGATCCATTCCGGATCCCACTCCCCCGTGAAACTGGGAAATCACCGACACCGGCGTCCATATTGGCTCTAATGGCAGCGCATGTCCCATTGTGTCGCCCTCTGTTTGCCCCTCACGTATTTCTGAGGGGCGCGGACTCCAAGTCTGTGAAAACAGAGGGATGACTGTACATAGGCCTGAACCTAACTGGTTAGTCCGACCTCAGTTAGACCTGTTGAATCAGTTATTAAAATTTAAGTCAACACACAGATTCCTTTGATTCAATGATTCAACTCCAATCACGACCTAACAACAGCATTTAAGCTTTCTTGTCTTGCTTGGCTCCCATACTGATAGGATTTATCAACATTTCTTTAATTGTGCAATAGTCCAAAACAGAGGCATCAAATCGATTGTTTCCAGGGGGGAAAAATGGCTTACTCGGGTTTGGCTGCAACAGAACTTCTGTCTGACGCAGGATCTTCTCTGTCCAGTTCTTGGTGCTGTCTGCTCGAGCCAGAAGGTTTTCAAAGTGGGCATCCAATTCAGTCTTCTCAGCCTGGCCTAGCTTCTCTTCTGTGAACTGCAGAGGAAGAAAAGGAGAATAACACTGGATGATCTTTATGTATAGAGATCTGATAGCACCTCTGAGACACAATGAAAGAAAGAAGTTGGCGGCATGAACTTTAAAGCTCATGCATTGAAGTGATGGAATTTAATAAACATATGTTTTGTTTGAAAAATGAATTAACTGATAAGATATATAAATAATGGAGCCAGTATTAAAATTTTTAGAAAAGAAATGAAGTCCATTAGCAATAATAGATTTTTCAAATTAATTAAAGGAGAAATCAATTAGAGAAGGAAAGATAATGAGATATTTTAGTAACACAGAAAGAAATACAATGTATTGGGGGAGTTATGGGGTAGGAGTATCATAGTTTGTATTAAATTAGGAAGTCACATCTCATGTAAAGAACAACTGATGAAGGCAAAGGAGGCAGTCAAAGTGTATGAAGTGTATGGTAGAAGTGACAGAAGGTTAAGGGGGTGTTGGATAGATGGAGAAGAGGAAGAGTATGAGCAAATGAAAGGCTAATGGGTATAAGAGAAGGATGAAATAGGTAGAAGAAGATACAGAGGAGGTAAATTGAAGGGAAAGAAAACAGGGAATGTAACAAATAATGAAGAATGGGCAAGGAGACATGAGTTTAGATGATTGTTTCTTTGGTTTGATTCTGTATGAAATTGTGGAAGTTATTTTTGTTATAAATTATGGTAAGGATGAAGATGTATGTAAGGTACATAAAGTTAAAGTTAAAATGATCTATGATTCTTATGTTGCTTTTTAGATGTTATATTTTTGTCTTTTCATTTTTTTTTCTTAGTATTATGTCTGTTTGTAGTTGTATATTTTGAATAAAGCTTTTTTTTAAAAAAGCTGCTACAAGATCTCTCTGCATACTGATTCTACAGACTAACAGGGCTATATCTTTGGATGATCTACCATAAACAACACTGGGAGGTTATGGGATTTTCTGGTGGGCTATCAAGCCCTCTTGATCACTAGTTGTTAACCATTTCTTTACCAGGGACCTCCTTTCAATGTTTTTTGTTGCTGTGGGCCCCCAATACTTAACTCAAGATTTAATGCCCAAATACTGAATATATTGAATCCCTGCTCAGCCATTGGGTGACCTTGGGCAAGTCACACTCTCTCATCCTCAGAGGAAGGCAAAGGTAAGCCCCCTCTGAACAAATCTTGCCAAGAAAACCCATGATAGGTTTGCCTCAACATTGTCATAAGTAAAAAAAAAGTTGAAGGCACATAGCCACATACACACACACTTCTTTCAAGACAGCACTCTGGTAATAAAATATTGGAAATCACTGAACGGGCTTAACATTAGAGAACAGACAAACAGAATCTGGGAAATTGCGCTGGCAGAAAAACTTGCCAGAGGTTTACAGGTAATAAAAGAACTTAATGCTCAAATGACTAGGTGAAGATTGGTTGTCGTTAACTGCTGTCATGTCAACTTCCAATTAATGAGGACCTCCAAGTCGCCCTGTCTTTAACTGCTCTGATCAGATCTTGGACCTCCAAGTCACCCTTTCTTCAACCGCTCTGATCAGATCTTGGACCTCCAAATCACCCTATCCTCAACCGCTCTGATCAGATCTTGGACCTCCAAGTCTCCCTACCCTCAGCCACTCTGATCCGATCTTGGACCCCCAAGTCACCCTATCTTCAACCGTTCTGATCAGATCTTGCAGACTCAGAGACATACTGTATATACTCACATATAAGTCTAGAAATTTTAGTCAAAAATTGACCTCCAAAACCTGGGTTGACTTATTCACAGGTCAATATAAGTACTGTACTTTAACTCTTATATATCTAAAAAAGGAATCATTCCCTTTCTCTGAACAGAGTGGTGTAAAAGGCAAAAGTTTAGTCCAGAATTTTGTACATTCTTTGGCATCATTTTCCTTTGTGTCATCCTTTACATCCTTTGTTAAAGGCACCTAAGTTTTACCCTTGACTTATCTATCAGTTATATCAACATCCACAATTTTGGCACCAAAACCTGCCCTCAACTTATACATGAGGTTGACTTATCGTTGAGTATATACTGTAGTTTGTTTCTTTTAGTCTATCCACCTGGAAAGAGTTCTTTCTCTTTCCCTACTGCCTTCCACCTTGCCAAGCATCACAGTGGGCCCTTGCTACCTGCTGAGGTTTGATTCCAAGATCCCCTGTGGACACCAAAATCCATGGATGCTCAAGTCTCCTTATATATAATGGCATAGTAAAAAGGTGCACCTTATATAAAATAGCAGAATTAAGCTTTGCTTTTTGGAAGTTATATATTTTTGTAATATTTTCAAGCCATGGATAGTTGAATCTATAGATGAAGAATCTGTGGATACAGAAAACTGAATATATTAATTGTCTTTTCTAGTGAGTCATCTCTTCACATCAAATACCCAAAGCACAACAGCCTCAATTTAGTCTTCTTGCTTTTAGGGAGAGTTTTGGGAACATTTGATCTAGGACCCATTTTTGCAGAAAACTCCTCCAGCATGACTTCCCAAATGAGTTGATGTTCTTCCTATCATCTTTCTTCACTGTCCAGCTTTCAAAACCGTACATGAGAGACAAAATGAATTTTTGGAGAAATACAAATATGAGTTGACAATTGTGTTTGACTACTGTATTATAATGAACTGTTTGTAAATAATGAATTTATAATTGTTGTATTTGTTATTGTCTTTAAATTTAAAAATAACGTAAAATAAAAAGGAGTACTCATGCCCTGAGATTCCTCTTCCTAAGAACTGGAGAAGAAGGTCCAAGCTCTGATCTCTGGAAAATCAGCAAGTTCCTATCCATTAGGCTATAAATACCAAGCAACCAAGCCCAAAACTGACTATCCAATGAGAACATTTTTATTATAATATATAATGGGGGGGAAAGAAGTTTAAGTACACTGATCAAAAAATAAGACAAAGTAAAAGCATAAAAAGGAAAGGTGGACAGAAAGAATATAGAAGTACCTTTCAGACTAGCTGATTTATTTTAGCATAAGCATTTGTAGATTTTAACCCAGTTCTTCAGAGTCATCAGTGAAGTACAATATTCAAGCAGGTATAAACACAGTTTATACAGTTGTACAAGTGGGATCCGAGTGCAAATAAAACATGTCCAAACCTATATAATTAGCAGGAAGTTTTGTTGTTGTTGTTGCGTGCCTTCAAGTCATTTCTGATTTATGATGTCCTTAAGGTGTAACTATTGGGGGGTTTTCTTGGCAGTGGGCTTTTTGTCCAAGCAGGGATTCAAACCCTGGCCCCCAGAGTCCTAGTTTGCCTTTCCCTTCCTCTGAGGCTGAGAGAGTGTGAACTGCCTAAGATCATCCATTGGGCTTCCATCACCGAGTGGGGATTCGAACCCTAGCCTCCAGAGTCCTAGTCCAATGCTTAAACCATTACACCATGCTGGCTCTTTTAGCAGGATTACAGAAGCATCAATGACAATAATCTTTCTGGATACAGCTATCCATTCTGCAGACACTCTTTTAGACAATAAAGAACAGAAGATGCTGTCAATATAGAAGTATTTGTGGTAAATTAGCTTTTAGGTCAGTGGATGCTACTTTGCTTTATAAAAGACATCAGCAAGAATGTGTAGGTGTCACAACAATATTAGTCAAGTGACTAATGCACAATTGTGCAAGTATTCTGCAGTCAAGTGACAGTGAAACCGAAGACAGCCCAATGACCTGAGTAGAAGAAAGTCAACACTCGAAGCAGGTAAGTGAGCAACCCACAGCATTGTCATGCAAAACCTGCCTAGAGTTCTTCAGTGTCTTCACCCCTTAAATTTAAATCAAGGGTGAGAATGGTGCAGCCCTGAAGATGTAGTTGAACTGGAGTTCCCAGCATTGCTCACCATCATCTATGTCTTACGGGAGCTGCAATCTAACATCATCTGCAGAGATGCAATTCCCACCATTAATATTGCAATGAAAGTACAGGTTATAATTAAAAAGTTAAAGGCCAGCACACTCATCATATAATGCCTATGTAAATGACTTTATCACACACTGGTTTTAAATCACAATTCTAAAAAGAGACTAGCATATTTGGCAATACCTATAGCATGACATTGCCTCCGACCCATTGATATGCTGCCTCTGAAACGCTGGGCCATACCTTTTCATGGACAGGGAATACCCGTTGATAAGCATTCAATTGCACTGTCACCCCATTATTCTACGGATGTAATATTGCTTCTGTGGAGTCTCGGTATTTGGAAATGACGTGATGTCAGTCTCCTCTTTTTCCTTTCGCTATTCCCAAACTGCCTGTTTTCTCTCCTACAAGACTTTGCTCATTTTCTTTTCATTCTTTTCTCTTTTTTAACTAAGTGGTTGTCCACACAGGCCAAAGGCCCATCCCCCCCCCCCCCCCCAATTTTGCAGATGAAAACTGGGACTAAGCAACATCAGAGTGTGGCCAAGATGGTAAAAGTTATGAATGAGGAAGAAAACACTACCTTGGAGAGGCTGCAGCAGTTTGCTTTTGACTGACCTAATTGGAAAGGGCAATGCCTTTTCCTTTCCCCCTTGCTCATTTAATAGACTGCAAACTACTTTTGTACTTTGACCTCCATTTGCAAGAACTGAAGTAAGCTGAGGACAAAGGGGGACAAAGTGTGAGAGGAGAGAGAAACTGGGACATTTTAAAAGAAGCAGAAAAAGTGGGATGACAGAGGAGTAATCTGGATTGTGGCTGTCAAATTAGGACAGTTGGAGGATATGGATCCTCAAAATATACATTTAAAACATAGAGAGACCTTGGAAAACTAGTCTCCATAGAATCCTAGAGTTGGAAGAGACCCCAAGGGTCATCCAATCCAACCCCATTCTGCTATGTAAGAGCACATGAACAATGCATTGTTTAAATATAAAGTACAACAACAGATAATACCAGACAAATATTCAAACCAATGGCTGAGAGAAGACAGAGGGAAAGTCTAGGGACTGCAAATTCCATCAGTCCTAGGAAGCATAGCTAGCTGACAGAAGAGACTAGCTAGAGCTGATAGAATTTGCAGTCCAACAACATCCAGGAGACATTCCTCATAAATGTCTTAACATCCTCCCTTCTGAGATAAGTATTGGAGAATGGAAGAATTTCAATGGAAGGAGAACAATTGCAAAATTGCAAAGAACGCGAAACGATCCATAAATAAACTCTTTGTTTCCCCCCAATAAAACTTCTCTAATCCTTAAAGGATGAAAATCTAGGTCCTGAGAATGTTCAAGAACCAACAAGCAAATCCAGTTTGCCATATATTTTCACAGTTTGGTCTGCTGCTCCTTTGTTAAAAGATTTTGCTGGCGATTTAGATCTAAGCTGTGTGTACATATAGATTTTATTTTTATTTTTTTGAATGGCCAGATGGTTTGTTTCAGAAGACTTCAGACAAAGAAGTTATCATGACCCAATCTTGTGTCAAACATGGGGGAGTAACAACAGAAGAATGAAGGGAGTGACGGGGAAGGTTGTCACATTCTCAGAAATACATTGTGTGGATTGCCATTAAAGCTACAAACATTATGCACTATTTCCATTGCTTCTTGCTTCTGTTGTGTGCCATCAAGTCATTTTTTACTTATGGTAACCCAGAACCTATCATGGGGTTTTCTTGGCAAGATTGGTTCAGTGGAGGTTTGCCATGGCCTTCCCGAGGCTGAGAGAGTGTGACCTGTCCAAGGCCACCCAGTGGGTTTCATGGCTGAGCTGGGAATCGAACCCTGGCCTCCAGAGTTGTAGTCCAACGCTCAAATCACAATGTCACACTGACTCATTGTCTAGGAGTGGTCAAATTGTGGACCATGGGTCACATGCATTTAGAATCATAGAATCATAGAGTTGGAAGAGACCACAAGGGCCATCCAGTCCAACCCCCTGCCATGCAGGAACTCCAAATTTGGATTGCCTCCAATTGTTGTCTAAGTCCTTTGAGCCCCTGGGGCCATTTTAGACCAAGGTATTTTTACTGATTCACCTTGGGCAAGTCACATTCTCTCTGCCTTAGAGGATGGCCATGGCAAACACCCTCTGGAACAACTTGCCAAGAAAACCGCATGACAGATTTTGCTTTATGGTCACTATAAATCGGAAACAGCTTGAAGCTACACAACAACAAAAAACTGAGAATAAGAAGTTAACAGGAAGTAACCTCTGGCCATTCCCTTTTGTTTAAAAGGGCCTTTTAAAAATAAGAAGTAACATCTGGCCACTTTGTGTTGTAAAGCAGGATATAAACAATGATAAAGATGATGCTGATGATGCTTAATAATAGTAAACCTGTTCCACCAAAATGAAGTTAATCAAAGCCATGACCACTATAGACAAAAAAGTAGCTTGCTTCCAGCTTCTTAATGCAAACAATGAAAAGAACAGGTTACTAATATAATAAGTTATTTTCTTAGCTCTGCCTACAGGAAGAAATAAGCTGACTTCAAAATAGATGCAGACTGCATCCACACTGCAGAAATAATCCAGTTTGATACCACCTTAACTACCATGGCTCAATGCTGTTGAATTGTTGTTTGTTTTGACACCAGAGTTCTCTGACAAAGAAGGCTAAATATCTCACAAAACTACAAACCCCAGGATTCCATAGTACTGAGCCGTGGTAGTTACAGCAGTGTCAAACTGGATTATTTCTGCACTGCAGATGCAGCCTGAATTAGCAGAGAGTGGATTTCAATGTATTGAAGAGCAGCAAGAGACTCCTCAGAATAAATCTTGCCAAGAAAACAGGGTTGCCACAAGGTATTACTTAAAGGCACATAACAATTGAGAAGCTGCATAGTGTAGGGGTTTGAGTGTTGAGTCCAGGAGACTTGGGTTTGAATTCTGACTCAGCCACTGGGTGACTTTAGTCAAATCCCAATCTCTCAGCCTCAGAGGAAGGCAGACCGGAAATAATTGTCTCCCCAACGTTTCATTACACACATTCTTCTTGTTAACTTGAAGATGAAGAAATACAATAGAGGGGTATTGATTTGATCCAATATTGATTTAATCTCCCTTATCCGAAATTCCAAAATGCTCCAAAGTAAAAACATATCCACATGGGTGGCTGAGACAGTGGCATCTTTGCTTTCACAATATGGACAGTTTGTTTCATGCACAGAATTATTAAAATGATTCTATGAACAAATGTTATGTATAAATTTACCTTCTGGCTATGTTTATAAGGTGTACATAAAACATAAATGAATTTAATGTTTAGATGTGTGTCCCATCTCCAAGATTTCATTATATATATGCAAATATTCCAAAATCCAACAAAATCTGAAATCCAAAACACCCCTGTTTGGATAAGGGAGACTCAACCCGTCTATCAACAGCTATGCAGTTCTTTGGCTCTTCAGATGTTCTTGACCTCCGTTTCCAGAATCCCCAGGCAGCACAGCTCAAGATCAAGAATTCTGGGAGTTCAAACCTGAAAATATCTAGAGGGTCAAAAAGCTTTTTTAAAAACTGCCAAAAAACCCTTCTCTGTAGGACTAAGAAATCCCACAGCTGGGATCCAGTTGATCTCTACTGCAACCTGAAAAACATTTTTTAAAAAATTTGAGAAAGCAAACCTTGATTTTGTCTTTTGATATAAGGGATACAATTTTACTAGACTATTGCAGTCAACCCTCCATACCCACAGATGCCTTATACTGTACAGTACACTTATTCAACCATCTATGGCTTGAAAATATTCCAAAAAATATAGATTGCAAAAAGCAAACCTTGATTTTGCCATTTTATTATCAGGAACACCATTTTACTACACCATTGAATGTAATGGAGGGTCCCGGAGCCAGTGTATACCAAGGGCCCACTGTATATATAATGCAACTTGAGCACCCATGGATTTTAGTATCCATGGGGTACCAAGAACCAAATCCCAGTGGATATCAAGGGCACACTGTGGATCAGTTTCATGACCATCTATTTCTGCTGCAAAGTAATTTTCCCCCTAAGCGCTGCTTGATTCCTAGATATGAGACATTCCCCATTCCTGGGTTTTGACACACAACAAAACTAAATGCCAGCTCAGAATTAGCACCCAAAAAGACTTCACACACACTTTACTGTAGCTTTGAGGCCAGCAGCCAAGAATCTAGGCTTGCTTTCAGCAGAAAGAAGCCAGTCTGCCATGAACACGCCTGATAAATAATGCAGCAAGGCTTTTGACAGAGAGGATTCGCCTGCCCCCATCACTTCGAGAGGAATTGCAACCCGGAGTGGAGGATGAATATTTCATACAAGAGTCAGGTTTCCTTGTGGTCACAACAGGGAAGAGTGGAGGAAAGGAAACAGAGAATGTGATGGTAGAAGGTGACACATCTGCTATCTGTCCATTTCGCAGAAGGATTGGAGAAAGTTAATAGGAGTATAATGTCTAAATCAGGGATTCCCAAATTTTGATCCTGTGGGTATTGTGGACTTGAACTCCCTCAGCCAGAACTGGCCAATAAGCAGAAATTGGAACTGAGGTCTAGAACATCTGGAGGACCAAAATTTGGGAATGACTGGTCTAGATCAAGGGAAATAATAGTGCCACTCTATTTTGCTTTGAGCAGATCTCAACTGAAATATTAAGTTCTGGGTACCACAGTTCAAGAAGGATGGGGACAAGCTGGAACATGTCCAAAGGAGGGCCATAAAAATAGTGAAGGGCCTGGAAACCATGCCTTACGAGTAAAGACTTAGGGAGCTGGGTATATTTAGCCTGGAAAAGAGACAGTTAAGAAGTGATATGATGGCCCTGATTAAGTATTTCAAAGGGTGTCACATTGAGGATGGAGCAAGCTTGCTTTCTACTGTTCCAGAGACTAGAACACAGAACAATGGATGCAAGCTACAGGAAAAGAGATTCCACCTTAACATTAGGAGGAACTTCCTGAAAGTAAGGGCTGTTCGGCAGTGGAAGATGCTCCCTCAGAGAGTGGTGGAGTCTCCTTCCTTGGAGGTTTTTAATCAGAGGCTGAATGGCCATCTGTCAGGGATGCTTTGATTTGGAGTTCCTACATGGCAGGGGGTTGGACTGGATGGCCCTGTGGTCTCTTCCAACTCTATGCTTCTATGATTTGGCACCACAACCTTGGCACGGCTATACACGTGACTGGGGAAAGGACACAGCTAGCCGCAATACAATAGGTACCATCAGGTGTTCTGTTCATATCAACTCAATCAATATGCTCTGCATGACTTGATGTGCAAATTGGCAGGAACACCTCTCTTGCGGTGGAAACAGTGGAACATGAACATTTCTTGCAAATTTGTGGGAGATTACTTTTCTTCACTACAATATTCAGAATCCATTACCCACAATGGCCATGGTCTGGAGGTTTCTAAGAGCTGCAGTCCCAAACAGTCTTTGTACAAAGCTCTAGTTTAGATTTGAATCCTATACACATTGCTCTGGATGTAATTCCCACTGAAGAGGCAGCACGCTGTAGTTGTTTGAGTGTTAGACTAGAGCTCCAGGAGCCCAGGGTTCGAATCCCTGATTGGGCATAGAAATTTACTGTGTGACTTTAGGCCACTCACAATCTCTCAGCTGCAGGGGAAGCCTGTGGCAAACCTCCTCTCAATAAACATTGAGGGGCAGCACAGTGTAGTGGTTTGAATGCTGGACTCTGGGAAACCAGGATTCAAATTCCCACTCAGCCTTGAAAACCAACTGGGTGATCCTTGGGAAGTCACACTCTTTCAGCCTCAGATGAAGGGAATGACAAATGCCCTCTGAAGAAATCTTGCCAAAAAAAACCCATGATAAGTTCACCTTAGCGTCACCATAAGTCAGAAATGACGTAGGCACAAATAACTAAGTTCCACTAAATTCAATGGGGACAGCCTTTTAAGTAGACACAGCACAGAAACACGCAAAGGAGGAAAATGAGGACAAAATCAAGACTTTTTAAAAGCAGTTAAAAAGTGACAATTCAGAGAATTGGGTCTAGTGAGGCATAGTGGTTTGAGAACTGGACCAGGGTTCAGATCATTGTTCAGGCATGGAAAGCTACTGGGTGACTTAGGCAAGTCACACACTCTCAGCCTCAGAAAACCCTGTGAAAGGTTTGCCTTGGGGTCATCAAAAGTCAGAAATGGCTTCAAGACATGCAACAATAATACTTCAAGAATCAGGGTAGTTGGCGGCAGAGTGAGCAGATGTCATAACTGCAAAGGAGGACAAGGCTTTGCAAAATGTAGGACATTCAAGAAAAATGTACACCATTATAAAATAAAATCTAAAAACACTAATACTGTATAAGTATAAATCCATTTCATATGGTTCATTTACAGCTATTTACATATACTGTATTTTATTATGTACTCAGCTGTATTTTTCTGATGAATTTTGCTTGTTGTCTTGTAGTATACTTACAGAACTCTGAGCAGGACAAATGCTTAAAATTGTACTTTACTAGCCACAAACTCTTGACATTTAAATAATTCATTTGTGCTAAAATGGGGGGGGGGGGGGACAACAAGTATGCCCTTTTGCTCTGGGTGCGAGTCTTATCTGCTGCTGTCCCAAGGAAAAAAGAGCTTTAGAAGGATCTATCCTATCTCTCTTTTTGCAGCAAGGACTGACTGCCAAGTAGACCAATTTCTCAAAGGGGAACAGCAAATGTGGTGCTACTAAATGGGATTCTCAGTCACCCTCAAAATGAAGAACATTTTAAAATTCTTCCTGGAGAGAAGGTTGATATGTAGGACATGTCTTGGAAAAATTGGACATCTGGTCACCCTGATTGGACGGTATACACCACCAGGATTCCAGCCACAGAGTTTTCTTAAAATAAGTTTCTAAATATGCATTCTAGAACAAAAACTATCCAGCAATCCAAACGGTAATTCATGGATCAGGTCCAAATCCTTACTACAGCTTCATCTGGGTCCTACATACCATGTTCGGTGTGTGGATTTGCATTGCATCTGAAGAATCCTAGAACCCTAGAGTTGGAAGAGACCCCAAGGGCCATCCAATCCAACCCCATTCTGCCATGCAGGAAGACACAGTCAAAGCACTCCTGACAAATGGCCATCCTGCCTCTGCTTAAAGACCTCCAAAGAAGGAGAATCCCCCACTCTCAGAGGAAGAGTATTCCACTGTCAAACAGCTCTTACCATCAAGAAGTTCTTCCTGGTGTTTAGGAAAAATCCCTTTTCCTTTTCTTCAATCCATTGCTCCAGGCCTTTGTCTCTGGAGCAGCAGAAAATAAGCTTGCTCCATTCTTAATATGACATCCCTTCAAATGAAGTAGTCTGAAGCCCATAAAAGTTTATACCAAGCCAATACAGTCAGTTTTTAGGCTAAATCACTGTTCTTTCTGACCTAAAGAGATAACCATAATAGGTTAGTCTCTTACTTCAACCTCACGGTTCTGGATTTTAACACACACACACACACACACACACACATATATATGTATCCCGCCTCTCCCTGTGTTGGATCGATTTTAAGGGAACAAGACCACTACCAAGTTTGGCACTCTTGGAAGTGAAAAGATGCACACTTCAAGGCTGACAAATCAACAGATGCAGAGTCTCACTGGGTTTATTATCTTTCAACAGAAGTCTCCCAAGAGGAAAAATAAAATCCTAGGCCAAGATGTATCTGTGCATTATGAGCTACAGTAATTGTTGTTATAAGATCAGTTGCCTTTGGCGAGACAGCACAAGGGTCACTTTAAATAACCAAATTGCCATAGTAACCAAAAAGGCTGTAAAATTAATCCCTGGGATAAAGGGGGAAAGACCACTGTTTTAATATTCTAAAAAAGCAAAGAGAACTGATTATTTGACATTCATCTGGAAATTGGAACCTGTGTTCAACCAGGGATATAGCCACACTATTCAATTACAGTGCTTTGATACCACTTTACCTCCATCCTACAGTATTCCTAGGGTTTGTTTTTGGCTCAAAATTCTTTAGTGTAATTCTCTTGCATCACAACACTAGTTTTCTGGTAGATGATAATGATGATGATGATGATCCTCCTCGTCCACCCCCCCCCCAAAAAAAAATACAGGCCCATTTTAGATTGGCAAAAAGAGGTGTGTTGAAGGCTGCATGAAAGCCCAGCCTTTAGATGAGAAAAAGGGAAAGTGTGCCATGAAAACACTATTTTGGAGTTTTAAGGGAGAAGAAGTGCTTTAAAAAGGAGCTGGCCCATTTTACATTGGCAAAAAGAGGTGTGTTGATGGCTGCATGAAAGCCCAGCCTTTAGATGAGAAAAAGGGAAAGTGTGCCATGAAAACACTATTTTGGAGTTTTAAGGGAGAAGAAGTGCTTTAAAAAGGAGCTGGCCCATTTTACATTGGCAAAAAGAGGTGTGTTGATGGCTGCATGAAAGCCCAGCCTTTAGATGAGAAAAAGGGAAAGTGTGCCATGAAAACACTATTTTGGAGTTTTAAGGGAGAAGAAGTGCTTTAAAAAGGAGCTGGCCCATTTTACATTGGCAAAAAGAGGTGTGTTGATGGCTGCATGAAAGCCCAGCCTTTAGATGAGAAAAAGGGAAAGTGTGCCATGAAAACGCTTCTTTTGAGTTTTAGGGGAGAAGAAGTGCCTTTAAAAAGTAGCTTGATTTCTCCACTACTTTTTTTAAAAGGGCGCAACATTGCTATTGCATCTAAAGGCTAAGGTGTAGTTGCACAGTTAAATGGGGCTCTGTCTCTTTAAAGCACCCATTTAAGGGTAGCGATACAAGTGCGGAGGGAGGGAAGGTGCCAAGACAAGAAGAGACCTTCAGAGCCCGGCCAGAGTGCGCCTGCACCTTCCTTCACCTCCTCCCTTTGGCTGAGAGAGTGTGACTTCTAGGGAGACAGCAGGGCACTGGAGGCGCTCAGCCAGGCCAGGGCAAGCTGGCAAGAGGAGGAGGAGAAGGGGAGGGACCTGGAGCACCTCCGATGCCCTGCTTCCCTGCAAGTCACACTCTCTCAGCCGAAGGAGGGAGGAGAAGGCAGGCCCAAGCACACTCTGGCCAGGCTTCAGGGCTCTCTCCTGGCTGCCTTCCTCCTCCCTTTGGCTGAGAGAGTGTGACTTGCAGGGAAGCAGGGCAGCAGAGGGGCCCCATGTCCCTCTCCTCCTCCTCCTCCTCCTGTTTCCAGCTTGCCCTGGCCCAGCATCAGGAGGACCTGGAGCACCACCGCTGCCCTTCCTCCCTGCAAATCACACTCTCTCAGCCAAAGGGAGGAGGAAGGCAGCGGGGAGGGAGGGAGGGAAGGAGCCCGGAAGAGACCCCCAGAGCCTGGCCAGAGCACGCCTGGCCCTCCTGCTACCTCTTCAAACAGAAGGCTGGAAAAGTAGGACGTGTCCTGGCAAAGGAGGACGTGCCTGGTCAACTTGGAAAAGGGGGGGGGGGCTCTGCTCAAGAATGGAGGACATATGGGAATCCCTCCTAAACAGAGGGCTGAAACCTCAAGACAACTCAGTATAATGCTTTGACAGAACACAGACTACAACTCCCTTGAGCCTTTGCTACCATTTCCCAAGATGCCTTAATTTGCAACAGAAAGCCGACCAGTATGTTCACATGTGATGAATTCTTTCGTATTGACTCTGCATTTTCTTTTTGTGTAGATGCTCGCTTGTCTTGTGTGTGATGAGCTTGTGCGTAATCACGTGCATTTCCGAACTGACCTCACTTTCTCCCTCTTTCAGAATGGTCCTGTACTCCCCCATGTGATAAGCTCCGACTGTATGATGTACCTGCGCAATTGCGCAATTCGCAGCCAGCAAGGGAAAAAAATGTTTAAAGCGCGGCTAAAAGCCACATTCCTTGCCGCCCATGTAGCTGCTCCACCTGTGTTTGTAGCGTTTTGACAGCTTCCCATGTAGTTGCTGAGCCACAGAAAAAACCTCAGTCTAGCTGCCCTGTACTTTTTAAATGCACACCTGGGGCTTGCAGTCTAGCTGCTAAGCATTAAGGAAAGTGCAACTTCATGTCACACTTTCCTGCCAATCTAAAAAGCCCCACAGTGTTGTGGTGCAGGAAAATTACACTAAAGAATTTTAAATGACTCACCGAACAACAAACCCAAATTTATAATGTAGTTTTGTTGTTACTTAAATATGTATGTTTTTAGATAATAAACAAAATATGATGATGATGATGATGATGATGATGATACAATCAGCCCTCCTTATCCAGAGACTTTTACTTGAAATACTTTTAAAATATACAAATATCCATAGGCAAACTTTGATTTTGCCCTTTGATATAAGCAGTGATATTTTACTATGCCATTACATTGAATGGGACTTGAGCATCTACCGATTTTGATATCCACGGGGGGATCCTGGAACCAAATCCCAGTGGATACCAAGGTCCCACTGTAATAATATACAAAAAAACAAACAAACAAACAAAAAAATACATGAAAACCCCCCACAAAACACACAAACAAATTCTTCCACTTTAATGTCCTCACATCTAGAAATTTACATTTTCTTATCGTTCCTCTCTCAATTTGCTTTCTACTTCTGCGATTTGTAGTTTGGTACACCAGCACTCTTTTGCAGAGAAATCTGAAAACCTTATAAAACTACAAATCCACAGGATGGAACTACAGCAATTAAAGTGGCATCAAACTTAATTATTTCTAGTGTAGACACACACCAAGATGATCAAATGTCTGGAAACTAAGCCTTACAAGGAATGACTTAGGAAGTATCTTCAGCTACTATCTTCAGGTATCTTCATCTTGGAGAAGACAAGACTGAGAGGTGACATGATAGCCATATTTAGATATCTGAAAGGGGTGGTGTAGAAAATGAATGAGTTTGTTTTCTGCTGTTCCAGAAACCAGAACAAGAACCAGCATATTCAAATTGCAAAAAAAGAGATTCCACCTAAACCTCAGGAAGAACCTCTTGACTGTAAGAACCGCTCATATGGAATGGATTGCCTCGGAGGATAGTGGACATATAATAAAAGATTGTAAAGGATGAAGCCAAGTAAAACAATGCCAAAGAACTTATAAAAAATCTGGCAGGCATAACTGTTTGTGCTCACCCTAAATGCTATATGGATGAGAGAGTAACAGGTCTCGGTGCTTCTTTTAGATGCTTCGAAGAAGGATTAAGCTCTGACCTTTAACCAGTAGATGGTTCCTTTTTTGATATGAGTTCAAATGCAGTATTCACACTGACCCATGGATAAGTCAACTCAGGTTTTTTGGGTCAATGTTCTGACTAACATTTCCAGGACAATATATGAGTATATACAGTATTTACAAAATAGATTTCTTAACAGTCTTTTATAGAGGCAAATTTAAGCTAAAACAAGATTTTAAGAAAGAATTATCTATCGATCTGTGTACCTTTAAAAGAAAAAAGTACAAGTTCCTTACCCCTCAGTATTGAGCACTTTCCTATTTTCAGTTTTCTCCTGCTTACCTCAAAATAATTGTAAAATGTGTACTATCTATTAGATGTCATAATGTTTAATGCTTCTTCTCCTTATTTGCAGACTTCAATACAACTACAGAGCTTTTCCCAATGAAAATCTGTTTAAATCTGTTTTGACACATTAAGAAGGCAGCCAATTTAGCCTTTTTTTTTTTTACTGCACCGCCACACAAAAAAAGGAGGAAAGGAACATAACCACATGTACAATGCAGCCTGACTTCTTGGCCACGCAATCCAGAGCCCAAAATTAATCTAGCTAAGACTATGAGTAGCAGCAAAGCATGACTACACCAATTGCTCTCTCCCTGCTATGCCTTTCCCCCAATGCAATTCCAATGAACACATTAACTTTGTTAAAATCGATTTGAGCTGGAGGAAATATTCTCCAGTGCCTGAATTTAAAAAAAATGAGACCAGCTCACTCAGCCTTAGACTTACTTGATTGAAACATACTAGGCTGCATAAGGTGATTGCAAGAGCTACACACCAGGTAATGAAAAAGGTCTTTTCCCACTTCTAACAAATAGATATAGATTGCAGGAAGAGAATGTTCTAACTGTAGTGAAGGTGGAGTGAGGTTGCTACATGTCATTTCCAATTTATGGCAACCCTAAAGTGAACCTATCATGGGAATTTCTTAGCAAGGGGTTTGCCAATGCCATCCTCTGAGGCTGAGAGAGTGTGGCTTGCCCAAGATCACCCAGTGGGTTTATATGGACAAACAGGGAATCAAACTCTGGTCTCCAGATTCACAGTCCAATGCTCAAACCATTACACCACATTGGAGTGGGGTGACCTCCTATTTTCCCAATTAAAAACCCACAAAAATGAATATACATTTTCAGTAGCCATGTCTGGCTTCCATGGCAGTGGGGACAATTAATCTGCTCTTGGATTTTAATGTACAGGAACAATCAGTAAATTGTTTTATTGTGGTCAGTGACCAGATTAAATGATCATATTCCAAAATTCATATGAACACATAAAATACATACAGTGGACACTCAATTTACGCAGGGGATCCATTCCAGACCCCTCCTCCCCACATAAAAGAAATACTGCAGGACCTCAAGTTCCATTGTTTTCAAGGTGGTGCACTTTCAAGGTGGTGCACACAAGGTGTGTGCGGCACCATACAAGCACCATGAGCACGCACAACATTAATTTAACGGGGCTCACTATCCTCGTGACATCAAGTCCGCACAGGTGTGCTGTATATACTATGAACATTAGTAAGATACATACACCTACGGACATCAATACAATATTAATTTAAATATACCGGTAGGTCATAAAGAATATAAAATATTAATATAAAACATTACTACACAGACAAATAAGAAAAGCCTAATCGTTTACTAAAATGATTATTAGGTTTTTATTCTTTTTAGTACATTTCAAAGGAAATATTTGAAATGTTCCTTTAGATCAAGGTGCAATCTAGGATTTGCTTTTGCCTGAGCCTCCTGGGAAAAGCAAGATTCTGCTCCGTCCTCTCCTCTTCCTCCAGCTGAGGAGTGAAAACTGTTTTTTAAACTTCGAACTCAGTTTGCAGCAATGGAAGTGAGCTGAGGACAAAGCAGGGAAGTGGGAAGAAGAGAGAGAAATTACAGGTGAAAAAATGGGACAGGTGTTTCATTGGGATTGATTGCACTTTGAACTCAAATTTGCAGCAACTGAAATAAGTTGAAGAGAAAGGGGAATAGTGGAAGGAGAGAGAAACCAGGACCTTTTAAAAGCAGCTTAAAAAGTGGGATAACAGAGGGTTAATTGGGAGAGTATTGAATAAGGATTTGGCCTCTGCTGTATGGGGTTATAACCCTTCCCCTGACATCCCAGGTTTGCAATTTGTGGGAACTCCTGGATTCAGTATTTCTATTATTGTTGTTGTTGTTGTTAACATTCATTAAAATCTTCCACAAAAACATAAACACAAACACTATAAATACATTTAACAAATTCTATCAACATAAAAGCAAACAAGACTATAAATAGAAAAAGGAAAAACAAATGGAAAAAAGGAAAAAAATCATCAACAACAAATAAAGACAAACTATGAGTTCCTGGACTCTTTCTGCTTGTCAAGTCTACACATCCAATACTTCTTTAATAAGTCTACATATCCAATACTTCGTTAAACATATCCTTTACTTCATAAAACTTAATTTAGCTTTACATCTCACACTAAGCCGATTGCAGCTTTTTCACCCCATTTCTCTTTTAAGTAACTTATCAGTGGGTCCCATTATAATTTCAATCAATCAATCAATTTTATTAATGCTTAAGCCAACAGCCATTCGCGTGGCCGTTATAATTTAAAATTTCCCCACGATTTACAATTTCACCTACATATGTTACCTAAATTTATCTATTTCCATATAATCATATAGTTTCAACAACCATTCCTTTATCCTGAGGCATTCATTCTTTTTCCATTTACTTGCATACAAAATTTGAGCAGTCATTGTCATATAGAATACAGGTTTATGATATTTTCCATCTAAATTTTCATTTGTAACTATTCCCACTGGACTTAGAATTTGAATGTAGATGCTCTGGGCTCCTCTAATGTCCTTATCCTTCAGTCTGCCAGGAAGCGTAAAGTATGGCCCTCAATACTGCTTTTGTAGCCTATGGCCTGCCCCAGCTACTATTTTTCTAGCAAAGAAGAGGATGAACTGCCTATCTTAAGATTCAAAAATTACTATATACACATCTCAGTTCACAAAGCCTTTGACAAAGAAGTACCTTTTTACAAGTTCATTTTACATCTAACAACCCCTTCACTCCTTGGCTGCACCTGCACTGCAGAAATAATCCAGGTTAACATCAATTTAAGCACTGTGGCTAAATGCTATGAAATCCTGGAATTTGTAGTTTGTTGTGGCACCACAGCTGGGGAAGCCAGGCACAGTGAGACATGCATTCTAGACTTTAGGAGAGCTGATTTCAATAAACTTAGAGAAATAATGGGGGTGATCTCATGGTCAGGAAAACTAAAAGAGAAGGGAGTTCAAGACGGATGGGAGTTTCTCAAAAGGGAGATACTGAAGGCACAATTTCAAACAGTTCCAATGAGGAAGAAAAATGGGAGGTGTCTCAAGAAGCCAGGATGGATGACTAAGGAACTTTCTACTGAGATAAGCCTTAAACAGAACATGTATAAGAAATGGAAAAATGGGGAAATCACCAAAGAGGAATTCAAACAGCCAGCACATGTAGGGGTAAAAGCAGAAAAGCTAAAGCACAGAATGAACTCAGGCTTGCTAGAGAGGTTAAGAACAATAAAAAGGGCTTTTTTGGGTATTTCCGAAGCAAAAGGAAGAAGAAGGAAACGGTAGGACCACTGCGTGCAGAAGATGGCAAAATGCTCACAGGGGACCGAGAAAAGGTAGAATTACTCAACACCTTCTTTGCTTTAGTCTTCTCAGAAAAGGCAAAGGGTGCTCAACCCAAGGATAATGGAGAAGAAGACAGAATAGGGGAATTTCAGCACAGAATAAGTAAAGAGATAGTACAGGATTACTTGGTTAACCTAAATGAATATAAATCTCCAGGACCAGATGAACTACATCCTAGAGTATTAAAAGAACTGGCAAATGTAATATCAGAGCCCTTGGCAATAATCTTTGAGAACTCCTGGGGAACAGGAGAAGTCCCAGCAGACTGGAGGAGGGCAAACGTTGTGCCCATCTTCAAAAAGGGAAAAAAAGAGGATCCCAACAATTATTGTCCAGTTAGTCTGACATCAATACCAAGAAAGATTCTAGAGCAGATCATTAAACAGAGAGTCTGTGAACATTTAGAAGGGAATGCCATAATCACAAAAAGCCAACATGGGTTTCAGAGAAACAAGTCCTGCCAGACAAATCTGATCTCTTTTTTTGATAAAATTACCAGTTTGGTAGATGAAGGGAATGCTGTGGATATAGTATATCTTGATTTCAGCAAGGCCTTTGACAAGGTTTCCCATGACATTCTTGCAAACAAGCTTTCAAAATGTGGACTAGACAAGGTAACTGTTACATGGATTTGTAACTAGTTGACTGACCGAACTCAAAGAGTGCTCAACAACGGCTCCTTTTCAACCTGGAAAGAAGTGACCAGTGGGGTGCCACAGGGCTCTGTCCTGGGCCCAGTCCTATTCAACATCTTTATTAAAGACTTGGATGACAGAATTGGGGGCATACTTATCAAATTTGCAGATGACACTAAACTAGGAGGAGTAGCCAATACAGTGGTCCCCCGGGTTGCGAAAGTAATCCGTTCCGGGATTACTTTCGTAACCCGGAAATGTTTTGCAACCCGGGGGACCGCTTTAGTTAATGCACAGCGCGCCGGAAGCGCGCTGTTTTAAAGGGCCCGGGTTGCTTTTTTTTCGCAACCTGGGGATTTTTTCGGATCCCGGGGGCTTTTTTTTGGCCCCGGCCGTTTCGGGTCCTGGGGATTTCATTCCCTGGGGGCTTCGTATCCCGGGGGACCACTGTACTCCAGAAGACAGGGTCAAAATTCAAAATGACCTGAATAGACTAGAAAGCTGGGCCAATGCTAACAAAATGAAATTCAATGCGGAGAAATGTAAGTTACTGCACTTAGGGCGCAAAAATGAAATGCATAGATATAGGATGGGGGACATCTGGCTGAATGAAACTACATGTGAAAGGGATCTAGGAATCCAAGTAGACCATAAGTTGAACATGAGTCAACAGTGCGATGCAGCAGCTAAAAAGGCCAATGCTATTTTAGGCTGCATCAATAGAAGTATAGCGTCTAGATCAAGGGAAGTAATAGTGCCACTCTATTCTGCTTTGGTCAGGCCCCACCTAGAATACTGTGTCCAGTTCTGGGCACCACAATTCAAAAAGGATATGGAGAAACTGGAGCATGTCCAAAGGAGGGCGACTAAAATTGTGAAGGGTCTGGAAACCGTGCCGTATGAGGAACGACTTAGAGAGCTGGGGATGTTTAGCCTGGAGAAGAGAAGGTTAAGAGGTGATATGATCGCCCTGTTTAAATACTTGAAGGGATGTGACATTGAGGAGGGAGCAAGCTTGTTTTCTGCTGCTGCAGAGAACAGGACTCAGAACAATGGATGCAAGCTCCAGGAAAAGAGATTCCACCTCAACATTAGGAAGAACTTCCTGATAGTAAGGGCTGTTCGACAGTGGAACAATGCGTCACAAAACTACAATCCCCAGAATTCCACAATACTGACCACTGATACCAAATTTTCTGCCAAAGGAATAATGCCCAGGACTTTGTTACCTAGGGTGCCACTATTTTCTTCTATGTTATTTCTATCTCTGGTATAAAATTTCTGCTAAAGTACTGTCCAGGATGTGAAATCAAAGGCTTTCACAGCCAACATCCATAGTTTTTTGTGGATTTTTGAGGTTATGTGGCTGTATTCTAGAAGAGTTTTTTCCTGACGTTTCACCAGCATCTGTGGCTAGCATCATCATCTCTGAAGATGTCAGCCACAGATGCTGGTGAAACATCAGGAAAAAACCTCTTCTAGAACACGGCCACATAGTCCGAAAACCCCACAAAAAATTATACTGTCCAGAACTTTGTTAACTAGGATATTCACATTTTAAACTAGGACTATTTTCTTCTACATTACTTCTACCTCTGGTACCAGATTTTCTGCTAATGTAGTAACATTCAGGACTTCAACAACTGGAATATTCACCTTTTAAATTAGGACTTTTAAAATGTTAATTCTACCTCTGGTACCAAATTTTCTACTAAAGAATTAATGGCCAGGACTTCATTAACTGGGATATTTGACTTTTAAATTAGGGCTTTTTTCCCCTATGTTATTTCTACCCCTGGTACCAAATTTTCTGCTAAAGAAATAATGCCTAGGACTTTGTTAACTGCGGTATTGACCTTTTAAATTAGCTGGCAGCATTCAACATACAAAAATCTGCGTATGAAAAAGAAGAGGTGGATTTCTGGCCTGTTCTGGTTAGGGGTTCTCTCCCCCCAATTTTGGTTTTTGGGGGGGAGGGGACAGTCTGGCCAGTGTGATGTGGTGGTTTAAAAGTTGGTCTATGACTCTGAAGTTCAGGGTTCGATTACTTGTTTGGCCATGGAAACCTACCTTGAGTAAGTCACACACTCTCAGCTCCAGAAAACCCAGTGATAGGTTCCCTTTAGGAGCCACGTAAGTTGGAAACAGCTTGAAGACATTTGCACAATGGCCCCTGGGCCTGCTGACATTACCTTTCCTCTGATTCCTCTGATATAGTTGGAATATTTCCATTTTCTTTAATCTCTTCAGAGATCAGGGGAGGGTTTCCAAAATTGCCATGTACATTTCAAGAGGATTAAAGCCTCAACTTTCGGTCCCATCCCCATTTATAAAGAACCTTAAACAGATTTGCAGGGGGCCACTTATCTCTGCTATTTGCCTTACCTTAAAGAAAGAAAGCAACTAAGAAATTATGCCTCTAGTTAAGACACATGGAACATTAATCTACAAAACAATATGAAGTAGGTGTAAGATGGAATTGCTATTTATAAAAATGCCTCTCTGCCTGCTGTGCTCTGGGCTGCCTCCAACCTACGCCTTGCGCAAAATCTTTGTGCAGCAGGTTTGCGCCATGCTACCTCTTTTCAACTTCATCCTTTTTATGATTATGGGGCGGGGAGGGAAAAAAAAGAAAAAATGAAGGGGAAGCACAGCCACAAGTTAATAAAGCTTCAGAAAATGAGCTCTATTTACAAATCCTTTTGACGCCTGTTCCCTCGTCCTCTGGCTCAGCCTTAGTTTTCTTCTTCTCTGTCTATCTGAAAGATTTTTAGCAACATTGGCACACAGAGGGATGGTGAATTAGACTTCTGGTGTTGAGTAGTAACAGTATGTTTGCAGTATCCAATGCAATAAATAAAGCCTGAGCTTAAAAAGAGTAGGATTCTACTCTTGGTGGCTATAGCTTTATTCTGTACTTTTATCCTATTTTAATCTAATGTGATTCTTTAATTTTGTAAATGGTATCTTCTTTTATTGGTCTATGACCGTAAATACAATATACAACACTCTGGCTGACTATATGTGTCTGCCTACAACAGGCAAGGTAAACAGCAGTTTACTCCAGCGTATATGTGAACATCAAAAATTACAATAGGGGGAAGCAGAAACCCTTCCTCAACAAAAGGCAAAGACTTTTTTTTTTATTTAGAGAAGGCATATTTAATTTTAATATGTTGCATTAATATGCAGCAGATAAAGTTCTTCAAGGAAGGCATTGTCTTTCTATTTTATTATGTGTCTGTGAGTAGTACATGTGTAAAGGATCTAGGAGTCCTAGTAGACCACAAGTTGAACGTTAGTCAACAGTGTGGTGGTGCAGCTAAAAAAGCCAATGCAATTCTAGGCTGCATCAATAGAGGTATAATGTCTAGAGATCATGGGAAGTAATATTGCCACTCTACTCTGCTTTGGTCAGGTCTCACCTGGAATACTGTGCCCATTTCCAGGTACCACAATTCAAAAACAATATTGACAAGCTGGAGCATGTCCAGAGGAGAGTGACCAAAATGGTGAAGGGTCTGGAAACCATAAAACTCTATCAGGAGAGACTCGGGGAACTGGTTATGTTCAGCCTGGAGAAGAAGGCTGAAGATATGCTAGCCCTGTTTAATATTTGAAGGGGTGTCATTGAGGATGGAGCAAGCTTGCTTTTTGCTGCTCCAGAGACTAGGTCACAGAGCAATGTATTCAAACTACAGTCAGCCTTCCATATCCACAGTTTTCACCCATGGATCCAAGCATCCATGGTTTAAAAATATTTTAGAAATACATAAATTATAAAATGCCAAAAAAGAAACCTTGATTTCGCCATTTTATATAAGGGACACCATTTTACTGTATTTACTGTATTTAGTGGAACTTAAGCATCCATGGATTTTGGTATCCACAGGGGGGGGGGGGGTTCTGGAACCAAACCCCAGTAGATACCAAGGGCCCAATGTATAAAAAAAGAGAAATTGTATCCTTTTAAAATAATTATATACTGTTTTAAATGAGATTATTTTAATTGTTTTTTAAAACTGGGTTGTAATTTCCCGGGTGAGACACTTTGGGTCTCACACCAGGAGAAAAGTGGTATATAAATAAAATAAAGCTACATCCAGTACTTTTTTAAAAAAAGAGAGCTACCGGTATATGGAAATAGTTTTAAAAAGTGAAAGCTGATGAATAATAATAATAATACCTAGTCGCATTTGGCAAGAATAATAGAATCACAGAATCATTTAATTGGTCTTCTGAAGATTAATTTTTTATTTATGCATGGCTTACCTGACTTGGATGTTTCATTTAACATGTTTATAGTTTTCATTCTGAACAATACATGTGCTTAAACATGTTGAACAGCTCTTTCATTTTGGGGTGGGGTGTAGAAACTTTCCCTTTCATCCCCCCCGCCCCGGTTGTTTTCACCTCTGGTATCAATTTTTTTTGTTAAAGTAGCAATATCCAGGAACACATCTGTTTCCTTACCTGAAATCTAACTTTTCATATATTGATATAGGATGGCCATATATTCTGGCTGGAGCTTTTGGGAATGGAGGTGCAAAACATTCAAGGTCCTAGGAGTCTCTGAAAGAGGCCTATGAGGATTGGGTATGCTCAGCAGACATTAAATGCTGCCTTATTTAAGGGAAATGGATTGCAGGTGTGTAAGAGAAATGGACTGAATCCCCTAGAATCTTGAAGAGCAACTTTTAAATTGAAGGCCTATTTATTACTATTGCTATTCCAAAATACTTATTTCAAAAACCAAGATTAGGAGGGGGAGTCATAATAAAGGAGGGACTTCTGGCAAGGGATGGCTGCATCTCATGCCAGTTGGCAAAAACGTTTTTGCCAACAGTCTGAAGAATCTGATCAGGAGGGCTTTGAACTGAGTTATGTGGGGGAGGGACACAGCATTCTGGAAGGCAAAAGGGCTGGAGAGAATAGTCAAAGTGACATAGAGAGAACAAAGCAAACAGTGCAAGGACCCAACAGTAGGAGGCAAAAAAAGGTGCAAAAGCAGCAAGTAAAGAGGACACATGGTCTTAGATGTCTCTACACTAATGCACAGAGTATGGGAAATAAACAGGATGAACTTGAACTCCTAGCACAACAAGGGAAATATGATATACAGTGGTCCCTCGGGTTACGAATCCCCCGGGGAACGAAAATCCCGGGATACGAAAGAGCCGGGGCCGGAAAAATGGCCCCGGCTTACGAATATATCCCCGGGTTACGAAAAAAAAGGTGTACTTACTGTGTACTGTAGTTAGGCAGGAGGGACCGGGAGGGCTCCGGGGAGGAAGCCGGCAGCGTGGAAGCCACGTCCTGCCTCCTTTCAGGCAAGGCCGGCGCGACGAGCCTGGCGGAGGGGAAGGGAAGGCCCCTCACGGACCCGCCGGAAGCCGGATCGAGGCCTTCCCTTCCCCTCCGCCGGCGGCCAGACCTCGATCCGGCTTCCGGCGCAGAGGAAGGGAAGGCCCCGCGCGGACCCGCCGGAAGCCGGATCAGGGCCTTCCCTTCCTCTCTGCCGGCGGTCAGACCTCAGAGAGGAAGGGAAGGCCCCGATCTGGCTTCCGGCGGGTCCGCGCGGGACCTTCCCTTCCCCTCCAAGGTCTGGCCGCCGGCGGAGAGGAAGGGAAGGCCCCGCACGGACCCGCCGGATCTGGGCCTTCCCTTCCTCTCCGAGGCCTCCGCCGGCGGAGAGGAAGGGAAGGCCCCGCGCGGATCCGCTAGATCTGGGCCTTCCCTTCCCCTCCGCCGGCGGCCAGACCTCAGAGAGGAAGGGAAGGCCCCGCGCAGACCCGGATCGGGGCCTTCCCTTCCTCTCCGAGGTCTGGCCGCCGCCGGCGGAGGGGAAGGGAAGGCCCCGTGCGGACCCGCCGGAAGCCGGATCGGGGCCTTCCCTTCCCCTCTGCCGGCGGCCAGACCTTGATCCGGCTTCCGGCGGAGAGGAAGGGAAGGCCCCGATCCGGCTTCCAGTGGGTCCGCGCGGGGCCTTCCCTTCCCCTCCGAGGCCTCCGCCGGCGGAGAGGAAGGGAAGACCCCACGCGGATCCGCCGGATCTGAGCCTTCCCTTCCTCTCCGAGGTCTCCGCCGGCAGAGAGGAAGGGAAGGCCCCGCGCGGACCCGCCGGATCTGAGCCTTCCCTTCCCCTCCGCCGGCGGCCAGACCTCGGAGAGGAAGGGAAGGCCCCGCGTGGACCCAGATCGGGGCCTTCCCTTCCTCTCCGAGGTCTCCGCCGGCGGAGGGGAAGGGAAGGTCCCGCGCGGACCCGCCGGAAGCCAGATCGGGGCCTTCCCTTCCCCTCCGCCGGCGGCGAGACCTCAATCCGGCTTCCGGCGGAGAGGAAGGGAAGGCCCCGATCCGGCTTCCGGCAAGTCCGCGCGGGGCCTTCCCTTCCCCTCCGAGGTCTCTGCCGGCGGAGGGGAGGGGAAGGGAAGGCCCCACGCGTATCCGCCGGATCTGGGCCTTCCCTTCCTCTCCGAGGCCTCCGCCGGCTGAGAGGAAGGGAAGGCCCCGCGCGGATCCGCCGGATCTGGACCTTCCCTTCCTCCCCGAGGTCTCCGCCGGCGGAGGGGAAGGGAAGGCCCCGATCCGGCGGGTCCGCGCGGGGCCTTCCCTTCCTCTCCGCCAGCGGAGACCTCGGAGGGGAAGGCCCTGATCCGGCTTCCGGCGGGTCCACGCGGGGCCTTCCCTTCCTCTCCGCCTGAAGCCGGATCGAGGTCTGGCCGCCGGCGGAGGGGAAGGGAAGGCCCCGATCCGGCTTCCGGCGGGTCCGCGCGGGGCCTTCCCTTCCCCTCCGCCAGGCTCGTTGCGCCGGCCTTGCTTGAAAGGAGGCCGGACGTGGCTTCCAGGCGGCCGGCTTCCTCCCCGGAGCCCTCCCGGTCCCTCCTGCCTAACTACAGTACACAGTAAGTACACCTTTTTGTTTCTCTTTCCCCCGGGTTACGAAAATTTTCGGGTTACGAAAGGTAATCCGGAACGGATTACTTTCGTAACCCGTGGGACCACTGTAATAGGCATCACTGAAACCTGGTGGGATGAGTCTCATGATTGGAATGTAGAAATAAAGGGGTATAACCTTTTTAAGAGAAACAGGCCAAACAGGAAAGGAGGAGGAATAGCGTTATATGTCAGGGATATTTACACCAGTGAAGAGATCCAGGAAGTCAATACTGGAAGCCAGGTGGAGAGCATCTGGATAAAAATTAAAGGAGAGGGAAACAACAGGGATGTTACTGTGGGAGTCTACTACAGACCCCCGACTCAGGCAGAGGAATTGGATGATGCCTTTCTAGAACAGATGACCACACACTCAGAAAGGAGAGATGTAGTAGTGATGGGGGACTTCAACTATCCTGACATTTGCTGGAAGTCAAACTCAGCCAAATCCTCAAGGTCTAGCAAATTCCTCACTTGCCTGGAAGACAATTTTATTGTCCAAAAGGAAGAAGAGGCAATAAGGGGATCAGCCATTTTAGATCTTATTTTAACCAACAGGGAAGACCTAGTCAACGGAGTGCAAGTGGTTGGATCCTTAGGAGGAAGTGACCATGTTCTCCTGGAGTTTGTTATACAGCGGAAGGGAGAAACTAGGCATAGTCTGACACACACTCTAGAGTTTAGGAGAACTGATTTCAATAAACTTAGAGAAATACTGGGGGTGATCCCATGGTCAGGAATACTAAAAGAGAAGGGAATTCAAGACGGATGGGAGTTTCTCAAAAAGGAGATACTGAAGGCGCAATTTCAAACAGTTCCAATGAGGAAGAAAAATGGAAGATGTTTCAAGAAACCAGGATGGATGACTAAGGAACTTAGCTAAGTTTTAAACGGAACATGTATAAAAAATGGAAAAATGGGGAAATCACCAAAGAGGAATTCAAACAAATAGCAAGCATGTGTAGGGATAAAGTCAGAAAAGCTAAAGCACAGAATGAACTCAGGCTTGCTAGAGAAGTTAAGAACAATAAAAATGGCTTTTTTGGATATGTCCACAGCAAAAGGAAGAAAAAGGAAACGGTTGGGCCACTGCGTGCAGAAGATGGCAAAATGCTAACAGGGGACAGAGAAAAGGCAGAATTACTCAACACCTTCTTTGCTTCAGTCTTCTCAGAAAAGGCAAAAGGTGCTCAACCTAAGGATAATGGAGCAGAAGACAGAATAGGGGAATTTCAGCACAGAATAGGTAAAGATATAGTACAGGAATACTTGGTTAACCTAAATGAATATAAGTCTTCAGGACCAGATGAACTACATCCTAGAGTATTAAAAGAACTGGCAAATGTAATATCAGAGCCATTGGCAATAATCTTTGAGAACTCCTGGAGAACAGGAGAAGTCCCAACAGACTGGAGGAGGGCAAACGTTGTCCCCATCTTCAAAAAGGGAAAAAAAGAAGATCCCAACAATTATCGTCCAGTTAGTCTGAAATCAATTACAGGAAAGATTCAAGAGCAGATAATTAAACAGAGAATCTGTGAACTTTTAGAAGGCAATGCCATAATCACAAAAAGCCAAGATAGGTTTCAGAGAAACAAGTCCTGCCAGACAAATCTGATCTTTTTTTTTTTTATAAAATTACCAGTTTGGTAGAGGAAGGGAATGCTGTGGATATAGTATATCTTGATTTCAGCAAGGCCGTTGACAAAGTTCCCCATGACATTCTTGCAAACAAGCTTGTGGAATGTGGTCTAGACAAGGTAACTATTGCATGGATTTGTGACTGGCCAAACTCAAAGGGTGCTCAACAACGGCTCCTTTTCAACCTGTAAAGAAGTGACAAGTGGGGTGCCACAAGGCTCTGTCCTGGGCCTAGTCCTATTCAGCATCTTTATTAATGACTTGGATGATAGTATTGAGAGCCTAGTTATCAAATTTGCAGATGACACTAAACTAGGAGGAGTAGCCAATACTCCAGAAGACAGGTTCAAAATTCAAAATGACCTGAATAGACTAGAAAGCTGGGCCAATGCTAACAAAATGACATTCAATGCGGAGAAATGTGCAGTACTGCACTTAGGGCTGAATGAAACTACGTGTGAAAGGGATCTAGGAGTCCAAGTAGACCATAAGTTGAACATGAGTCAACAGTGCGATGCAGCAGCTAAAAAAGCCAATGCAATTTTAGACTGCATCAATAGAAGTATAGCGTCTAGATCAAGGGAAGTAATAGTGCCACTCTATTCTGCTTTGGTCAGGCCCCAACTGGAATACTGTGTCCAGTTCTGGGCACCACAAATCAAAAAAGATGTGGAGAAACTGGAGCGGGTCCAAAGGAGGGCAACTAAAATGGTGAAGGGTCTAGAAACCATGCCCTATGAGGAACGACTTAGAGAGCTGGGGATGTTTAGCCTGGAGAAGAGAAGGTTAAGAGGTGATATGATAGCCCTGTTGAAATATTTGAAGGGATGTCATACTAAGGAGGGAGCAAGCTTGTTTTCTGCTACAGCAGAGACTAGAACGCGGAACAATGGATGCAAACTGCAGGAAAAAAGATTCCACCTCAACATTAGGAGGACCTTCCTGACAGTAAGGGCTGTTCGACAGTGAAACACACTCCCTCGGAGTGTAGTGGAGTCTCCTTCCTTGGAGGTTTTTAAGCAGAGGCTGGATGGCCATCTGTCGGGGATGCTTTGACTGGGAGTTCCTGCATGGCAGGGGGTTGGACTGGATGGCCCTTGTGGTCTCTTCCAACTCTATGATTCTATAAAACAGGGGTGAGCATAGTGTAGCCATGGGGCAAGGATGTAATTCGTCACTAAGTTTCTTTTTAAAGGAAGGAACAAGTAATTTTAGCAATATTTTTCTCTGGTACAATAAGGCCTTTGAAAACTAAATCCTATTCACAATTCAGGGCTATTATATTCAATAATTGTGTGTAAATTTCATACTTGGTTGTTTTGCACAGAAAACAGCACATTCCAGACAGAAAATGTTCTTGGGCAGTAATATTGTCTTCTGCACAGAAAAGCCTATTTCCAGTGCAGAGAATTCTGTTTTCTATGCAAATCATCCATGTACAAATTATCTGGTGATGGATAAGGCCTAATCTGCACTGCAAAATTAATGCAATTTGACACCGCTTTCACTGCCATGGCTCAATAAGATGGAATTGATACTTTACAATCATGGCTCAATACTATGGGATGCTAGGATTTGTAGTTTGTTGTGGCATCAGAATTCTCTGACAGAGAAGGCTAGATAGTTTACAAAACTACAGATTCCAGAATTCCATAGCACTGAGTCATCACTTCTCCAATTTTTGAATTTTCTGTGTAGAAAAGAAAATTTTCTGTACAGAAAATAGTATGTCTGTTGAGAAATATATTACAAAACAACCTGATTCCTGGGCAAAACACTTATGTTAAAACTCTGTACAGACTAAGTTCCAAATTGTAAAGATTCTCATCAGTCCAGGATCCTTCTCATTATGGCTCCTCACCAGTTGAACTACATTTTTCCCCCAATTTTTCAAATATTTTCTAAGATTCTTCCCATTTCTACCCTGGAGCTGCAGGTGGTACGGGATATGTCTCTCTTTCTCTCTCTCTCTGGCTTTTCTTCACAAATGAAGATTCAGGAAGGACTCATCCCACGCTTTCTACAAGTGCATTGTTGACTAAAAGGGCTGATCCAAGATAAACAAGTCTGGTTACAGAAAGCACAGCAGAAAGTCTTTTTGGGTGATGTTTCCAAGTTGTGGTTCTTTCTGTGTTGTCATTTCTCTCTGAGACTCATCCGGCGTGAGTTCTTGAAAGAGGCTGCAACATTGTGGATAGTGCATCTCCATGCCTCCAGATGTGAGGCCAGGGCAGACCATTGTTGGTGATCAATTTGGCTGAGCCTGAGATGTTGTTTCAGGGAGTTCTTCTATCTCTTCTTCCCTCTTACTCCCATGGCGAGTTCACCGTAGAGTACTATTTTTGGGAGGCGGTGGTCCTCCATCCTAGAAATGTGCCCTGCCCAGCGCAGCTGCATTTTCAATAGCATGGCCTCAATGCTGGTGATCTCTGCTGGCTCAAGGACAGCAACATTTGTCACATAGTCCAGTGTATGTTTAGGATTGTGCATAGATAGCACTGATGAAAGCGTTCGAGGAGTCGTAGATGTTGGAGATAGATGACCCCCATGTTTCAGACTCATAGAAGAGAATGGACAGTACAATGGCTCTGTACACACTGATTTTTGTGCTTCACCTCAGGTGTTTGTAGAGCTATGGGATATGAAAAGCATAGGTCCTGTTTCTGCCAAAGAGGAGGTGGGTTCTTTCTCCCAGAAACTTCTGTAAGCAACCATTCATCTTTTTAATAAATGTTTTTGCTGTTGTTGTTGTTGTTGTTGTGTGCCTCCTAGTCATTTTTTTTAACATGGTTAATCTATCATAGAAGGGTTTTTCTTTTGGCAAGTGTCTTCGGTGGGGTTTTTCCATTGTTTAATGTCTCTCATCCCACCCTTGTTTTTCAAAACCAGAAATGGGCTTCTGTCCATGACTAAAATTCACTTTTCATTGGGGCAGCTGTTTTTGACAGCCCCTATGGCCCTCAGAGGATCCTCGGGGCAGAAAATTGGCAAACAGATCTGCCACAGATGCTTATTCCTCACAATTAAAGATGGAGGGACAGATGCCCCATTTAGCAATGCCCAACCCCAGTAATATACCTCCTTGCTCTACATATCCCATAGGATGTAGACAAGTTGGAGCAGGTTCAGAGAAGGTCAACAAGGGTGATCAGAAGTATGGAGAACAAAACATCTGAGGAAAGGTGGAGGGAGTTGGGCACAGTCACCTTGGTGAAGAGAAGACTGAGGGGTCACCAGACTGCCCTCTTCAAATATCTCAGTGGCTGCCACTCAAGAGAAGGGGACAAGTATGTTCTCTGCTGTCCCAGAGAGTAGGACCAGGTTTTATGGTTTTAAGCTACAGGAGGTTAGATTTCGACTGGACATTAGGAGGAACTTCTTGACAATAACAGCAGTTTAGCAATGAAACAATTGCCAAGAGAAATGGTGGGGTCTTCTTCTCTGGACATGGTCAAGAAGAAGCTGTACAGCTACTTGCTCGGGATGCTCTAGCTCAGTTATCCTCTAACTTTGGTTCTCCATGTGTTTTAAATGTCAGCTCCCTAAGCCCAAGCTATTTTGGTGAACAGTCAAGCATTCTGGGAGCTGAAGTCCAAAACATCTGGAGGACCAAAGTTTGGGAACTTGGAGATCCTGCATTGAGCGGGGGTTAGACTCGATGGGCCGTGAGGTCCCTCCCAATCAGAGTGACCAGACATCCTCCTCTTCCATGACATACCTACAGCCTTCTGTCCAGGAGGAATTCTAAAATGTCCTCCATTTTGAGCATGGGTAAGAAACACACATTCAGTGCTGTTAGCTTCTCTTTTGATCATGTCCTTCATTTTTGTTGAATGCCCTACATTTTGCAGCATCTTGTCCTCCTTTGCGGTAATGGCATCTGTTCACCCTGCTTCCAACTTTTGGATTCTGTTATTCCACAGCATATATTTGGCGCACAACACATCCCTAGCATCTCAAGGTTTTGCTAGGAAAAGATTCTGGCCTGAAGCCCTGGATAGAGGCAGCTGGAAGCTAGACAGACAATCCAGAACCAGGCGGGACAACATTCATGATTCCACCTCAAGCCAGTCCTTTCATTTCTGATCACAGACATAATACTTTCTCCAAAGAGCATGTTTTCCATCTAAGCCATTAAAAAAAAAAGGCTAAGCTATTGAGTACCGAGAAAATGAGCTGTCCTGCTGTCTTGAAGAAAAGAACAGTCAGCTGGAGTTGCACCAAGGAAGATTAAGTGGTAAACACAACGTTTACTTTGCTAAAGGAACCCATGTTATAATGGAAAAGGTCTGCTTTCTATGCTTGGCAGGTACTCTGCCAAAATGACCATCCAAGTCAACAGCATCAATTCTAGAACCAAGAAGGGTGCTGAGATGGTGGTGTTAAAAGCATAAACTATCCCGAATCACATTTGTTGTATAAAAATCCTCATGTAAGATTGTTTTTAATTTATATTTTATTGGCAGCATTTTTAATGTGCAAATATAATTTTGTCAACGGGTAGATGTTTTAATATTTCACCTTCTATGGAAAGTACTGATAAAGATGATAATTTGGACTGGGGTAATTCAGATCACAAATGATTTTTACACAATTTAATTTTGAAAATGCTTGTCCGCTTTCTGCATTCATCCCCAAAATTGATAAGGATTAGGAGTCCCAGAGTCCTAATTTGGTAGGGACAAACCAGATTAATCCTCTCTCTTCCCACTTTTCCAGCTGCTTTTAAAATGTCCCTGTTTTCTCTCTCCTCTTTCCAGTTTCCCAGCACTCAGATTACTACACTACACTTGCTCTCATCATATAAGATACCCAGAAAAAAAGAGCTCAGAATCAACACATTATAACTAACAACATTACCTCTAACAACCGTAATGAAGAGTAAAGAAATTAATGCAATAAACATGGAAAAACTAACATGCAATGGGGTGGGGATGATTGCATGTTTACTCACTTCCCAAACTTTTTTAGCAATATTAGCAGGCAGGGCTTGTCAATTATTTAAGGGGTGGCTTTAAAATTAACGTAAAAGCAGCACATTAATAATATATCATGCCCCTGAATCCCAATGCTAACGTTAACAAGTAATAAGTAATACCAAATGTCTAAAATTATGTCTGATCTGAGAACCAGTTCGCATAAAATTTCAAAGCTGCATTTGAAATGCAAACAGAACTGCAACAAATTGCTGCAGCATACCTCCATTTCTACACAGAAACATGCCTGTCAACTGAAGGTCTGCCTGCAGTTTTTCAGTATAAGGTTTGCCATTGCCTTCCTCTGAGACAGAGAATGAGTGACTTGTCATGGTGGGTTTCTGCTGCTAAATAGGGATTTGCTTTTTGCTTTTGCCTAAGCCCACTAGGAAGAACAAGGCTCTGAACCTCTCTTTTCTTTCCTCCATGCTGAGTTAATCGAGGGCAAACTACTTTTGCAATTTGAACTCAGTTTGCAACAACTGAGGACAAAGGGGGGAGGGCAGAGAAACAGGGACATTTTAGAGCAATAGAAAAAAAATGAAAAAACAGATTAATCTGGTTTGTCTCTTCTAAACTGGGGTTGTTGGCAGGTATGTGAACAGATTAGCACAGCTATCATTGTGGTGCAAATGCTGCACACATGCTAACTCTAAACCTATTTGTACATGACACGCCTGGCACTCCTGGTACAACTTAACATCTGCTTGACCCATTGACAAAATTTCTTTCCCAACTTTCCCCTATCTTAAAAATGCTTTGAAGTACACTTTGTGACTACAAATAGAGTCGCCTTTATCTGGAATTCTGAAATCTGAAATACCTGAAAATTTTTTGAAAATGTTCATGGGAGGCTAAGATAATGACACCTTTGTTTTCTGATGCTTCTATGTACACAAACTTTGTTCCATGCAAAAATTTTCTGATGGTTCAATGTACAACAAACTGTGTTTCACGTACAAAATTATTTAAAATGCTGTATAAAATTACCTTTATATACATGAGATGTATATGAAACACAGAGGAATATTGTGTTTAGACTTGGGTCCTATATCCAAGATCATAGAATCATAGAGTTGGAAGAGACCACAAGGGCCATCCAGTCCAACCCCCTGCCATGCAGGAACTCTCCATCAAATCATCCCCGACAGATGGCCATCCAGCCTCTGCTTAAAGACCTCCAAGGAAGGCGGCTCCACCACCCTCCGAGGGAGTGTGTTCCACTGTCAAACAGCCCTTACTGTCAGCAAGTTCCTCCTAATGTTGAGGTGGAATCTCTTTTCCTGGAGCTTGCATCCATTATTCCGGGTCCTGTTCTCTGGAGCAGTAGAAAACAAGCTTGCTCCCTCCTCAATATGACATCTCTTCAAATATTTAAACAGGGCTATTATATCATCTCTTAACCTTCTTTTCTCCAGGCTAAATATCCCCAGCTCCCTAGGTCTTTCCTCATAGGGCATAGTTTCCAGACCCTTCATCATTTCAGTCACCCTCCTTTGGACACGATCCAGATTCTCCACATCCTTTTATAATTGTGGTGCCCAGAACTGGACACAGTATTCCACAACTCATTATGTACATATATACAAATACAGGTATTCTGAAAATCAAAACACTTCTTGTCCCAAGCATTTCAGAAAAGAGAGACTCAGCCTGTAGCATGAATTGATGCCAGGCTTGGCACCTTTGTGAGAGGATTCATTTCTTATTTTTAAGACCATAAAGAGCCAACAGTGTAGATTTATCGGCACAGTTGTTTTCATAGATCGTGATAACACAGCATCAGCAGCTGCCACTAAAAAATGGGATATGAGATTCAGATTTTAAATTTATCTATAAAGAACTAAATGCTTCAGACTTGATTTACATAACCTCAAAATCCTTATTGTGATAAACACCTTTACACAGCCAACGAAAAAGATACACAAATTTCTGAAAGCTTACAAGATGCAGATATTGTGTCTTGCATCCAACCGAGTTACACCTGCATCTTTATCCATTTTATATATCTTTATGAACTGTCTAAATACCCTCAAGGCACCAGATCGCATCTGATCTTGGAAGCCAAGTAGGGTCAGCCCTGGTTAGTACTTTGATGGGAGACAGCTAATGAACTCCATGTGCTGTAGGCTATGTATATTTCAGAGGAAGGAACTGGCAAAGCCACCTCCAAAAATTCCTTGCTAAGAAAACCCAGTGAAATTAATAGGTTGACAGGCAACCTGAAGGCACATGAATGTTCCCACACATGGCACCAGGTCCCAACAAATATTTAAAGATAAGCATAGACAGCTCAGTTTAGTACTTGGAAAGGAGAACAACAAAAAAATACCAGATGCTGTGGGCTGGACAAGTAACACAAGATAAACCTAGAAAACACAAAAGTACAACAACATCCCAAATTCACAAAACAGTACATATCTTTACTGGGCCAACCAAAATGCATAAAATATATGCGGGCAGTCCACTCCTCCTTCTGGCCATGTGGTACTTGGATATAAGGTCCAGGAAATTTAAATTCCATCAGCAAAATGTAGTTTAAAGAATAAAAATACTTATTAAAAAAACACATACCCTAGTCTTGGAGCAGCAGAAAACAAGCTGGCTCCATCTTCTATAGGTCCTTGCTTTAGTTTAGATATTAAAAGATATGCTATTTCTTCTTCAAGCTATCCATCTCCTTAAAGTCTTTCCTCCTAGGATTTCATTACCAGACCTTCAATCGCCTTGGTCACCTTCCTCTATTTTATATGATTTAAGTGGGTGAAGCTCATTTTATTGTACACTGTCCTAAGATGCTGATATAAGGAGGGATAAGGCCTATATATGAAAACCAGTAAGGCATAGTGATTAAGCATTGGACAACAACTCTGGAGACCAGGCTTAGCTTCCTCATTGGGGAATGGAAACCCACTGGGTAATCTTGGACGAGTCACACACTCTCAGTCTCAGAAAACTGCATGGGGTGAAGGCAAACAACAACAGCAATGGCCTAAATACACTGACAGCACTAGATACCATCTGTTCTGGGAGGTTAAGAAGGTTCAAGCCTAGATAGTACTTGGATGGAAACCACCAAGAAATACAGTACCAGATGATACAGGCTGTATTTCAAAGGAAGGTCAAGCAAATCACATCTGAATATTCCTTGCCTGAGAAAACAAAATTCAAGGGGTCCCACAAGTAACTTTAAGGTACTTGAACAGAGACACATAAATTTTATAATAAACCAAGCTGATCCTACCCAAGTAAACATGGATGGTTAGCATGTATACAACTGTTTTAAACAGTTTTATCTTTTTAAACTGTATTTTATTCTTTTACTAAGCAATTATTTTAATATTGTATCCATTTATTTCTGTTTTAATGTACCACTTTTCTACATTTTTAACTGTATTGTTCTTTTAATATTGTGAGACGCTCTGGGTTCCAGTTCTGGGGAAAAAGTGGGATATAAATAAATGTAATAAAAATAACAACAACAACAACTCTACCTTATCTGAAATGTTTTGGACCAGAAGTGTTTTGGATTTCGGAATAACTGTACTTACATATGCAAACATAATGAGATATCTTGGGTCCCCAGTCTAAACAAAAAATTCATTTATGTTTCATATATGCCTTATACACCTAGCCATAATTTTAGACAGTATTTTAAATAACTTTGTTCATAAAATAAAGTTTGTGTACACTGAACTGTCAGAAAGCAAAGGGATCACTATCTCAGTCACCCATGAAAAAAGTTGTAGTCTTTGGAATATTTTGGATTTCGGAATTCCAGATAAGGCAGACTCAACCTGTATTTCTACCTGAAGTGCAAAAGCAACAAATATCAAGGTTATCACACACCTTGAAGCCTCCACTCAAACAACACATGGACCTATCAGTTTCAGCCTCAATTAGTCTGAGTTGCCAAATCAAACAGAAGAAGTTCACAACCTTCTCCTATGCTTGCTCTCCAAGTCACCTTCTGCTTACTCTCATGTAACTTACTTACTCTTACTCTTACTCAGCTGCCTGTGTCTGGCACATTTGTGTCTTCTTGCGTTGCAGAATGAAATAGGAATGGATGGCCCTTGGGGCTATCTTCCAACTTTTCCGATTCTATACATTCCCAGCAGCCCTAGCTGGCATAGCCACGGTGCAAAATGCTAGGAATTGCAGTCCACCAACATCTGAAGGGCACAATAATAATCTTCCCTCCTCAGGGTATCACAAGACTGCTACTTTTAGGAAGAACTGAGATTCTCCAATTAGTCTATACACTACTTTAAGCAGATAGATTTGACACCCCAAATGTATTGTTTCTGGAGACCAATTAAGTGTGTATCCACACAACACTGTTACAGCAGTTTCGTATCACTTTAATTGTTATGGGTTCTACCCTGTGAATCCTAAGATTTCTAGTATGATGAATTAGGGCCAAAACAGGTTGCAGAAATAATTCAGACCACTTTAACTGCCCTGGCTTAGTGCCAGGCAGTTTTGGGAACTGTAGTTTGTTCTAGCACCAGAGCGCTTTAATAGAGAAGGCTAAATATCTCACAAAATTACAGTTCCCAGAATTCCTTAGCATTGAGCTAGGGCAATTAAAGTGGTATCAAACTGGATTATGTCTGCAATTTGTTTTGGTCCTTAATGTATATTCCGCCTTCCTTTTGGCACGGAGCCCAAAGTTGCTTCCAAAAACCTAAAGCAAAGTTCAGCTTAAATGTTATTTTAAAAAGTTTTTTTAAAATATTTAAACATTAAAAAACAGTTAAACAAACATTTCTATTTGGAAAGCACAGAGGTTAACATTATTTAAATCATATTTAAAACATAAATTGAGAATTCCAAAGATAAAAGCACATCGCAACACTCTGTAAACACCCATCTGCCATACACTTTAAGAACCAAAGTCCTACCTAAATAAGAAGGTCCACCAAAGGTGATGGGAGCATGCACTGAAACTGAAACACTGTTGATCAAGAGCTGGGGGACCCTCGGGTGCTAGAATCCCAGCTAGAATCAGAATCAGAGTTTGAAGAGACCCCCAAAGGCCATTCAGTCTAACCTCATTCTGCCATACAGGAATATACAACCCAAGCAATCCTGACAGGTAGCTATCCAACGTCTACAGAAGGATTCCAAAAAAGGAGGCTCCATCACACTCCAAAACAGCATATTCCACTACCAAACACTGTTAGGACATTCATTCCAATGTTTTAGTGGATCTCTTTTCCTATAGTTTGCATCCATTGCTCCAGGTCTTTGCCTCTGGAGCAGCAGAAAACAAGCTTGCGCCATCCTCAATATGATACCCTTCAAATATCACCTTCTCTTCTCCAAGCTAAACATACCCAGCTCCCTAGGTCTCTCCTCCTAGGGCTTGGTGGTTCCCAGACCTTTCACCATTTTAGTTGCCCTGCAACTTGTCAATATCCCTATTGAACTGTGGTGCCCAGAATTGGACAGAGTGTTCTGGATACGTTCTGATTGAAGCAGAATAGAAAGGGACTATTACTTTCCTCAGTGCAGACACTAAACTCCCACTGATGCAGCCTAGGATCATATTGGTTTTTTTTAGCTGCTGCATTACACTGTTGGCTCCCGTTTAGCTTTTGGTCTACTAAGACTCCCACCATATCCCTTTCACATGTTCTGTTGTCAAGCCAGGTGTCACCCATCCTATATCTGACTTTTTAAAAGCTGCATCACACTACTGACTCATGTTCAGGGTGACCAGATGTCATAACCACAAAGGAGAGCAAAATATAGAACATTTAAGAACAATGCAGGAAATTAGCAAATAAAAGCTAAAAACACAAATGTAAAAGTAAATCCAGGCTTCTTAGTGATGCCCAAAATTGAGGACATTTTGAAATTCCTCCTGGGCAAAAGGTTGAAATGTAGGGTATGTCTTAGAAAAGGAGGATGCCAGGTCACCCTGTTCATGTTTAGCTAGTAGCCACTGAACAGAATTCAGGATTTTGCAGAACTTTTGAAGTATCACTACCATAGATTCATATTGGGGGGTTTAGCTGCTGCATGGCACTGCTGGCTTATATTTAGCTTGTGGTCTACTAAGACTCCCACATCCCTTTTGCATGTACTGTCAAGCCAGGTGTCACCCATTCTATACCTGTCTTTTTTTAGCAGCATCACACTGTGATTCATGTTCAGGGTGACCACATGTCTTAACCACCAAGGAGGACAAGGCACTGCAAAATGCAGGACTAGAAGCAAAAGTGAGTAGAAACAGCCCCATTACTCCATTTCAAAGTAAATTAATGCTTCTGAGTCATTCTCAAAATGGAGGACACTTTGAAATTCCTTCTGGACAGAAGACTGAAATGTAGGCCATGTCCTAGAAAAGGAGGACATCCGGCCACCCTGTTCAGCTAGTATCCACTGAGCATTTGATGGATGAATTTCACTTGTGTAGTCTGGTGTGCTGTCTTAATGTTTTAACAGTTTTTATTGTTTTTAACTATGCTGTTTTTAACTTTCATATTTTAATATTAGTAGTTTTAATATTAATAATTTTTAATATTAGTAGTTTTAATATTAGCATGTTTAAACTTTTGTAATGAATGTTTTAGCTGCGTCTTTTTAAATTATTGTAACCCGCCTTGAATCCCATTGTGGGAGAAAGCCAGGATATAAATCCTTGAAAAAAATATTTCTTAAAAAAAAAAAATCAGAATTCCTTGCTCTCCAGCAAGATTTTGCAGAAGCTTTGAAGCATCACCAAATTTGACAGCTATCTCTAGGTTCAGGTCACTGAATTCTGCAGCCGTTGCTAAATTCAACATACTCCCCTGCATAAAAGTGGCACCTGTAAGCATCCTCTTTTTAGGTAACCTTGTGGCCACCCAGGGCTACAAAACGAGACACATCCCTGCCTCAAGGAGTCTACAACTGCCTACATCACAACAGAGGCAAAACATCAACCAGGGAAGGAAAACTGAATTGCAGGGAACGGGGAAGGTGCAAGTGCACATGGTTCCACTCCATTTCCTCCCATGTGCAGTATGTGCATGAAACCACTTTGTCTGGGATGAAGAAGAAAAAGCATCCCTCAGGTATTACCCAGCAAAAACATAGTGATGTATGTGTGGGGGGAGACGGCCAACTGAGAAGCCTGCTTTAAATCCCCCTCCCAGCCCCATATTTCTGCAAAAGGGGAAACCTCACTCTTATCTGTTGGCCTTTTTTTGCAGGGAATACGTGCCAAGCAACCAGTCTAGGCTGTCATATCATCAGGGGATTGCAGCTAAACTAGTTGTGTGTGTGTGTTTTTTTTTTTTTCTAATAGGGACAGGAGAAGGAGGGAGACTAGACAGGAGGGCTTAAAATCCTACCCAAGCAGGAGCAGATTCTGCTGTTTTTGCATCACAACCACAACACACAACAGCAGCAGCAGCAGACTGAATCCCTGGCAAGAGCAAAGCCATAACATCAGACGCATCATTATTTTGCTAAATGATGGAGATAGACCTTGGAAGCGAGCCAGGGGGACCAGGCAAAAGGGAAAACAAAAGGAGGCTTTGGTGCTTTTCAAGCAGAAAAAGGCATGATGCAGTGAAGTGTCCAGGAAAAGCCCCTTGTAGCATCCATCACTAGTCTGAAAGAGAGAATGGCTTGGAAAAGTTAAAAATTAAAATTGCAGGCTGAGTCTCCAAAATACTCCGTCATTATCCACATGGCTGGCTGAGATAGTGACGCCGCTGATGTCTGATGGGTCGGTGTACACAAATTTGGTTTCATGCACAAAATTATTTTTAAATGTTATGTATAAAGTTACCTTCAGGCTATGTGTATATATGTATACAAAATCTAAACAGATTTCATGTTTAAACTTGTGTCCCATCTCCAAGATGTCTTATTATGTATATGCAGATATTCTTTTTTAAAAAATTAAAAACCTAAAATCTAGAACACATCTAGTCCCAAGCATTTCAGATAAAGGAGACTCAACCTGTATATAGATATATAAACACATTATGTCTTTCTCTGGCTCACACATAAAAATACAGGGAACTTTTCCAAACGGCTTGGAAATCTGGGGGTGGAGGTGGGGAGTCCTAATTTTTCTCTCTGTCTTTCCATTGCATCTTGCCTTCCTTTCCATAACAGAAATCATTCTCCAGAACATTTCACCGGCCTGCAATGCTGCCTTTTAAAATTTTAATTATTAACCTTTCCAGGCCACAGTCTCCTTCAGACGCTGTAAGACTTCTTACACGTAGACATAGACAGGTGTGTGGTTGGCTGTGCACTTGTGTGTGTTATGTTTGAGAGAAAGAAAATATAAATAATGATATAATTGCATAAGTATTTATGTATAATTATTTGTACATAATTTATACATAATTTTATACATAACTCCATACATACTGGTGTGGTGTAGTGGTTTGAGAATTGTGCTATGATTCTGGAGAGCAGGTTTCAAATCCCAGCTCGGCCATGTAAACCCACTGGGTGACCCTGGACAAGTCACACTCTCTCAGCTTCAAAGGATGGCAATGGCAAACCCCCTCTGATGATAGGTTTGCCTTAGGTCAGAAATTACTTGAAGGCACACAGCAACAACAGCACTGTGTCTGTGTGAGTGAGTGAGTAAACATGTCTGTGTGAAAGAGAATATACATTATGTCCATACACACATATACACAATTGTGTATACACCGATAATTAAATATAATACACATCCATATATGTGATGTACACACACACCAGAAACATATCTAGGGGTTGCTTTATTAGCCATAAAGCAAAGCACAATGGCAAACTTCCTCTGAACAAATCTTGCCAAGAAAACCCCAGGATAGATTTGCCTTAGGGATGCTGTAAGTCAGAAACAACTGGAAAGCACACAACAACAGCAACAACAGATAATCTAGTGGCATCCCAAATCCACAAACTGGCCCAACCAAAATGTATAAAATGCATGCCAAAAGCTTTCGAAGCTCCGCTGGCTTCTTCATCAGGCAAAGAAAAAAATTTTTTGTAGATTTTTGTGTGCGTGTGGATACACACAGAGGCAGTTTTGAAAGAGATGTCGCGGTGTTTAAATAAAAAAAATGAGGAACAAGGAGTCTGGTGACACTGTGCAGGCCAACGCATGGATAGAGAAACATGCAAAAAACTCATCCATCCCCCAAAATGTGCCTTTCAGTGCTGAGAGATAAAAAAATAGGGGGACCTGTAGGTCCCTTCAGGCTGGAAGGGGAGAAAAAACCCTGGACAATAAAGACCCTCCTAGGAAATAGGTTGAGTTATGAATAAAGAATGCTTAGGGAGGGAGGGAGGAAGGTAGATTGCTAAGGACGTTTCGGGATGGGTATATAAGAAAATTGAAAAAAGAACAAAAAAAAGAAGAAAGTATGTGGGTAGATAGATATAGAGGAGGCACTGGGCCAGGACTGAGGATAAGAATATAAAAGAAAATTGGGGGGGAAAAAGGAAGGAAGGAAGAGGGGAAAGTATATCAGTAGATAGATATTTGGGACAGGATGCATTGGACCATAAGGATGTAAATATGTCTATGTGTATTTGTCTGAGTATATGTTTTTATTCATTTAGATTGTGAGATGTGAATTGTTATGGGTAGGTAGGTACTGATGAGGTTTGAGGAGGGGAGTATAAAAGAAAATGGAAAAAAGAATGGAAAAAGATATTAATTCTGATAGAGAATATATTTTGGAGAGGATGAACTTGGCCATTACTACTGGTATGTAAATATATATATATGTATGTATGTATATTTGTCTGGATATATGTTTTTATGTGAGCTGTGAATTGTTATGGGTAGGTAGGTAGACTATTAAGGCAGTTTGAGGATAGGAGCATATAATAAAAGAAAGGAGAGAGGAAGGTATGTTGATATAGATAGATATTTTGGAAAGGAAGCACTGGGCCAGGTTTGAGGATGGAAGGATAAAAGAAAATAGAAAAAAAGAGGAAAATATGTTGATAGATTTATTTTGGAGAGGATGTGATGGACCATTAGGACTGGGATGTAAATATGTATATTTGTCTAGGTATATTTTTATTTATTTGGGTTGTGAGATGTTAATTGTTATGGGTAAGTAGGTAGGTAGACTGATAAGGAGGTTTGAGGAAGGGAGGATAAAAGAAAATTGAAAAAAGAAAGAAGAAAGAGAGAAAAATAGATATTTTGGAGAGGATGCAATGGGCCATTAGGACTGGGGTGTAAATATACATATATGTATTTCTCTGAGTATCTGTTTGTTTGGATTGGGAGATGTGAATTGTTTCTGCATAAATGTTTAATATTTCTTTTTTTAAAAGAAAGAAAGAAAGAAAGGTTGGAGAAGATGCGCCTGGGCCATTAGGACTGGGATGTAAATGTCTGTATGTTGTATATGTGTATGTTTGCATTCATTTGGGTTGTGAGATGTGAATTGTTGCTTGTTTGTGCATAAATGTTTAATGGCAAACATTAAAAGGAAAGGAAAGGAAAGGTGAGAAAAAAGGAGAGGAAAGAAAAGAAGATTAAAGGAGAAGGGAAAAGGGGAGGAGGGAAAGGAAAAAAGGGAAGGAGAGAAAAAGGAAAGAAAAAGGGAGGAAAGGAAGGGAAAATAAGGAGGAAAGACAAGGAAAGGAAAGGAAATTAAGGGAGAAATGGGGAAAGGAGAAATAGGGAAAAATGAGAAGGAAAGAAAAGTAAAGGAACGGGGAAAAGGAAGGAGATGAAAGGAGAGGAGAAGAAAAAGGGAAGGAGAGGAAAAGGAAAGAAAAAATGAGAAGGAAAGAAAAGGAAATGAGGAAAGAGGAAAGGAAAGGAAAGGAAAAATGAGGAGGAAAGGAAAGGAGAAAAGGGAAGGAAGGAAAGAAAGAAAGGGAAAAGGGGGGAGAGAAGAAAATGGGGAAAAAAGAAAGGAAAGGGGGAGGAAAGGAAATGAAAAAAAGGGAAGGAGAGGAAAGGAAATAGGAAAAGGGGAGGAAAGGAAAAAGGGGGAAGAAGAGGAATGGAAAGGGTTTAAAGGGAGGGGGGTTAAACGCAAGGCCAGAGATGCTCTTCTGGGCCTGGCTCCCAGCAGCCGCAGTCCTCCTCCTTCTCCTGTTCCTTACCTGGACGGCTCTGGTGAAGAAGACCCCGGCGTCGGAGGCCAGCTTCTTCATGTTGAAATCCATGCTGCGCCTCCTCCTCCCTCCTTCTTCCAGCCAAGACTAGAGCAGCAGCAGGAGCAGCAGAGCAGCAGCAGCAAGAGAGTGGAGACAGTGCAGCCAGAGGGAAGGAGGGCTAAGGGCAAGGCTAAGGCTAAGGCTGCTGGTGAGAGGAAGAGGAGGGCTCTAGTCCGGGAGCATCTGCTGCGGCACACTTGCTGCAGCGCCTCGGCCCGGGCTCTCCTCTTCTGTGCTTCTGCTGCTGCCCAGCCCCAGAAGAAGAGCATTCAGGCTGAGCCCTCCTCCTGCTGCTGCTGCTGCTGGCCCCCTCCCTCTCTAGTCTCTCTGCTGGCCTCCTCCTCCTCCTCCTCCAGTCTTCTTCTTAAAGCGCCCCTTCCAGCTGGAGGAACAGCAGCGGACCAGGGATACATAGGCTGCATCCACACTGGAGAAATGACCCGGTTTGGCCCCGCTTTAGCTCTGGTCTGGCTCAAGGCTGTCTACACACACACACACATATATATATACACACAAACACCTATACATATATTTTTATTTATTTCAAGGATTTATTCCCACCTTTCTCCCACAATGTGATACAAGGCAAGCATATGTGTGTGTGTATCTACACATATGTGTGTATCTATATCTATGCACACACACATATATACACAGACACACTCATACATATACATATATTTTATTTTTATTTATTTCAAGGAGTTATATCCCGCCTTTCTCTCACAATGGGACTGAAGGCAAGCATGTGTGTATCTACACACACATATGTACATATGTATGTCTGTATCTATATCTACACACACACATATACACATATATACACACAATGGGATCCAAGGCAAGCATGTGTGTGTATCTACACACACACACATATATGTTTGTTTGTTATATTTATTTATATACTGCTCTTTTCCCAGGCCTGGGACTCATATGTGTTTCTATATATCTATATCTACACACACAGACACCTATTTATTTTTATTTATTTCAAGGATTTATATCACACACACTTCCCTTGAATCCCATTGTGGGAGAAAGGGCAAGATATGTATCATCTCTGAAATGTGTGTGTGTGTGTGTGTGTGTGAAGAGCCAGTGTGGCGTAGTGGTTTGAGTATTGGTCTATGACTCTGGAGACCAGGTTTCGGTTTCCAGATGAGCAACAAAACCCACTTGGGAAGCCAAGCCACACTCTCTCAGCCTCAGGGAAGGCAACAGCAAACCTCCTTGAACCAATCTTGCCAAGAAAAATCCATAACAGGGTTGCCATAAGTCAGAAACGACTTGAAGGCACACAACATACAGTATATATATTCCTAGAAAGAACATATTAATCAAATCCGTGAATAATCAAAGCCACAAATATGGAGGGATGAGTGTATATATTATATGTTCTCTCTAGGAATTTCTAGGTCCTCCAGTGCAACTCTATGGTCAACTTTAACAGTTGCACCGGGAGACCTAGAGATTATTCCTAGAGAGGACACTCTACTAGGCCTTTGTAGCTCCTTTATTATAGTGCTACGGTCAGAGTCTGTCGGACGTTGACCACAGAGTTGCCCTGGAGGACCTAGAGATTCCTAGAGAGGTGTCCTCAGTTACAAACATGGTGTTTTTGTTATTTGCGGTTTTTCCATATTCATGGCGGTCTTGTGCGGTAACCTTGGTGAATATGGAGGGACAAGTCCGTCCGTGTGTGTGTGTCCCTCCATATTTGCTAGGGTTAGGGGCACAAGACCCCCATTAATGTGGAAAAACCACAAAGAACAAAAACATTGTGTTTTTACCTTCAAGTCGTTTCTGACTTATGGCGACCCTATTATGGAGTTTTCTTGGCAAGATTGGTTCAGAGGAGGCCTTCCCCTGAGGCTGAGAGAGTGTGACTTGCCTAAAGGTCACCCAGTGCCAGGTTTCTGTATCTAAGTAAGGATTCGAACCCTGGACTCCAGAGTGCAATACTCAGACTGCTAGGCCACACTGGTGTGTGTCTGTGTGTTAAGTCTCTCTTTATCTCAAAACGCTCAGGACCAGATTTTTGTGTGTTTGTGTGTGCATTTTCCCCCTCAGATTTTGGACTATTTGCCTCTACATCTTGAGATATCTCAGAGATGGAAGTCCAAGTCCAAACATATGAAACAATACGTAGGTTTCGCATATACACGTTGTAGGCCTATGCACATAGGTGACTTTATACACTATATCTGTAATAATTTTGTGTACACTGAGGCTTTATCCAGACTGGAGAAATAAGCCGGTTTGGCCCCGCTTTAACTCTTTGTCTGGCTCAAGGCTATGGAATTCTGGGAGATGGAGTTTGTTGTGGGGCCAGAGCAGAGCAAAGCTAGAGAGGACATATTAATCATATTAACCTTGAGCCAGACAAAGAGTTAAAGCAGGGCCAAACCGGCTTATTTCTCCAGTGCGGATGCAGCCTGAATCATTACAAAGCAAAGGTTTCACTGTCTCGGCCATTTTGTGCGGATAATTTTGGATATCGGGATATTTCGGATTTTGGAATTGCAGATAATCAAGGAGGCTCAACTTGCATGCATATATATATATATATAGTGTACACTGCAAATAATAATAATAATGCGGGTTGGCATCACTTTAACAGCCAGGGATCCATGCTATGGAATCCTGGGATTTGCAGTTTTTCTAAGGTCTTTCTGAGATTTGTAGTTTTCCAAATTTTTGGCTGTTTTGTGAGCCGCCTTTTTGAAAGAGACAGGGAAAGGCGGCACAAAAGTGAAAATTAAAAAAAAGGTAGCCTTTTCTGCCAAAGAGTGTTATTGCCTCACAAAACTACAAATCCCAGGAGTCCATAGGCTGGAGCCATGGCAGTTAAAGTGGTGTCAAAATGCATTATTTGTACAGTGCAGATGGACCCAGACAGAGAGATATGTTTGGCCACTTCCTAAGTCCCTAGTTTTCTTGTTCTTGTTGCTCTGTTGCCCTTTTAAGAGAAGCCCCTCCCCCTGCTGTTTTATGGGATTGAGCCAATCAGCGCTGAGGTACACGCCCCCTTTCCCACGGGGTTAAAAAGAGAACGCTTAATTTGTCGCTCAACCGCACTAGAGGAGCTTGCGGTGAATCGAGTCACTGGCTAAACTAAAGATGCCGATTGGTGCACCCGGGGACCTGAGCTATGGTTTCATTAGCCAATGCGGCTGTCAATCAGTGGTCTCACCACAACGCCCCGCCCACTACTGGTAGCAGTCAGGTTCGGTTGTGAGTCGGGGATAGAGAACCGGGGAAGGAGACGCTGCCCTTCTGAAGCCATGGAGTGCAGGTGCACGGTGAGGTCTCTTTCTCCCCCCCCCCCATTAGCGGAATGGTATGGCCCAGCCTGGTTAGAACAAGCGGGGGCCGGTCTGTTCCATTTGTTAAATGGGGGGTGGGGATAATATATATTTTTGTGTATGATTTTATCTGCTATTCCCAGCTCCCTGGTTAAAAGGTGCCTGCCTTTCGAACACGTGGTTTGGAAACATGCTGCTGATCATTAATTGCAGGGGGAATCGTTGCCCCATTTGTCTTTGCAGCAAAAGAATATTGATCATAATCTGGAGTTTTATGGACTATATAGCTTCTCCTTATCTATTTGCAAAGATGCAGTCCTGTTAAACTTGAAGGTTGTAGCAAAAGGCACGAATAAGATTGAAGATGTAAGAATATTTATCCCACCCTGGAGTTTTATGGACTTGTATGGCCCAGTTTATTATGAGGTGCCACAAGAATGCATCCCTAGAATTCAGGCATAAATGTATACAATGCAGAAATACAGTGGGTAGGATTGTGCATATCAGGAGAAAACTAGATGCATAAAAATTAAAATGAATTAAAGTGCAGTTTGAGTTTCCCTTATCTGAAATGTTTGGGACCAGAGGCATGTTGGATTTATTAGGATTTTGGAATATTTGTATTTGCAGATTATGTGCAGAATGAGATACTTTGGGAGATGGGATCCAAATCTAAACACAAAATTAATGGATCCCTCCTATACACTTTATACACATACCCCGAAAGTAGTTTTATACACAATATTTTTAATAATGTTGTGCGCAATACAAATCCTGCATACTTTGAACCATCAGAAAGCAAAGGTGTCACTATCATCTCAGCCACTCATGGGAGAAAAATTTAGGTTTTTGGAATATTTCAGATTTCCAGAGGAGGGAGACTCAACCTGTATTGACAGGGGCTGATTTTTAATATGCAGTTAAAATGCTTGGTCTTATTTGAGCTAACCATCCTTCTCCTAAATGCATCTGAGGAAGTAGACTGAAGTCTACAAAAGCTCATGCTGTCAATTTCTTTCGTTTAGTCTTAAAGGTGCTACAAGATCTTTCTACGTACTGGTTCTAAAGACTAACACAGCTGTATCTTTGAATTCTACCATTGAATCAATGGGATTTGTATTGTGTGTTTGCCATTCAGCAGTTGGATCTGTGAATCTGCTCACAGAGCCATTGGCTGCCTTCAGTTCCTTTTACTGTACTCTGTCTTGAAGTAGTTACTAGCAGCATGGATCAAACCTTCATGTTCCAGTGCAGTCTACCTTAGAATAGCTGTTGCTGGGGAGGAAAAAACATTGCCCTGAACTCCTTGAGATAGAGGTATATAAAATCAGAGGTGCACACCCCATAGGCTGCATGTGGGACCCTAAAGGGATGTTATATGTGCCCGCCATCCTCTCCTCCCTGCTGCCTCTGAATCCTCCTCTCCAGACAAAAAGAGCAACTGTCCACAGGTCAGTTCATCTTTATTACGATCATAGACCAGCACAAGTAAAAAGGGGGTACAGAATAAGGGGGAATCTGGCTTCCTGCATTCCTGCTAAAGACTGAACCCACGCTGTGCCAAACTCAGGTTGCTTCCTCCAAAACATGGATTATGAATTGTATTTTAATAATTTGCAATGCAGGGGTGGGAGAGAGAGAGACTGTCAATAGCATCTGTAGATTTAGAGGATCCACTTCCCAGGCAGTATTGTAATTCTTAGGCCTAAAGAGGTTGAACAGTCCTGTAGAATGGTGGGATCCTAGAGTTGGAAGGGCCCTCATGGGTCATAGAATCCAATTGCTGGCTCAGTGCAAGAACTCCAGCTAAAGCCAACTACTGGTTCCACCTTCCAACCACCCTTTCAGTTCCTTCTAATAGTTTTTTAGGGTTTTTCGGGCTATATGGCCATGTTCTAGAACAGCTTATTCCTGACATTTTGCAAGCATTTGTTGCTGGCATCTTCAGAGAAAGATCTGTAGAATCGGTATGTAGTGAGGTCTTGTAGCACCTTTGAAACTCACTGTTCCTTCTAGTCTCCTGCTGTAATTTAAAAGCATTAGACCTGGCCCTAGAGTCTGGGGCAGTAGGGAACAAACCTGCCTCCTCCTCTTTGCGGCACCTCTTGAGGTATGTATTTAAAAAGCGCAATCATGTCACCTCTCAGTCCTCTCTTCACTAAGCTGAACCTGCCCAGCTCCTTGAGCCTTTCTGATATGTTTTGTTTGCCTTATCTCTTATCATCCTTGTTGCCCTTCTCTGAACTTGCTCTAAAATATAGTGGGACTATTGTTTCCCTTGTTTGGAAACAATACTTCTATTAATGCAAGCTAAGATAGCATTCACCTTCTTTACTTCAGCATCACACTGCTGGCTCTTGTTCAATTTATAATAAAGAATAATCCCACATGGTAGAATTCTTAGATATAGCCGTGTTATTCTGTAGAATCAGTATGTAAAGAGACCTTGTCGCACTTTGAGACTCACTGAAAGAAAGAAGTTGGCATCATGAGCTTTGGTAGACTTAAGTCTACTTCCTCTAGATTAAATTGCGGATCTCCAAATGCATCTGAGGTAGTAGACTGAAGTCTACCAACGCTCATGCTGCCAACTTCTTTCTTTCAGTGAGTCTGAAAGGTACTACAAATTATCTGCATAATAATCCCACAGTCCTTTGGACATGTAGTACTGCTGAACGAAGTATCCCCCATCCTGTACCTGTGCATTTTTTATTTATTTATTTATTGGTGATCTAAGTGTAGAATTTTGCATTTGTCTGGGAACGTCATTTTATTAATTTCAGCCCAGTTTTCTAGTTTAGCAGGTCCTTTTGAATTCTGTTCCTGTTTTCCAATGTGTTAGCTACCCCTTCCAGTTTTGTATCATCTGCAAATTTGATAAGGATTCCCTCTACTCGCTCTAAACCATTGTTTAAAATATTGAAGAGTGTTGACCCTTGGACAAAACCCTGCAGCACTCCACTTGAGACCTCTTTCCAATATAAAGCACAGTCAACAATGAGCACTCCTTGAGCCCAGTTTTCCGACCAATTCTGGATCAATCTGATGGTTTTCCCATCTATTCCATATTTAGCCAGTTTGCTAATCAAAATATCTTGGAGGAACCTTATCAGCTGCTTTGTTGAAATCCAAATAAATGATAGCCAAAGGATTCCCACCATCTACTAAACTAGTGACCCAACCAAAAAGAGATATAAGGTTAGTTTAGCAAGATTTGTTCCTGACAAATCCATGCTGGCTCCTAATAATCACTTTTCTGCCGTCAACAACAAGGATGGAGAACTGCGGAAGCTGCGCCGCACTACCATACCTGCCTTAGAAATATATATATATATATATATATATATATTCTCCAAAGCCCCTTTAGGAAGCACGGAGGAATGTTTCTGGGTCATTCTGGACCCTTAGATGGCATTTTGGAAGCACTTTGAGGGAGGCACAGAGTCTTGGACAAATGTTGTGGTTTGGATTACATGCTGGACAACTGACTAGTAGATGTGCAGCTATGGGAGGCAGGTAGCTCAGAGTCATCAGTATTGGGGGTTTTGAACTACACCTCCCATAATCTCCAAACCCGGAGTTTGGGAGTTGTCTAATTATCAAGTTTCCCAAAGTGTGAAATCAAAGGCTTTCATGGCCGGCAAAGAGAGGCACCCCTGCTCCAACTCCTACTCCAAATGAATGCGTTGGATTGATATGAATGAAACAGCTGATGCTGCCAGGCGTGCTGTTTCTCAACTCACACTGGTGTTTTGTCTTTGCTCAGCTGTTACAAAGGTTGCAATGCTGAATTATGTATGTGCAGCACTTTAGAATAAATGCTGCATGTTCAGGTTTGTAGTAAAATGTTCTGAGTAGAAATGGGTTCCTAGTTAGATCATGGGTTCTGGGAGATCAGATATCCTGGCCTTATTTAATTTCAACAATAGAGTCCTTTTTGCCTCCCTCTGTAACTATTGTCAAAAAGTTACATGATAGAGAAGATGGGTGCAGGGTAATCAGGAAAGAATTCTTTTCTGGAGCAGACAGTGCAGTATGTTCTGTTTTGACTTGATTCCTTCTCTTATCACCAAGTTCCCAGGGTAGTACAGAGAAAGTTAACACAACACTAAAAATGCTTCTCTCAAACTGTCAAGTCAGGTGCAAAAAAAAGTTTAACTGCACCATTTTCGTAAGCCATTGGCTGCATCTATATTGTAGAATTAATGCATTTTGACCCCACTTTCAGTGCAGTGGCTCAATACTATGGAATTCTGGGGTTTGTAGTTTTGTGGGATATTTAGCTGCCTCTGTCAGGATTTCGTAGGATGGAGCCATGACAGTTAAAGCAATGTCACGCTGCATTAATTCTCTAGAATGACAGCAGCCCTGTGAAATCCTAGAATTTGTGGTTTGGCGATGAGGGACTTTGAATTCTTTGTTGGAAAACTATGGTGCTGTAATTTCAGGGAGAGCACTTCTAGGTACCTCCTGAAACTACAGATCCCAGGCTCTTATAGCATAGAACTGTGGTAGTTAATGTAGTATCAAACTACTATGACAGTGCAGTAGTCCAGTTTCATATCACTTTACTTGTCATGGGTCAATGCTATGGAATTATGGAAATTATAGTTTTGTGAGACATTTAGCCTTTATCTGACATGGAGCTCTGGTGCCACAACAAACTACAGATCCCAGGATTCCACAGCATTCAGCCACAGCAGTTAACATGGTATCAAACTGGAATATTTCTGCAGTGTTGATACAGCCTGGGTCCTCTTATTCAGAGATGTTTGGGAGTTATCTTGGAGAGAATGGGCAGGTTTTACTGGTTAAAGTAGTTCCGGAAGCTGTTTGTTGATCCATGGGATCCTCAAGGATTCAACGTGTACCCTTAACTTCTGAAAATTAATATGAAACTGCTTATAAAACTAGTCTAGGCAGTTTGGGTTGTGTGAAACCAGTATGGAAATGATACTAAAGGCCAAGATCCTGTATTGGAAGACATCCACTAACATAGTTATGTCTCTGAAGCTACATCTCCCAATGATACCCCTCCAAACCCATCTTGTATGCTGATAACAAATTTCTGAGTTATCACAGAGTAGACAAATCAGCGGGGATGCATCCAGCTATTTTTCCTATAGCTGAGCATGCGAAAAGACACAATTTACAGTAACATCCATGGAAACCCTAGAGCCTCCTGGTGGTGGAACTTTTTGAACTCTACAATACAAAAATATTTTCTTTGTAGATACAAGATTTATTTGTATAATAATTACATAGGTAACATTCAACATTTATTACACACATGCACACATACAGTAAGCTCTCCATATGCACGGATTCTTTATCCACAGATTCAACTATCCATAGCTTGGAAATACTTAAATATATATATAAATTCCTAAAAGTAAAATTTGATTTTGCTATTTTATATAAGAGGGCATCATAATTTAATAATCCATTATATGTAGTTGGATTTGATCATCCACAGATTTTGGTATCCAGGGTGGTCCTGAAACCAAGGGCCCACTGTATTTGGCTTTTTAAAAATACAACAAGGAAAAGAGAGACCAAAATGGTGAAACATCTGGAAACCAGGTGCTATGAGGAGCAGCTTAGGGCTGGGTATGTTTAGCCTGGAGAAGAGAAGGTTAAGAAGTGATATGATAGCTCTGTTTAAATATTTTAAGGGATATCATGTTGAGGATGAAGAAAGCTTGTTTTCTGTTGTTCCAGAGTTTAGGACACAGAGCAGTGAATTCAAACTACAAGAAAAGAGATTCCACATTAACATTAGGAAGAACTTCCTGGCAGTAAGAGCTGTTTGACAGTGGAAGATGCTGCCTTGGAGAGTGATGGAGTCTTCTCCTTTGGAGGTTTTTAAACAGAGGTTGGATGACCATCTCTCAGGGGTGCTTGGATTGTGTCTTCCTGCATGGCCAAAGGGGCTTGGATTGGATGGCTTTTGCGGTGTCTTCCAACTCTGTCATTCTATGATTCTATGATTTAGCAGCTTTCTGAGTTGCAAAGTGGCTGTGCCACAGTTCCCCAGGCTACAAAGCAGAATGCCATGCCATGCAAAAGCTTCTTAACGTCAAAAAACAGCTCGGCTCTTTTCAAGACATTCCAAGGGTGCAAAACAAAGTTTAGCTCCCTTCCACCCAACCGCTTTTTCAGAACCACATACTCACTCTTATGCAGCATCTTTACAACACTTTTAGGATCTTTGTTTTGTTTTTTAAATTATAATTAGATGAGTGGAGTGATTTTTATTGATGTTTCTGGTGACTCTCTCTCTCTCTCTGGCTTTTCTTTGGTGACACTAGAGTATATGTATTCCACTTCCTTGTTGGATCAATAGTTCACTTTCACTAAAGCAAGAGATTCATAGATTGGGGGCCCTTCTGGATCTAGACCTCCTTCTTGACAATGAGACAAAGGCAGTAGCCAGTAGTATCTCCTCTGCTTCTCCTCCCCAGTTGTAGGGCATTGTGGTAAAGAAGCATCTTTCTTTCAGTGCAGAAGAGGGTTGTTTTGGTAACATCTTGAAAATTGTTTTCAGGGGCCCATTCTCACTACACGGTTATGGTGCTATGATTCCACTATAACTGCCATGGAGAACCTGGGATTTGCAGTCTAAGGAAAGGAATTTAGAATTCTCAGCCAGAAAGTTCTATTCCCTCCCCACTACAAACCCCATGATGAGGATGTTCCCAGGGCAGTTAAAGTGGAATAATATCACTATAATTGTGTAGTGTGAAAGGGTCCAGTTCTGGGCACTACAGTTCAAGATGGTTATTGACAATCTAGAAGGAAAGCAAAGGAGTGTTCCAAAGGAGAGCAAAGTGGCCAAAAGTCTTGAAACCAAGCCATGTAAAGAACAGCTGAAGGAACTGGATATCTTTACATTGGAGAAGTGAAGATGAAGAGACAACATGGTCAAACCATCTTCAAATATTGGAAGGCATGTCATGTAGAACAGTGCTTCTCAAAGTGGCAGTCCATGGGCTGATGCTAGTCCGCAAGCCACCTGCTGTTAGTCCCTGAAGAGTTTCTAGAAAGAAAAAAAAAGGAAAACAGGGATATAATAATAATAATAATATGTTATTTGTGTCCTGCCTCTCCCACAAGAGCTAAGTGGCTTACAACAGTATTAAAAGACATACAATATAAAGATAAATTCCATTTCTTCTTTGTGGTCTCTGCGAATCATACAAATGGGTTGTACTGCACCTGGGGGGTTGTCATTTCCAAAACTTGATCTTTACTTTGAAGCTTCTCAGCGGAGTCAGATCACCCAGTTGATTAGCAGAAATAGTCTGACTAATTGGGTAGATATTGAAATCAACAGTGCATCCCCTGCTAGCTTTGATCAGGTTCAACACTTTGCACCCGCCGGTCTTGGTACCGGCCCTGGCTTGGAGCCTTGAGGTAGTTTTGTCTTGCTTGGGGTCCAAGGCCTTTGAACTGATGGCTACTGCTGACCTCAGGCTGGTGACTTGGAAGACAGCTTTTTTGGCAGCCATCACTTCTGCCCGCCGCGCAGGCGAGCTCTGTGCCTTACGGAGGGACCAGCCTTTCCTTAGGTTTCATAGGGATAAGGTTGTCCTCCATACCGACGTTACCTTTTTGCCTAAGGTAGTGTCTGCTTTCCATATGTGCCAAGATATTGTGCTCCCAACCCTGGCCCCGAACCCGACCACCGATACCGAGTGTCGTTTGCATTCCTTGGACGTTAGGAGGACCTTGGCCTTCTATTTGGACAGAACTTCAGGTTTGAGCCGCTTTGACAGACTGTTCCAGTGTTATTCAGAGGCAAAGAGGGGACTATCTGTGACTGCTCAGAGGTTTTCTAAATGGGTGGCTGGTATCATCCACCTCTGCTAAGAACTGTCGGGTAGAACTCTCCCTGCCAGGGTCAGGGCACATGCAACTAGGGTGGTAGCAACACCCTCCGCTTTTTTGACTGGGGTGCCCTTGAAGGATATCTGTAAGGCTGCTGTCTGGTCCCAACCTATGACTTTTATCAGACATTACAGGTTGGACACCAGAGTGAGGACCGATGCAGCCTTTGGGAGGGCAGTGTTACTTTCTGCTTTACATTAACTTCGGTACTACTGTGTATTACCATGTCATGTTGCATTATTTGCTTTGCACTTGTGTTACCCAATTGCACTGTTATTGTTACATGCAGCCTTTTGGCCTATTTCTGTTTGCAGTGACAGCTAGGCTGCACGTTTGAGATTTGCATTGCACCAAGGCCTGGGTGCGGGTATGGTATTCTCTCTGGTCATACCTTGCATTATGTTTTATTTTATTGTCATGCACCATGACTATGGCCTACTCTTTGAGTAGTTATCTGTTGCTCTGTGGAGCATAGTTCAATAATGTTGTTGCTTATCTTCTATATTAGAAATAAGAAACACAGACAAGTGTTTGGTTCACTTTGCCAATTTTTATTGTTGACCAATAAATGTTCTTTGATTCGTCTCACTACTGTTGTCTGGACACTCCCTCCGTCACTTACCTAAGCTGGCTAGTCTAACCCATTTGTATGATTTGCAGAGACCACGAAGAAGAAGGACAGGTTGCTTACCTGTAACAGTATTTCTTCGAGTGGTAATCTGCGAATACATACAAATCCCGCCTTTCCTCCCCTCAGTGTCCTGCTCATGATTGGTTCTGCTCCTCCGTCGCTTTGCGGCGTAAAAATTTCGGAACTGGGGAAAAGAGTGGGAACTGGGCTTATAAGGAGGAGGGGCGGAGCTACCGCCAAAAAGTTGCAAAGAAAGTTGCAAGCTCTACTTTGCCCAGTGATTTCGGAAAGTTCCGAATTCGACTGTGCAGGCGCAGTACAACCCATTTGTATGTATTTGCAGATGACCCCTTGAAGAAATACTGTTACAGGTAAGCAACCTGTCCATCCCCTTCCTCCTAAAACAACAACATATTTTTTTACAATAATAAAATAAATAAAATACTATTTAAATCATTAAAATAGTCAGAGACAGGAAGATGGGTGTTTTGAGGTATTCTGTATGATGGTCTATATCAACAGGTGACTAAGTAGATTACTCAGGGAAGGCATGTCAGAAAAGACCTGTCTTGACAGCCTTTTTAAAGCTCCCAAGATTGGTAATGGTTCAGATTTCTTCCGAACGGTCATTCCATGATTTGGGAGCAGCTGAAGTAAAGGCCCTCTGGGTCACTGCATCCAGCCTGGTCTTCATTGGCTGCAGCAGATTTTTCCCAGAGGACCTAAGTGTGCGGGGTGGATTATATGGAAGCAGGCGGTCCCACAAATAGATTGGACCCAGGCCATGAAGGATTTTAAAGGTCATCACCAACACCTTGTACTGTACAAGGCAGTCAGTGGAGAGATTTTAAAATAGGTGTTATGTGGTCACCTCTAGCTGTCCCAGTGACTACTCTGGCCACCATGTTTTGAACTACTGTAATTGAAGTTTCCGGACTAGGCACCATGTAGAGTGCATTGCAGAAGTTGAGTTGTGAGGTTACCAGTGTATGTACATTGGGACCTTGTTATCTGCTGGGGTTTGATTCCAGGGTCCCCCATGGATAACAAAATCCGTGGATGCTCAAGTCCCATTAAATATAATGGCAGAGCAAAATGGTGTCCCTTATATAAAATGAAAAATCAAGGTTTGCTATATGGAATTTATACTTTTAAAGATATTTTCAAACCGTGGATGTTTGAATCCGTGGATTAAAAAAATCCGTGTATAAGGAGGGCTGACTGTACTACTGTTTCCAGGTCCCTTGGTTTCAGGAAAGGACGCAGCTGGTGCAGGAGCTGATAACAAGCACTAACATTGCAGCCAATGGAAATAAATATGGTACCAATCCCAAACACGTTAGAAGGGGGAAAAAGCCATTTCCCCACATTGAATAGCCAGAGAAGCACTGATATAGAAGTTGGAGCCAGCTCATTTTCTGCTGCTCCAGAAACTAGAATGTGAACTAAAGGATTTAGATGACAAGAAAAGAGATTCCATTTAAACATCCTGTTGATAAGAGTTGCTCAGAGTCATAGAATTCTAGAATCTTGGTTAGAAGGGACCACAAGTGCCATATAGTCCAACCCCTTGCTGCGCAGAAATACACAGAGCATTCCTGACTGATGGCGGAAGGGCTGAACTGGATGCCCTTGGGGTCTTTTCCAACTCAATGATTCTATTATTTGAGGCATCTTGAGAAACTAGATTAATCCTGGAAAGTGGTTTGGACATTCTGGGAGCTGTAATCCAAACCTCCAATACTAATTATGCTGTGTTACCTGTCTCTTATGCCTTCTGACTGATGGCCATCCAGCCTCTGTTTAAAAACCTCCAAAGAAGAATACTCCACCCCTCTCTGAGGGAGTGTGTTCCACTGTCGAACAGCTCTTACTGTCAAGAAATTCCTCCTGCTGTTAAGGTGGAATCTCTTATAATTTGAATCCATTGGTTCATGTTCCAGTCTCTGGAGCAATAGAAAACAAGCTTGTTCCATCATCCACATGACATGCCTTCAGATGTTTAAAGATGGCTGTCATGTCACCTCTCAGTCTGCTCTTTTCCAAGCTGAAGATTCACAGCTTTCTAAGTTGTTCCGCATATGACTTTGTTTCCAGATCTTTGAAAGGAACATTTTGTGCTGTGACACTTGTTTGAGCATTCCTTCATTACTGCTGTCTCTTTGAAAATACAACTTTCTATTTTGTGGCTCACTCATTATCCTTAGTTGCTCTTTCAAAGAGCATTTCAGTGTGCCTTCCATGATGTCCTCCTCCACAAAGCCAGCTGTGCCATTATTTGCATTTCCTTATCTGTCTTCTTGTTGTTGTTACAGAGAGGGAGTTTTCTACTGTGGAAAAATTGTGGAATTCTGAGACACATATTCAAGCAAAGCTGGATTTCCTGGTAGACTTTCTCATTCGGAGTCGGGAACCACGACACATTCCGAGAATATCTTTCCAAGATGGCTTTTCAAAGAACCGAGGGAATGTCCATTATCCAGGCTCTGGCTATGACTGTAGCAGAGATACCAGTGTTCCTTTACACAACATTTGGTCAGGTAAAAAACAGAATGGAGAAGAGCTTGTGATGTAATAATTTGCACCCATGTAATACTCTTACATTATTTGTCACCATTATTATTTAGTTCATTTATAACTTGATTAGTTTTGCCAATAAAGGGACCCAAGGTAGTTTACAACTTGTTAAAATAATTCAGTTAAAAAGTATGAATAAAAAAGTTATTTTTTAAAAAAAATTAAACAATTTGTATAGTTAAAAACCATCAAAAGAACATATAAAAGCCAACAGCATAGTCCATTAAAAGTTCATCACAATCAATGTCTTTTTTCTTTTTTTTATATTAATTTTCAATTGAGTTTTTGCAGTAAAGCGTACAGAACATTGACAAAAAGGAATACAGAAAATAACAATTTATAACATGCTCCAAGGATGTTTATCTGATGAACAATTATTCCGCAGCAGAATCAAGGAAATGGTTTTCAGCAAGAAATAGAGAGTGTGTCTTGTGTAGCTGTAGAGTGTCTTTCCAGAGATCTATCTGTGAAATGGGAGGTTGGGAGGTTGGAAGTGATGGAAACATTCATTTATATAGTCAATAAGGATCATTTAATCTTTCTGAAACATATCAGTCTTTTTTGGCCATTGCAAAATTTCATCATCCCAAAAAGTTTCTCCATCAACCACATATTTGAAATTCTAATCCACCAGTTGTCAATGGTGAGGTTACCTGACTTCCAGCATTTGGCTACCCTTAATCTGACAGCAGTGATGTAAAAAATAACAAGTTTCCTGTTTCGATTTAGTATTATCTTTAACAAATATAGAGAGAAAATATCAAAATTGGACAGAAATTTATGGTTTGACCAGTGATACATTAAATTTTGATACAGAACTGCATCGCAGAATTCTCTCACTTTAGGGCATTTAATCCACATGTGCATCATCACAATCAGTTTCTAAAAGTCTGATGGAGTAAAAATGGAATGAAGTGGTATAGCTTCTGATACCACTTTAACTAACATTGTCTCATCCTTTGGAATCCTAGGATATGTAGTTGCAGGAGGTAATTATAGTTATTTTCCCTAGAGAATTCTAAGTACTTTGCCAACCCACAGATCCCATGATTCCACAGGATGGATCCTCAGAAGTGCTCTGGACCGCTAAGCTTTCTCTGCCTCTTTCCTCACAGATTAAAAGTAATGACTCAGAGTAGCATAGTAATAGAGAATATTTTATTTTCTTTCCAAAAGTCTGCCTTCTCTCAGCTGAGACTCACGCCAGGCCTACGCAAAGTGCTTTTCGCCACTGCTCTTGGGACAGTCGCTTTAGCCCTGGCTGCGCATCAACTGAAGCGTCGCCGCCGTCGAAAGAAACTGGTTGCCCCAGAGAAGGCCACTTCAAAGCCTGCGGGAGTTCCTGTCCCAATCTTGCCAACAAGGAGGGTCCCCTCAGTAAAAAAAGGTATGCAAAGTATACAGCAGGTCTCCCCCCCTCCCAAGACTTCCACATGGGCTGTGCCCTTCTCTTGCAAGCCTAAATATGTCCTTTTTCCTCTGCATACCTTTTCAGAATGGCAACATGAAATGAAAGTATATCTCCTGCTGTTGCCATTTTGAGAGAGACTGTAGTAAAATAAATGAAGATATAGTTGGTCCTTAAAAACACTAAAATATCTTTGGGCTCCTCCTAATTGTATTTAACACACACAATGCTGGGTCAGGCCACACACATGTTCCTTTGATCAAGGGGGGAAGGAGATGGGATGGGGGCGGAAGGAGGGAATGCAGGTCTTACCTAACCATTTGTTTCTTTGCACATGCATGTTTTGTTAGTTTTAAATAAAAAGTTTTCTGAAACATTGAAGAGCAAACATTAAATTGTTGTTGAATTCAAAGACATAGCCGTGTTAGTCTGGAAAATCCGTATGCAAACAAATCTTGTAGCACCTTTGAAACTAAGAGGGATGTTGTAGCTACAAGGTCCCTTTGCATTAAATTGTCATATTCAGGATGGAGCAAGTTTGTTTTCTGCTGCTCCAGAGACTAGGACACAGAACAACAGATTCTGGAAGTTCTGGAAGAACTTTCTGATGGTAAGAACTGTTCGACAGTGGAATAGGCTGCCTTGGATTGTGGTGCAGTCTCCTCCTTTGGAGATTTTTAAACAGAGGCTGGATGGCCATCTGTTGGGAGGGCTTTCGTAGTATGTTCCTCAATTGGAAAATGGGGTTGGGGTGGATGGCTCTTCTGGTCTTTTCCAAATCTGATTCTGTGATTTTTCCATTGGGGTGTATCTTATCCTTGCTTCTATATTATTTCTGGCTCTGGTGCCATCATTTCTGTTAAAGAAGGAATGCTCAGGAAGACATTGACTTCATTAGCTGAGTTATACCTGTGTCTTCCTTCCCATTGCAGGTTACTCCAGTCGACGAGTGCAGAGTCCGAGCAGTAAAAGCAATGACACCCTCAGTGGGATTTCTTCCATTGAGCCCAGCAAACATTCCAGTTCTTCACACAGCCTGGCTTCGGTAAGAGATTTGCATTTTGTGCATCTTTTCAATGCAGGCCTTGTCCTGGGGTTTTGTTCGTTCAGTTTTCTGGCTTATTCTAGGGTTTTGATTGCTGCTTTGTGTACACTTCATAAGCCTCTCCTGAACCTAACTCAGGTCAAGGGAAGGAAGCAATGTGAGAAAAATGTCATGTAGCCTCCCAAAAGGCATTTCGAGGCAAAGAAATTTGACACACACACACCCTTGGGGGCCTCAAAATGCTTTGGGGGGTCCACAGACAGCCCACAGCCCACACTTTGGCCTCCCAGTGTTAGTCCTTTGGCTGTTTGTACAGGTTGAGCCTCTTATCTAAGAGTGCATCTACATTGTAGAAAAATGGAGTTTGACACCACTTTAAGTGCTGTAGCTCCATCCTATGGAGTCCTGGGATCTGTAGTTTCACAAGGTCTTTAGCTTTCTCTGCCAAAGTGTGCAGAGCCTCATGAAACTACAAATCCCTGAATTCCATTGAGATGGAGCCATGGCAATTTAAAACGGTATCAAACTGCATTATTTCTACATTATAGATTACAGCCCCAAATGTTTAGGATCAGAAGTGTTTTGGATTTTGGAATTTTTTGGATTATGGAATATTTGCATACTCATAACGAGATATCTTGGAGTTGGAACTCAAGTGTCTGAACATGAAATTCATTCATTTTTTGTATATACCTTATACAACTAGCCTAAAGGTGACTTTATACACAATGTTTTAAATAATTTTGTGTGTGAAACAAAGCTTGTGTACATTGAACCATCTGAAAGCAATAACCATTCTTGCAAACAGCAGCCATCTGGATGATTTTGGAGTATTTCAGAATTCCAGATATGGGAGACTCAACTTGTATTTCAAAAGTTAATTTCTTTGTCAATTCTATAAAGCATACCTCCACCATCCAGCATTGGAAAGAAACAGACACTGAAGTTTTCCACTATTTCGCAATAACCATTCTTGCAAAGAGCAGCACCTGGTGGGAGGTTGCCCTGAAAGAGAATGTGCCATTAATGCGGAACATTTGAAGAAACTATCATTAGAAATAAATAAATATAGGGTGTAACCAACCTTGATATATAGAATAGAGGCCTTCTTTTCTCAGTGATGTTGTCATCTCCTTCATATCGAGTTGCCTTTCAGTGTGTAAACAAATTTACTTGGGCTTTGTACACTTAGTTTTTCCCCACCCACACTGCAAGGTAAAACAGCTGCATTTATGAGCTGCTGTTATCTCCCATTAAATTAATTCTTTACAGATACCTTCCCACAAATCTTTGGAGTTGCTGTTTGGTTGACATGTGACCAAAATCCAACACACTTCTGCTCACAAGCATTTTGGATAAGGGAGATGCAACTTGTATAAGCGCACCAGTATAACAGTATATGTGTAACAGTATAATCACAAATACTGTACTGGATAAGAGACCATAATCTAAGCCACATCATGAATGCCTGAGCACAGACTGAATGAACAAGATGGTACTGAGTCCACTGAGAGAAGAAAAAAAAAGTGGCAAGTTGACTGAGAAGGACAAAGAGCAGTGTGCAGGTGCAAAACCATAGTACAAACAATGCTGAAAGAGCAAACTACATGTTGAATATATGATACATGGATATAATTTGGAATGGCTGAAAAAGAGATGTTGGACTGAATGAAAAATTATTTCGGTCTGAAGGAGGCTTCCCACACAATGGAGACCTCATACCCTGTTTACTCTTACAGTTCCAACCTGGAACTAATTCATCCGCACACTAACCCAGAAGCCAGCTATCCATGGTGGGCAGCTGATTATACTTTATGCCCTTTTCACATATTCTCACATGTTCCCAGATGGCAGCTCCAAACTCTTCCAGCCCAACCCCAGCTTCGGCAGGACCCTGGGAAGCTCAGCACCTAGATGACCCTGGAGCTGTGGGAGACTGCAGTGCTGAAAATCTCTATTTTCAAGGTAAGAAACTGCAAACCATTTAAACCAGGACAGAGGTAAATGTTGTTGTTGTTGTCATTTATTTATATAATGGTAATAGTGGTTTGAGTGTTGGACTATGACTCTGTAGGCCAGGGTTTGATTTACTACCCGGCCATGAAACTCACTGGGTGACCTTGGGCAGGTCACATGCTCTCAGCCTCAGGAGAAGGCAATGACAAACCTCCTCTGAACAAATCTTGCCAAGGGAACCCCATGATAGGTTTACCTTAAGGTTGCTATAAGTCAGAAATGGCGCAACAGCATCATCATCATCATCATCTTAAACATCAATTTATATTGTGTTTTACAAGTAAAAGAACAATAATACAGGTTGAATATCTCTTATCTGGAATAATACAGGTTGAATATCTGGAATCTGAAAGCTGGAATTCCAAAATCCAAAATTATCCCATCAGTGGTTGAGCTAGTGATACCTTTGCTTTCTGATGGTTCATTGTGCACAAACTTTGTTTCATGAGAACAAGTGTTTAAAAAATTATGTATAATATTATGTATAAAATTACCTTTGAAAGCCAGTGTGTTATAAACGAAAATTAAAATTTCAAAAGTTTTGACAAGCAAGAACATTATTATTATTATTATTATTATTATTATTATTATTATTATTATTTCTAGCCCGCCCCTCTGAGCGAGCAATCGGGGCGGGGTACAATTAAATTTAGATTTGAATGTAATGCAGAAAATGTTGAAGGGCAAATGCTCACAAAGCAGTCCAAGGAGCATCTAAAAACAGAGGCATTTGCAGGGAGAGAGTGTGGTGGTTTGAGTGTTGGATTAGGAGTCCAGGTGTTTTGGTTTCAAAACCCCACTTGGCCATGGGAACCCACCTACTTTCTCACAGCCTAAGAAAGCAGTGGCAAACCAGCCTCTTTTTGGCTCTTGAAAGAATGGATGAATGCAAAGGAGTGTGGGACTGTGCTGAGACTGTGCCCTGGTGGCGCAGTGGTTAAATGCCTATACTGCAGCCACTCACTCAAAACCATAAGGTGGCGAGTTCAAGACCAGCAAAGGGCTGAAGCTCGACTCAGGCTTGCATTTTTCCGAGGTTGCTAAAATGAGTACCCAGATTGTTGGGAGGCAAATAGCTTACAATTGTAAACCACTTAGACACTCCTTAGGGGTATGAAGCGGTATATAAACGAAGCTGTTTGTTTTTGTTTGACAAGGAAGATGACATGGATCTGGGTTTCTCCTGTATTCCCAGAACTTGGAGAAGTACCTCGAAAAAAATACTTTCAGAATTCTCTAAACTTACGATATTCTGCAGGATTAAATAAATAAATTAGGGCCGATACAGATGGCCACTTTGTGGCATGGCCACAGTGATACTAGGGTTAGGGACTGTGCACCAACCGCATGGTCCCTAACCCTAGTACGACATGGTGCTGGCGGTATGGCAGCCTCCTGTCCATATGGGGACACCGACACTGAGCACCCAAACGTGGCACACAGGAAGTGGCATCATAACAGTGCCACTTCCTGGTTGCAGCGTCGCAGGAAAGGCAGTGGCTGTGGGAACAAAGTCGAGCGGCCCCTTTCTCCCATGGCTGAGGCTGGCAAGGTGTCCAAGGGCATGAGGCCCCAAGGACACCCCTTTCCAGGCCACAGAGAAGCAGAGTTTTGCCTCTAGGCTGCCAGGTTGAGCCTCTAGGCTGCCGGTGAAGCTACCCTGGCCCCAATCCGGCACGGAAAGGGGTGGATGCAGGCTGCCCCTAAAGGGGCGGTCTGTATAGCCCCTTAGTATGTTTTTTTTTAAAGTCACTTTTCCAAGCTTTGCTTTTTCCTTCTGTGGTATGCAAAATGTTGCTTTTTGGTCTTCTGTACTCTTGTCAGGGATGGAGTTGTTTGAGGAGGCCCTGCAAAAATGGGAACAGGCTTTGACTATCCGGCAGCGAGATCATTCCAGTCTCTCCATTCCCTGGGACAGCTCTAAAGAACAGGAGTTGCTGCCAGCAAATCTCCCTGAGGTATGCACTCCCAGTTTTTAAAGGTTTGGCAAGAGTTTCATGACTCTGGGTAGTGGCCTATGCCCTAAAGTTGGGCAGATTATTTGAAGTCAATATTGCAAAACTCCTTTTCTTCCTCCGTTTTTGTTCCATGTATCTACTTATTTATTGTTAGCCCCCCTGATCTCAAAGGGGTGGGCTATAAATATTTTTTTTTATTTTTTCCTACAAACACGTTGATGGTGTTTCAACATAATGTTTCCATCAATATCATCATTATACTTCCATCAGATGCCATCAGCACATCACCAGAAATGGATTTCTCTCCCACTTTTCATTTGCATACATCCTGTAAGTGGTGACCATCAAGGGAACCTCAGTGGAGCAGGATTTTACTCACAGCAAGGCAAGGAAGGAGAGAGGTGTAATTGTTTTGACTAAGATTCTAGGTAATCAGGGTTTGAACTCCAACTTGGCCATGAGAACTCACTGGATAACCTTAGACAAGTTGCATTCTTTCAGCCTTGGAAGAAAGCAGTGGCAAAACTCTTCTGAATAAATCTTGCTAAGAAAGCCCTAGGATGGGATGACATTAGTTGGAGTTTACTTGAAAAGGAGAGTCAGAATGGTGTGAATGTTTGAATGTTGGACCCAGGACTCAGGAAGATTAGGCTTTCTCCCTCAGCCATGGAAACACCCTCAGGAAGTCACACCCTTTCTGCCTCAGAGAAAGGCACTGGAGGCAAACTCCCTCTGAACAAATCTTGCTAAGAAAGCTCCATGATAGATTTGCAGAAGGATTGCCATAGTTGGAAACAACTTAAAGGCACATAGCAACAACAGGGCAGGGTTGGATTTCCAGATCATGGGTTGTTTCCTCAATCCTGAACCAAACAATACCATCATCAATGTTTAAAGATCAGGTGGAGAGCCAAGGTGAAGCTCTCCAGACCTCTTTCTCCCTTTCCCTACTTTTCTAGTAGTCTGTTTGGGAAGGAAAATATTGGTCATGCAAAGGCCATACCTGTCATCAATACACCATTTCTGTAATTTGGCTGAAGGCCCACTTCTCTTCTTGAGGAACCTAGTTATCTCTGGTGCGAGAGTTCCAAAACAACCAAGTTAGATTATGTTGTAAAAATTATTTTGAATGGGATTGTCTTAAGGCAGTCCAGCTGGTTGTTAACTTTAGCTGGCATTCTGTTAATGATGTACGCAGGCATAAGTCGTTCTATGGCTGCTGGGCAAATTATTCATCATAGCACAATGGACATTTTTATGTTGACAGAGGTATCCAGCATTATTTCACACTGCAGTTGTGCATTGCACTTACATAGTGGCACCCAGTCATTGAAGTGTTATGCTATGTAGCTACAGGCTGAGCATCCCTAATCCAGAACTCCAGATTCTGAAAACCTCCAAGACCTGAACATTTTTTGCTACCTTCTTCCACTTTTGAGGTGGCGGCTGCAGCACTCCTACCCATTCTTCTCTCAGATCCTCAGTCTCTCTCCAACTTTGTGTCTCATATACAATAAAGGTCATAACTGACTGTAGGGGGTGGTGCTCATCTCCATTACTAAGCCAAAGAGCCAGTGTTGACTGTGCACCAAACACTTTTTATCTTCCCACCAAACTGATACCTATTTATCTACTTGTACTTGCATGCTTTTGAACTGCTAGGTTGGCAGGAGCTGGGACTAATGACAGGAGCTCACCCCATCGTGCATCACTCAGGCCTCGAACTGCCAACCTTCCGATCATCAGAATTGGTGTCTTAACCACTAAGCCACTGCATCCCTTACACAGTACAAGTAGTATTATACACAATACAAGTAATGAATGAACAAATGAGATGCAAGGATCTTTGAAATGGCAGAAGGTGTGGATTTGAACCCCAAACTATACTTGAATTTCCTCAGTTTCACATATCCCCAGTTCCTCTTCAGCCTTAAATCTCTCTCCAGCCTTGCAAATACAGTATATATGGTACTACGTTAGTTGTGTTATGTATTGTCTGTTATGAATATGCAAATACAGGTACAGGTTGAGTCTCTCTTATCTGGGATTCTAAAATGTGAAATATTCCAAAATCCAAAATTGTCCACATGAGGGACTGAGATAGTGAACCATCAAAAACCTTTGCTTTTTGATGGTTCAGTGTACACAAACTTAACTTAATGCAGCATACACACACACACACACATATTTACACATATTTAAAATATTGTTTATAAAATTGCCATCATGCTATGTATGTAAGGTGTGTTTGTTGTTGCTGTTGTGTGCTTTCGAGTGGTTTTCTGACTTAAGGTGACCCTAAGGCATGAAGTTCTTGGCATGAAATTCATTTATATTATTATTATTATTATTAAACTTTATTTCTAGAGCGCTGTAATTATACTCAGCGCTGTACAAAATTGGTAAAATTTAAGAAATATAAAAGCCTGCCGGATGCGTACAGTCTAAAATAGTAACAATTAGATAAAATTACAGAGAGAGGAAAAACAAGTTAAAACATCAGGGTAAAAACAAATCACATCAAATGAAATCAAACAGCCAGATGGTAATCACAAGTTCCCTGTAAGGTGTATAGGAAAACATAAATGAATTTCATGTTTAGACTTAGGTTCCATCTCCAAGATACCTCATTATGTATTTGCAAATATTCCAAAATCTGAAAAAACCCAAAACCCAAAATATTTCTGGTCCTAAGAGGGAGACTCAGCCTGTACAGGAAGGATATACCTATTTTAAATAAATAAATTTTCAACAGGAATCCCAGAAAAAGGAGTTCGCTGAGAAGCTAGAATCTCTCTTGTATCGTGCATACAACCTCCAGGAAGAGTTTGGCTCCACATTTCCTGCTGACAGCATGCTTCTAGACTTGGGTGAGTGATATGGGGAGCCAGAAAATTGGGAGAGCCTGGACGTTTTCAGTGGCAACTGATGCTGTTCTGATTTTAAATGTTAAAAAACAAATAAAAGGTAAGCTTGTGATTCATGAGCAGGAACAGAATTTAGGGTTTGAATAATGCCTTTCTTGGATCATTCAAACATAACAAAGAAAACTTAGCAAACTCTTCCTTTTGGGATTAGATAGAGGGATGTAATAAGGGAAATAGGTTTTAGAGTCCTTGTTGGCATCACAGCCAAATGTCAACAGTTTTTGACATTTATGTCCAGTGGCATGAAAGGACTCATGGGTATCAGGGATCTTTTTGAATTTGCTTTGCAGTTTGAGATTGGAAAAAAGACATGAAGGTTGAGAACTACCTGGGGGAGTGAATTTTCCTTTGTTGCTAACCAACTTGCACAGTTCACATAGCTAATGGGGTAGATGGGTCGTGTTTGTGCACATTGATTCGTTGTGTCCACACAAAGAAGTATCATTTGGAAAGCTAATTTTCCATTGGCTTCACCTGGAGGGGTACACACCAGTGGCCTAATTTAGCCAGTAATGAGGTTGTCAGACTGGGGTAGTCTGGGTAAAACAGGGTTGGTTTTTGCTTTTTGTTTTTTGTTTTTGTTTTTTGGGGTTGGGTTTTTTTGTTTGTTTTTTTTTTTTGTTTTTTGGTTTTTGGTTTGTTTGTTTGTTTGTTTGTTTGTTTTTTGGCTCCAGTTTTACCATTGGTGGAATGCAGGAACTCCATCAGTGAAAGATGCTCTTCAACCATGTACCATGGTCGCTATAAATCAGAGATAGCTTGAAGGCACACAACTAGATAGAAAAAAGTCAATTGGAGTCAAATTAGTTGCCATACCTAGTAGTTGGAGAGAGACGAGTCCTTCTAATAATAAGTGCAAACAGCCTTAATTTTAATGGCAGGTGTTCTAGTTTTGTATATAAATTCTTTTTATGCAAGTTGTGAGGTGTCCAGAGAAATAGGCTACAGGCTCAGTCTTCCTTATCCATAATACTTGGGACCAGAAATGTATTGTATTTTAGATTTTTTATTTTATTTTAGAATAGTTGCACCTGTATAATGAGATATCTTGGAAGTAGAAATTCATTTTCATAAATGAAATTCATTTATGTTTTGTTTAGCACATAGACATAGCCTGAAGGTAATAATTTTATGCATAATATTTTTAACAACTTTGTGTATGAAACAATGCTTTAAACATTATGCCATCAGAAAGTAAAGGTATCACTATCTCAGTCATCAATCTAGAAAATGCTGGATTTTGTAGTAAAGCCAGCCGTCCACATTTGTGGCTTTGCTAGTGGAAGTTGCACAGGAGGACATAGAGATTCCTAGAGTGATGTTCTCTCAGGTTTAAAAATAATTTTTTCCCCACTTTCACAGGAGTCCTGTGTACCTTACCCCATTGAATATGGCAGGCCCACAGTATTTTGGATTTCAAAATTCCAGATAAGGGATACTCAAGCTGTATTATACATAATACCATACAGATGTCATAAATAAATCCTTTGTTATATACCTTTTTGTGGGGTTTCTTTGTCTCTCTTCCTCAGAAAGGACTCTTATGCTCCCTCTGACAGAAGAGTCTCTGAGACGTCGGGCCGATGATGAAGAGGACAGCTTGACCTCTGAAGACTCCTTCTTTTCTGCTGCTGAGGTAACTTGAACCTAGAGAGTGGTTTTCCAGATGCTTATCTTCAGGGACTCCTTCTATAGTGGGTTTTCTTAGAGCTTTGTGACTACAGATTCCAGAGCCCCTTCAGCTCTGGGGGATCCTGGGAGTTATAGTTCAAATGGTAATTTTCCCAGGCTCTCTCTAGAAAATGAGTCCCACAGCACAGGAAATTTTCAAGCCACTCCTCCCATGGTGCTTTGGGGCTGGAGTCCCCTGATGCAGCTGGAAACCTGTTTTTCTGTTGATGTCCATATTCTTCTGGGAATAATCTGTCAGGGCGAGATTAAAGCCCAAATGAAGTAGGGCCATTGCCAAATGTAGAAAAACTCTCTTTAGAGAGCTGCACAGTCTCCATCCTTGACTTAGAAAGTATAGCTCAATACTAGGCAAGAGTTGACGTTCCAGAGTCTTATCTTCAAGAGCAGCTTCACATATAGCACCCTGCAGCAATCAAGCCTTTAATGCATGGAAGCATGACAAGACACAGCAAGCAACCTGCTTTGCTTTTGCGTAGCTCACTATAGGCAAAGTTACGAGAACCTAGGCTCTTTTGTCTTCTTTTTGCCCATTCTCCAGCTCTTTGACTCCCTGCAAATTGGAGAAATGCCATTCCCGCTTTCCAAGCCAGCTGCTGCCTATGAAGAAGCCTTGGAATTGGTGAAGGAAGGGAGAGTTTCCTGCAGGACTTTCCGGTAAGTGAGGGAGCTGCAGTATATGAATTCAATCCAGCAGGTGGTCTGGAAGTTCTTGGTGCTGTAGTGTGGTGCAAGTGATGCCATGGTCTCAAAACCGTGCAATATGAAGAATGGCTTAGAGAACTGGATATGTTTAGCCTGGAGAAGAGGAGGCTATGGGGTGACATAATAGCCATGTTTAAATATTTGAAGGGATGTCAAATTGAGGAGGGAGCAAGTTTCCACCACCCTCTGAAGCAGCAACCTGTTCCACTGTCAAACATCTTTTACTTTCCTTTAAGGAGGAGAAAGAAAAGGAGGAGGCTGTAGTCCATGTGCTTGGGTGAGATCTAATCTAATTTACACTTGAGCCATTGCATTCTGGGAGCCAGTGCTGGCAGGCTACTTAAGGCTACTCAAGGCTAGCAGAAGCGCGCGCCGAATTTTGATTTTTTTTATCTAGTCAAGGAGGTGTTTAGAGAATAGAAGAGGAGCCGGCCTGAAGCATCAGAGGAAGTGAATCAGAGACTTGCCTTTGGAAGGAGCTTTTAGCCAGGAGCTCTCTACATAACTATAGGCCCCGTGACTTGAACTCAGTGACAGAGCTTGGGAATAAAGGCCAAGTCTAGCAAGGGAAGCCCACAGTCTTGTTTCAGTGCCTCCTTAAGACTTCTCAGTATGGACACTGAAGGCCCTGCAGCAGTCACCTGCAACATCTGTGGGATGTTTGTCTTCTTGCCTACAGAGGTGGGGAACTACACCTGCCCCAAGTGCAAGTTGGTAGCCCTCTTGGAAGAGAAAGTACAGCAGCTAGAGGAGCAGATATCTGCACTCCAGCATCATAGAGAGCAGGAGATTCTCCTGAACAGATCAGACCAGAATGTCTTGGGTGGGAAACAGACAGAGGAAGTTGTTGGGGTGGAGGAGGTCACTCCACATACAACAGAGGTAGATGCTTGGAGGAAGGTCACACACAGAAGTAAGGAAACCAGGGAACGTTCTGTGAGCGGCTTGCAGCTACAGAATCGCTTTGAATCTCTCTCTGTTGTCAGAGATGATGAGGAAAAGCAGCAGGGACAGACATCAGGGACAGAGCAGGAGAGCCTGAGAGTATCACGAAAAGGAACAGCCACTGCTAAGCCTTGGAGGAGGTGCGTGGTCGTGGTGGGGGACTCCTTGCTGAGGGGTACAGAAGCAGTGGTTTGTGGGCCTGACAAGATGTCTCGGGAGGTGTGTTGTCTCCCTGGGGCAAAGATCCATCATGTGACGGAGAGGCTGACAAGACTTGTCAAGCCTACTGACCGTTATCCCCTTCTTTTGGTTCATGTGGGAACCAATGATACTGCAAGGCACAGCCTTCAGAATATCAAAAGGGATTATGAGGCTCTGGGAAGGAAGCTGAAAGAGATGGATGCACAGGTTGTCATCTCATCTCTACTCCCGGTAGAAGGGCATGGTCCAGGAAGGGAGAGGAAAATAGCAGAGGTGAATAACTGGCTCCGTAGATGGTGCCGCCAAGAACAGTTTGGATTCTTGGATCATGGGCTGCGGTTCCATGAGGAGGGACTTCTGGCAAGGGATGGACTGCATCTCACGCCAGTTGGCAAAAACGTTTTTGCCAACAGTCTGAAGAATCTGATCAGGAGGGCTTTAAACTGAGTTATGTGGGGGAGGGAGACATTATTCTGGAAGGCAAAAGGGATGGAGAGAATAGTCAAAGGGGCATAGAGGGAACAAGGCAAACAGTGCAAGGACCCAACAGTAGGAGGCAAAAAAATGTGCAAAAGCAGCAAGTAAAGAGGACACATGGTCTTAAATGTCTCTACACTAATGCACAGAGTATGGGAAATAAGCAGGATGAACTTGAACTCCTAGCACAACAAGGGAAATATGATATAATAGGCATCACTGAAACCTGGTGGGATGAGTCTCATGATTGGAATGTAGAAATAGAGGGGTATAACCTTTTTAAGAGAAACAGGCCAAGCAGGAAAGGAGGAGGAATAGCATTATATGTCAGGGATATTTACACCAGTGAAGAAATGCAGGAAGTCAATACTGGAAGCCAGGTGGAGAGCATCTGGATAAAAATTAAAGGAGAGGGAAATAACAGGGATGTTACTGTGGGAGTCTACTACAGACCCCCAACTCAGGCAGAGGAATTGGATGATGCCTTTCTAGAACAGATAATCACATCCTCAGAAAAGAGAAATGTAGTAGTGATGGGTAACTTCAACTATCCTGATATTTGCTGGAAGTCAAACTCAGCCAAATCCTCAAAGTCTAGCAAATTCCTCACTTGCCTGGAAGACAATTTCATTGTCCAAAAGGTGGAAGAGGCAACAAGGGGATCAGCCATTTTAGATCTGATCTTAACCAACAGGGAAGACCTAGTTGATGGGGTGCAAGTGGTGGGATCCTTAGGTGGAAGTGACCGTGTTCTCCTGGAGTTTGTAATACAGTGGAAGGGAGAAGCTAGGCATAGTCAGACACGCACTCTAGACTTTAGGAGAGCTGATTTCAATAAACTTAGAGAAATACTGGGAGTGATCCCATGGTCAGGAATACTACAAGAGAAGGGAGTTCAAGACGGATGGGAGTTTCTCAAAAGGGAGATATTGAAGGCACAATTTCAAACAGTTCCAATGAGGAAGAAAAATGGAAGATGTCTCAAGAAGCCAGGATGGATGACTAAGGAACTTTCAACTGAGCTAAGTTTTAAACGGAACATGTATAAGAAATGGAAAAATGGGGAAATCACCAAAGAGGAATTCAAACAAATAGCCAGCACTTGTAGGGGTAAAGTCAGAAAAGCTAAAGCGCAGAATGAACTCAGGCTGGCTAGAGAGGTTAAGAACAATAAAAAGGGCTTTTTTGGATATGTCCGCAGCAAAAGGAAGAAGAAGGAAACAGTAGGGCCACTGCGTGCAGAAGATGGCAAAATGCTCACAGGGAACAGAGAAAAGGCAGAATTACTCAACACCTTCTTTGCTTCAGTCTTCTCAGAAAAGGCAAAGGGTGCTCAACCTAAGGATAATGGAACAGGAGACAGAATAGAGGAATTTCAGCACAGAATAAGTAAAGAGGTAGTACAGGAATACCTGGTTAACCTAAATGAATATAAATCTCCAGGACCAGATGAACTACATCCTAGAGTATTAAAAGAACTGGCAAATGTAATATCAGAGCCATTGGCAATAATCTTTGAGAACTCCTGGAGAACAGGAGAAGTCCCAGCAGACTGGAGGAGGGCAAACGTTGTCCCCATCTTCAAAAAGGGAAAAAAAGAGGATCCCAACAATTATCGTCCAGTTAGTCTGACATCAATTCCAGGAAAGATTCTAGAGCAGATCATTAAGCAGAGAGTCTGTGAACACTTAGAGGCCAACGCCATAATCACAAAAAGCCAACATGGGTTTCAGAGAAACAAGTCATGCCAAACGAACCTGATCTCTTTTTTTGATAAAATTACCAGCTTGGTAGATGAAGGGAATGCTGTGGATATAGTATACCTCGATTTCAGTAAGGCCTTTGACAAGGTTCCCCATGACATTCTTGCAAACAAGCTTGCAAAATGTGGGATAGACAAGTTAACTGTAACATGGATTTGTAATTGGTTGACTGGCCGAACTCAAAGGGTGCTCAACAATGGCTCCTTTTCATCCTGGAGAGAAGTGACCAGTGGGGTCCCACAGGGTTCTGTCCTGGGCCCAGTGCTGTTCAACATCTTTATTAATGATTTGGATGACAGAATTGGGGGCATACTTATCAAATTTGCAGATGACACTAAACTGGGAGGCGTAGCTAATACCCCAGAGGACAGGATCAAAATTCAAAATGACCTGAATAGACTAGAAAGCTGGGCCAGTGCTAACAAAATGAAATTCAATGCGGAGAAATGTAACGTTCTGCACTTAGGGAGGAAAAATGAAATGCACAGATATAGGATGGGGGACACCTGGCTGAATGAGACCACATGTGAAAGGGATCTAGGAGTCCAAGTAGACCATAAGCTGAACATGAGTCAACAGTGTGATGCGGCAGCTAAAAAAGCCAATGCAATTTTAGGCTGCATCAATAGAAGTATAGTTTCTAGATCAAGGGAAGTTATAGTGCCACTCTATTCTGCTTTGGTCAGGCCCCACCTGGAATACTGTGTCCAGTTCTGGGCACCACAATTCAAAAAAGATGTGGAGAAACTGGAGCATGTGCAAAGGAGGGCAACTAAGATGGTGAAGGGTCTGGAAACCTTGCCCTATGAAGAACGCCTTAGGGAGCTGGGGATGTTTAGCCTGGAGAAGAGAAGGTTAAGAGGTGATATGATAGCCCTGTTTAAATATTTGAAGGGATGTCATATTGAGGAAGGAGCAAGCTTGTTTTCTGCTGCTGCAGAGACTAGAACGCGAAACAATGGATGCAAACTGCAGGAAAAGAGATTCCACCTCAACATTAGGAGGAACTTCCTGACAGTAAGGGCTGTTCGACAGTGGAACACACTCCCTCGGAGTGTAGTGGAGTCTCCTTCCTTAGGGGTCTTTAAGCAGAGGCTGGATGGCCATCTGTCAGGGATGCTTTGACTTGGAGTTCCTGCATGGCAGGGGGTTGGACTGGATGGCCCTTGTGGTCTCTTCCAACTCTATGATTCTATGATTCTACTGTCAGGAAGTTCTTCCTAATGTTCAGGTGTAATCTCTTTTCCCGTAGCTTCAATCCATTGCTGCCAGTCTTAGTCTCTGGAGCAGCAGAAAAGAAGCAGGCTCCATCCTCAATATGACATCCCCTCATTTAAGAGATTCTTGGTCTCTTGTTCATTTTGGTTACATTTTTCTGCATCTTCTTTGTCTCTGGTTTTAAAAGCCATGTTAGTCTGTTTCAGCGTAAGAAAATAGTGAAAAAGTAGTCTTGGAGTACCTTTTGAATCAACAGTGTATTGAACGAATCAATGAATTTTGGAACATTTGATCCTCATTTATATATATATAAGAACAAGGATAAAGAAGAGCGGGAGCCACCAAAGATGTACAAATCATTTTGGATGGGAGTTTTAAGGAAATTGTGTTGAACACTAAGGTGTCTTTCATTCATATAACACAGGCAGCATTCTGGTCTACCTGCAGACCTTATCAGAATAGATTATCATTTTTAAAGATTCCCTCCAATATATATGAGTAGGTCTGTATCAGAGAAAGGGGTGTGGAGGGGAGAGAGAAAAACATCTCTCTAGTGGCTTGAACTTTGTTTCTTCCGAGGCTGGGAAACTCTTTGAGCTAATGAAACAAATTCATTTGTGGATGAATTCATTTGAATTTTCAAATCATTTCAAGAATTGTAATATCTTTTCACTTTTTATAATATGTATATCATACAGGTTGAGTCTTCCTTATCTAAAATTCTGGGGACCAAAGTTGTTTGGGAATTTGGAATACTTGTATTTGCATATACATACCTCATGATCTATCTTGGAGATGGAATCCAAGTCTGAATCCAAAATTCATTTATGATTAATATACACATTCTATACATAGCCTGAAGGTAATTTTCTATACAGTATTTTAAGTAATTTTATGCCTGAAACAAAATGTGTGGGCATGAACGATCAGAAAGCAAAGTCACTGTCTTAGCTATCCATGATAAATGTTTTATCTTTTTGAATACTTCAGGTTTTGGAATTTAGGATAAGGGAGACTCAACCTTGTGTGTGTGTGTGTTACAAACTCCAGATTATTTCAACATAAGCTTTTGTGAACTATAGACCATTCCTTCAGCTGCAACAGGTGGCCAATTTCATATTGACAGTGTACAAGTGGGTGTATATATGTGATTGTTGTACATTGTTAGAATGTATGAATACCTTGGTTTTTATTCTCCTCCTCTTCTAGAACAGAGCTTTTAGGCTGCTACAGTGACCATGACTTTCTTGCCAAGCTCCACTGTGTTAGACAAGCTTTCCAGGTAACTGATGTGCTGGGGTTGGGATTGTAGCCTGATCATAGCGTTCATGTGGTATCCATTTACTGTTCCCCAAGGAAGAATCATGGAGGATATAGAATGGGGTAGAGCCTGTATGGTATAGTGGTTTGGGGGTTGGACTGCAATACCAGGGCTTAAATCTCAGCTTAGCCATGGAAACCTGCTAGGTGGCTGTAGGCACATCATGCTCTCTCAGCCTCAGAGAAAGGCAATGGCAAGCCTCTACATAAATCTTGCCAAGAAAACCCTAGGGATAGGGTCTAAATACCCTGAAGGCACTAGATCCTTTCTGATCTGGGAACCTAAGCAGGTTCAGTGCTGGTTAGTCCTTGGATGGGAGACCACCAATGAATACAAGGAGTTGTAGGCTATATTTCAGAGAAAGGAACTGCCGAAACCACTTCTGAGTATTCCTTGCCTAAGAAAACACTATAAAATTTATGGGGTCCCCATTGGCTGACAGGCGACTTGAAAGCACATATACATACACAGGGTCACCATAAGATGGAGACAAACTGAAGGCATAAAACAACAAAATGGCCTGTTAAAAAACCCTATTTTTGACCCCATAATGCTCCTCCATGACTTCACACAAAGAACAGATATTACAAAAAGGCGGGGTTGCTCCTGGATGCCTCCAGAAGTGGCTGATTTTGCTTAGATCAGCCCTTGCCTGATTTTATAAAATAGTTTTTTTAAATTGGTTTTATTTGCCTTTGAGGAATGTATTTATTAGCATCCCCTTGAGAACTCTTAGGGTGAAGAGCAATAAATAATGGTGTTTGACTGTGGGTTGAATAACTGACCCCATCCCAAAAAAACACCCAGAAGTGAATCTCTGGGCATTTGTATTGCATTTTGGATCATACTAATTAATTAGCCAGTGTAATGGTTTGAGCATTGTACTATGACTCTGGAGACCAGGGTTCAAATCCCCGCTTAGCTGTGGAAACCTACTGCGTGATCTTAGGCAAGTCATAGTCTCTCAGCCCAGCACTGGCAAAACCCTTGCCTTAGGGTCACCATAAGTTGGAAATGACTTGAAGGCACACAACAACAGCAAATTTACTCCCTATGACAGTAGACCAGTGCAAAACAAAACACAACACAAATGCAGAAATATGAGCGAGTAGTGGAGTACATGTAAAATATGTGCATCTTTGATTTGACTAGCAACATCTATTCAGGATAGAGCTTGAAAATAGTTTGATAAAAATTAATAAATTGCCTTGAACTTTCCTTGGCAATAAAACCAACTGGGTGATAATGTCAGGAGAAGACAATGGCAAACTGCCTCTGAACAAATCTTACCAAGAAAACCCCATGATAGGGTTGTCTTAGGGTCATCTTGTCAGAAACGACTTGAAGGCACGCAACAACAGCAGCAACCAGTACCCTTCTCAAAGTACCCTCAGCTGCTTTTCAACCCCTCTGCTGAGGGTAGCTGGGTAAGTAGAGTTCTGGGGAATGTATTATATAGTTCTCTAGCAGATAATTATAAGGATCTCACCAGACTACAAATCTCAGGACTCTGTAGGATGGTGCCATGAGAGTTAAAGTGGTATCAAAGCAATAGAACTATGTATTGCACAAAAAGCTTGACCTGGTAGAAGACTGCCTGCTGTCTTGAACTGCTCGCCTGGATTCTCCGGTCTTTCTTTTTCTCCCATGCATAGAATGTTTGCTTCTAATGGGATGTTCTCTTCACAGGAACTTCTGCAGACAGAGAAAAACCAGTCATTCTTTGGGGAGGTGGGAAAACGAATGGTGTTGGGCTTAATGACCAAGGCTGAAAAGGTAAGAGGCCTTGAAAGAGAGAGAGTCCAGCTTATTTTATAGTTGAAGATAGGAAACCTTGGATCCTCCACAGATTTTGAACCACAGTGCCTATAATTTGTGGACTGTGCTAGCTGGAGCCTTCTGGAGGTTGCACATGTCAGTATAAGAGCCCTCTATGATTCCTGCTATGAATTTAGCTTAGCTGCAATCTGTATTGACTTATAGCCTGGCGTGATGGGATATTTTAGACTTGAGCTCCCAGAAGCCTCAGCCATGCTGGCCAGTAGTCTGAAATTCTGGGAACTGAAGTCCAAAATCCCTTAAAGAACACAGTTTGTGGACCACTGAGTTAGAGGCAAATGATGGAAACCTAGTTGTTCACATTCCAGAGGCCTTGCTAACAATCAGATGTATGTCAGTGGTGGAGGGTGCGGAGCAGCCCATGGTCATTTGCCTGAAAACAGGCAAATATGTAGGAAAAGGGAACTATTTATATGTTTTAATTAAAGGGTCTGTACCATACCAGCCAAGTGGTTAAGATGCCAATTTTGACAATTGGGAGATTGGAAGGTTGATAGTTCAATGCCTGAGTGATGATGGCGTGCGCTCCTCTCACTAGTCCCAGCTTCTGCCAACCTAACAGTTCGAAAGCACGCAAATGCAAATAGATATATAGGTACTACTTTGGTGAGAAGGTAATAGCCTTCAGTGCAGTCATGCTGGCAACATGACCACCAGAGTAGTTCTCAGACAATGCTGGCTCTTTGTCTTAGTAACAGACATGAGCACTGCCCCCCTATAGTTGGTTATGACTAGAAATTCACGTCAAGGGACTACCTTTACCTTTTTACCATACAGCCCACCAGCAATTTGAAATACTTGTTGGTTTAATATACTGCTTTATGCCAAAGCTACCCTAGTTCTGACTAGTACATCTGGTATGAACATCTTTAGTTGTTGAAGAAAGTTTTCATGTCTAATTACTGAGGCTTTGATTTCTGAAGTGTTCACTGTGCTGTATCTGACAGTACACTTGTACTTGCTGTGTGCTTAGTTCCCACTCCAGGGGTGGGAAGTATATGGTCTGCAGGCTGCACACAGCCCACTCAAAATCTTGTGTGGCCCAGTGAGCCAATCCATCTTACAAAAGAAACCCTAAAATAGAGAACTGAGCCTCCAGAATCAGAGATAGAAGGATCCCTGCCATGCACAACTTAAGCACTCTCAAAAGATGGCCATCCAACCTCTGTTTAAAGGCTTCCACAGGGGCATGATCTCCTCTCCAGACCCATTTTGGTTGAAAGTAGCAAGGATGGAGAGAATCAAACATGATAGTCCAGTTATTTCTTTTTTCTTCTGCAAGGGTAAGTGTGGTGGGAAATGGGGTAGAATGTTTTACCTCTTTTTTCCACAGAGGCTCAGAGCTGAGCTGTAATTTCTGCCATTGCTTTGCCCCACTTGCAGGACACAAAACAGTGCAGCTCCTTCTTGGAAAATTAGGGAAACTGGGCAGGGGAGGTAACAGTAAATGAAAATGAAAATTTCCCTCTCTTCCTATAAAACTAATTTATGATGGAACTATGTCTAACACATTATTTGGGTGCTTATTCAAGCAAGCAAGCAACTTTAAAAAGCGTGTAGTCCAAATTTGTAATCTGGGGTGAAGATGTATTATACATAAATCAGGATTGCAAAACAGCCAAAGGTTTTGGCAGGAAAACAGAGGTCTAACGCATTTTGGCCAGCAGTCTTCCTCAGTGACCAATGACCAAGGACTGGGAGGAATAGATTCAAGGTACTAGAAGAGATCCCACCTAAACATTAGGAAGAACTTCCTGATATTAAGAGCTTTAACAGTGGAACACACTCTCTCGGAGAATGGTGGAGTCTTCTTCTTTGGAGGTCTTTAAACAGAGGCTGGATGGCTATTTGTCAAGAGTGCTTTTATTGTGTGTTCCTGCATGGCAAAATGGGGTTGGATTGGATGGCCCTTGTGGGTCTTTTCCAACTCTGATTATCCTGCCACCTCAGTCCTGGCACAGCTGTGTCAGACACCAGGCCTAGACTTTGGAGTAGTCTGAACACCTGAACCAGCTGCCATTTCACCCTCAGCCAAGCAGAAAAGATATTTAATCCCTACAGAACCACACTTATGTTATAGAGTTTACACAGATAAACTCAGACAGTATTTGCTTTCATTGCCTCTCATGTAAACCCTCCCACCCACCCCACCCCCGGATGCATTATGGTATAGATCTCAAAGCAGCAATGAAATGGGATCCAGGTGGCTACTTAGTCTTTCTCATTGGTCTTCTGTCTCTTCCTCCAGAACACCAAGGGTTTCCTCGAAAGGTACGACGAGATGCTCTGCTACACACTGAGGCCAGAAACCTGGCCAACAACCCAGAAGGAGCTGGAAGGACGAGGGGTTTGTGTGATTCTTCTCTTTTAAAAAAGGATACTAAGCTTTTTGCTGATTCCTATCTAGGAGAAGCACCAGGTCAATGACGGACCCTATTTTTTGCATGGTGTGCAACTCTGGATAAGTATAGAATTTTCTTTTGAGTCAAAAAGTGTCTCTGAGAGCCTTTGCTTCTAGTTTGTTTTGTTTTTTTAGTTTTTAGGCTGCTTGTAGTTATAGCAGAACTTGGGCATCTGATTATTTATTTATTTATTTATTGCCTTTAACCTAGTCTGGAAATTCAAGGAGGCTTACAAAATGTAAAATGGATACAGCTTGAAAAGTTATTCTTAAAAAAGCAATTTGTTCCTTTACTCATTATTATGTTTGTTGAAAAATATTAGTTCATTGTCATCATCTGTTGCACTAATTAGAAGGTAATTTGCTGCAATAAACATCACTATATTACTTTTTCTTTTGGTTGCTTTAAAGAAAGCACCCTTAAAACAAATCAGAAAATGGCATCATGATGGAAAAAGTCAGATCAATACACCTGTAAAAGGTTCATGTTCAAACACTAACTAGAAAATATTATTTGTTGGAGTGAAATGACTTTATTTCCACATGTTACATATACCATTCTTGCTCCAGTATACCATTCTTACTTCACGAACAAACAATGCATTGTAGATAACTCCACTACTTTTAATGCTTTCTTTTCCTAAGCTCTGATTTAAACCAAGCTTTAGCTCTGATGAAAGCAGATAACTTTTAAAATGTATTGTTAACATTTAGTTTTGTTTATCTGGAGCATGATGATAGATGGGAATTGTGAGCCTGTGGCCAAATGCCAACCTTGCCCCCAAATTAGGTCAGAGTATGCAATGGGAAATTGTAGCACCTTTGAGACTAACTGTGTGAAAGAGGTTGTAGCATAAGCATTTGTAAAGTTGGTCTACTCCCTCAGATGCATGGAAGAAACAGACTGTGTATTTATGATCGTGCATCTGAGAAAGTAGACCAAGTCTATGAAAGCTTATGCTACAACATCTTTTGTACTGTTAGTCCCAAAAGTGGTACATGTTCTGTTCAGTTCATCTTTACTATGGTCATAGACCAGCAAAAAAGTGGTACATGATCCCTTTTTAGTTTGTTGTGACACCAGAGCTCTCTGACAGAAAAGACAAAATGTCTCATAAAACTGCCAACCACAGGATTCTGTTGCATTGAGCAAACTGGATTATTTCTGCAGTGCGGTTGCAGCCTATGTCAGTCATGCAAACTGACCAGTAAAGAGCAACAACTATTTCCAAACTATGGGGCTTTCTAGATTGGCAAAAAGAAGTGTGTTCATGGCTGCATGAAACTCTAGCCTTTAGATAAGAAAAAGGGAAAGTGTGCCATGAAAACGCCTTTTTTGCGTTTTAGGGGAGAAGAAGCGCCTTTAAAAAGGTGCTGGTTTTCCCAGCTTCTTTTTTAAAAACTGCGGAACAGCGCAGCTCCATCTAAAGGCTGTGGTGCAGCTGCTAAGCATTAAGGAAAAGGCAACTTCATGTCACACTTTCCTGCCAATCTAGAAAGCCCCTATGTCACACTTGATCTTTGCATCTTTTTTTGTTTCTAGCTCTTCTCTTATCTCTTACATTGTAAGCTCCTAATAAATTCAAGTTAAGTTAAAAAGGAGAAAGTAATCTTGATGTGTTCTCTCTTACCAGCAGAACATGTCAACATTTCTTCTCCCTGTTTAACTTGAATTCATCAGGAGCTTATAATACACACACACACACACATATACACATACTTTTTATTGTCTAAGCAAACTGTTTGCTTCAATGTGGCTCTGCCTAATTTAGACCTCATGATTGCTTTTTAACTTATTCTCTCCACTCTCTTACTGTTTCTGTCAGGTGGTTTGCATGAGCTTCTTCGACATTGTATTGGATTTTATCCTTATGGATGCCTTTGAGGACCTGGAAAATCCACCTTCCTCAGTTCTAGCCGTCCTGCGCAACCGTTGGCTTTCTGACAGCTTCAAAGAGACGGTGAGTCCACTCCAGAGGCAAAGAAAATCCTTTGGTTGATGCCAGGTTTTTAGCAAAGATGATAGTGCACATGCTGGTAACCACAAGGCTGGACTTTTGCAATTTACTCTACCTTGGGCTACCTTTGTGCCAAATTCAGAAGCTTCAGTTAGTTCAAGACACAGCAGTCAGATTGGTTATTCGTACATTCAGTAGTGATCATATCACACCAATATTAAAATCACTCCATTGGCTGCTAGTTTCTGGGCAAAGTACAAAGTGTTGGTTATTACCTTTAAAGCCTTACAGTACATGGGTTGGGTCCAGTTTACCTGTGGGATCACCTCCTTCTGTCTAATCTGTCCTGTATGCTCAGCTATTCTGGAGGGAATTTAGTCCAGTCAGCTAGGACTAGGTTGGCAACTGTCTGCCAGAGGACATTTTCTTCAGCTGTGCTTTAGACTGTGGATCAACATGCCAGGAGAGATTCGACAACTGAATATGCTGTCTGAATTTAAAACAATATTAAAGATAGTCTTTTCTGGCAAGCCTATCCAGATGATATTTAAATTGTGAATTTCAAGTGATGTATTTTTAAATGTAGATGGTTTAAATATGTATCTGTTGTTTTTAAATGATGTGTGTTTTTAACTCGTACTCTATTTTTAGCTGATGTTGTGTATTTGTTAATCTGTTGTTGTTCTATATCTTGATCCATGGGGAGAGGTGGATAAGAAATAATAATGATTATTGTTATTTTAAAACCTGACATGGGAGTCAGTTTGTGGTCATTTATATCTCTAGACCTTCATTCCATTTAGCCCCCTTGAAACAAATGCAGTGTATCATAAGTGGTGACAAATGAGCCCCATTTATTTCAGTTGATCTTATCCCAGTTAGGACCAAAAGGGGATTTTGACCTCTGGCTGCCAAACTCAAGTCCAGAATCATGGCAATTCCCATCTTTGGGGCAGTGAATTGGCTTTGGGTTTTAGTTTGAACTTCAGAGGAACTATCCAAGGTTCTGATCTCTATTTTCAAGATAGGTTCAGCTGTTGGATACCTCCCTTAAAATTCAGACTCAAACCTTAAGCAGATGCATTTTCTCACTGGTAAGGAAGGTAGAAGCTAAGTGTGCGCAATATTCACTAGCTGTGACACTCAACATCCCAGTAGTAATTTTCACCTCTGCTTGCCATGGTACGTGTTGCCTTCACTCTAAATTATCTTTTTAATCGGTGTGAGAAAGCCAAATCAAATACTTTGCTGGCTGTGTTCTAGAGCCAAGTGGATTAAAAACAACAACAACAACAACAACAACAACAACAACAACAGAACATGGAAAAGTGAGTCTGTTGGACTGTAGCTCCCAGAATCTCCTGGCAACTCAGGTCATGCTGGCTCTAAGTTGAAATGGTCACTTTTCCAAGTTTCAAAAGCATAGCTGCAGTTGTTACTGTCTGTCAAGCCCAGCAGGATACCAAAGTTTAGAAACTCAGGTTCAGTAGTAGTTAAAAACTCAGAAACCTTTCATTGTCATAACTGACCAGCAACCATTTATATTGGATTAATTGAACCATACACAATTTTAAAACCATGGATGGTCTGTTTCTCATTCAATTTTGCTCTTTCCAATCCCACATCACCCCTCTACATAACCCATCACCCCAGCTTCTAAACTTTTTATGGTAGGTACAATGCCTAAGCAACTCCTGACATTGCCTTGGACCATCAAAGAGCTGATGGTGAAACCTGAAAAGTGAATGGAGGGCTTTTTTTAAAATTCACAATCCTAACCTCATATAAACCATTCTTGCAAGGCTCCTCATTCTAGTGATTTTGGCATGGTGGAAGCTGGTATTTAAAATTGGCAGTGAATTAATTTTATTTCTTTTTCTTTAAATTCCAGGCTCTCGCAACAGCCTGTTGGTCAGTTTTGAAAGCCAAGAGGCGTCTTCTGATGGTAAGTGTAAACAAACAAGGTATAGGAAAGAGCACCAAGTTTCTTTCATTGCTGTTTGGGATTCAATGAAAATGTATTTACTTTTATTTAATAAGGTATTTCTATATAGCTTTTCATTGCAAAAATGCCAACACCCACTAAAATATAGTAATAAAAGCACAAAATGGTTGGAAAGCAGTGAAATATTTTTTGGAATTTATTAGGTGTGATTAAGATTTATCACATGAGACAAGTAAGCCAAAACAGATCAGATGAGTAGCAGCTTTCTCCATGCCTCTCTGCATGCCATTGTAGCACTGCAAGTCTTTTCCTGAGGGAGACGGTAGTAAAAGTGTGCCTTTTGTCAAACAGATACTTCCAGCATGACAAAAACCATGCTTTTATGACCATCTCCCTCAGGGAGAGACTGGAAGTGTTACAGTGGCATATAGAGAGGCAAGACGAAAGCTGTTACTCTTCTGAACAGTTTTGCTTTGCTTTTCTAATACACACACTTCATAAGGGGTGTGTGTTGGTTAATGCATAAGCAAACAAATCTCTTCACTGTCCACAGAAAAACCTTGCATTGGGAACCCAACATCATTTTAAGGGGGGGGGGGGGAGAGATTGTTCCACTTGACAGATAGGTGCCACAACAGAGAAGGCCCTTTTTTCCGGCGGTGAAGGCGGAGCCATCCTTGTAGGGGGTTGGTTTCCCCATTTCGCTCCAATCAGGCAGACTCAAAACAATCCTGGGCGTGCACAGAGGGAAACCATCCCCCTACCTACCCAGTTTTGTTTCTGCCTCACTCTGGATCAGGCTGATTTTTTGTTAGCTCCAAAAAAAAAAAAAAAAAGAGGAAGAAAAGGAAGGAAAAGAGGCTTTTTTTCTCCTCCATTCCCTCCTCCTTCACTGTGCTGCAAGCAGGCTTGGAGGGGCGGATGGCTTCCCAAAGCGCCCACTCCGAGGAATCGGATTCCCCGGGCATGTCCGGCAAGTCTAGAGAGCCACGGAGGAATCAGCACAGCGACGACAGGACCCAGGAGTCGGAGGCGCGGTCAGGGAACCGTGCGGTGGAGCCAGAGGAGGGATATCCCTTGTCTCCTTGCTCGAGTGCGCCCGGCCGCCAGATCCTGTCCCGAGATCAGGAGGGAACGGCTGCTCAGGAGGGCCATGAGTACCGCCGCTCTTAGCGGCTCAGCTCCCCAGCCCTTACCTCCTGATTTGGTTTCTCTCCTGTCCTCCCTGTTGGCCCAGCAGGCTGCATCTTCTTCGGCCGCTGCTCAGGCTGACCCTTTGCCCAGGGAGAGAAGGACAGCGGACCCAAACAGACCTTCCAAGCGGGGTGACTCGGGCCGCGGAGCAGCCAGGGATTCATCCTCCTCCTCCCCAGATCTCAGATCCCCCAGGGACCCCATTCCCCTCATTGAGAGGGAGCAGTTCCTGCCAAAACGGCCAGCGGCGCGAAATTCAAAATCAGACAGGAAGTCACTGCAGGCGGGAAAGAGCTCTAGGGAGCGCAAACCCAGCAACAGAGCGCCATCTGGTGGCAGGCCGCCTAAATCCAAAAGGCCCAGACTGGAACGCCAGGTTTCCTCAGATGAGGATCCTGTATCTAATTCCTGCTCATCCCAATTAGCTTCGGAATTGGAGGAAGGGGAGTTGTCAGAGGAGGACGAGGTGGTGGCTTCTCTCCTGTCTTCATCGGCTAGGCTTTTCTGTGCAGATGTTTTCTCTGTTTTGTTAAAAAAGGCCATTAGAGTTTTGGAGTTAGAATCCAAACCCCAATCCCCCCCCCCAAGGGGTCGATGACCTTCCTAGAGGGAAGAAGGATTTGTTCCCAGAGCCTGGGCGATGAGGTGCCTTTCCCCTCAGAATTCATGAGAGTGATAAAAGAGGAGTGGTCAAAGCCAGCCACAATCCCTCCCAAAAGCGATTATGTCTAAATTACAGATTCCCCTAGTGGATGCGCCGGTGGCATCTTTAGTCACGTCGGCCATATACTCTAAGGATGGGGAGGACTCTCTTAAATTGCCCGAGGACAAAAGAGCCGACTCAGCCCTCAAGAGGTCCTTTGAGGCATCCTCCGCTGCAATTAGAGCAGCCTCTTCCACCTCCATTTTGACGAGGGCTGCACACCTTTGGGCCAAGGACCTTCTGCTTGAAGTTCCTAAGGGTAACACCAGGCTGCGTCAGGGGATAAACAAACTGTTAAAAGTCCTGGCTTTTGCAGCGGACTCCTCCCTGGATGTTATACAATTTAGTGCCTGAGCTCAGGCTGCCTCTGTTCCAGTCAGAAGGCATTTTTGGCTTTAAAATATTGGCAGGTTGATCCAAAATCCAAACAAAATTTGACCATGGCCCCATTTGGGGGTGGTAAACTTTTCGGTGAGGCTCTGGAGCCAGTTCTGATCGAAACTAAGGATAAGAAAGCTCTTCCCCTCAAGGATGATAGGAAGTCGGCCCATCAGGGTCAGTCTTCCTTTCCTTCATCCAAGACATACCAGAATTCCTTTCGAGGACGGGGTGGCAGTCCCCAGTGGTCTGAGCAGAGATCCTTCTCCAAGTCTCAGTACAGCAAATCCTTCGGGAAGCATCCTTCTCCAGGTCAGGCCTCCTCGGGTCTCCCAGGAAAACAACGTAGTACGTCCGCATGACTATTCAGGGACCAGGGTGGGAGGCAGGCTTCAGTCCTTCGCCCAGGTATGGTCCACAATTACGTCGGACAAGTGGATCCTTGCTACCCTAAGTTAGGGCTACCAACTAGAACTTCGTCACAGACCAAAGGATTGGTTTATGTTAACTCCCAGATCTTGAAGGCCACACAAACATCAGCTGATGCTGGAGGCCATCAACCATCTTCTTCAGATTCGGGCCATCGAAACAGTTCCAATCTCGGAGAGGCCAAGAGGGTCTTACTCCAATATCTTGCTTGTACCAAAAAGGGACAAGTCGTGGAGGGCCGTATTGAATCTGAAAAGAGTCAACAGGTTCATGATAAAGTGCAAGTTCTAGATGGAGACACTCAAGACCATCTCAGAGGCTCTCCATCAGGGAGATTATCTGACTTCTTTGGATCTGACGGAGGCTTATTTGCATATTCCAATTCACACCAACTCTCGCAAGTTCCTGCGCTTTTGTTACCACGGCCTCCATCTCCAGTACAGAGCTCTTCCATTCGGTCTATTCTCGGCTCTGAGAGTGTTCACAAAGATTCTTATAGCGCTGGTGGCGCATTGGCGGACTCAAGGCCTTCGAGTTTTTCCCTGTTTGGACGACATCTTGATTGCTTCTTCTTCGGTAGAACAGGGCGCATCCGATGTCAATTTCATTCTTGCTTCCTTGCATCACCATGGTTTTCTGGTAAATCTTGCGAAGAGCCACCTAGTGCCATCCCAACGCCTTCAGCATTTGGGTGTTATCATAGATATGTCGTCCAACATGTTGTTTCTTCCACCGGATCGGATCAAGACAATCCGCGACACTATAAAGCTAATCCTTCAGAATCCAGTAGCGGGCCTCCTCCTATTGGCGAGACTCCAAGGCCTTATGATTGCGGCATCACAGTGCATCCCGTGGGCTCGCTTCCACTCTCAAGAGCTACAGTGGCTAATTCTACCTCATCAGAAGGCGATAGCACACAGCGTACACAAACAAATTCCAGTTCCTCGCAGGGTCAGAGACTCATTTCGGTGGTGGACCTCACCTCGGATCCAACAAGGACGACAGATCCAACTCCCTTCTCCAGTGGTGATCACGACGGACGCCAGCTTGAGGGGCTGGGGTGCAACCATGGGCAACCTGTGTGCACAGGGAAAATGGAAGCGGGAAGAAAGAAGTCACAGTATAAACTGGCTGGAACTCAGGGCGGTGAGAATGGCTCTCCTGGCTTTCGGTCATCACATAAAGGGCAAATCGGTACTAGTCCGCACCGACAACATGACGGCAAAGGCCCACTTAAACAGGCAAGGAGGGACCAGGTCACAGTCTCTGATGCAGGAAGCATCCATCCTGTTCCGTTGGATGGAGAACAACCTCTTGGCCATACAGGCGGAACACATCAAGGGAGATCTATACTCAAAGGCTGAGCAGGTCAGACATAGATCAATCAGAATGGCATCTTCATCCAGAAACATTCAATCTGATATGTCGAAGGTTTGGGGTACCTCTGGTCGATCTGTTCACGTCCACAGCAAACAACCAGGTACCCAGGTTCTTCTCAAGGTTCCTAGCTCAGGGAGCGGAACAGATAGACGCTCTGCACTCGCCATGGCCAAACGGCCTGTTGTATGCTTTTCCTCCAACAGCTCTGATATCATGCTGTCTGCAGAAGCTAAGATACGAGAAAGCCACGATCATATTAGTGGCACCATGGTGGCCTCGAAGGACGTGGTTTTCAGAGATATCAAGCTTAGCTCTGGAAGGATTCCGTCTTCCTCTTCGCAACGATCTTCTGATACAAGGACAAGTTGTCTTTCCAAATCCGGAATGGTTGGACCTTCACGTGTGGAAATTGAGAGGCGATTGTTATTAAAGGATGGTTTGTCTCCGAGAGTGGCTGAGACTATCATTCAGTCACAAAGGGACTCTACACGTAGAATATACGAATATTCTTATCGTTCTTTCTGTCACTGGTGTAAGGACCATGACATCGCTCCTTCTTCAATCTCAGTGGACCTTTTGCTTCAATATCTTCAGGATAGCCTCGATAAGGGTTTGAGACCTAACACCCTTAAGAGGCAGGTGTCGGCCATTGCGTCAGCTCTGCCATCCAGGACGGCACATAAGTTGTCTAACCACATATATGTTAAGAAGTTCCTGAGAGCGGCTTCTCTTCTCAGACCACTGACGATTCATAGATATCCCAATTGGGATCTTTATGTTGTCCTTCAGGCTCTCACCAAACCTCCATTCGAGCCCCTTGATAGGGTAGAGTTAAAGTATTTGTCTTGGAAAACGCTGTTTTTGACTGCCATTACATCAGCTAGGAGGGTTTCTGAGCTGGGAGCGCTCTCCACCAGGAATGAGTTGTATATATTTAGGAAGGACTCAGTACTACTCAGATTGGATCCTGCTTTAATGACCAAGGTCAATTCTACATTCCACAGGGCTCAGGAAATTATTCTGCCCTCCTTTGTTCCAGATCCCAAAAAAGAACTGGAAAGGACTTGGCATACGTTGGACGTACGCAGGGCCCTGCGTATATATATCAAACGTACTCATCGTTTTCGAAAATCTGACTGTCTGTTTGTATGTACACCCATGTACACCTTGCTGAATGATACAAACAGACAGTCAGATTTTCGAAAACGATGTGTCATCTTCGATGTTGTCCAGATGGATTCGATCCTGCATAGCTAAGTGTTACGTCACATCGGGAGCCACGCTTCAGGAGAGGGTCACTGCTCATTCCACCTGTAGTTCTGCTACTTCCGCTGCCTTAGCTACCAATGCCTCCCTGTCAGAAATTTGTAGGGCGGCTACTTGGTCCTCTCCCTCTACTTTTATTCGTCACTACCAGATTGACACCTCACAGTCGGCTGAGGCCTCTTTCGGTAGACGAATTCTGCAGGCAATTCTGTAGATCAGGTTCATATCAGTGTCCCACCCATTGGGGAGCTTTGGTATGTCCCCCTTCAAGGATGGCTCCGCTTCGCCGCCGGAAAAACGGGCATTGGCTCACCTTGTGAGATGTCTGTTTTCGGCATTGAAGGCGGAGTCATCCTACCCTCCTGAGGCTGAGGAATGGTTCCCAGTAGTAGTCGATAGTGTTATAGGGGTGTTTTTTGACGTTAAGAGTTAGTAAATTTTTACCCTATACAGTCTAGTTACAGGTTTTTTGAGTTTATAGCTTACTGTGGCTCAGCTGGTTATTTACTGGGTAGGCAGGGGGATGGTTTCCCTTTGTGCACGCCCAGGATTGTTTTGAGTCTGCCTGATTGGAGCGAAATGGGAAAACCAACCCCCTTCAAGGATGACTCCGCCTTCAAAGCTGAAAACAGACATCTCACAAGGTGAGCCAATGCCCATTTTTGTTCTGCAGCCAAAAAAACACCAGCAACTCACATGAACAATAAGTAACTCCCTCCCACAGTATACAGAGTCAGATAGCCTGTACCAGGGTGAGCATAGATAGAGGGCTAGGGGGTGTTTTCAGCACATTATGGACCACATTGTTGCCATTTTTCAAAAGAGAAGGTGACATTCTGGTTACTTCCTATCAGTTTTGAGGGCAGTTTGCACTGTTTTAGGGTGAGGATAAAGCAGTGTCTGTGCATTCCTATCATTTTAAAACTAAAAATATTAATTTCAGGGGGTGAAAACTTGGGTGACTCAGAGGTTGTAGGGGTCAAAGGTAGCTCATTTGGGACCCTTCCTACAGCCCACACAGGACACTACCAACACCATTTACATGAGTCTCACAAATACCACCCTCCTTATTATGTGTTGACTTATGGTAACCATCTCCTATGCTTTTCTTGGTGAGAATCTTGGTCAGATCAGTTTGGCATTTCTTTCTTCTGAGGCTGAGAAGGTGGATATATCCACCTTCATACAGGGAGCATACTACCCCTCTGTTATGTCATCTCCACTGGCTACCGGTCCATTTCCGAGCTCAATTCAAAGTGCTGGTTTTGACCTTTAAAGCTCTATATGGTTCTGGCCTGGCTTACTTGTCCGAACGCATCTGCACCTACGTCTCGCCTCGTAACTTAAGATCTTCCAGGGAGGCCCTGCCCTCGCTCCCACCAGCTTCGCAATTGCGGCTGGCGGGGACGAGAAACGGGGCCTTCTCGGCAGTGGCCCCCCACCTGTGGAATGCACTTTCAAATGAGATACGATCAACCCCATCCCTCCTGGCCTTTAGGAAGAAAGTAAAATCATGGTTGTGGGACCAGGCTTTTACACATTAATATAATGCAGCACTTCGCTGGGACTGGCTAACGTTGATGGTCATAAGAACACGGATTACCGCTTTGAGATATGGAAAGATCATATATTGAGATTTTAAACTGTTTGATTGTTAATTATTGTTGATTTTGCTTGTTTTAACTTGCTGTACAGTGGTCCCCTGGGTTACGAAGGTAATCCGGAAATCTTCGTTTCCCGGGGGACCACATTCTCTGACGGACCGCGTGGCCGATTTAAAGGGGCCGCGCGGTTTTTCCCTTTCTTAACCCGGGGTTTCCTTCGGATCCCGGGGGCTTTTTGGCGGTCCTGGCGGTTTCGGCTCCCGGGGATTTCGTTCTCCGGGGGCTTTGTATCCCGGGGGACCACTGTATTTATGTTTTAAATTGTATACTGCCGGCATCTAATGATTGCCTTGTAAGCCACTCTGAGTCCCCCCTCGGGGGTTGAGAAGAGCAGGTTAGAAATACTGTAAATAAATAAATAATAAATAAATATCCATTGTCAACTATAAGATTTTCATAGATAAGCAGGGATTAGAACACTGGTTTTCTGGAATCCTATTCCAACACTCATAGAATCATAGAGTTGGAAGAAACCATAAGGGCCATCCAGTCCAACCCCTGTCATGCACTCAAACCACTACTTCATACTTGCTTGTGTGTATATGCTGTCATGTTTATGTGTTTCTGATGAGTGCATCATCCATACATTTTGTTATAAATCAAGACATATTGGACATGATAAACACAATCGTGTACAGGTTAAAGCACCTGTCAAACACTTCTGCATTTATAATAGATTGTATAGTTTCAAGTCGGCATCCACCTCTGGACACCTTATCCTAGGGTTTACTTGTAAAGACATGTTTATTCAGAGAAGGTTTGCCATTGCCTCCCTGAGAGTGTGACTTGCCCAAGATCACTTGTGGGTTTCTGTGGCTGAACATGGATTTGAACCGTGGTATCCCAGAGCCCTAGTCCAGTAGTCAAATTACTACACCATCCTGGTTCCCATTTCCAGTATTTGCTATATGAAAGGAGGCAGTTTGTTGCTCCTTGAGAACCATGATATGTGAACTGGGTGTCAGTCACTGAAATGTACTCAAAGGCCTTGTATCCCATCAAGATAACATTGACTGCAAGGTGCAGATTTGAAGGCATGTGTGGGATTTCAGGAAGGAATTCAGGCAGCAGTGAAGAATTTTTTAGGTGGAGTCGAAGGCTTTCATGGCTGTCATCCATAGTTTTTTGTAAGGCTTTGGGACTATGTGGCCATGTTCTAGAAGAGTTCCTTTCTGACGTTTTGCCAGCATCTGTGACTGGCATCTTCAGAGTATTGTTTTAGGTATTGCAGATCCAAGAAAGAATCACCTGCTACTATATCCAGCCATGTAAGTGGAATTGGACATAAAAAGTATTCCCTGCTGTGAAGAAGTAAGGATAATTCCCACTTAGTCCCAGGCATTGAGTCCTGTGTAGCTGCTACAATCTCCACAAACCACAGTGGAAGCCATTTTCTCTCTGGATATGTAAACCTCTGTTTTTTCTCTCCCCATTCCCCTGCATTAGGTTCCTGATGGCTTCATCTCTCATTTCTACTCTGTATCGGAGCACGTCAGCCCTGTTCTCGCTTTCGGTTTCCTGGGGCCAAAGGAGCACCTGTCAGAAGTCTGCGGTTTCTTCAAGGTACATGTGTTAATAATTAAGAGACTATTTTATCTCGAGACAGAACTCAGTGTTGGGCAATATTTTTAGGGCCACTAAAATGTCACAAGAAGATGTCTTATAGTTGTCTCCTTCCCACTTCTGCAGATCTGTCAAATACCACACAGTGCTGCTGCTAAAGTTTGGCAATGTGACTGTAACAGCCAGAGAAAAGTTGCTTTCTCCCTTTAAATAAGATGTACAAGGATGGTACTCCATGTTTTTAAAGCCAAATTGTGGTTTCTGGAGTACACTGTAGCCTAAGAACAAGGGACTTACTCTCCACACACCTTGCTCTAAAGCAAAATTGGGCAACTGGGGGCCATATAGACTGCCCAGAATCTCCAAATTAGCACTAAACAAACCAAGAGAGGTCCAGAACTACATTTCTGGTTTCAAAAAACAGATTTCCTCCTCAATGTATTAAACAATGTGGGGAGCCCTGCAACCTATTTAAAAGTTGATTTGCCTCTCTTAGTGGCTTCTAGAAGAGGCAGTTCACATTTTTTGCCAGGAAAATTGTAGATGAGAATTTTGTGTAGTATAGGGGCCACTGAGTATCCTTTATCTGAAATACTTGGGACCAGAAGTGTTTCTGATTTCGGATGTGGGGGGTGGGGTTGGAATATGTAGTGGAGATCTAGTGCAACCAGACTAAGAAGCAGTCCCAGGGTGGCAGCAGCAGTGGCGGCAAGCCTTGGCGACCAGCTGTTCGTTTTTCAGGTTAGTCTTGCCTCTGGGAAGTCCATCTAGCTTCCACCTTAATAGAATCACAGAGTTGGAAGAAGCCATAATGGTCATCTAGTTTAACTCCATCCTGTCATGCAGGGAGATACAATCAAATCACTCCCTAAGCCATCCAGCCTCTGTGTAGAAACCTCCAAAGAAAGAGACTCCACCACCTTGCAAACAAACAAATAGGATCACTGCAGCCACTACCTCAAAGGCAATAGCTGTGGGCTGATAGGCTCCTTGGAGCCCAAAGAATGCACACCTAATGGTCAGGGCTTAATCACAACCTCTGCTGCTGCTCTGCACCATTTTATATAATAATAATAATAATAATAATAATAATAATAATAATAATAAATTTTATTTGTATACCGCCCTTCCTGCGATCAGGGCGGTGTACAGCACGAAAACAAACAATATACAACAATACATTATCAAACAATAAAAGGTTATTTAAAGATTAAAACAGTCTTAAAACAATGCAACAATTGCAGTAGCAGTGTATCGAAGTATAGAGCCAGTGTGGGAAGGGAATCACATGTGGGAAGACGTCAGGGGTATGCATAATCGAATAGATATGTTTTTAAACCCCTTTTAAATTCAATGAGGGAGGCGGCCGAGCAAAGCTCGGTAGGGAGGGAGTTCCAGAGGCTAGGGGCCGAGATGGAAAAGGCTCTCTTTGAAGTTGTTGATAATTTAGCCTCTGGAACTCTAAGTAGGTGCTGCCCCGTGGATCTGAGAGTGCGGGGCGGATTGTGTGGGGAGAGGCGGTCCATTAGATACCCTGGGCCCAAGCCATGAGCCCAGAAGCGAATAGGCAGCCAGTGAAGATCTTTCAATATAGGTGTTATGTGGGTGGTCCTGGGAGCGCCAGTGACCACCCGAGCTGCCATATTTTGCACTAATTGTAGCTTCCGAGTGTGATACAAAGGCTGCCCCATGTAGAGCGCATTACAGAAATCCAACCGAGAGGTTACGAGAGCATGTACTACTGTTTCAAGGTCCCTCCGGTCCAGGTAGGGACGCAGCTGGCGTATCAGCCGAAGCTGAAAACAGGTGCTCCTGACCGTCGCATCCACCTGGGAAGTAAGATGGAGCGACGAATCAAGGAGCACCCCCAGACTGCGTACAGTGTCCTTCACGGGGAGCGTGACCCCATTCAGGACTGGTGGAACCACCTCCAATCCTGGGCCGGGGGAACCTACAACGAGTACTTCCGTTTTCTCTGGATTCAGGCTGAGTCTGTTTTCCCTCATCCAGTCCATTACCGATTCCAAACAGGCCACGAGAGGAGCGACGCCATCCCTGGTTACTGCATCAGTCGGAGACATAGAGAAGACTATTTGGGTGTCATCAGCGTACTGATAACCCCGCGCCCCATGCCTCCGGATGATCTCTCCCAGCGGTTTCATGTAGATGTTAAAGAGCATGGGGGACAGAATGGCTCCTTGAGGGACCCCAGAGGTGAGGGCCCTCTTATCGGAGCACACGTCCCCCAGCTGCACCATCTGGAACCTCCCGGAGAGGTAGGACCGGAACCACTGGAGCGCAGTGCCCCCGATTCCCACCTCAGCCAGGCGCTCCAGAAGGATACCATGGTCGATGGTATCGAAAGCTGCTGAGATGTCCAAAAGCACCAACAGGGACACGCTACCCCTGTCGATGCCCAGACGGAGATCTGTTGTGTGTCTATATTTTGACTGTAACACATAAGATCAGGAAGTCAAAAAGGTCTGGATTTGGAGATCTGGAGACTTTTTCTGTAATAAATTCACACATGGTTGTTTTCTGCAGAAAACAGCATTTTCTGTGCAAAAAATACTGTTTTTCTTTTCTGAAGAAATTTTATACAGAAGATGCTGTTCCCTGACCAGATAGTGATGTTTTCTGTGCAGAACAACTGTGTGTAAATTTTGTACAGAATAAATCTCAAATTGTGAATAGACTTTGAAAACTGTGTGGTTTTCAGTGACTTTCTGGTAGCAAGATGAAGTCACTAAAGTTACTTGTGGCTTTCTTTGAAAAGAAAATTAGTGACAAATTACATCCCCTGTATTTTTGCAACAAATTCTTCAGGGGTTTTTTCTTTTAGTTTATTAGCAAAATAGACAAAATATACATAGACATAAACATTTAATACATTGAAGCGATTTTCCATAAACAGACAGAGTTGTACTAACAATAAGCGATAACTTTATGCAATACTGTTGAGAAAACAATTCATTTATCTGCATTGACATAGTCAGACATCTAAATTGTATGAAAATGATTATACCAGGCTTCTGTAGATAAAGGAAGTAATGAATGGGATATGGATGATTATTATTGTCTAAACTGTGTGGTAAGTTTTCTTGATATATGAGCATCAAATTCTTTAGCAGGGGGCAGCAGGTGCTGCCAAAAAAAAAAAAAAAAAAAAAGGTGAAGGGACCATATAAATCCACAGATGTCCCTCCCAAAATAGGTGTACACTAGAGCTGGGCAACTACATTGAGTCTAAAGGCTACTTTTACACCCTGGGATTCTTCAGGCCATACACACTACTGAAAACGATAAAATAAAACAACCCCCTCCCCCCGAGAGGCTGGAATTCCATTTCTGGATTTCAAAAATGGGTATTTCTTAAGATAAACAGCACAGGAAGGCTTTGTGGCCTGTTTGAAAGGTGAATTGTTACACTTGGAGGCTCCCAGCAGCAGCAGCTCACCCTCATTTTTGGCTAGCAAAAGGTTGGCTGGAATTGTTGAGGACCACAAAAACAGAAGAACTCAGGGAGATGAAGCGGGTTGGACGACGACTAGAGCGCAAGTGGTGGAAGACTCAACTCCTATCCGACAAGACTCGCCATAGGCAGCATCTTCGCACCTATTGGGAGGCTTTGCGTGCAGCGCAGAAATCTTTCTGCTCTGCACGCATTGCGTCTGCAGAGTCTCGCCCAGGGGAACTGTTTAGGGTGGTAGGGGAGCTGACGCAGGTTCCCCCTGTGCCAAAACCCCTTCTTAACCCTACGACAGCCTGCTGCAATGCGTTTAACAACTTCTTCGCAGATAAAATCTCTCGGATAAGAGCCGACTTGGACGCCACCTTTTCTCCAGGTCCTATAAGTGAGGTGTCTAGTGACTCTGTTGCTGTCACATTACTGGATGAGTTTCAATCTGTAAGTACTGATGACATGGACAAGCTACTTGGAAGTATGCGGAAGATGACTTGCCCTCTCGATCCTTGTCCATCTTGGCTGCTCGCCCAGGGAGGGGATGCACTGAGAACGTTTCTTCAGAACACAATCAATGCGTCCCTCAGGGAGGGCATCCTACCATCTTGCCTCAAGGAGGCGGCGGTTAAGCCCCTCCTGAAAAATCCCTCCCTTGATCCCCTGGATAGAAACAACTACAGACCAGTGTCCTTGCTCCCATTTTTAAGCAAGGTGATTGAGAGGGCGGTCGCCACCCAACTCCAGGCAGTCTTGGATGAAGCCGATTATCTTGATCCATTCCAGACCGGTTTCAGGACAGGACATGGAGTGGAGACTGCCATGGTCGCTCTGACCAATGACCTCCGCTTGAGCATTGACAGGGGTAGTGTGACCCTGTTAGTGCTCTTGGATCTCTCAGCGGCTTTTGATACTGTAGATCACTCCATCCTTTTGGGTCGGTTGAGGGAGTTGGGAATCGGGGGCACTGCTCTTCAATGGTTCCGATCCTTTCTCTCTGACAGATCCCAAAGGGTGAGGCTCGGGGGCAGTTGCTCCTCCAAAATTGAGCTTAATTGTGGCGTCCCTCAGGGCGCCATCCTGTCCCCGATGCTATTTAATAGCTACATGAAGCCGCTGCGTGAGATCATTCGGAGGCATGGAGCTCAGTGTCTTCAGTACGCTGATGACACTCAGATATATCTCTCCATGACCAGATCGTCAGCTCAGACTTCAGATGGCGTCTCTCCTCTTAATGACTGCCTTGCAGCGGTAATGGATTGGATGAGGGAAAACAGATTGAAGCTAAATCCAGACAAAACGGAGGTACTAAAAGTTACCGGTCCGAAACCAGGTTTGGGAATACAGCCTCCAGTCCTGGGTGGAGTCACACTCTCCTCTAAGGACTGTTCGCAGTCTGGGGGTACTCCTTGACTCATCGCTTCACATGACTAGTCAGGTGAATGCGGTAGTCAGGAGCGCCTGCTATCAGCTTCGGCTGATATGCCAGCTGCGCCCTTTCCTGGATACGAAAGACCTGGAATCTGTGGTATACGCTCTAGTAACCTCACGTCTGGATTTTTGTAATGCGCTCTACATGGGGCTACCCTTGTGCCTAACCCGGAAACTTCAATTAGTTCAGAACATGGCAGCCAAGCTTATCACAGGAACATCAAGGAGAGAGCACATAATACCTGTGCTTAAACCTCTCCACTGGCTGCCCATTAGTTTCAGGGCACAGTACAAGGTGTTGGTATTAACCTTCAAAGCCCTACATGGCTCTGGCCCGTCTTACCGTAGGGACCGCCTCTTCCCATATGAACCGCCCTGCACACTTCGGTCCTCTGGGAGGAATCTGCTGAAGCCTATGAAAATCAAGCTGTCGCAGACCTCCCAGAGGACTTTTTCAGCTACCGCCCCTAAGCTTTGGAATGGCCTGCCGGACGAGATGCGTCTCATTACATCTTTGGCCAGCTTTAAAAAGGCATTAAAGACGCATCTTTTCCGGCAGGCCTTCCCTTGAGGAGGGAATAAATATAAAACTAACCCCCGACCCTGAAAAATGCTAATGATAATGTAAATGGAACTGGGGGATTAACCTTAGCTGTCCCCCTGTTTAAATCTTCTGATTCCACCCATTGGGGATTGCACTCGCACTGTCCATGAAACTGCACCTTGTTTTTACTCTTTTAACGAATTTTAACTGATGTCAATTTTAACTAGTCCTGGTTTAATCTAATCTTAAGGGGGGGAGGTTGGGAAGGGATATGACTGCTGTTTTACCTTGTATTTTTTAATTTTGTTGTACCCCGCTCCGAGTATTTCATTAGAGGAGCCGGTTATAAATAAACTTTATTATTATTATTATCCCTGTGGAGCCACATCAAGGCTTTACTTTTCCCACCCCTGATGTGCAATTACATTGTTTACATAAACTCAGTTTTAGGGCTGTTGGGTTTTTTTTACTGCAAGTTGAGTCTCTCTTACCTGGAATTCCAAAATCCAAAATATCCCAAAAACCAAAACACTTTTTATGGGTGGCTGTGATAATGACACCTTTGCTTTCTGATGGTTTAGTGTACACAGACTTGGTTTCATGCACAAGACTATTAAAATGTTGTATAAAATACCTTCAGGCTATGTGTATAAGATGTATGTTAAACATATACAAATTTGTGTTTAGATTTGGGTCCTATCTCCAATATATCTCATTATGTATGTATATGCAGATACCAAAATAAAAAAAAAATCCAAAATCTAGAACACCACTGGTTCTAAGTATTTTGGATAAGAGACAGTAATTCTGTACAACCCAAGCTACATTGTTGCTTACTCTGTTTTTCCCTGTCTATCATCCATCTCCCCAGCACCAGATACTGCAATATTTGAAAGACATGTTTGATCTAGACATTGTGAGATACACAACAGTGGCCCTCTTGGCAGAAGACATCCTCCAACTGTCCCGGCGTCGCAGTGAGATTCTGCTGGGCTACCTGGGTGTGGAGACCAGCCCAGAGATGAATGGGACTCTGCCTAGCGACATTGTACCCCTAGAGGAGTTCAACTAAGCTCACCCATGAAGAATTGCCTGGCTTTTAAAAGATTTCTTTTTCTTCTGGAGTTTTCTACTACCACAATTAAGTGGCTTAATCAGTGGCAGCAAGACTTTCTCTTTTACCGTCCCAAGAACAACGTGATCCCATCAGCTCTCTTTTGAGGTTTGGCAGGAAGTGTTCAGGGACACTTCAGTTTGTTGGATGTTCACCTGGCCCACTTCCTTCATTTTAGGTTTTGAACTAGTGTCCCTTAGGAAACTCCTCTCCAAGGTGACAGTGCACCTTTTCTCCTCCATTACAAGTGTGAGCGGAAGACCAGGAGAGATGTAGAACATGATCCACTGAGTCATCCTGATTCCTGACTTCTCTGTTCAAAAATGATGAGGAGTTTCCTTTGACTTTTTTAAATGACTCATTTTGCCTTTGTCTAAATGTGCATTCTCACTCGGTCACTTTTTTCCCTTTCTTGGTATGAGTTCTCGCAAGCATCTGTGAAGAAAAGCATCTTTCTCCCAACAAGGGGGAGTAAATGTTTGTGTGAAGCACTGAAAAACAAACAAACCTGTGGCCTAAATCAGGGTTTGGAATTGTGCAGCCTTCCAGATGTTGTTTGACTGCAACTTCCAGCATCCTTCATCAATGGCTAGAGTTGCTGGGAGTTAGGAGTCCAACAACAGTATTTGCAGGGGTACATCATTCTGACCTGGAGCCTGAATCTACTTCTTAGGCCTGAATTAGAGTAGACCCATTGAATTAATGGCAAATTAGTCAACACTGCCAAGGTTTGCTCAAGTTGAGGACTGACAATTGGATTTCAGCCAGAAGTGGGAATCATATGGCTCCCTGGATGTTTTTGTACTGCAGCTCTAGCTAGTGGAGAGGAATGCTGGGAGATGCATTCCACCCACATCTAGAGGGCTGTAAATTCCCCACCCTGCTTTAGCAATGTGGAGGCTTTGTATGGGAAACTGACTTGTAAGGAAGCTCGTCCTACTTCGGTAGGCAAGACAAACTTTGCACTTTTCTCCCTCATACATTGGTCTAGACACTGGTAGGTTTCCTCCGTCCATAAGGTTACAAGCTATGAGCCTGGAAGAGCGGCATTAGCCTAAGAGTTGTACCCCAGTTGCTTCCTGAGCCTCATCTGTTTTTCCCCTTTTTTTACTGTCTAAATTAAGCAACAAATCAAGAAGTGTATTGTCTTAAATGCTGGAGCCAATATCTAAATCTAAATTTTGGAGCTCTTACCTGTTAAGAGGAGAGCCATTGAATTCAAAGGAACCTTACAAAAGTAGTGACCATTAATTTCAATGGTATAATATAGTCTACTGCAATTGGGACTAAAATCTCGGAGGAAATACACTGTTTCTAGAGTTACACTTGGCTTCTGTGCTTAGTATGTAATGTCTGAGCTGGTTCTTGGTTTTCTGCATGGAACTTACACTTACTGTTGCAGAATCATATGGCTGATGCTCCATAAGAAGCCAAGCGAAAAGGGGGAACAAAACCTTCCTGCCAGAGCAGCTCCAGACTGTGGCTGGTGTTCTGTTAGTGGCATACGCACGTGTAAATAAGCCTTATGCCTGCATATGTCTTTTTTTTTTTTGGTTGATGTGGAAGTTGGTATTCCCTTCATTCTTCCATACTGGTCCCCCACCCCTGGACATGCTGTAGAGTTGCTTGCAGGATCTCTCCCACAGCCACTTATTGGCTGGTGGAGAGAAGGGAGGGAATCAAAAAGTGTCTGGCTGTGTTCCTGTAGCCAGATGCAAAATGATTACATCATCCATTGAGATGTCCAGCAGACCTCTGCAGAAGATGTAATCATTTCATGTCTGGCTATGGGACATGGCTAGATGATTTTCCAGTCCCTCACCAAGTACAGAAGGGCCATGGGGGAGCTGCATTGACTTTGTGGTAGATCTAGGGGTTGGTGCATGACCAGCTGTTGTGTAGTTGCTCATATATTGAACCATGCAGGGTTGTAGCCTATAATGGGCCTCTCTTCCAAGAGGAGGCGCAATGGACGGCCATTGATATGATCATAAAATGACATTAGGGTCCTTAATGGAAAGGTTAAGAATGAAAGTGAGAACATGTACACTTTAAACTTGGAACCACGACAAATGGGGATACACAGCACAATTCTTAAAATAAAAGATTACAGCTAAAGGGAATTGCTACCCCCATTTCCCCTTGGCTTCTGACATTTCTCTATTTCTAGTCTTGCATTTTAACTGGGGAGAAAAGAAAATAAAGAGGAAGAGAGATGTTAATGCCATGGCTTTCTCCTGTGGAATCTTGGGATTTATAGTTTCACAACACAATTAGAATTTTATGCTAAGGAGCTCTGATTTGCTCCTCTCAAGCACATCCTGTGGCACCCTGAGATGAGGGACCGAGGAACAAGTCAATACCCTGGGAAGCACAATTCTGAGGAGTGGATGAGAGCACTAGCAGAGAATTTGACGGACTTTGTTAAACTACAAATCCCAGGATTCCTTGGAAATCCTGAGTTTTGGAACAGCCATAGCAGTTAAAGTGGTATCAAACTGCTGTTAACCTTGTAGTGTAGATATACTTTGAGGCTGCAATTTTGCATGGCTCAGCATAATATTATAGTTCCAGATGCAGACCTCCACTAGGCTGAGCCATAAACTGTACCATCCTTCAGGCCTACTGCAGTTCCTCTGCAAATTCCTCACACATCTTAGGAAGCAAACAGGATTGAAGAAGCACCTGGCTATGACCCGGTTGTGAGGCACAGAATGATAGCAGTGTGAAGATCCACTAAGATCCTCTGGAGGTCTCAGCTGTGCTGTAATCATTTAGCTTTTGGGACATAGCCAGATCCTTCTCTAGCCTTGCCTGCTTCCCACAAGGCACAGAATGGCGAGGGCTTCAAAGGCTGTACAGTAAATTGGGTGGGAGGCTTGGGCTGCTGCAGAGGGGAAAAGGGAGTACTCAACCTATGGAGTGTCAAAAGACATGAGTAGGAGTAAGAGAAACATGTGTGTGCATTTGTACCTAACCGGATGCCAGCTTCAGTCTCTTCAAGGTGTTCTCCTCCTCAGTTTTATAGTCATCTTGACTTCATGGCTGGGGAAAAACAACCTGGCTGGTTTTGGATACAGGCATCTAATGCCTCACCAAACTGAGCAATGTGACAGCTGCAGTTTCCCTGACCATTGCTGTCCCATCCCCTGGTAATGCAGGAAAACTACAAAAGAGATTTGTGGGAGTTGGGGTAGAATCCTAGAAAATGGAGGCCCCCTTTCATTTTTCTGGATTGTCCATCCAGTATAAAGTTGCATGAGTCTGCTGTTCTCAAACCAGATCTTGGAGAGAAGTTCCATTTTTGGACAATAACGTCAATAACTAAGCCATAGTCTAAAAAGTGAATGTCACTCCAAGATTAGGGGCCCATTCACACTACATAATTATAGCATTATTATTCCATTTAACTACCATAGTTTCATCCTTATTGTTTTTATTCTGTTTGTTGGTTTTAATTCTATTGTTTAGTTTAATTCAATTTTAAGGGTGGGAGGCTGGATATTGGGTTATTGGATTGTTTTAGTTTATGAATTTTATCCTTGTTGTACCCTGCTCTGATTGTGTGAACAGAGGAGCGGGTTATAAATAATAATTATAATTATTATTTTCCTGTGGGGTCCTGGGATCTGCACTTTAGGGAAGCGTATTTACAATTCTCATCCAGAGAGTTTCAGTGCCTCATCAAACCATGTATTCCAGGATTTCAGAGGATGGAATTGTGACCATTAAAGTGGAATAATTGTGCTATAATTGCGGTGTATGATTAGGTCCCTGGTTGAAATCCACATTGAATATGAATAAACAGCACTGGACAAAGATGTCTTTTCTCAAAGGCATCTTGAGGTTTTAACTTTTCTACAAAAACGGTTTCTAGTGTTCAGCATAATTCTGGGGGGAAACGTCAGCCAAAGGGTTTCCTCAACATTTCTGATTCCTTTTAGGACCGACTGTGTTAGGCGGAGCTCTTTTGGAATGAAAGGGGAAATGCGCACAATTCAACGTCTTCCTCAGAGAAGCCTAGTTTTTTCAGGAAGACACCAAGGGTTGCCAACTGAACGGAACCTTGCCACAACCAATCCTGCGCCTTTTTTTTTTAACAGGAGTTAATTCTGGCATTTGGCTTTTTCAATGGTTAGATCTTAATATGCCTGACAATCAGGAACCCATTAAAGTAGTCATTTCCAAGGCTGGACACGCTGTGAATTGTAATCTAACACCAAGTTTGGCAAACCTTATCCCAGAGTGGGTCCCTCCAGATATGGCTGAACACAGTTTCCTATCAGCCCCTGCCAGGCTAGCCAATGAGATGAATGATGAGAGCTGTGGTATATCAACATCTGGAGGGCTCAACAATTCCCTTACTTAATTTGTCCCCTTGAAAGGACATTCCTGTGGAAACTGAAGCTGTAATGAATGTAATGCTTGTGCCTCATTCTCCAGCCAACCTCCCCCTATTCCCCAAAATGTAAATATTCATCTGTTTTTGTTAATTGCACTGTATTTCTCCTCCTTTACAACTAAATTTTTTTGTATCCTAGTAGGATTTTGGCATTTAAAAGCCAAATCAAATAAATCTTTCCTTCATTACCAAACTGGTTTTGAGTAGCAGTCCTTGTTTGGTGCAGGATGACTGGCTCACTCCAGAAGTCAGAACAAAGGCTTCTTTTGATGTGAGACACTGACACAAGCTAATTCTATAGCATGGGTTTTATTGATGGCAAATGATGCAGCAGATGGTTCACAGCAGAGACACATCCTAGAGCTGCTGCTGATTGTACACACCTCCTCACATCCCATTGTAGAACTGGTACCCTAAATAAATTCTACCCAGGTTTATTCCCTGGCCAGCAATCAGATCAAATCCCCATTTCTGGACATAAAGGAAGCCCTTGAGATGGGATGCAATCCCCCAAGGATAGGCAAATGGAAAATTAGCTCCCAAAGCCTATATAGAGCAGAAGTTGTCAGAGTTCCTGTCTTCTCCCAGCCTCAAATTACAGAGCAAATACAGAAAATATCTGAGAAGGTCACTCAGGCTCTTTTGTGTCACTAGACAGCTGTTAACGTAGCCATCTTGAATCCCATTTTGGGGATATATAAGTCAGGATATAAATCCCATAAATAAATGAAATACAGTGGTCCCCCGGGTTACGAAAGTAATCCGTTCCGGATTACCTTTCGTAACCCGAAAATTTTCGTAACCCGGGGGAAAGAGGGCGGGGACCTCCTCAGAGAGAAAGGGATGGCACGATCCGGCGGATCGGGCCGTGCCTTTCAGCCGGCGAAGAGGAGGCCTCCTCAGAGAGAAAGGGACGGCCCGATCCGGCGGATCAGGCCGTGCCTTTCAGCCGGCGAAGAGGAGGCCTCCTCAGAGAGAAAGGGACGGCCCGATCCGGCGGATCGGGCCATGCCTTTCAGCCGGTGAAGAGGAGGCCTCCTCAGAGAGAAAGGGACGGGGCCGTGCCTTTCTCTCAGCCGGCAGAAGGCCGTCCCTTCTCCTCCGAGGCCTGTGCGCCGGGGGATCTTTCTTTTTTTTTTTTCCGGATCCCGGGGGATCTTTCGGATCCCGGGGGATACAATCGCGGTCCCGCCGGTTTCAGATCCCGGGGTTTTCTTAACCCGGGGGATTCGTATCCCGGGGGACCACTGTACTTGGTCATGATGCTAACAAGGACTTCAAAACTCATCTGCCTGATGGTGGTGGCCCAACTCACTACAATGAGTTGCAAACAAGCTTTTAAAATGTGGGCTAGACAAGTTAACTTACATGGATTTGCAATTGGTTGACCGGCCGAACCCAAAGGGTGCTCAACAATGGCTCCTTTTCAACCTGGAAAGAAGTGACCAGTGGGGTCCCACAGGGTTCTGTACTGGGCCCAGTGCTATTCAACATCTTTATTAATGACTTGGATGACAGTATTGGGGGCATACTTATCAAATTTGCAGATGACACCAAATTAGGAGGAGTAGCTAATATTCCAGAAAACAGGAACAAAATTCAAATCGACCTGAATAGACTAGAAAGCTGGGCCAACGCTAACAAAATGAAATTCAATGCAGAGAAATGTAAGGTACTGCACTTAGGGCGCAAAAATGAAATGCACAGATATAGGATGGGGGATATTGGGCTGAATGAAACTCCATGAGAAAGGAATCTAGGAGTCCAAGTAGACCATAAATTGAACATGAGTCAACAGTGCGAAGCGGCAGTTAAAAAGGCCAATGCAATTTTAAGCTGCCTCAATAGAAGTATAGTGTCTAGTTCAAGAGAAGTAATAGTGCCGCTCTATTCTGCTTTGGTCAGGCCCCACCTGGAATACTGTGTCCAGTTCTGGGCTCCACAATTCAAAAAGGATGTGGAGAAACTGGAGCGTGTCCAAAGGAGGGAAATTAAGATGGTGAGGGGTCTGGAAGCCATGCCCTATGAGGAGTGACTTAGGGAGCTGGGAATGTTTAGCCTGGAGAAGAGAAGGTTAAGAGGTGATATGATCGCCCTGTTTAAATACTTGAAGGGATGTCACATTGAGGAGGGAGCAAGCTTGTTTTCTGCTGCTCCAGAGAACAGGACTCGGAACAATGGATGCAAACTGCAGGAAAAAGGATTCCACCTCAACATTATGAAGAACTTCCTGAGAGTAAGGGCTGTTCGACAATGGAACAAACTCCCTCGGAGGGTGGTGGAGTCTTCTTCCTTGGAGGTTTTTAAGCAGAGGCTGGATGGCCATCTGTCGGAGATGCTTTGATTGGGAGTTCCTGCATGGCAGGGGGTTGGACTGGATGGCCCTTGTGGTCTCTTCCAACTCTTACTCTATGATTCTATGATTGTATGAATGACCCACTGAATATGTCATTCCTAGAGTCCTAGAGATTCCTAGAGAGAATACTAGGCCTTTGTAGCTCCTCCAATTCAGTTCTATGGTCAGTCATCTGTTGGACATTGACCACAGAGTTGAGATGGAGTACCTAGAGATTCCTAGAGAGGTATCCTCTCAGGCAAAAACATTGTTGTTGTTTTTATTTGCGGTTTTTCCATATTAATGGGGATCTCTAACCCTAGTGAATATGGAAGAACAAGTGTAATTAATTGTTCTAATTACTTGGAAAATAAGTTGTTAACTTAGTGTCACTTTAAAAAAATGGACTGAAAGAAAGCTAACAAATTGAAGCTTAATTCAGGTAAGACAGAGATACTCGTGGTCAGTTGTATGCAGATCAGGATTCACCCTGTACTGGCTGCAGTTACACTTCATCTGAAGATGTAGCTTTGGTATACAGTTGCCCCACCCAACTCGCAGGGGATCTGTTCCAGACCCCCCTCCACAAAAATGGAGACTCGCACATATGCAAGTCCTATAGAGAATAATGGTGTGTGTGCCCGTAGTGTGCACATAGGGATGCGTGCGTGCGGGCGCACTCAGCCCTGAGCCTGGAAGCCCAGGTTTTGGAGGTGGCCAGCAGTGCATTCACACCATGAAAGTTTTGCACAAGGTGTGCCCATTACTTGAGATCTTGGACCTGGCCACACTGACACACACACACACAAAACCAGCTTCATACCGCCTAAGGAGTGTCTAAGTGGTGTACCACTGTAAGCTACTTGCCCCCAACAATCTGGATACTCATTTTAGCGACCTTGGAAGGATGCAAGCCTGAGTAGAGCTTGAGCCATTTTGCTGGTCTTGAACTCACAACCTTATGGTTTTGAGTGAGTGGCTGCAGTAAAGGCATTTAACCACTCACCACCAGTGCCTTTGTTATATCCTGTTTGAAATTAATCCTTCTTGTTTATGAATCCCAAATGGTTTTTAATTATTTATTTGTATGATTTTTTAGTAAGCTGTACAATATAATTTGCAATAAAAATAAAACATTAAAAAAAGTTGCAGAGCAATTTGCAGTAGAGTGCCTCCACATTATATCTGCTTCTATGAGGACTAGACACTTAATTTTTATTTTTAATTAATTAAAGCTTGTAATCCAAGTCAAATGATCCAAATGGGTTCTGGGTGGCATGATTAGAATCTGGATAAAATCCAGCTATTGAGGTGGTATGGCAACCAGAGGCGGAAGACACAAGTTACGCATTGGAAGAGGAACTATACAGCTGCAAAGCTATTTGGGCTAGATGAGCAAATTGTCTGCTACATTCTTTCCTGCTAAGCAAAGGACTAATTCAGCCCTGGTGGCACAAAAAAGCCACTTGTCTCTTTATCTATTCCAGTGTTTCATTTTCCTGTTTCTTGCTTCTCTGTTCTGACCTTTCCCCCCTTCTTCTAGACTAATTTCCCTCCGACTCAGCAAAAGAAAAATGCATAAAATAACTCCACTCTTCTGGCATCTTTTTTCTGGGGATTTACAAAATTAGACCGATCCTGCTCAAATCTCTTCCTTCAGGGTTTCTCTTCCTCCTCCCCTTCTTGTTTTAGTTCCATTCCTTCATGGCCTTGCTTGGCCTTGGCTATAATTGTAGGATTGTCTCCTGAGAACTGAACTTGTGTTTGAAGACTCGCTAGAGGAGAGTCTCATGGGAGTTGATCTGTGGAAGAGAAGAAAAAATAACTTCATTCTCTTCTTAATAATAATAATAATAATAATAGGGCGGGCGGCAGCGGCGCAGAGGAGGAGAAGGTGCGCGGGGGCTCTTTAAAGCCTCCCGGACCAACACCCTCTCAGCGAGCGGCAGCGGCATGGAGGAGGAGAAGGCGTGTGGGGGCTTTTTAAAGCCTCCCGGACCAACACCCTCTCGGCGGGCGGCAGCGGCACTGCGGAGGAGAAGGCGCGTGGGGGCTCTTTAAAGCCTCCCGGACCAACACCCTCTCGGCGGGTGTCAGCGGCGCAGCGTGGAGGAGGAGAAGGCGCGCGGGGGCTCTTTAAAGCCTCCCAGACCAACATTCACTCTCCCCTCTTACCTGCACCGGTCACTGCAGCTCTGCAGTGCAAGCGAAAGGTAGTGCAAGGGTTATTTAACCCTGCACACCAATCCACCAGCAGCAGACTCCAGTGACTCTCCCTTCTTTTTTAGGGAGAACCCAAGGACTGTATTCTCACCGTACAAGGTGAGACTCTACATAAGGGGCTTGTCAGGTGTTTCTGACTATCCTTACATACTTTGGGGGGTCTCAGGGACCCTCAGGGTTCAGGGAAGGGGCTAGAAACCGTAGAAAAGCCACTGCTGTTTGTGGTAGCCATCTGGGCTTCAGCTTGCTGGTACTGTAATTCAATTATATTTTTGGGAGCACTTCATAGTTGTAACAAAGCTAAGTAGCAAAACGGTTTAAAAAGTAGAAATACAGCTAGATAAGAGAATAAAGGGAAAAGTAAGGAAGGGAAAAGAGTTAGCAGTATTGGTATTTGCTCCATCCTAAATAGGCTTTTATCCTCTTTTAAGGGGAATATATGGGTAATGTACTGTGAATGAATTTGTTTAATGTATTGTTGTTTTCAGTAAAGTTTAAGAAGCCGTGGAGATAAACCAGAGAAGAGAAGGGGGTGGGAATTTCTTTTGAAAATGGCATCAGGTACAAGGTCAAAGATATCAGAACACATAGGTAAACAAGATGAAGTTAACATTATAATTCTGCAAGAATTAAGGGAATTTAAAAATCCTTTAAAAGAGAAATAAGAGAGGAATTAAATGAGAACAGAGAAGAGATACGCCTAGATATGCATAAAGAAATTGGAGGACTTTCGAAGAAGATAGATAGAATTACAGAAGAATTCAGGGATATAAAGACAGAAGTAGAACAATTATCAACAAAAACAAAAGAAGTGGAAAGACAAACAAAAATAACCATGATTGAACAACAGGTTTGTAACCAAAATATATTAATACAAGAACTGAGACACAGAGAAAGATGCTTAAAATTAAGAGGGGTACCAGAAGCAGAGAAGGAACAAATATTTGAACGTATTATCCCAGAATTGGCAACTTATTTGGGCATTTCAGGGGACATGGTAGACTTCCAGACGGAAAAAATGTTTAGAATTAATTCAAGGATAGCTAAAGAAAAAAACCTAGATAGAGACATAGCAATATGTTTTACAAATACTAGGATGAAAAATAGAATATATCGACGAAATTTTGAAGAGAAACTAATAATAATAATAATAATAATAATAATAATAATAATCCTTTATTTATATACCGCCCTTCCAACGATCAGGGCGGTGCACAACATGTACATAGTTAAAAACATTCCAACAGAGACAAAACCACATTAAATATCAATATAACAATGGTGGCGATGTGCTGATGTATAAGAAATATACCGGGGGGGGGGGGGAGAGATCACAGTAGAAGAAGAGGATATCAGGGGTATGCTTGTTCAAATAAATATGTTTTTAATCCCTTTTTAAACAAGGTGAGGGAGGCAGTCAGACGGAGCTCGGTGGGCAACGAGTTCCAGAGGCTGGGGGCCGAAATGGAGAACGCCCTCTTCGTGGTAGTTGATAATTTAGCCATTGGAACTCTGAGTAACTGTTGCCCAGTAGATCTAAGTGTGCGGGGCGGATTATGTGGGGAGAGGCGGTCCTTCGGGTACTCTGGGCCCAAGCCATTTAGGGCTTTATAGGTAATAACCAGCACTTTGTACTGAGCCCGGAAGCGAATAGTCAGCCAGTGAAGGTCTTTTAGTATTGGAGTTATGTGATAGGCCCTGGGAGCACCGGTGACCACCCGTGCTGCCATATTCTGCACTAATTGCAGCTTCCGAGTGTGATACAAAGGCTGCCCCATGTAGAGCGCATTGCAGAAATCTAATCGAGAGGTTACCAGAGCATGTACTACAGTTTAAAGGTCCCTCCGGTCCAAGTAGGGACGCAGCTGGCGTATCAGCTGAAGCTGAATCATAGAATCATAGAATCATAGAAATTTAGAGTTGGAAGAGACCACAAGGGCCATCCAGTCCAACCCCCTGCCATGCAGGAACTCCCAATCAAAGCATCCCCGACAGATGGCCATCCAGCCTCTGCTTAAAAACCTCCAAGGAAGGAGACTCCACCACCCTCTGAGGGAGTGTGTTCCACTGTCGAACAGCCCTTACTGTCAGGAAGTTCCTCCTAATGTTGAGGTGGAATCTTTTTTCCTGCAGTTTGCATCCATTGTTCCGAGTCCTGTTCTCCGGAGCAGCAGAAAACAAGCTTGCTCCCTCCTCAATGTGACATCCCTTCAAGTATTTAAACAGGGCGATCATATCACCTCTTAACCTTCTCTTCTCCAGGCTAACTAAGTACAACTAAGTTCACGGAAGTACAACTAAGTTCACGGAAGCTCTGGACGCCTCTACTCTAGTTTCTGCTTTAACACTGGCATCCAGACCTTCGTTTATCCGAGAGATTTTATCCGCGAAGAAGTTGTTAAATTGGTCACAACAGGCCTTAGTAGGTTCAAGGATCTGGTTCGGGGCAGGAGGGAGCTGAGTTAGCTCCCTCACTACCCTGAACAACTCTGCTGGACGCGACTCCACGGACGTGACACGAGCAGCATAGAACGAATTCGTAGCTGCTCGTATCACCTCTCCGTAGTCCTCCAAAAGGTGGTCTAGGAGAGCCTTGTTGGATAAACGCTGGTGTTTCCGCCAGGCGTGCTCTAGCCGTTGCAGAACCCGCTTCCTGGCCCGGAGATCTTCTGTGTACCAGGGCTTCTTTTTGGAAGCAGGCCTGAGAGGGCGCTTAGGAGCGATACTGTGTATAGGCCTGGAGAGATCCGTATCCCAGATGTTGACTAGGGCATCAACAGTGTCGCCGTCACTTCCAACCATATATCCCTCTAGGGCTTCTTGGAACCTGTCAGGTTCCATCAGCCTTCGAGGGTGGACCATTCTAATAGGTCCGTCACCCCCGGGGGGGATCTGGGTTGATGCCTTGATGCTTGCCTCCACCAGGAAATGATCCGTCCATGACAGGGCGGAAATATTAGTAATTTCCGCCCACGGAGTTTCCATGTCAGTACAGAAAACCAAATCAAGTGTATTCCCCGCAAAATGCGTTGGACCCGTGACTAGCTGAGACAGGCCCATGGCTGTCATGGTATCCATGAATTCCCGAGCTGCACCAGATGGAAGATTGTTTTCCGCGAAGGGGATGCTGAAGTCTCCCAGGACTAAAAGCCTGGGAGACTCCAGCACCAGCTCTGAGACCAACTGTGTCAGCTCGTTAAGGGAGTCAGTTAGCGCACGGGGTGGCCGGTAGACCAACAGAATCCCTAGACTGTCTCTAGCCTTCAGGGTCAGATAAATACACTCGATATAGGAGGTCTGACAAACATGGTTCCTGGTTAGAGACAAGGTGTTTTTATGCACCAAGGCAACACACACACCCCCGCCCACCTAACCTGTTCTGGTCCTTCACCAAGTACCCGGAAGGGAGGACCTGAGCCCACACAGCATCCCCTTCAGGCCCGAGCCAGGTCTCGGTTATGCACGCCAGGTCACAATTGTTATCCTCTATCAGATCGTGTAGGATGTGGGTCTTGTTCTTAATGGACCTGGTGTTGCAGAGGAGCAGAGACAGGGTTTGTGGTACGGCTGGAGTGACCCTCAGGTCCCTTTGGTTAGGAGAAGGGCTGGAAGAAGAGATAGGTATTAGGTATCGATCTCATCTTCCCTTGTAACACTGGCCCATACTCCTACCGCCATACCTCCCCCTGCTCCACACTACTTTAATAGGACCCCCGTTCGTGTCAAGGGGGTTGTCCTCTGCCGTCCCCGCCAACCTTCCTCCCATATCCATAATCCCCCCCTCCGAAGCTGGATAAGCCAAGTTGCGATTAGCACTAGCATCCCCGCACCCCAACAACGTCCTCTCTCAGCAGATGATACTAGTGCTGGTGATGGAATAACAAGGGGTATATTCCCAAGCATGCTACACATTATACCACACAGTGTGATTGGGTCCGCCGGGGCTTGGCTTTTAAGCCCTGTCCGCCGCTCACCTTGGCGTGGAGCCGGGGTGTGGTGGTGACTGGGAGTTGGGTCGCGGAGGCCTTTCCCCTTCCCCTTGCTCAGTGCTGCGCCGCCTCGCCTCGTTCTTAGGTCCGCCGGGGCTTGGCTTTTAAGCGCTGTCCGCCGCTCGCCTTGGCGTGGAGCAGGGGTGTGGTGGTGACTGGGGGTTGGGCCGCGGAGGCCTTTCCCCCTCCCCTTGCTCAGTGCTGCACCGCCTCGCCTCCAACTAATAAATGATGGGAAAGAAATAGCAATATATAAAGATGTACCAACACAAATCCTAAGAAGGAGACAGGATTATAGATTTCTTACACAGGCATTAGACAAAAACAATATTAGATTTAGATGGGAAAAAAATAAAAGGAGTATCTTTCACATTCAAACAAAAGAGATATAAAATTGACTCAGTAGAAAAGGCCAGAGATTTCTATCGAAGAGTGCTTGATAAGAGAAAAACATCTGTAGAGGAAATTACAACAGAAAAGGAAACACAGGAGGATCAGACAAATAAAAAAATAACATTAGGGAAAAGTAAAAGACCAGACAGAAACAAGAAAAAGACAAAAACAGGGAAAAAAGAGATAAATAAGAAGGACTTAGAGGAGGGAATAGGAGAATCTGACAAATCCGAAGAAATTTCTGAGGAGGACGTAGATGAATAAAGAGTTAAAGGATGGGAATTAAATAGGATCCCTCAATGTGAGGGGTATAAATAAAGCACATAATAGAAGACTGATATTCCATTACCTAGCAAAAAGTCGTTGTGATATTCTCTGTATACAGGAAACCAAAATTAGGGAAAACGAAATAAATTATTTAAGAAACTCCAATTTAGGTAAAATGTTTTGTTCTTTGGATAAAAAGAAAAGAAGAAGAGGAGTGGCAATATATGTAAACAAAAACTACGAGGCAAAAGAATTATTCAAAGACGAGGAGGGTAGATATATAGTGATTCAAATCACCACACAGGAACTAAAATTTGATATTGTATGTTTGTATGCTCCATTGGAAAAAAAGATATATTTTTTAAGAAACTGAATCAAGAATTAATTAAGACTAATGGGGACAGGATAATCATCGTCGGAGATTTCAACGGGGTTGTTGAACCTAGAAGAGACAGAGGTTCCAGCAAAAATTTTTTAAAAAATCAAGGTAAATTGCCGACAAGTTGCTTCGATATGATTAATGAATATAATATGATAGATATCTGGACGCACATACATAAAGATAAGAAAGGTTTTACATATTTCTCAGAGACACATCTGTCAGCATCTAGAATTGATATGTTCTTTACAACAAAAAAATTAGCCCCGTTAATAAAATCAATGGAAATTGCTCCCAGATCTGTTTCTGATCACAATATGATAGAGATGGTAATTGGTACACATCCAGGGAAATCTGGGTGGAATTGGAAGCTGAACGAGAATTTACTTAAAGATGAAAATTTCGTAAATGAAATAAAAAGATAAATTAAGTATTTTATAAAAGAAAACAGCACACCAGAGACACCATATAAAACAATTTGGGATACTTGTAAGGTTGTAGTTAGAGGATTATTGATTAAAAAAGCAACGGAATTAAAAAGGATTAAAGAAAAGAAAGATAAAGAAATTAAAGAAGAACTAAAAAGATTGGAAGAAGAACTACATATAAACCCTAGGAACAATAAGCTGAAAAATAAATACGAGACTTTGAAGTATAAATTACAAAGACAAGATATAGAGGAGTTGGCTAATAAATTGAGAGTAGTTAAACAAAAACATTTTGAGTATGCAAACAAGACAGGCCGATGGTTGGCCTACAAATTGAAGAAAGAAAGAGAGAAAAAAGTAATTACTGAAATTAATTACAAAGGAAAAAGACTAACTACGCAGAGGGAAATTTAAAAAGCTTTTCAAGACTATTATTCGGACTTATTTAAAGAGGATATACAAAATGAAACATAAATAAAAAATCAAGAGAAATATCTGGATAAGAAGTTTATAAACAAAATTTCGAAGGAACACACGGAAATATTAAATGCGCCATTTACAGAGAAAGAGGTCATGGAAGCAATTAATAAACAAAATATGGGTAGGAATCCGGGACCAGATGGATACACAGCTATGTTTTACAAAATCTTTAAAGACGAAATAACAAAATTATTATGTAACACCTTCAATAATGTAATCATAGATGGAAAACCAATAACCTGGAACCAAGCAGATGTTGTGCTAATTCCTAAGGAGGGGAAAGACAAAATGGACGTGGTAAACTATAGACCTATTGCCTTACTAAACCAAGATTATAAAATGTATACATCGATATTAGCCAATAAACTGAAAAGAATATTAATTAAAATAATACACAAGGATCAAAATGGATTCCTCCCAGGAAGGCAAATCAGATACAATATAAGAATTCTGTTAGATGCAATTGAATATTATTCAGCATACAAAGAAAAAAAAGCAGCTTTTGTGTTCCTCGATGCTGAGAAAGCTTTCGTTAATGTGAAATGGCAGTTTATGTTAGAAATATTAAAAGAAGGGAGATCGGAGAAAGATTCCTGGCAAATATCACACATATATATTCTCAACAGAACATTCAAATAATAGTAAACGGGGAAAAAACAGCTAGTATTTTGGTAAATAAAGGTACCAAACAAGGTTGCCCGCTATCCTCGCTTTTGTTCATAACGATCTTAGAGGTTTTAAATAATTCGATAAGAGCGAATAAAGAAATCAGAGGACTTAAAATTAAAGGACACGAATATAAACTAAGGACATACGCGGATGATATCGTGGTTATATTAGAAGATTCGGTTAAAAATATTAATTATTTGTTAAAAGAATTAAATGAGTTTGGAAAAGTATCAGGATTCAAAATAAACAAAGACAAAACACAGATGCTGATCAAAAACTTAAATGAAAAAGAATCAAATGAACTTTCATTAAAATCAGGTATTAAGACAGAGAAAAAAGTTAAATATCTAGGCATATGGATAACGAACAACAACATAAATCTATTCGAAAATAATTACAAACCTGTATGGCAACAAATAAATAGAGATTTGATACAATGAAACAATTATAGTTTAACACTACTTGGTAGAATCGCAGCCATAAAAATGGCAATACTTCCAAGACTTATGTTTTTATTATAAATCTACCAATTATTATAAAGGAATATGTATTTAAAGAATGGGAAAAAACAATTTCTAAATTTGTGTGGAGAGGGAAAAAAGCCAGAATCCAATGGAAAATTTTGAAAAAAACAAGTACCTCTGGGGGCTGTGCAATGCCTGATTTTAAGTTGTATTATAGAGCATGCAGCATAATATGGATCCAAGATTGGATAAGATTGGAAAATGAACAATTATTGAATCTGGAAGCAATTAATATACAATTGGGTTGGCATGCTTATGTATGGTACAAAAAAGCTTCAGCAGATAAAGTTTTCCACAACCACACTATAAGAAAGGCATTGATAAAGACATGGCAGAATATAAAAAATAAATTTTATCTAGGGATACCCGGTTGGGTCTCCACACAAGAGGCTTTTTTCCAAAGGAGGGAGAGAAATACAGAATGGATTAGATATAAAGACTTGTTAAGAAAAGATATTGATGGCAATAAAAATTAATCTCAAGGGAAGAATTAAAAAATAATGGTAAGAATATAAGTTGGTTTGACTATATGCAAATCAAACATAAGTATAATGAGGATCTGAAAAGCGAAGGATTTGAAAAAGAAGCTAATGAATTGGACAAAATCATATGGGAAGGAGATAAAGGGAAAATCTCAAAACTATATAAACTGTTTTTACAAAGGGAATTGGAGCAGGAGATAATATCTGAACATATGATAAAATGGGCACAGGAAATAGGCCATGAAATACCTTTAGAAAATGGGAAAGATCGGGCAGATTCACGGCCTCACAAGATCTAAGGGAAACTTTATAAAAATTACAAACAGGTGGTATTACACACCAGTAAGAATAGCCAAAATATATAAATTAAGAGATTGTAATTGCTGGAAATGCTTAAAGGAAAGAGGCTCTTACTATCATATGTGGTGGGGCTGCCCAAAAATAAAGAGCTTTTGGTGGAACATACATAAAAATATACAGAAGATGTTAAAAATTGAGTACCCATGTATCCCAGAATTGTATCTATTAAATATGACAGTTGTTTTGGATAATGAAATAGAAAGGACATTTTGGAGAATATTATTATACCTGATAACAGCTGCAAGGATTTTATTGGCAAATAATTGGAAAAGGAACTATATACCTACAGTAGATGATTGGTTGCAGAAGATTGTAGAATTTAAGGATATGGATTGTTTAACAGCTGTAATTAATAATAGATCTAAGGATAAAACTGAAAAAGAATGGGAACCTGTAAAAGAATATCTAAAATTGGAATGGGAAATGAAAGAAGGGCTGCTATAGAATTAGGATAATGAAGAAGTGCTCATGAAGTTTTGTATGACACTATGTAAGCCTTATAAGTTTAGTAATTATGCACTTTGGGTTTAATTTAAGGAATATTATGATTGTAAATATGATTGTAACAAGGATTTGGAGAAACAAAATAAAATAAAACGTTAAACTGGAATAATAATAATAATAATAATAATAATAAGTTTATTTATAGCCCGCTCCTCTGACACCAATCGGAGCGGGTTACAATAATTTAAAAAAACAAGATAAAACAATTCCAATAACCCAAGGCCCCACCTCCCACCCTTAAAATTGGAAGGATACAAGCCTGAGTCAAGCATGAGCCCTGGCTGGTACTGGAATTGCAACCTTGTGGTTTGTGAATGAGTGGCTGCAGAACAGGCATTTAACCACTGCACCACCAAGGCTTATGTGAATTAACTAGATAACAATCTTCTTCAATATTTTACAGAAATATTAAGATGTAATAAAAATAAATAAGTAGTCTACATCAACTATACCTTTTACAACATATTTACGACATTTTACTTCCTGTTCCTAGAATCATAGAATTGGACAACATAGTGCATTCCACAAAGTGTGGTGGAGTCTTTGTATGGTGTTATGGAAAACAAAGGGTTAATCAACCCATTCCCAAACAATTATGCAAAGTGAGGCATTTGTGAAGATTTCCAACCAGATCCATTTATTCAAAACAGCCTTAGTCTGCATGCAGTGTTTCAGCCAAGAGTCATCCCATTGACTGAATGCCCTAAAAATGGCACAAACAGTTTTTATTAACCCACAAAATATTCATTGAGCATGCGTAGTTTAACATTCATCATCATCATCATATATATCTGTATTGTTGTTCAGCTAGTATAAACTGGCTGGCTCTCTGCTGGCCTGACTCGCAACATCAAGGAATGTCTTTGTGCAGAGTTATCAGCTTGGCTAGCTAGCAGTGACCTTGGAAGGAGAGGCCCATCTCTCTCTCAGTGAGGAGAAATTCACGCTTTAGCTTTCTTTCTCTTGTCTTCCTTCCTCCTCCTTCCTCAGCCCACAACTCAAGCCTAATTCAAAAGGACAAGTTTTTCCTTTGCTCTATGGCTGAACTATTGATCATTAATGGCAGAGATTATTGGTTTCATTTGGTTATCAATGGCTTTATTAGCTTTTACCTTAACAATGGGAAAGACTGAGAGTCTGCTTGAGTCAATCCTGTTGTAACTGTGTATATCTGCCTACAACAGACAAGCTAAATACCAGTCACCCTCAGGATGTGTGAACTGCAAAAACAGAGAGAAAGGGGGAAGGTAGATCAGCCTGCTTCACCAGCTACTCCCAACATGTTTTTTAAAAATACTTTTTTTTTTTTGGTGGCACAGGAACCTATCCCTCTGCTTTTGATTTTATTTCTATTTCTGGTACCAAATTTTCTGTTAAAGAACTAATGCCCAGGAACAAATGTGCTTTGTGAACCACAGTACACCTATATAGAAACCTGATTTTAAACTGTTAAATTTATTCTGATGCTGGTGGCTACTGGTGTACTAGGAACTACACTTGTCCATCCACATTTGCGGCTTTGACTTTTGCGGATTTTATCATTCATGGATTTTATTAATATGTTCTCTCTAGGAATATCTAGATCCTCCAGTGCAACTCTATGTTCAACATTAACCAAAAGTCATACTAGAGATTCCTAGGGACCTAGAGAATCTTAGGGAGAATACTCCACTAGGCATTTGTAGCTCCTCCTGTGCAATTCTGTGGTTAATGCCTGACAGATGTTGACTACAAAGTTGCACTGGAAGACCTAGAGATTCTCAGAGAGGTGTTCTCTCAAGTAAAAAAATAGTGTATTTGTTATTTGCGGCTTTTTCACATTCACGGGAGTCCTTTGCCCCTAACACCAATGAATGTGGAGGGACGAGTGTAACAGCACTGGCATTCAATAGTTGGCTGAAGCCTCACTATGGATGAAAGAAATACAGTTAAGATACAGCCCAAGGATTTGGGAAGTAGGACTGAGCAAAATTTGGAAGCTCTATCCCAGCAAAGAGACACCTGAAGCCTTTGGTAGTCCCTCCCTGCATGCTAGACCTGCTTTTCCTGACTTCAGTCTCTTAGGATAGAGGCTGTTAGTGAGACATCTCATTCTAACAAGGAAAAAACATCAGAACAAATAATAAATCCCAGAGTCCATTTTGCTAATGGTGGTTTTAGTTAAATTTGCATTTACAGCAGTTTATATTGCCACGCTTTTCACACAATGGTGTTACTAGGGAGGTACATGGCATATAGACTACACCAGATAACATCCTAAGAGGGAGTGACACCACTGCTCCTCAAATATTTGCCTTTGGCTAGAAAGGGGCTGTGACATTTGGACATGTGGACTCTTTCACAGGGGAGGAATTTCTCCCAACTTCGAATGGAGCCAATGCGAATTCAGGTGAATTCGCTAGTTTAGCGAATTCAGGTGAATTCGCTAGTTTAGCGAATTCACGTGAATCCCCATTGCGTTCGGAATGCATTCAGAATGACCTCCCATTACCCGAAAATGACCCCCCCCGCCCGAAATTACATAGAATCATAGAATCATAGAGTTGGAAGAAACCACAAGGGCCATCCAGTCCAACCTCTTGCCATGCAGGAACTCTCCATCAAAGCATTAAAGTGTAGCCAAGAGCCTAGTTGGGGAATTTTACTATTAGCGCAAATTGCGAGATGGGTCTGCTACAACAACCCTGCGAGGTCGCCTCCCGCTGTGTATACCAAGAAGATCGGGGTTCCAAGAAATTGAGCAGAGACAGGCTTGTTTAATTAATAATGTCCAATTTATTAAAGATAAAGACAATCACACAATGCTCTCTCACACACACACACATACAAGGCTCAGGAAAATCAGTGGTTAGCAGTGGGGATAGTTTGAGGCTTGACTAATGGTGATGCTTACCAAAGCAGAGATTCTCCTCGGGGATCCGAATGAGACAGTGATTTCTGGGACAAGTCTGAGTTTGAGCAGCTCTTGTCGGTGTCCAGTTCAGAGATCAGACTGACATGGAGTATGCAGACCTCCAGACTGGCACACTGAGAGCCTACAACTGGGGGTTTTTATGGGGAAAATATCCCCTCTGGCAAAGGTGCTTAATGGCTTGGCTGAAGCCTAGACAAAGGTATTGCATTGCAAACTAAGGCTTTGCATTGTCATGTCTAAGCAAAGGGGTCTGACAACAATCAAGAGGAGATGGTAGAGGAGTTAAGTTAATCACTGGCTCATCAATGTGAGACCTAAAACAAAGATTTTACTTTTGGAGGTGATGGCTTTCCCATTTAGCAACTCCCAAACCTTTCCAAAGTATTGTTTTTCAGGGGTCTTGTGAGTCTGACTCATCTGCCTACCTGACCCTCTGCTTTTGGGATTATGGCTGCTAGCCTGGCAGGTCAGTTTGAGGTCATGAAGGAACTCCACACACAGTCCAAAATTTTATATTAAAAGCATATATGATAACATTTCCCCCCCTCGAGAGCTTTCAGACCCGTTGCAAAAGGGGATGGACGCTCTCGAAATAAACCTTTGCCACAGAAAATTTTGGAGTGTCAATTTGGGGAGGTTTCCTACTAAGGGAAGCATGACCACTAGTGTTTCAATGGTGGGGGAAGATGACCTTTTGTTCAGGAACCCATTCATACACATCACTCATTCACAAGGTAAACATAAATACCAATAAATGCATACAATATGCAATGGAAAAGCAGTAGTCCATCAATATGGGTTCAATGTGGATGGCATTCAATATGCACTATGAAAAAGGGCATAGTCCAATGTGTATGTGAGTCCAATGTTCAGGGATTTGGAGACCAATGGCTGAGAGAGAGTCAATGTAACATGAGTCCAAGTCTGCACAGTAATACGGATGCAGAGTTCATCTGGAATGGTTATGAATGTCCCTTTTAGAGTCTTTGGGGGTATGTCTGGGAAAGCGGGCATACAGATGTACTGGAGGGGACAGTAGTGGGTGTAGATGGCTTGCAGAGAACAATTCCCTTGCAAGCAGTGTCCAAGCAGCTGTAGACTCCTTGGATGCGGGCAGTATGGTAGTGGTGGAGAACGAGTCACTGTTGGCATCTGGAGAGGCAGAATCCCAATGTAGGACCATTGAGGACAATCTGGAACAGGAGGAGTAGAAGACACCGACTGTGTCTCGATGCAATCTTTAGAAGACGTCTATGGCAGCATGGCATGGAGGACATCTCTGGAGGATGAGGGCATAGGAGTCTCAACCTTGGAGTGGGGAGCATCTGGCAACGTGGAGGACAGCTTGGAGGACCTGACGTCTCGCCTGGCACCCACAGGGACGGACACGGACCATCAGCACGTTGGGGCTTACCTCCCCGTGGAGAATTTTTACAGGAGAAAGTCTATAGTATGGGGTGGGGGTGTTGAAATGTAGGTTAAAGTTTCACCCCCCCTTGCGTCTCTCAGAGAGGCAGGTGGATGCATGGCGGAGAGATTGCCTGAGTTTAAAGTGTCTAGACGGCCCATCACCAAAACGAACAAACAAACATGCATATGCATACATTATATTTATAGCACCATCACCATAAAGATACATGCAAGAGACATACACATCTATATCTACAACAAATACATGCACGCTAAAATTCTACCTGTAGGGCTTAAGGCCCTGGCTCTAATCATTACAACAACAAATCGTTTGGGGCTGAGAGAGTGTGCCTGCCGCACAGTCACTACGCCCAGTCACTTGCTGCGGGCTCCTCCCTGGGAGTCTCGATGGCGAGGCCCTGCTCTTCCAGCCAAGATAAGGTGATTGGCTGGTTCAGGTCATGTGGGGCCAGCGTGTGAGCGCAGCGGCTGTTCTACTTTGGGCGCTGAGTTGATTTGGCTATCACAGCCCCGGGCTGGGGTATGCTGGGAAAATATGCAAAGTGGGCGCTAATGCTGGATAAAAGGACATGCAGCCACCCATTAAACCATTTTTGAGGGGAGAACATTTTGATTCCAGGTGACTTGGGGTTCAAGGACCAGGATGAGTAAATTGGGACTTTGGGTCCTCCTAACTTGGGAGGTAGTGCGAATTAGTGGGGTCAGTTGTGTGCCTTGGGATGCATTGCTCCGTCGGAGCCCTCGTAAGAGGGCAACCGACATGCTGATTAAGTTCGGCATCCTTGGTGGTGCGACAGTGTGCAATGCCAAGGGCGTTTCCTGCTGGCCCTCCCAGGTGAGCCATCTCATGAGATGTCCCACCGGGCGTGCCGACCCGCCCTAGCATTACTTTGTCATAGTGGCCCACCTCCAAGGATGCTGAACTAGCTCAGCCTGCACACACAAGAAAAGGGGTGGGGAAGAATTCCCCCACTCCACATACTGGTCAAAGGAAAGATTTAGAATTTTTTAAAAAAGGAGCATGTCTCTGTTTCTCCCTTGTTATCTCTAGTGAGTCGACCCGGTCCAGGCGGCTGGGCCGGTCGTATGCAAATTTGGGGGGGTTGTGCTGACATGCCTCCGGTGCCGGCTATTGGTCGCGTGCTGGGTAGTATGCAGATCCAGCGGCCGCAAGTCGACTCACTCTCATATGAAGAGCAGTTCGTGAAAATGAGGTTCCCTTTTGCCGAGGGGTTAACTCCATAGCGCTCTGGTTACCAGAGCTGTGCTGAGGCAGAAAGCAGTCCTCCTTGGCACTGATGCCAGATGTCACTAGGGTGGTCTCTCCTTGCCAGCTGACCTGTTTTAGCGAGCCGGCAAAACAGCCCTGTGGCACCCCCAAGGATGACAACTTTCTACCTCACTCCAAAAGGTGAGGGGGGGAAACCCCCCTGCCTTGCTGAATGGTTAAAAGGAGACTGAAGCGGTGAGGGGGAGCAGCTTGGCTGCCAGTTTAGTAAATGGACTGCTGGTGTGGCCTGGTGGCCTGTGAGGGAAGATCTAGTTCTCCCCGGAGGGCTCTAAGTTCAGCCATCTGCCTCCGCACTATCTCCAAGCCTGACCAATTGTTTTGGGCACCTTAAGGGTGAATAAACATTCCTTGAAATAAAACAATAAAAATAAACAAGAGCAGTCCAGGAGGACTAACTTTGGCACAACTTCTAACCATTGGGCTTGCTGATCAGCAGAATGAAAAAGGCAAAAGAAAAACAACAACAGTACTTAACACCATTGTAAAGTAATGTGCCTGGAAATAAAAATGAAACTCAAAAACAAAAGAAAGTCACACCAGCGGGTGACTTTAGCCACTAGGCCTACTGGTAACAACAACACATGTAAAAAGGCTTATGAATCAAAAGGCTAAACTCTGATAGTCAAAAGGTGAAATGCAAAACAAGAGTGTAGCACTGAAATGCATAGGGCCAATAGCAAAAATAAAACAAAAACAAGAAAAATGAGATGCCAGAGCTATATTTTTTTGGGGGGGCTGAGAGAGTGTGGCTTTCACTCTGTCTCAAAGTCACAAGAGGGAAAAAATGAACACAAAACAACACACACAAAATAAGTCTCCACTGGAAATGGATGGAGCGTGGAGCAGGGTGCTAGGAAGCACAACATAAAAACACATGAAACAAAAAGTTCTGAGAGCATGGCCATGTGGAAGAAGACTATTTGGTCCCTCCAGCTTCTGGGCATAAGCCAAGAAAACTGGGTATATTTGCAGCATGATCCTAGTCTCTGAGCGTGTGCAGAGAGCAAAGCAAAAACTTGCAGGAGGCACTGTGGAGAGGAAGATAACTCCTGAGCATGTTTAGAATACAGCAACTGGGGGAAGACAGGATCTAAAACACATTGCATCACTTAGAACAAAAGGGGGAAGGCAACGGAAAGAAAAATTATTTGTCAACTGCCTGGTATCATGCCAAGCAATTTGAACTGAGAGGAGGTATCACCTCTGAAACTGACTGAAAGGAAGAGGTTGGAAAAGTCAGAGGGCACTGTGGACAAACAGAATTTGTATAGCCTCTGAGCATGTGAAGAGTGCAAACAAACAGAAACAGGAAACTACAGCTTAAACCTCATGCAGCTCCAAGCACATGGCGACAGGCTGAGCAGAGAGAACTGCTGGATCTAGACCATGTGTCTCCTCGAGAACTGAGAGGGGCACAACATAACAGACACAATAATACCCAAAAGACAAAATTCTATCAGCACAAACCAACACTAAAGACAAGACAAAAGGGGACTCGTGGTTTTAGTCTGACTAGTCAAGAGCTTGTGTTCAGAGGTGGGAAAGAAAGGACTAGCCTCTGAGCTCGAGCAGAGTGCAAACTGCTATACTGTCTAAAACCACAAAACACATAGAACAACAATCTTGACTACACAAAACTATGCCAAGAAACTCAAAAGAGACCTATAAAAACAAATACAAGGGAGAATGGATTTGAAGCCACACCCGCAGTGAATTTTAAAATTCCAAATTACTTTTATGGAAACAAGAGCGCCACAAACAACTTGAGTCTGCAGCTTTGAACTATGGGTTCGGTATGGCATCTGAGCACATGCAGAGTGCCAAAAGCAAATAGTGAGGCACATCTCAGTTTCTGTCTTGCAAAGCAGCAGAAAGAGGAGGGGAGTGTCTTCCCTCCCATGCTTCCTTGCTACATTTTTCTTTACTCAGTTTGGAAATTTTTGCCAAATCTCTTTATCCACTTGCCCCATGGGCACAGAGGGAATGGAACACAAAAACACAAACTGGAACTGCTGAATGGGGGGCACAGCAATGGTGGGGAGCAATCTACAATCCCAGCATTTACACCATCCCATGCACATGCTAAAAATGTCTACAAGATTTTATGTCCCTCTTAAAGGGCAGTCTCTAGGAGTCCTTTTCGAAAGCTACCTTCTGGGTCTGAGGCTGAGACAGTGTTGCTCACCTCTTGGTCCAGGGGCTGGGCTGTGACTGAGGCAATGTTATTCGTTCTAGGAACACATCTCCCACTGCCTTTCCAATGTAAACCTCGGGGATGGGATGAATGACCTCTAGGGTTCCCTTTCTGTGGCATGCCTGACTGGGAAGGTTTGCAATGCTTGGGGTTTTCTGGCTGAATCCATGCCATGTTTCCTGGGGTTTTTACCCTCTTGGCCCCTTGGTGCCCATATGGAGCATGACCATTATCCTCCTGCTTGCGGACAGTAGTCCGAACTGCAGCAGGGGTGTTTCTAGGAGGAAGGAAGACATTCTCCCTTCGATGTGGGTTATGAGGGTTTACCTTTCTGAGGTTTGTGGGGCTGTTGCTGGTTTCTGGCCCTTGAGGCTGAGGGGAAGGGACCCTCTCAAGATTCTCTGGGAGCTGTTGTCTCTTAGGGAGACTGGGGCCCTTGGAAGTCTCCATTTCCCTTTGAGTGGGGCTTCTTCGTGGGAAACTCTCCCTATTCTTCTTTTTATTCTCCCTTCTTATGGCCTGAGCTTTTTCTTTCCTTTTTGCTACCTTTAAGCGGAACTCACGTGAAAGACACTTTAACTTTCCTAAATAGGTGTCCAGCCCCTCATATGATGTTGTTTCTAAGCTGTCCAAAACCTCCTTGCTTTTGGGATGAAGTCCATTATATAGCTCACTGATAAAATCCATCTTCCTTTCCCCAGAAGGAAAACCTATCTTAGCCAGCAACTTCTTTCTGGCAAGGTATGCCTCTGGATCTTCATTTGTTCTTTGTTCCTGTTCATAATATAGATCCCAAGCCAGTTTTCCTGGCCACAAGAGGCTCAAAATGTGGCTCATCCAAGGGTATCTTCCTATGGACAGAAGATCCCAACACATCACTGTTTCCTCTAGTTTATTTCTGTCTAAAGGAGACATACAGAATCTGGCGATCTGGGTCAAATGGAAGCCATTAGCTGATGGTGGGAGGCTATTTGCAGCTCGCAACATCCAAGTGATGGAAGTTTCCTGATTCAAGGGACCCAACACTTCTGCCATTGCACGAACTTCTGAGATGGGAAAAGGGGCTGGTTCTTGTTTGCATGTTTCTTCCAATTTTTGGATTCTGTTTAAAGCATCCTTAAGGGAGGCTGCTAGATGGGAATTCTCTGCCTTGAGGTGGTTGATTTGGGCTGCCAGCTCTCTTTCCATTTTAGTAGGGGAGCCCTTGGAATCTTGAGAACTTTCTGAGCAGGGAACTGGGACCTGGCTGTCCTTTTCTTTGGAGGATCGCCTCCCAAGTCTGTTGCAAAACACTTCTATGTTATGGGCTCTGGGTTTAGACCCAATGTCAACCCGAGTTGGTGGGAACCTTAAAAGGTTTTTCCACTGTGGAGCTTGGGTTAAAACCACTTGCTCCAAATTAAAGCGACCAAGACCCTTTAAGAAGCTTCTTGGTCTTTTCTTCCCTTCTCTGCTGAGGGAGAAGTTCAAAGCCAGGCAACCTCTAGGGTTCTGACTTTTGAGGTTTTTTCTCTATACTACCCTCCAAAAATTACTGTTGGAGAGCAGAGCCAAATTTCCAGGGAGATAGCTAAGCCCTGATCTTTGGAGGGAAATTGGCTATTCTCTCCCTCCGCTTGCTTCCAATCCTTCAAAACACAGAGGTGACAGGCTGGGGTTAAAACCTGCAGCCAGATGGGGTGTTCCTTAAAAGGCACACAAGAAAAGAAGGCTCTGGGTTTTAAACCCACTGAACTGGATGGGCTGAGACCTTAAGAGGTATACCCATAGGGGAAGCTAGGAGTTAAAACCCTCTGGCTTCAAACAGAACATGCCAAGACCTTAAGGGTTCCTTGGCTCTTCTGCCTTGATGCACCTTTCTGCAGCTAGCTGTGCTTCTTCCATTTCAAGTCCTGTTCTAGGAGGGATGATCTTATTCTCTCCCAGCGGGTATAGGAAACCTTTCCTTATGGTCTCCCACGGACTCCTACCCGTGAACCTATTCTCTGCCTCTGCACAGAGCTATGGTTCCGTGTGCCTTTCTGGGGCGCCCACAGAACCTTTTTGCTGAACCCCTGGGAATCTTTGTGATTCCCCTGGATTCCTATCCTGGTCGGCTCCAAATCCTTACGGAGAGCCTATCCTGGTCGGCTCCAAATCCTTGCAGAGAGCCTATCCTGTTTTGCTCCAAATCCTTGCGGAGAGCTTATCCTGGTCGGCTCCAAATCCTTGCGGAGAGCCTATCCTGTTTTGCTCCAAATCCTTGCGGAGAGCTTATCCTAGTTGGCTCCAAATCCTTAGGGAGAGCCTATCCTGGTCGGCTCCAAATCCCTGCGGAGAGCCTATCCTGGTCGGCTCCAAATCCTTACGGAGAGCCTATCCTTTTTCCTCCCTTGAGCAAGGATTTACAGCCTCGAGTCAGGGACGTCTCCCTACTTTCACCTACCTCACTCGTCCAAGGGGGATTACCTGTGTGAGACCAAGAGCACCCCTATTGGAGCTGCTCCCACCCTTGCGCCTTGGCTTCAGGTCAAGGACCCTCTCCTTACCCTAGCCCGCCCGTCCAAGGGGGATTTTGAACTGTGGGGAATTTGTGTGTGGACACGGGGGGCAGTTTATAAAACCTGGGCAGAACCTATTCCTGCACTCCCACCCGCCAGAAAATAACAAAAAGGGCGTCGGGAAAGGCCTACTCCGACTTCACGCCCACGGGTAGCCGTACGTTCCTCTCCGGGTTGCTCGCGCCGAGCCGGCTGAAGAGCGTACGACCAAAGACAGAAAGGGGGATAGCCACCCACGACAGTCCTTTTGCCCTTATGGCCTTTCACACAAGAAACACAATCACACAGCTTCCTATTTATCTCTGTGTCTGCAGCAATTCCTTTTGAATTCCCGTTCTCTCTACGTTCCGCAATCTGTACAGCCCAAGTGATCAGGTTGGGGAGCCCAGATTTCGGGGGAGGATTACTTTGCCCAAGCTTTCTCCACCAAATTGTAGCCAAGAGCCTAGCTGGGGAATTTTACTATTAGCTCAAATTGCGAGATGGGTCTGCTACAACAACCCTGCGAGGTCGCCTCCCGCTGTGTATACCAAGAAGATCGGGGTTCCAAGAAATTGAGCAGAGACAGGCTTGTTTAATTAATAATGTCCAATTTATTAAAGATAAAGACAATCACACAATGCTCTCTCTCACACACACACATACAAGGCTCAGGAAAATCAGTGGTTAGCAGTGGGGATAGTTTGAGGCTTGACTAATGGTGATGCTTACCAAAGCAGAGATTCTCCTCGGGGATCCGAATGAGACAGTGATTTCTGGGACAAGTCTGAGTTTGAGCAGCTCTTGTCGGTGTCCAGTTCAGAGATCAGACTGACATGGAGTATGCAGACCTCCAGACTGGCACACTGAGAGCCTACAACTGGGGGTTTTTATGGGGAAAATATCCCCTCTGGCAAAGGTGCTTAATGGCTTGGCTGAAGCCTAGACAAAGGTATTGCATTGCAAACTAAGGCTTTGCATTGTCATGTCTAAGCAAAGGGGTCTGACAACAATCAAGAGGAGATGGTAGAGGAGTTAAGTTAATCACTGGCTCATCAATGTGAGACCTAAAACAAAGATTTTACTTTTGGAGGTGATGGCTTTCCCATTTAGCAACTCCCAAACCTTTCCAAAGTATTGTTTTTCAGGGGTCTTGTGAGTCTGACTCATCTGCCTACCTGACCCTCTGCTTTTGGGATTATGGCTGCTAGCCTGGCAGGTCAGTTTGAGGTCATGAAGGAACTCCACACACAGTCCAAAATTTTATATTAAAAGCATATATGATAACAAAAGCACGTGAGAAGCTTTAATTTGCAATAACGTGAAACCCATGATTGCATTCCCTTTTGCCCAAAATTACGTGAGAAGCTTTAATTCGCAATAACGTGAAACCCCTGATTGTGTTTGGATTGCCCTTGGATTATACTTCCAATTTCCCACATCTGAAAGAGTCCTGTGTCCCATTAAAATGCTGAAGAGATGGAATGAGTGGAGTGAACATAGTGGGAGGGAAAAGGATAGGCTCCAGGTTTTTAAAATTTAAAACTGCATATTTTAATTTTTAATTAAAAAAATAATAATTTTTATTTTAAAAATTATTTTAAAACATCACATTTACCAATTTTAATTTTACCCACATAAAACTATGTATATGTAAGCACATTTGTTCTGTGCATACAATATTTTGTAATTTAATTTTAATTTTAATTTTGCTAGTTGTTTAAGTCACAATTATTACCATTACATTCATTGAGATATGATGATTATGATTTATGAGTAAATTTATGAGCAACAAAAACATTACTAAGGGTTCTGTTAGTATGGGAGGAGAACAATGGGGAGGGTAACACCATGAATTACCGCACCAAGTGTGTGCCGTCACACCTGGGCTATATGAATTTAAAGGGACATGGACGTGATGATTCTCTCCCCGGGGATTGCTTCTTGCCCTCCCAAGGGGATTGCTTCTTGCCCTCCCAAGGACCAAACTGAAAAGTCACTTTAGCAAAAAGGAGTTTATTTCTTAAATCGGAGTAGCAATGTACTCAGGTTCTTCTCTTTATTGAGCAAGCAAACAGAAAGCTTACTGTAAAGTCCTTAGTAACTGTAGTCCTGCAAGCTTTAGCCGGATGGCTCACCAAAGTCTCCCTCTCTTTGACTTTGAGGCAACGGTGCTCAAAGTCCCAACCTTCCTCTGTTGTCAACTGGCTGTTTCAGGGCGCCCGAAGCTCCTCAGCGTCACTCAACTGTGCGTAGTGCTGAGTATACCGTGCGAACTTCGAGAACTGAAGAATTACATACTGGAAGATGGCTTGACAAGGCCTGGCTAGCACACCCTCCAGCACGTCCACTCTGTAGAGTCTCTGATAGTCTAATGAGAGGAAAGATGGCTTCTTCTTCGTGGTCTCTGTGCCTCACACAATAGGGTTTGCGCCTGAACAGAAGCTCCATCCGGAATGCTGAAAAGCTGAGCAGATTGGCGGGAGCCCTGCCCCTCCCATTCCCTGAGCATGCCCAATCCCGCCAATCTAGCTCCTCCTTCAGTTCTCTTTCGTCCGCCGCAAGAGTAACATCTCCTCCAGAGTGCTCTCCCTGCGACGAAAGCTGAGTAGCTAAGACTTTGTCTTACTCTAATTTATTTTATTTACCTTAGTTTTTAGTAGTTTAACTCCCGTTTTTCCTTGAGCTGCCCCTTTTTTTGTTCGGAACTCGAGGGTTTTGGCCCGGACGGGCCCCTCGCGGTTGGACTGGCCTCTTATGGCCACCCCCTTCAAAAAATGTTCCTAACGTGGCGGTAAAATCCCGGTTGTGGACGGACACTCGAAGTGCATTTTCTGCTTAGGCAGTTCCCACATTCCAGAGAAATGCAAGCATTGCAAGGCTTTTAACCCCGCCACGCCACGCCAAAGAGCAGATCGGCTCAAGGCCCACTTGTGGGAGAAGGCCCTCTCGGTATCCCACACTTCGGAGTCATCTACGGATCCCTTGGGACGCCTTCCCATCTCTAAGTTCCCGAGAATTCCGAAGATCAAAAACCCGACTTCGACGTCGACGGCAACTTCGACATTGACAGAGGCCCCCTTGACATCGACCTCGACACCATCAACCATGTCTCGCCCCGAAGGGCAACACAAGGAGCATAGGAAAAGGTCATCATCCACCAAGCTGGAAAAGCCGAAATCGAAAAAACATAAGCACAAGGAGGTCCTTACTTCGGTTGCCTCGGCCACGGCCCAGGCAGACCTGGCCATGTCCTTTCTCAGACAGCCTTCGGCCATTGACCTCTCTGTCCCGGCCCCAGTCACTGTACTAGACTCGGCGCCGGAGACCTTGGAACCCGCATTTCAGCCTGCACCTACCCAGGTCTTCGCCCCTACGGGGACGGTCTCGACCTCGGCCTCGATGGTCTCTCCTATTTCGGCACCGACTTCTCTGCCACCAAAGGAAATCTTAGCCTCTTCGGAGCGCATTTACAGGCTGCGGTTCCCATCTCCTCCACCCCGGAAGTCCCCGGAACCGTTCGAGGAGCACTACTTTGACTCGCCCCACTCGTCGGCCTCCTTTCTGGCTCGGCATCGGGCATAATCCTATTGGAGAGAGCGCCATCCATCTTACCGCTCTTACTCTCCTTCGTATCGGGACCAATACCATGTCCGCGACCTCCACATCGAGGACTTCTCACGGTCCCGCTCTCGATCCCAATCTCCTACTTGGTCCCGGGCCGAATACAGGGCCCTATCACCACCGCCGGCCTCGACAGCCACGGTGTCAAGACCTCCTGAGTCAAGCGCCATTACGACTGCTGCAGCCTCGGCTATGATCGCTACTCCGACGTCAACAGTCTCCGCTCCGATCAGCTATGCGGACGCCTCGACCTCGACGTTTCTTACAGCGCCGACACAACCTTACGTGGATCCACATCAGGCAGCCTCCCAGTCCACGGAGGAATCCACGGGAGAAACGGACAACCGTCCCGAGTCTCCCCAACCTGCCATTTCCTCTCCTAATGAGGAAGTTGAGGACCAGACACCTGGCTCACCCGTTGAGGACCTTCACCTGTTTACAGGAATAGTTGACAGGATGGCGAGAGAGGTAGGCCTGAAAACCGCGCAGATGGTCCAACCTCCCAGGGATCCCATTGATGGACTCGTGGTACGTCCCAGACAACCCGCTGTTATCCCATTCTTGCCTTCTTTTTCTGATATTATGGTGGCTTCCTGGAACAAGTCGGCCTCGACAGCACCTGCTTCGAAGAAACTTGACTCTTTGTACCGGGTGCAGTCTGATACAGCCCCGTTCTTGTTCACTCACCCAGCTCCTAATTCCCTGGCGGTGGAATCTACTTGCAGATCTACCGGCAAGTCCCACTCCGCCCCTGTGGACAAGGACTGCAGGAGAATGGACATCTTTGGTCGCCGTTTCTACTCCTCTGCAGCCTTGGCGGCAAAAGTGGCTAACATGCAGGGTTGCATGGCTGGTTATCAGGTTTCTGTGGGATTGCATGGCTGCTTTCTTCCTTTATATGCCTCAGGCACAACAGGAAGCGGCTCAAGAGTTTTATGCTGAGGCACTCTCCCTCATTGCACAAGAGGTGCACTCAGCTAGACATGTTGTGGACTGTTCAGCGAAGGTCATGGCCGGTGCGGTGGCACTCCGCCATTTTGCTTGGTTGAGGTCGACTTCCCTTTCTGAGGAGGCTAAGTCCAAGATCGAAGACCTCCCCTTTGACGGTGAGGGTCTATTCGCCGCTAAGACCGACAAATCCCTTGACACCATGGCCAAGGCTCGTCTGAACGGGAAAAGACTTGGGCTGACACCTAGCAAGCCTCCATCAGGTCGTACCTGGCGCCAGAGACCATACGAACCTGGATTCACCCGTTCTCGCTCTGCTCCGTCCTCCACCTATAGGACCCAGTCCTACGCTAGGAGGCCTTACAGACAGCCACAGCAGCAACAACAACAACAGCAACAGCAGAGGCAAGGCCGGCAACATCAACAGCAACAGCCTTCTAGGAAGCCGCCCTCCAAGTCACACTTTTGACGGGCCTTTGGAGGCGACACCCAGCTTTCTGCTGCCAGTCACCCTTTCCTCAGTCCCCAGACTTCGCCATTTCTACGAGAACTGGTCCAAGATCACCACGGACTCCTGGGTGCTTACCATCATCCGCCTGGGATACGCCATAGAGTTCTCAAATATTCCACCAAATGGCGTTTTCTGTTCCACTCCCTCCTCTCCTCCTCTTCTGGAGGAGATTTCCTCCCTTCTCGACAAAGGAGCCATCCAATGTGTTCCACCGTGCTACAAACACCAAGGCTTCTACTCCAGGTACTTCACAGTTCCAAAGAGAGGAGGAGGTCTCTGCCCTATCTTGGACCTGAGAGGCGTCAACTCATACATCATGCCTCGCAAGTTCAAGATGGTGACCCTGCAATCCATTCTGCCATTCTTGCATCGAGGAGACTGGTTTGCATCTATAGATCTAAAGGATGCTTTACTTCCACATCAGTATCAGGCCTCAACATTGGAAGTATCTCCGCTTTGCAGTAGATGGAGATCTCTTTCAATATACCGTTCTTCCTTTCGGCCTCTCCACCGCTCCTCGAGTATTCACAAAGTGCATGGCAGTGGTCATCTCTCACCTTCGTCTCCAAGTAATAAAGATCTTCCCTTACCTCAACGACTGGCTTCTGATGTCGTCCTCCAAGGTGCAACTTTACAAGGACGTCCAGTATACTTTGGACCTCTTGGCCGACTTGGGACTCAAAGTCAACCTACCCAAATCTGTTCTCCACCCTGTAAGGGTGATAGATTATATAGGCACGTCCCTGGACTCTGTAATGGGACGGGCCTACCTTCCCACCAGATGGGCGGAAGCCCTCTGGGAACAGCTGCAATTCGTCCTCTTCACTCATCGTCTGTCTGTAAAGGACATCCAGAGACTGCTGGGTCACCTGGCCTCAACCACAGTGGTGACCTACCTGGCTCATCTCAGGCTCAGGCCTCTCCAAGCTTGGTTCCTGGCTTCATTCAATCACCTGAGGGACAAGCCGTTCAAGAGACTCTCGTTGCCACCTCATATCAGAGACTCTCTCAAGTGGTGGATGTCTCCCTCCAACATCCTCAAGGGGATGTCCTTCCAGACGCCAGAACCGTCCAGGATGGTCACTACAGACGCGTCCATGTCAGGATGGGGCGCACATCTCAACAGCTTGTGTGTACAAGGACAGTGGTCTGCACAGGAGGCAGAACTGCACATAAATGCCTTGGAACTGTTGGCAGTCATCAAAGCCTTCAGGGCATTCGAAAACCATCTCCTCCACAGAGTTGTGCAGGTAGTATCAGACAACACAACCACTGTCTGGTACATCAACAAGCAAGGAGGAACTCACTCTCCAGTCCTCTTGCGTCTCTCCCAGCAACTGTGGACGTGGTGCCACCATCACTCCATTCATCCAGTAGCTATTCACTTGGCTGGAAAGGACAATGTGCTAGCAGACTCCCTCAGCAGGGAGAAGGTGCTGCAGCACGAATGGACTCTGTCAAGTTCAGCCTTCAATCTTCTGACGTCTCGATGGGGAACCCCCTCGGTGGACCTGTTTGCCACCCCGGAGAACGTCCAATGCCGGACATTCTACACCAGAGCGGGCAAAGGACGGGGATCCATGGGGGACGCCTTCCTTTGCAGTTGGAGTTGGAAACTCCTGTATGCCTTTCCGCCCTTTCCTCTGATCTCCAGGACAGTGGCCAAGATGGCCAGGGATGGGTCCAACGCCATACTGCTGACTCCATTCTGGCAGAGGCAACCTTGGTTCACTCCTCTTCTTCACCTGGCCAAAGGTCAATACTTCCACCTGCCGAAGTGGCCCGACCTTTTGTCTCACTCCAATGGAGCGGTCCTACACCCGGACCTAGTCAACCTACGGATGACGGCATGGAGGATACAGCCATAGAGTCTCCTGACTTGCTCAGGGTCCTGTCTGCCTTGAGAAAGGACTCCACCAAGAGGTCCTATGCTTATAAATGGAAGCGTTTCTGTGCCTTCACGGAGGCTAGATCTGAACCTTCCTCACCTGTGAGCCTTAGTACAGTCTTGCTTTTCTGCTACACCTCAGGGATCAAGGCCTAGCCTTCTCCTCCCTCAAGGTCTACCTATTGGCTATTTGTAGCCAACCAGCCACCTGGCTCAAGGTCAGCTCGCCTCTTCACGTCACCTACGTTGAAGAGGTTCTTCAAGGGACTGCATCACCTTTATCCACTGTTGCCACCACTGGCCCCGGCTTGGTCTCTCTCTTTAGTGCTTACGCAGCTCACGAGCCCCCCCTTTGAGCCCTTGGACTCTGCTTCCTTGAGACTGCTGACACTTAAAGTGTCTTTTCTTGTGGCCATAACTTCAGCCAGACGTGCTTCTGAGCTGACGGCCCTGCGCTCGGATGAGCCTTACTTGACTTTTCATAGGGACAAGGTGGTCCTCAGACCGGACATTTCCTTCCTCCCTAAAGTGGTTTCTCCGTTTCATCTCTCCCAGGAGATTGTGCTTCCTAACTTTTACCCAGATCCTTCCTCCCCTCTGGAAAAGACTATGCACACCCTGGATGTTCGCCGTGCTTTGGCTTTTTATGTTCAGCGTTCTGCAGAGTTCAGATTGTCCAATAAGTTGTTTATCTGTTATGGTGGTGCCAGGAAAGGCAACCCAGTTTCTTCGCAAAGGTTTGCAAAGTGGATTGCTCAGACCATCGCCTTGGCTTATGAACTGGTTAAACGCCCTCTTTCGGTTGGTGTCCGTGCTCACTCAATCAGGGCTACGGCTTCATCTGCTGCCTTCCTCAGAGGTGTTCCCCTGCCAGAGGTCTGCAAGGCGGCTACGTGGTCACAGCCATCCACGTTTGTTCGGCATTACCGGTTGGATTCCAGATCCTGGAAAGATGCCAGTTTTGGTCGTGCTGTTCCGTCTTCAATTCTGCAGTGACCTTCCCACCTCCACAGGTAAGCTTTTTAGTCACCCTATTGTGTGAGGCACAGAGACCACGAAGAAGAAGTACAGGTTGCTTACCTGTAACTGTGTTTCTTCGAGTGGTCATCTGTGCCCTCACACAAATCCCGCCCTACCTCCCCTCGGTCAGGTCCCTGCTCTTTTGCGGCGGACTTGAACTGAAGGAGGAGCTAGATTGGCGGGATTGGGCATGCTCAGGGAGGGGGAGGAGCGGGGCTCTCGCCAATCTGCTCAGCTTTTCAGCATTCCGGATGGAGTATCTGCGCAGGCGCAAACCCTATTGTGTGAGGGCACAGATGACCACTCGAAGAAACACAGTTACAGGTAAGCAACCTGTACTTCCCCTTTCCAGGTCCCCGGGAGAAGGGGCGGAGGAAGCTTGAATTGTTACACATAAACAATAATTGGCAGGTACCAAGAACCAATAAATGCAATCAAACCTTTAACAAGTAACAAACACATCAAAACAGTGCAAAAAGGGCTTTAGGAACTCAAACTCTTTGCAAACTAAGCAGGCTGTAGCATTTCATAAATGCAAACCTCTAAATTCAAAGTTTTAAATGCAGAAGGCGCTTGCCGCTCCGTCACACTCCCAGCCTAAATTTCTGGACATTCGGAAATTTAAACTAAAATAAGATCAAGTTCCTTTAACTCCAATAACCCTTTATGGCTTGTCTTCTGACAACAAAACAATTAGGTCACTAATGGGCCTGTCAAACAAAGAAAGCCTTTGATTACAAACAACTTTGACCTGAACCTTACGTACTTTGCCATCTGTACTTGGGTATAGCCTTGCTACAATACCCTTGGCCCATGTGTGTCTGTGTGTGTCTTTGTCTTTGAGAAGCACCAAGTCACCGAACTTTACGTTGGTGCTTTCATCTTGCCAGATTTTTCTCCTCTGTAACAAGCTCAAATATTCTGCTTTCCAACGCCTCCAAAACTTGTTGGCCAATGATTGGACGCATTTCCATTGGGCTTTAAATGTCCCCTCCAGGATGGGCAACATAATATCACTCCAACCAGGAACCTTTGGGGTTAAAATCAAAGCTGGTGTTAATAACTGAGGGTTGTCTGGGTCACTGTTAAGTGGGGCCAATGGTCAGTTATTAATAATGGCTGATATTTCTGCCATTAGAACAACTAGCATCTCATGGGTGAGGTGCTTGTGCTCAATTAGGATGGAACTGAGTATCCTCCTGCAGATACCAATCATTCGTTCCCAGGCACCGCCCATGTGAGACGCGTGAGGAACATTGAATAACCAGACTATCTGTTCCTGGTTCAGGAAATTGTGGATGGCATCATCCTTCTCAAATTGGGCTATGCAATTAAGCTCCTTAGTGGCTCTTATAAAATTAGTGCCACGGTTAGACCTGATGGTCTTGACAGGGCCTCTAATGGCTATGAATCTCTTAAGCGCATTAAAAAAGGAAGATGTGTTGATTCCTTCAATAACCTCAATGTGAACTGCTCTGATCACGAGACAAGTGAAAAGCACAGCCCATCTTTTCTGGTTGACAACGCCACCTCTGGTCTTTCTGGCAGTAACTTCCCAAGGCTCGAACACATCAATACCTATGTGAGAGAACAGGGGGGTCTGTGGCTGTCCTATCCGGTGGCAGTTCTGCTATAAGTTGACTCTGACAATTGCACCTGAGATGTCTATATTTTACACAATTGTAAATTACCTCACTAACGAGCTTTCTAGCATTCACAATCCAGAACCCATTGTTCCTCAAGGTAGACTCAGTGAATGTCCTTCCTTGGTGTCTGACCTTTGTGTGGAAATGCTGAGTTAACAGCAGTGCTGTGTGGTGGTAATGTGGCAAAATAATAGGGTTTTTAACACAAGATCTAAGCTTAGCCCTTTTGAGCCTACCCCCAACTCTAAGAAGACCCTCTTTGTCTAAGAATAAAATAAAAATAATTAATCAAGGAGGTCATAAGCCTGAATTTGAAAGACCTAAGCAAAGCAGTGGAGGACAGGGGTCTTGGAGATGCCTCATCCACAGGGTCGCCATGAATCGGAGACCACTTGAGGGCAGTTAACAGCAACAAACACAGCCATTAAAGAAGGCAGAGGAGCCCTTTGCAGTTTCCAAGGTAGCAGCCCTAATTCAACCATGTATGATTCTGCCCAGTTGAATGGACCGCCATCTTGAAAAGTGGGGGTGGGTGGGTCCTCCTCCTTAACCTTCTTGGACAGCTGCCTAAGAGCCAATGTGGTAGTGGTTTGAGTATTTGACTACGATTCTGGAGGCCAGGGTTCAAATCCCGGCTCATCCATGTAAACCAGCCACACTCCCTCAGCCTCAGAGAATCATAGAATCATAGAATCATAGAAATTTAGAGTTAGAAGAGACCACAAGGGCCATCCAGTCCAACCCCCTGCCATGCAGGAACCCCCAATCAAAGCATCCCCGACAGATGGCCATCCAGCCTCTGCTTAAAAACCTCCAAGGAAGGAGACTCCACCACCCTCCAAGGGAGAGTGTTCCACTGTCGAACAGCCCTCACCGTCAGGAAGTTCTTCCTAATGTTGAGGTGGAATCTTTTTTCCTGCAGTTTGCATCCATTGTTCCGAGTCCTGTTCTCTGGAGCAGCAGAAAACAAGCTTGCTCCCTCCTCAATGTGACATCCCTTCAAGTATTTAAACAGGGCGATCATATCACCTCTTAACCTTCTCTTCTCCAGGCTAAACATCCCCAGCTCCCTAAGTCGTTCCTCATAGGGCCTGGTTTCCAGACCCTTCACCATCTTAGTTGCCCTCCTTTGGACACGCTCCAGTTTCTCCACATCCTTTTTGAATTGTGGTGCCCAGAACTGGACACAGTATTCCAGGTGGGGCCTGACCAAAGCAGAATAGAGTGGCACTATTACTTCCCTTGATCTAGACACTATACTTCTATTGATGCAACCTAAAATTGCATTGGCCTTTTTAGCTGCTGCATCACACTGTTGACTCATGTTCAGCTTATGGTCTCCTTGGACTCCTAGATCCCTTTCAGCCAGGTGTCCCCCATCCTATATCTGTGCATTTCATTTTTCTTCCCTACGTGTAGGACCTTATATTTCTCTGTGTTAAATTTCATTTTGTTAGCTTTGGCCCAGCTTTCTAGTCTATTCAGGTCATTTTGAATTTTGATCCTGTCCTTTGGGGTATTAGCTACTCCTTCTAATTTGGTGTCATCTGCAAATTTGATAACTAGGCTCTCAATACTGTCATCCAAGTCATTAATAAAGATGTTGAATAGGACTGGGCCCAGGACAGAACCCTGTGGCACCCCACTTATCACTTCTTTCCAGGATGAAAAGGATCCATTGTTGAGCACCCTTTGGGTTCGGTCAGTCAACCAGTTACAAATCCATGTAATGGTTACCTTGTCTAGTCCACATTTTACAAGCTTGTTTGCTAGAATGTCATGGGGAATCTTGTCAAATGCCTTACTGAAGTCAAGATATACTATATCCACAGCATTCCCTTCATCTACCAAGCTGGTAATTTTATCAAAAAAAGAGATCAGATTTGTCTGGCATGACTTGTTTCTCTGAAACCCAGAATGGCAATGGCAAACCTCCTCTGAGGAAACTTGCAAAGAAAACCCCATGATAGGGTCACCATAAGTAAGAAATGACTGGAAGGGAGCTAACTACAGATTGTGAACACTGTGAACTACTATTATTATTAGTTGTGATGTCCTGCAAGGACTGCTCTAATCTCCCCCTGCATTTTTCTTTATATTGGTCTAGCCCTTAGAGTGTTGGTGTAGGAAAGGTTATGACACACTGTATTATTTGTGGGAGGAGTTGAAGGAACCCCCTGCTCTCTTGCAATTTTTGGTTTGCCCCAGCCAAACAAGCTTGGTACTAGGTTGCAGTTTTAGTCACCACCGACAAAGAAGCTGAAAGACCTTGCACCAGCTTCGTGAAGTAGGAAATCAAACCAGTTCGTTACCAGAAGGATGTTTTCTTGAAGATCATCGGAACCCTAAGCTGTAAAGTACCCTTTTTTCAAGTTTTGCAATGCTGGGGAGGAGAAGACCTTTTATTTTTGTCCTTTAAATAAAACTTCCCCCTTTGTTAACTTTACATTCAGTTTCTAAGTATTTTTGGGTACTTCAAAGGTTTGGTTTCACCAGGGTATAGGTGGAGCACACCCATGCCTGCCACCATTTTAGTTGGGTGTGTCTTCATAGTGTAAGGAATCCTGGCAGCCTTTGCTGCTTCCACCTGTCAAGAGAGAGTCCCAGAACATGGCCCTGCATTGAAGTAAGCTCCCAAGACTCATAGAAGAGGCCTTTCTGAGGCTGTAAAAGGAAGAAAGAAGCAGTTGTTGTATCAGGACAGCTTGCCCTTGCTTCAGCGGCCATTTTGGATCTGTTCCTTCTTGCAGAGTTCTGAGCATGTCATTAGGGGGCCATTTTGAGAGAACTTTTTCCATTCAAGTACTTGGATAGAGCTTTATGAAGAGATTAATATGTGTTTTATGTTGGTTCACGTTGCAAATCTGAAGAAAGGAGCTAGAAGACTCTTCAACCGACTCCAGGTCTGGCTGTGCTGTAGTAGCATAGGAGTGGTGATTGAAGGACAGTGGAGCAGTAGCTGGCTGTAAGTAAAAATCAGCACTACACTGTTTACTCCTCTTCATCCTTGCTGAGTTGTTGCTTTGGCAACTAGGACCAGCCAGAATGGATAGGCTTTCTGAAGAACCAGCACATGGACACACTCGCTCTCTTAGGGACAGGCACCAGACTGAGAAGGCCCTAGAACTGCTGTGGAAGGAGGAAAGGCTCCTAAGTGTAAAAGAACTGGAAGCCTGGAAGAGTTTGCAACATGCCATGTCCTTGCTGTCAGCAGTCTGCAGCTCAGAAGACATGCAAATTAGAGAGCTTGCCCTGCAATCCAGATTTCTGCAGTGGAAAGGAGTGGTGAATAAAAGGATTCAAAAACTTCAGACCATTAACAGTCCCGATGCGGAATCCAGACTAAATCAGTTCCTGGGAGAAGTCGAAGATAAAGAAAAGGAATACAGCGCAGTTTTGGACACAGTCATGTTTCGATTGCAGAATTTGGAACTTAGTGAAGAGAGTGAGAAGTCCCCTGCCGGCAGTGCCAAGTCCAGCAGAGGAGTATACCCCAGGAAAACTTCAAGTGCAAACAGCTTAAAATTCTGTCCTACCAGCAGGTCTTTGTCCCACAGACATAATTCTCGGTCCAGTAAAGGTGGTAGTAGCAGTTCTTCTTCCCATGCTAGCTGGAGTTCGTCTATGGTAGCCCAGCAGTTCAAAGAAGTAGAAAGGATGAAATTAAAGTCTGAAATATTGCATGCCGAAGCGGAGGCAGCAGCGGCTAATGAAGAACTAACCTTTTCCCATCAAGAGGTTGAGCTAGAAAGGGAAGAAGCTGCCCTCAAAGCAAAATGAGAAAGGCAAAAACTTGCTATTCAGCATGAGAAGAAACTTCTACTCAAGGCTAAGGAGGCTTCAAAACTGTCCCTAAAGGCCAGAATTTTAGCCAAGACCTTCCAGGATGATTTGAATGAAGAAAACCTGAGGTTGCTTCCTACACAAGAGCCAAAAGACAGGATGTTTAACTTGTTCTTTGGGGAAGAGAGCTCCCCACAAGACCCAGTGGTCAAGTCACCTCTTAACTTAGCTGCTAGCAAGATGCAATCGCTTGATGTCCCATGGCTTCAGCCTACAGAAAAACCTATCTGCAAAGAAAAGATCGTCCATCATGACTGTCTACCTATAAATATGTCGGTCGATAAATCCTTTGGAGAACAGAAGCCCATGGCGAGGAGCCAAATTCCCAGCCATGCTAGTGTGGCCATCCAGCAAGCCCCGGCTACCGAAGCTCTTAATACTTACAGGCCTAAAGAATTTATGGATTTGCCTGCCAGTCAAGCTGATTTGCAGACTAAAGGGAGTCCATGCTTGCTCCAGCCTGCAGAGACGATTCCCACCTTCATGGAGTCTTGTTCGCCCCTTATGTTTAAAACTCCAAGGAAGGACCTTAGAGACAAGGGAGTCCAGAAATTCTCAGCCCGTCCTGAAGATTTCATTTTGTGGAAGGTAACTTTTCAGAGAGCCATTAGAGACTTGAAGCTGCAAGCAGATGAGGAGCTCACCTTACTCATTGCATGGTTGGGCCCCAACTCATCCCTGCAAGTCCAGAGAATCTATGCGGCCTATGTGTTAGACTCAGTTAAGGCATTGAAGACAGTGTGGAACAGATTAGAGGAGTGGTATGGTGCATCATCAGAAATAGAAGCATCCTTAATGAATCGTCTTTACAAGTTCCCAATTCTCAAGTCAAAGGATTACCAACAACTTTGGGACTTAAGCGATCTTTTAGTTGAACTCCAGTCCGCAAAATGTAATCCTGAGCTAACTGGTCTAGCCTGTTTAGATCAACACATCACCCAAAGGCAGGTGCTCCAGAAACTACCTTTTCAGCTCCAGGAAATATGTGGAAGAGAGGTGTTTTCATATAAGGAACTCAACATGCAACGCTACCCACTTTTTCAGTCACCTTGTCTCCTTTGTGACCCGAGCTGCAAAGGAAAGGAATGACCCACAGACTGGGTTCCCAACCCTTTGCCAGAATGTGCGTCCAGAGAAGACTATAAAGGAAGATAAAAAACCTATCAAGGAGATGGGGAAGGCCACAGTTGTAGTTAAATCTACTGAGGTCATTCAGCTTAAGTCAGATAAGAAGCAAGAGACTAAAGAAATTCCATGTCCCACTCACAATAAACCACATAGCCTTGCAGATTGTAAAGAGTTCTCAAAGAGGCCTTATGAAGAAAGGCTGGAGATAGCAGCTAAAGCAAAGGTTTGCTTCTGATGCTGTGGTTCAAAGGGTCACCTTGCTAGAAACTGCAAAGTAAAGGTAAAATGTGCCAAATGCGGTAACCCACAACATTGTTCAGCATGCACTGTTTCAAATCACCTTCAGTGTCACCCAAACTCAAGAAGAAAGCTGATAGCCCCAAAAGTGAGGCGGCAGAAAAGGAAGCTAAACCTACTTCAGAAGCAGATTCAGTTGTGGCATGCACAAAGCTATGTCGGGACTCAACGCAGACAAGGATATGTCATCTGATTTGTTTAGCTGAAGTTTTCACAGAAAACGAACCTGACTACAGAAAAAGACTTTATGTTGCCCTAGACTCACAGAGTAATGCATACTTAGCCACACCAGAGTTCTTCAGCGCCTTTACAGTCAAAGCCAAGATGTTTGAATATAACATATCCACCTGCCCTGGATAGCAACAAATGCAGGGCAGAGTGGCAACTGAGTTCAGCATTTCGCCGTGTGATGGCAAAAGGTGCATTAAACTTCCTCCATTAATTGAGTGCTATTCTATCCCAAGAAACAAGAACCAAATAGCAACCAAGGCTGTAGCTGAAAGCCACGCACACCTGAAAGCTATAGCAAAAGAAATTTCTGCATTGGACAAAGATGCCAAAATTTCCCTTCTGATAGGCTCGAATTGCCCTGAGCTGTTTCAGGTCTTGAAGCAAGTAAGTGGACCTCCAGGTGCGCCTATAGCCCTCTCTTTGCCATCTACATCATCAGAGGGAGAGAGAGGCCTGCCAGCTGCATCGGGCCTGGCTTAAAGTAAGCGGATGAGCCCTTCCTTTGCCATTTACATCATCAGAGGGAGAGGCCTGCTAGCTGAGCTCCATCAGGCCTGGTCTAAAGTAAGCAGCCTGGCCTGAACTGAGAAGAAGAGCCCTCCCTCCAGTCCATCTGTCTTGGTCCAGGCCTTGGAGGGAGAGAAGAACTTTTGGACCTGATCCCCTTCCCCCCCCCCCCAATCTCTTCTCCTTTTGTGTCATGTCTTTTTAGATTGTAAGCCTGAGGGCAGGGAACCGTCTAATTAAAAATAATAATTGTAAGCCGCTCTGATAGCCTTTAAGGCTGAAGGGTGGGGTATAAATAATAAATAAACAAATAAAAAATAAAATAAAAAGAGGGCCACTGTGGTGTAATGATTTCAGTCTTGGCCTAAGACTGGGATACTGTTTTTCGAATCCTTGCTTAGTCATGGAAACTCCACTGATTGTTAGGGCAGGTTGCATTCTCTCGGCCTCAGAGAAAGGCAATGGAAAACCCCACTGGAATGAAAGTGGACAAAGAAATTTAGGAGAGGGTCCCCATAAATTGAAGCTGACTTGAACAAATCCACAATCCAGTGCAAAGAACATCTCATTCATTTATGGAACAGAACGCAGAAGAGAATCAGCATCTTGTTCATTTCATGTCTATTTCAGCAGATTAGGAATGGTTTCCAGGCTATGAAACTTTGAAGAAAAATGTTGCAGAAGTTACTTCCAGCCATTTTCTGCTATCTTGATGAGGATGTTGACTTTCAACCAAGATCCATATTTCATTCAGTTGGATGTCAACCCAGCATCTGCTTTTCCTTATCTCCATGACAAACTACACTAAAATTATGTTATTTCTCATTGCCTGTAAGGGAGTTTGGTCCTTTTTTCTATTTTGGGGAGTGGTACAACATGCTTTTGCATTTCCTTTGCCAAACTAATGGCAGTTGAATTGATAAGAGAATGAGAGCTGGGCAAATGAGAAGATCACTGCCAGTTGGCCAGCTTTGGTAGCTAAGGTTGGTATCACCCAGGTGTAGTAACTCATGGTGTTAAACACACCCCATTGACCTGACAGCATGAACTGTGAAAGGGATCTAGGAGTTCTAATAGACAATACGTTGAACATAGGTCAGCAGTGTGATGATTCTATGTCATAGTTGTCATGGTTATACATTTAAACATTATACTAAGTATCAGTTAGGGTAGGATTCAATTCATCAAGAATATACCTTTTTGTTTTGGAAGGTACCATATATACTCAACTATAAGTCGACCTCATGAGGAGGTTATATGTGTGACAAGATCTGACTAAGTAGACTAATTGGATGAAAATTAGCTGGATCATCTTTTTTTTTTCTTTTGTTCCCAGATTTGTTCTTGTATAAAAAAATCAAAGTAGAAAAGAGAGTAAATAGCAGACAAGATGGAAACCATTTTTCCAGGTTGTCAAAAAGAATGATAAAAGCAAAAAGCAAGGAGTGTCTTGGGAAAGAACTCAGATAGTGAAAGCAGCACAAGCTGTGAAGCAGGCAATGTAAGTATATGGAGAATATTTCAATATAGTAAGACATTAATTGCTATCAGTTTGGCAATACAAAAATTAAAAAAGAAATCAGTTTTAACACCACAATAGCATATAAACAAGGTAATTTTATAATATATATACAAATGCATTAAATTTATGTTTAGTAAATGCCAAGAGATATTTGGGAATTGTGAGTTTTTTAAGGTAAATTTTTTAAACTCCTATTTTGGTTCACTCCTATTTTGGTAAGAAGGACAAGAGTTCTCTACTGGCAGCCATGAAGTATGTCAACAGAAATGTCAGATTCATTGCCCCAGGAAAGACCAGATTTGCTACCCTCACTTTGGGAATTGTTGTGCCCAAGATTCATCATCAGAGAGCTCTGAAGATCGACCTAAAGTTTGTTCACAAAAAAGAGGAATCCCAGAAGACTCCAGCAATGAAGCTATGGAAGCGAAAATAGATTCACACAGTGACCATTGCAGAGAAACATCTGATGTGTGTGGCTTTTGCATACAAGGACTTCATTGCTATCTGCATATATAGTGCCTTCTTGGGTTTTACCATTGCTATGCCAAACAAACTCAGAGCCTGTGTTTGCAAAATAAAAATTATAAAAATCCACTATTAAAAAAAAATTGTCATGATCTATCCCCTGGAAAACATAGCAAAGAAGGAGTTACAGATTTGCAATAATCTTTGTTCTGGGGTGTCCTGAAGGCAAAGCACTGTTTTGCAAGGTGTATCAGTGAAAAGAAAACAAAACCTGGGCAGATTCTGTACATATTGTTTTCATCCCTCCTAATTATATGCTGTGTCCCATGTGCACTGATTTCAAACCTGGAGGAGAAAGGAAACGATCATCTATCAGTTCAAATGAACTAAGACCTAACTTTCCCTCGGGGACAGTTTTAACTCTCCAGAGTGCAATTGGAAACTAAGAAACGACCTGTTAATAATAAATAAAAGTTACAGCTAACAACAGCTATGGAAATTTCTGAGAAACTTACGAAAACAAAACAAAGATACTTCAAATATGGCAATGAACCAGGGAAATGGTTTCTTATAAACTGAGAAAGGAAAAAGGAAAACTTAATTTTAGAAGTGTAACATCAAGGCATATGTCATACTAACCAAAATAAAATAAAAGAAATATTCTATAATTATTATTCTAAACTGTGTAAAGATCAAAAAGGAGGAGAAGAAATTAATATGGAAATTACAAAATATTTGCAAGAAGAGAAGAAACTTGAAATTACTGAGGAACAGAAATCTGGGATAAACCAATATCACTGGAAGGAATAAAAGAAGCAAGATCTAAGATAAAAATAGGAAAAGCCCCTGGTCCAGACTGACTAACGGCCTTTTTCTATAAAACCTTCCTGGAAGAAATAATTGATCCATTACATAGAGTGATATCAAATATCTCTAAAAACCAAATTCCAGAAACGTGGAAAAATGCCCTCGTTTCTCTTATACCTAAAGAAGGCCAAGATCTGAAGCTGCCTGAAAATTACAGACCAATTTCCTTACTAAATAACGATTATAAAATGTTTACATCAATACTTGCAAAAAGACTTTTAAAATATTCTGAACAGCTGAATAAATGAAGACCAGACAGGATTCTTATCTGGAAGGCAACTTTAAGAAAACACTATGACCAGTGATGAATCTAATAGAATATTATACTAAACATAATGAGAGGAAATTGGCAATACTATTCCTGGATGCAACTAAAGACTTTGATAATGTAAGATGGGACTTTTTGAAAAAAACTTTGTTGGAGATGAGGATTGGAGATAACTTTATGCAATGTATAAATGGAATATATAAACAACAGGCGGCTCAATTACTGGTTAATGGAGAAAAAACAAACAAACAAAAAATCCTAATAAAAAAGGCACCAGACAAGGGTGTCCCTTGTTGCCTTTACTGTTCTTGATTGTTATTGAAATCTTAATGAAAAGAATTAGAAATAACGGCAATCAAAGGTCTGAAGCTTCAGAAAGAATTGTTCAAAGAAAAAGCCTAGCAATATTTCTTGATGATCCCAAAGATAGTATAGTTACAGCAATGGAAACTCTCCTGAAATTTGGAGAAATTTCAGGAATTAGAGTTAATAAATCTAAAAGTCAAATTTTAACCAAAAATTTAAATAGAAGAAAAAGAATTACAAGATTTCTCGGGCTTGAAAACTTCAGAAAAAGTAAAGTATCTTGGTTTAATGATATCAAAGAAAAATTCTGAACTATTTAAGAATAATTGCATAAAGGTTTGGAGTTCTATCACATCTTAGAAGTGGTCTAAAAGAAGTGGTCCTGGGAAGAATATCATCAAGTCACATGTCTGTATTACCCATACTTTTATTTCTCTTCCAAAATCTACCAATTATTTCCAGTACTAAGCCATTTAATGATTGGGAAAGAAATATCTAGATATATCTGGAACGGGAGGAAACCTAGAATTACAAGGAAAATCTTAAAAGATGGCAAAGACAGAAGTGGTTTAGGTCTTCCTGACTTGAAGACATATCACCATGTTTGTGAATTATCATGGATAAAAGAATGGATAGTGCTCAAAATAAGAAATTGTTATTATTAGATGGAGCAGGCCTCCATTTTGGTTGGCATGCATTTCTCGGTTATGAAAAATTAAAGGCCAACAAAGAATTTAATAATCATCCCATAAGAAAACCGCTGTTGAAAATCTGGGATAAATACAAGAACTACCTAGTCCCCAAATTTCCATTATGGATCTCATCTCATGAGGTTTTCTTCAAAAGAGAAAATCTCCATAAAGATAAATGGTTACTTACAGGATACTCTTGAAAGAAGAAAAAGATACTTATTGGTTAAAGACAAGAGAGGAATTAATGGAAAAAGGAATAAACTGTAATTTGTATTGATATTACCAAATAATACAAATTTATAATAAGGACATAAAAAGGGGGGGTCGAGTGGTCAGAAGCAAAACTAGATGAAATAATATATGCAGACAATAAGAAAGAAATATCTAAGTTCTATAAGATGCTAATGGAGTTTATGACAGTGGATGAATAGGAATCAGTTTGGGTTAAAATTTTAACATTTACAAAATGCTATGATTTAAATGAGAACAATTATGAGCTATACTTCAGATTGTATCTAACTCCAGTACAATTAGCAAAATACAAGAAAAATTTACAAGAAACTTGCTGGAAATGCAAATCCACACCAGGTACATTTTACCATATGTGGAGGCTTTGCCCAAAAGCAAAAACATTCTGGAAATTAATTTGAGAAAATTATAGTCACCTTAAATATTAATATATGCTTCTCACCCAAACTCTTTCTTTTGAATATATTGTCAGAACTTGATGATACAACAGCTAAAAATATGGAAAAATTCTATTGTATGTGATAACTGCAGCACAAATAATTTATGCTTAATTGGAAAGAGGAAAGGATCCCAACAGTCCAAGAATGGATTTTGAAATTAATGGAATTATCAACTATGGACTGTATCACGAACCAACTTAACAATAACATGGAAAGGAAATATGAAAAATAGTGGAAGGAGGTAGAAAAACTTTGAAAAAATAAATTAAGCTAAAAGCTAAATCAATTGATATCCCAGAGTGTAGAACTTGAAGTAATGAAGTTCTGTTAAAATGAAAAGAGATTAATTTAAGAAGCTAATAAAATGGATTTAGGCATTAATAACCATGGGAGGGTTCAAATCTTGTTAAATTATGTTAACATTTGAAATAATGGGAAAATTGCAAGACATTTCATGGACCAAGATAACAGCAATTTATTATGACTGCAGTCAGGAAGTCTTTGTTAGTAAAAAATAAGAGATGGAAAGAAAATATGAAGAAAAATGAGGAAATAATGTTTTTAATTTGTAGAGAATAAAAGGATCAGTATAGAAAAGTGACATTTATACAAGAAGAACTATATAAGAAAAACTACATGTAAGTAGATGACATGAATGGAATTTGTATAATACAAACTTGTAAATAATATAGACTTAATAAAAAATAGTGCAATTGGAAGAACATCTGGCCATTTGAGATTAGTTTTCTTGCATATATTCACTAATCATCTTCTTTTAAAATTGAATCTATTCTTATACCCTGGCCACAGCTCTGAAGTTCCCAGATAATGTAATAGTTCCAGGACAAGTATAGGGCACTAGTACCTTGTGTGCACAGAGTACGAACAAAGAGAGGGCTACTTTTCCAGCGTTGAGGGCGGAGCCATCCTTCATGAGGGTTGGTTCCCCCTGTTTGCTCCAATCAGGCAGGACTATGACTTTTGGGCGTGTCCACCAGGGGAATCCATCCCCCTTGTTTGCCCAGTCTAGTTCCTGCCTTCGCTCCGTCAGGTCGTGTTTTCCTAACTCTCCTTTACTCACAAAACAAAATCTTCTTTATTCTCCTTTTACTCCTTACCTCTTCTCTCTCTGTGAGGGCCGACTAAGGTCCGAAGAGCTAGAGGGCCCAGGCATGTCTGGGGAATCTGGCCATGCTACACAGGCTCTCCACAAGAGGAATGGATCAGCCCTGACCCGGGAGGTGCGGCCTGCAGGCTGCTCGGTGCAGCCGGAGGAGGGATATCCCTTTTCTCCGCGCTTGAAGGCGCCGGACCGCGGGAACCTGTCCCGAAATCGGGAGGGTGCGGTTAGCAAGGAGGACGCCGAGAGACCGCAGGAACCTGTCCCGAAATCGGGAGGGTGCGGTTAGCAAGGAGGACGCCGAGAGACCGCAGGAACCTGTCCCGAAATCGGGAGGGTGCGGTTAGCAAGGAGGACGAGAGAGACCGCAGGAACCTGTCCCGAAATCGGGAGGGTGCGGTTAGCAAGGAGGACGCGAGAGACCGCAGGAACCTGTCCCGAAATCGGGAGGGTGCGGTCGGCAAGGAGGACGCCGAGAGAAATGTGAGTAATGCTGCAGTGAGCAGCTTGGGTACCCTGCAGCCTCTCCCTCCCGAACGTTGGCTCCCTTCTCCTCCTTACTAGCCTTACAGCTGGCGCAATCCTGTATTGCCTCCCAAACGGTCTCCTCTCAGAGAGGGGCCCGTTTTCAGGCTAAGGCCGTGGCAGAGAATTCTTCCCAAGAGTCAGGGTCAGAGGCAGAAAGGACTCAGAGATAAAGGAGGGCCAGGGAATTATCTTCCTCTCCCTCATTCTTCAGATTCTTGAGGGACGCCTTCTCCCCCTTGGAAAGTCATCCCTCCAAGATGGACCCCAAGCTCACTGGAGGGAGCTCAGTGGTCCTTCAGCCCCTGGAGTCGGGCTCACAGAGGGACAGGCTCCTTTACAATTCCAGGAGACCTAGGGAACCCTCTTCTTCTTTCCCCCCCGCCTCCCGCTCTTCCAGGGATGCCATTCCCCTTTGGAGCAGGGCAAATTTGCACCCAAACGTTCCTCCTTGGCGCACAAATTCAAACTCAAAAAAGGCGGGAGCCATGCCAATGCTACTTCAGGTTTATTCCTCCAAGCATAAACATAATGGAGAGCACCATCTAAGGCTAAGAAGCAAAATGCTTGCGGTTAAAATCCTCAGATGAGGATGTTCTCTCCAAATCTCAGTCCTCTTCTGCCTCTGAGGGAGAATGGTCTGAGGGGGGCCAGAACACCAGCCCCAGAAGGGGTTTGGGGTGGTGAGATAGAGACCCTGACAGACCTTGGCGCGGCTGGAGGCCCTGTCCCTGGCCAGATTGCGCCCCACTGCGGACATCAAACCCGGCAAGAGGTTTGGACAGTGGGAGAGAGAGAGAGAGAGAGAAGGCAGATTTCAAGAGGTGAGTGAGGATTCAGTCCTTAATCCTATGTTTGTGGGTTAAGCTTTACCCAAGAGATTTGTTTCTGACTTGCATTGCCAGCTTTGAAGGAGGCTTCGGTTGCTTCAGAAATTCAAATGGAGAGTTTCCCTCCAAAACCAACTGCCTTCTCCTCTCCTTCCTCCAAGATCCACTCAGACTGAAGGGATCAGAGAGGATTAACAAAAGGATTTCCAGGTGCAGGGAGTCTGCTTCTGCCCCATTGTCCCCTGGTCTAAGGTGTCAATCTCTCCTTGGGAGAATTTGGCCAAAAAGACATTTATTTATTGTGCTTGCCTTTTTAAAAATAATAGGCAAAGCTGGAACTGAAGGTGTGGCAGCCATTTTGATTAAGGGCAGCTAGGCAGAAAAGGAAAGGCCTGCTGCTTCTGCTTACTAATATGCCTTTTGTAAAACAAAGGAAAATAATACCTATAGTTCACTCCTCAGAAGAGGAATGTGATCTGAAAAAGAGTTAAAAATAAAAAATAAAGATGAGGGCCTTTCAGTACCTCCTGAAAGCTCCTGAAATCTGTTAGATGTTTGGGGACTGATGATCCTTCATTATTACTGTATTTGTTTATTATTACTGTACTTGTTTTATGGTATTATTGTATAAAACAACTTATATATTGGAATTTAATGTCAACTCTGACCAGTTGAAGCTAGAGGATGATCCATCCTGATTTCCTCAGGGAAGGATATTCCTCCCTCCTCCAAGCCTGGGCCTTCAACACCAAATACTCCATTTCATGCAGATTTTATGAGGATATTAACAAGGCCTCCATAATTTATTATTGTGATTCTAAATCCAATAGCTGTTTACATATATATGGTTACATCTCAGCCCTCTTTGTCATGAGAATCAACAGATGCCACTTGTGGCTGCCAGAGTTTATGCTCAACTAAGGTGTCTGCTATTTCCTTTTTTTCTGGGGCTAAACATGTGTGGCCTAGCCCACTTGTCAAACAAACAAACACTTAAGGTCAAAATAAAGTACTATCAGGGTATTAACTATGGTTAAAGGTAGTGGCTATGTCTGGAGACACTAGCCTAAATGAGATTGGATGTAATCCAAGACCAGTTCAAGGACAGACTTTGACTAAAGAACTGACACATAAAAATGCCCATTACAAAAAATATCTAAGATTCTCACCACTTAATGGGGACAAATTGTTTGGAATAAAGTCTCTTGGCTGAGACTAGGAATAATAAGAAGACCTCAACATCCTTAAATGTCAGCCCTGGTGGCGCAGTGGTTAAATGCCTGTACTGCAGCCACTCACTCAAAACCATAAGGTGGCGAGTTCAAGACCAGCAAAGGGCTGAAGCTCAACTCAGGCTTGCATCCTTCCGAGGTCGCTAAAATGAGTACCCAGATTGTTGAGGGGCAAATAGCTTACAATTGTAAACCGCTTAGACACTCCTTAAGGGTATGAAGCGGTATATAAATGAAATGAAGCTGTTTGTTAAAATATACTTTGATATATTTTTCTATACCATTCATATGACTTTTCATTGCCTCCTTAAGGTAGAGGAAGGCAAACAAACATAGATTGATATAAAAGTCACAAAATGTCTGATTGATATTGAGGCCATAAAAACATCAACAACAATACTATACTATCTATCTAATAACAATTGAGTTATAATAATCACAGGTTCAGATGGGAGATTATCCAGACAATTCTGGAGACACGTCTCCTCCAAGATTTTTGTGTGTTCCTGTTTTTTGGGTAGTGGTCTCCTGCCCACAGCCCAAGCTACCACGTTATCACAAATATCTTACCAACCTTTCCATACAAGGTTCTACCATTCAGTCTGTTGTTTTCTTCTGTGACACGCACTACACAGATAGACACGTCTTGAAAACAGTGGGACCTTCATATAGACCCATAATTTCAAATGTCCTGATAGATCTCATTCTCTCCCATAGGATATATATAAGATGTCGAGTTGTGATTTCTTTCCTATCCAGACATGTTTTTCTGGTAATTTACGAAAAGAACTACCTAGTTCCATTTCAGAACCTGCATCACTTTGGAGTGGTTGTAGACACATCGCTGACCAGTCTACCTGACCAAGCAAAGGGTAAGATCCATGAAGAACACCCTCGAGCAGGTAGGTTGTTCCCAGTTATTGGACCTAGTGTTACTGGTGCATCTACACTGCCTGATCTGTTTCAGTTAATCGTTTGGCATGAACACCATTTCATGCCAGGAGCCTACAGTAGTTCTTCTAGCTGTATCAAAAAACAGATGGTACACATAAATAATCTGTTCTGACATACACTGATTAAATCAAACCTCTTTGAATGGTGGTTTTTGCTGCCAGTTGTAGAGGATTGCCTGATTTAGGCCCTGTTGAAGTTCCACATAAGGTTGGATGCCAGCTTAGGGTGACGGGAAGCATGTTTGTGGCTCCCAATAGCCAAACTCCAGATCCCTCATGTAGATGCTCCGGTCTCGTCTCTCATGACTTCAGAAGGGCAGGGTTTCCAGAGATCTTCCAGATGTCACGAAACCAGTTCGTCTTCCAATCACAAAGATCTCCTAACTCAAGGTCAAATACCATATCCAGGATTAAACCTTCACATGTGGATATTGAAAGGCACCTACTGGACATCAGCTCTTCCAATCATACTGTCCCAGAAACTGTCTAATCATTCATATATATGTGTGTGTGTGAGAGAGAGGGTGTATATATAAAGTTTTGAGAACAGCTTCTCTTATTAAACTTCCCACAGTTCACAGATACCCTAATTGGTACCCTCATGTAGTTCTTCAGGCATTAACCAAACCACAGTTTGAATAACTTGACAGAGTTGATATTAAGTTTCTTACCTGGAAAACAGTATTTTTTTTTAATGCTATTAGTTCAGCTAGAAGGTTTTCTGAACCAGGAGCACTATCCACAGGAGTGAAATATGCATCTTCTGCGAGGATTCAGTTCTGCTTGACGGGATCTGATGTTCATGACTAAAGTTAACTTCACATTTCATAGAGCACAGGAGATCATTTTCCCTTCATTCGTTCCTGACCCCAAAAAGGAACTTGAAAAGACTTGGCTCACACTAGATGTAGGCAGAGTTCGGTGTATTTACATCAAACGCACTTGTCGATGGCGCAAATCAGACAGTCTATTTGTCTCCTTCGGTCCTACATACCTGGGAAGTTTTTCTTCATCGACCCTGGCTTGATGGATCTGGGCTTGCATCTCTCAGTGTGAGTCGATGATGGGTAATACGCTGCAAGGAAGGGTCAGCGCTCATTCCGCTCACAGTGCTGCCACACCTGCCGCCCTAACCACTAATGTTCTTCTCTCCAATATTTGCAGGGTGGCCGCTTGGTCATCTCCTTCCATATTTATCCGTCGCTGCCGAATCAATGCCTTCCAACTGGCTGGGGCATCATTTGGTAGACGGATCCTTCAATCCATCCTATAATTCCTTACCTCAGTTCCCACCCATCTAGGGAGCTTTGGTATGTCCCTCATGAAGGATGGCTCCGCCCTCAACGCTGGAAAAACGAACATTGGCTTACCTTGTGAGATGTTTGTTTTCAGCGATGAGGGCGGAGTCATCCTGCCCACCCGTAACTGAGGAATTTTTTCTCGGTGTCGGGGGGTGTTGTAAGGTTAATAGGATCCTTGTTCTAGTGTCTAGAATTGTTATAGTTAAATGGTTAAACTTTCTCTATTGTTGTTAGTATTTCTTCATTGTTATAAACTCTCTCTGCTTGGCTATACATTGACTGGGCAAACAAGGGGGATGGATTCCCCTGGTGGACACGCCCAAAAGTCATAGTCCTGCCTGATTGGAGCAAACAGGGGGAACCAACCCTCATGAAGGATGACTCCGCCCTCATCGCTGAAAACAAACATCTCACAAGGTAAGCCAATGTTCGTGTTCCAAAGAACTGAACATTTAGAAAAACTTATTTCAATAACATCCAAGAAAATATAGATATCAATTTCTTCTTTGTGGTCTCTGTGAATCACACAAATGGGTTATTCTGTGCCTGCACAGTTAGCTTCGGAACCTTCTTGGAGATTTTAAATGCATTTTGGCATTGGTAGCCCCGCCCACTCTCCAACTGCCTTTATTAATTGGTTTCCCGCCTAAACCCTCAGTTCCTTTTGTCCGCCGCTCTAGCAGCATCTAGGAACTCTTCAGAGATTCATTTTCCTGTCAGACTTTAAATCTCGACTTGACAGGATCAATCTGCGTTTTGGTGGTAATTTTTTTTAACATCGTTGTTCCTATTTTAGAAACAAATGCTTTGATTTCCTAGATAATCTTAGACTTAAATGTGAATTTTAAATTCTGAGGTAAACTTGTTTTAACAATGACTTACCCTGCAATTTCTTAGAGAATCGCTTACTTACATGTGAATTTAAATTCTGAAATAAATCTGTTTTAATGACAGCCTGTACTGTGATTTCTTAAAGAATCATGTACTTCAATGCAAATTTAAATTCTGAGGTAAAGTTGTTTTAACGACAACTTGCCCTGCGATTTTTTAAGAGAATCACTTATTTAAATGTGAATTTAGACTTTGAACTAAAGCTGTTTTAACAACAACATCCTCTTCTGCGATATCTTAGTCTCGTACTTCAATGTAAATTTAAATTCTGAGGTAAAGTTGTTTAAAAACAGCTGGCCTCACCTTCGCATTGGCAAGGCTCTTTCTCTTTCTGAGGAAAATTTTTGATTTAACAGCTGCTCACCATGTTGTGATATCCTTGATACAGCTTCTACAGAACATCATGTCATGGGATACCGTCCCCACAGGGACTTCTTTCAAGCTGACAGTGTGGTATCTCATCACTTCTACAATGCTGTGATTAGTCCTACTGGCATCATACTAGCCACTGTTGTTTTTGTTTCTCATGTTCTGGCTGCCCAACGTGGATCCTCATCAGTCCCTGGCTCTTCAGAGTCATACCGATTGGCTTCGAGCCCAGCTTTGAGCCTCGTCTGTCCCTGACTCTCCAGGGACAAACTGTTTTTCCGGCTGCATGACTTGGATCTTCATTGGTGCACCTGGCAGAACTTTCCCACCCTTTCTCTTGAGGAAAAGTTTCAAATAATGCCCGCCTTACTGGCGCATTATTCCTGACCATTTTTTTTAATGGCACCTGCTTCACTGGTGCGCTTTCACCTCTTATCTCTGAGACAAACTTATAGAATGGCCACCAGCCTTCCTTCCTCACTATGGCTAGGGACGCTCTTTTGCTGCGGATAAACTGTCTCAGGGCCATTCACCTGGCTTTGTCTCTTCATTCTCCTGAAGAGGAATTGAGTTCAGTCCTCGCTGGTCCCTGGCTCCCCGGGATCAAACCAGTTGGATGTCATCATCATCGGCCCTTGACCCTCTGGAGCCAAACCGACTGGATTGCAGCCCAATGTAGATCCTCATTGGTCCCTGACTCTTGGGAGTCATACCAATTAGCTTTGAACCCATTTTTGAGCCTCATCGATCCCGGATCAAACCATTTGACCGGCTGCACGGCATGGATCTTAATCGGTCCCTGACTCTACAGAGGTCATGTTCACCAAGATCTGCATGCTTTGTGGTGATAGCCTTGAACATTACACTTCAATACAGCGTGTCTTGTGTGTCACAACAATTGGATTTTGCGATCTTTTCAATTTCTTTCTTGTCAGAAATTTGTTATGACTTAATGAGAAAATATTTGTTCCAGAAATCACTACTGGAACTCTTCTCCAGTTTGATGTCATTAAGCTCTCTCTCTATGGATGGACTTCCCAACCATCTCATTGTTGACCACAGATTGTCTTCTTCATACTCTGTAAAGATGACATTTAGCCCTAGACCACTTAGCATTCTAGGCTGTGTCTATCACTGACATAATCTCCAAATCATGGCTTCGGGAGGCTTTATCTTCCTTACTTTCAAGATTCTTTGAATGACACACCTCAAGTCTGAGGGCTCTGTAAGCCCCTCTTCCTGGATACCAACATCTCGGCCTGTGAAGCCTCGCATTGTTATGAGCCTTTTGCCCTTCATATTGAATTCAATCCACCTTGGATTAGACATTGTCTGTATACCAGTCCTTTTTGCTTGCTATCTTCCAAGAGCTGCTCACATTAGTGAGATTTCTATATTCCACGTCACTCACCTATTCAGGAGCTTTGGCATAATCTCCATTACCAACAAATCTGGGCTATCTAGGTCAGGGTTTTTCCCTGCCCTTAGTTTACACCTGCCATTTAATATGGACCATCAAAGTTTACCTACAGTCTGTGTGACATATGGTTAGCTGGCAACTAAGCCTGTTTTTCTACTAATGGGCATGTGTCACCTGCATTGGTGACTATTCCACTACGTCTCAGTATTGGTTTTTCTACACAACTCTGTAGAGTCGCCATATCAGCGGGACTGTGCGTCCCCATGTTTGTATTCCCTTGGGCTTGGTTTCCCGACTTGTGATTCTATTTGTGGTCAATATGCCGTTCTTGTGTGGCATGGCACTCCCACCTCCGCTGACCTAAGCTTACTAGTCTAACCCATTTGTGTGATTCGCAGAGACCACGAAGAAGAAGGACAGCTTGCTTATCTGTAACGGTATTTCTTCGAGTGGTCATCTGCAAATTCACACATATCCCGCCCATCCTCCCCACAGTCGTGCCCTGCCTCTCCTTCGGTCCTGGGCTGCTGCTGCTGCGGCGTCCATGGAACTGAGGCTTTAGGTGGGAAACCGACGAATAAAGGCAGTTGGAGAGTGGGCAGTGGGGCTACCAATGCCAAAACGCATTTAAAATCTCCAAGAAGGTTCCGAAGCTAGGTGCGCAGGCGCAGAATAACCTATTTGTGTGAATTTGCAGATGAGCACTTGAAGAAATTGTCAGGACTGGCAATGTAGATCAGTTATAGTTATACATATATATTCAGTTCATATCTAAATATATTCACAGCCTATATGATGTGTGTATATATATGATTCATACTATTCTGTTAGTTAGGAAGATGGGGGTGGTGTGGTGTGTAGAAGCAGAGATGTTAGTTCTGAAGAGGCTTGGTACAGCGTGCCATGGAATGTGAGATAACGGCCAGGGAGCTTCAAGGTTGAATTCTGTGAGAAAGCTGGGTTGTTATGCCAACCAAGCTTATGTGTGTGTGGTGTGGTGAAAGTCTGGGTGGAAAAGGAGGGGGACGTTTTAAACTGTGCCTTTTTTCCTGTAGGTCTCAGATTCTGGAAAAACGTGTCTATGTTGTTGTTGTTGATGATGATTTGTCTTTCAGATGACACATCAAGTAGAAAACAGTTCATTGTATTCATCTTTGGGGAATGTAAAATTCTCTTGACACCACAGCTCACATTTTCATCCCTTCCCCATGAGTTGGTGAGTTTCTTTTATTCAATGGTAAACAAGATGTTGAGACATAAATATTCTTTTGTCAGATAATACATATACCATCTGTCTTTAGCTATGGCTTGTAACTGTTTAGCCAATTGTGTATTGTTTTTGGCAAGTATGTAGATTTTCCAAAATTCCTAGGCACTGCAGGAATCAGAGGTAACTGGGTTGAAGTTTTTCTAGCATCAAGAAGTGCTACTTTTTGCTGCTGTCCTTTCTGCTGCTGCTGTTTGATGTGTTTTACTATAAACCCATGCATATTTCAAAACAGCTGCACAGCATCTAACAGTCTTAGAATTTTTCTTCAGCACACTTTACTTCAAAACCTATAGCTTAAAAAAAAAACAGTCCTCTTCCCTTCTTCTAGTTTCAAAGTTGTGATCAAAGCAACCAACTCAGTCTTCTATGCAGATGGATTAGGGAGTAATGATTCAGCCTCTACAACATCTCACAAATTCACAACTGCTTAACCGGTTTTCTCCCCATCAATGATGCACAGAAGGTGAACTATCGGTGTAACACAATAAATTTGTGTTTGAAATAGATGGCTCTTTTAGGTCAGACGTGTTCTAGCACTTGAACACAATTATGTTCACTTTCTACTAATTCATTAGTAGCCAACAAAGATGTTGGATTGATAGTAGTCAAAAGTCAGATGTCTACATAATCACTTCCAATCAGAGTTGTACACTGACTACTTCCATCAAAGTACAAACATCATGACCCACAAATAATTCAACCTTGGATTATTATTTTTAAGTAAACTTTTAGGCTTCCTTAACTGGCTTGCTGTTAAATCTCACAGGAGAAATTTTTGAAGATGTTACTAATTGCCCGATGAACATGGGTGAACTAGAGGGACCTGTCTCCCCAATAGCCTATGACGACAGCAGAGTGGATGCAACATCAATGGTAATGCAACATATATTTTTTTGGTATTTCTGTATTTTCAAATGTATTTAAAACAACTAGGATGCATAGCTGGATGTTGATGGAATACAATTTAGGAACCAAACTTAAGTCTATTGAATTCAAAAAAAAATTTCAGTTAGTTTCAAAGATGCTACAAGATCTCTTTGCATACTGATTCTTCTGACTAACACGATTATGTCTTTGAATTATACTTTATATATCCACAAGGTAATGGAAGAAAAAGTTTAGAAAATAAGCCCACCATCAATATTAGGTATGACCATGAATTTCCTTATTTGAATTAATAAAAATAATACTGAAGATTAATTCAATATTTTGTCCACCCTGATAAATACTTGAAAACTGTATTTCAGAGGAAGCATCTGGCAAAACCAGCTTTGAGAACTCCTTGCCTTAGAAAATCCATGAGGTCACCATGAGCTGACAGGTGACTTGAAGGTGCACGAGCACATACAGACTCACACACAGGCATTTTTGGCCCAAGAAAGACCATTTTTTCAACAGGAAGTGACCCAAAACTTCACTTCCTTGTCATTTCTTGATGGAAAAATTGCCTTTCCTGGACATAAAATGGCCCAGAGAGGAACAAAAAATATGGTGAATGTGCCCTGTTGTTATAAAGGCCATTTGGGGCATATATATATATATATATATAGGTTGTAGATATGTAGAAATGCAATGGGAGGAGGTGTTGTATAGACCTCCAAAGTCCACTGGGGAGGTAGTGTGCAGCCCTCTGCCCTCAGCAGTTGCCCACCTCTGCCCTAATGGCAGATCAGGCTCTGGGCTCCAGCTTTGAAAAAAAATGTTAGATTGTTGTGAATGCAAGGCTAAATAGACTCATAATCTCACATGGTCCTTTGTTTGCAGACATAAAAAGGAAGATCTAGGTGATCTTCATTTCCCCAGTTCTATCCTTGCAATATTTGTGCAAGGGATATGAAGAGGCAACTGCCGGAGAATCCACCGGCTGTGTCCAGCAGATGCAGATTAACGCAATGGTTGTTTAGATTGCCTCCAGTACCCTATCCTTTTTAAACTCTGATCTACAACATGTGCTGTCTCTTTTCTTGCTTTTCCTCCTTTTGCAATCACTATCTTAGCTGTCAATGAACAGTTTTTAGCGACCAACTCCAAGTCTACATCTGGTTTACTTATTCTCAAAACACACTTCTCTCCAGCCTCCCAAGGAGTCCCTATATCAGACAAAGAAAAAACCTCCTCCTCACAGCTAGATAGATCACTGTATTTATCATCAGTTTGTAGTAGTGAAGGGGGAGTTTACTTCTTTACAGGTGGTCCTTGTTTTACACGGAAATCCATTCCAGACCTCCCACCCCCCCGCATAAAACAAAATATGTGTATGCTCAACCCCCATTATATCCAATGGGGCTCTAGCTCGACGTGGGTGTGGGTGCGCACGCCATGCACCCACACACCGTCTGCGAGCCCCATTGGATATAATGGGGCTCATACTTGCCGTGGGTGCACGCATGCATGCCATGTGCACGCATGCATACCATGTGCACGCGCAGCTCCTTCCCCATTTCTGGGGCAGCTTCCACATAAGCTGGAAGCCACCTATAATAAGCCTCATTCAGCCAGCCAGTTGTTGAAGTCGGAAATTTCTAGAATTCAAAAAAGTGGTGGCTGAATGAGGCTTCGACCTGGGTGGGATGCATCATGGCTAGATTGAAATCGGTAGTTATGATAACATCATGGGGGACATCCAGGATTCTGAATTCAAGCTGGAAGAGGTAAGCCAGTTTATTTGTTAATGGGATATTCTCCTACCTCTACCCTATTGCTCTCATGGGCTTTTTTGTGGGGTTCTCATAGCCATTTCATTGATCTCTGGGAGTGTAAACAGGAAGCTGGACTAGACTGGCATTGGGTGTGATCCAGTAAGGTTTTTGTCACATGTTCCTTTCCCTGCCAAATTCTCCTGTTCCTGCTTATAGGGTTCACTTACACTATTTCCTTGCACTGTTTTAACTCAGCCTTCCAGTCTCTTAGCCAACTAAATCATAATAGATTTTTCCTTCGTTTCTAGTTTTCATTGTATCTGGGGTCCCCCCCACGCCCTATTTCATGTTTCTGGACTACCTTTTATATCTCTTATGACTGAGAAGAATAACTTCTAGGCACAAAGCAACTGTTTGAAAACTGAGGACAAAACAAAGAATATCTTCTCATGAATAAAACTGAAGCCCTTCAATAGAGATGACTTTCTGGGTTGTGGAACCTCACTTGTAAAATTTCTTCCTGGGGAATCTGCCCACTTATTTTCTTAATGGCCTGTTACTATCATCCACCACATCGACAAGATGAGTGATGTGCCATCTCAGCTGACCTATAGAACAACAACTTCTCTAGAAAGAACTGGGGAGTGAAAGAACTGGAGAGGCCTAGCAACACCATCAGGCCTGGCCTCAAGTGGAGGATCCCTCCCTCCTACACCATCTTACCCAGGAGGGAGTGAAGGGACTGGAGAGGCCTAGCAACACCTTTGGGCCTGGCCTCTAGTGGAGGAGCCCTGCTGCACCATCTTGCCCAGGAGGGAGTGAAAGGACAGGCCAAACTCCATAGGGCCTGTCCTCAATTAAGCAGCAGAGCCCTCCCTCCATGCCATCTGCCTCGGTCCAGGTGTTGGAGGGAGAGAAGAACTTTTGGACCTGATCCCCTTCCCCACCACCATTCCCTTCTCCTTTTGTGTCGTGTCTTCTTAGAATGTAAACCTGAGGGCAGGGAACCGTCTAGTTGAAATAATGATTGTAAGCCGCTCTGATGGCTTTTGGAGCTGAAGAGCGGGGTATAAATAAATAAATAAATAAATAACTATTATGCTCACAATAACTAGCTCCTTTCATTTTTTAAAAGCCTTTTACAATTTACAGTGGTTCCTCTTTCATTCTAGGCCACTGGGTGGAGCCCTTAATCTGTGCATTGTATCTTGATTTACTACAAATTTTACCTGACATTACCCCAGATTAATCTGGATGGCTTCTCTTGAATTAAAATAAATAGCAAGCAGTAGCACTTTCTGTCCTTAAATTTCATTTCACATCAGGGTTCAGGCAAAATGGACCCAAACCAGCAATATATTTTAAAAACAGTCCTCTAGCTTTAATTGTTTGAGAGTTGCTGCAGCCTCCCAAGCTTGGTAAATTCAGGGTTCTCCCCCACATATCCTTGCAGGCTTCACAAGTTTTCTTATATCAAACTTGCTCTTGCTCTCTCTTGTTCCCTCTTTACTGTTTTTTGTTTTTGTGCTAAATTGGTCTCTGAGGTGTCCAGATGTACTTCGGCCAATAATTCATAAAGGGGAGGAAGAAGAAGAGGGACTAGAGGGATGAGGCACCAGTGAATGATGGAATTCAGAGGAACTCTGTGAGTTTGTGACATGCATATAAAACTGCCCTGTGGTAGAAGGAAACATTGGGGCTTTTTAGATTGGCAGGAAAGTGTGACATGAAGTTGCACTTTCCTTAATGCTTAGCAGCTAGACTGCAAGCCCCAGGTGTGCATTTAAAAGGTACAGGGCTGCTAGACTGAGGGGTTTGGGAACGACTTATCTGAGGTCTTTTCTGTGGCTCAGCAGCTACATGGGAAGCTGTCAGGACGCTACAAACACAGGTGGAGCAGCTACATGGGCGGCAATGAACACGGCTTTTAGCCGCGCTTTAAAAAAAATTTTTCCTTGCCGGCTGTGAATTGTGCAATTGCGCAGATACACAATACAGCACATTATCATTGCCTGCTGGGAACTGCACAATTGCGCAATTCGCAGCCGGCAAGGAAAATTTTTTTTTTAAGTTCAGCAGTTTATCACTGCGGTTCCTCTGCCTTTTTAAACTGTGCCGTTGCACTGGTGCATCATGAATGAACCCCCTTATTTTGTAAATGAATTGACATGTTATCCACAGTAGAATAACAGTAACGGCATCCCAGAGTCCCTACTGCGCATGTCTAGGGTTCCGATTAGGGGTGGAGCTAGGGTTTGGGAGCTTTAAAAAACTGCGCGGTTAAACCCCAGCTTTTACACCTGCAGGGCATTGAGCGTTTTAATTAGAAGTGAAGTCCACACAACGCATGCTCCCAACCCACGATCCATTATAATCCGCACCTCTATCGCTGCCTTTAAATGGGCGCCTTAAAGAGACAGAGCCCCATTTAACTGTGCAACTACACCACAGCCTTTAGATGCACTTGCGCTATAGCGCACTTTTTAAAAAAAGAGTAGGGAAATCCAGCACCTTTTTAAAGGCACTTCTTCTCCCTTAAAGCGCCAAAATAGCGTTTTCATGTCACACATTCCCTTTTTCTCATCTAAAGGCTGGGCCTTCAGCCTTCATCACACCTCTTTTTGCCAATCTAAAATGGGCCATTAATTTTTTAATTGTCATATCTATATAATACATTGTAACCTTATTTACATCCATTTTTTCTCATTATTTACAGTTTCTTATAAACAGCAAAGGATGATTAACGATTTCTGCTTTAATGTTGGGGGGTTGGGCTGGATTGCCCTTGTGGTCTCTTCCAACTCTACGATTCTATTTATTATTACTATGTTAATCTTTTCCATTTTACTTATATATTATCCTTTCTACTTCTTTAGTTAACATTTAAGTTGTGTGATTGCTTCTTGTTTTTTTCTTCTTCTGTTTTTGTTATTCCCTTGATGAACTTCAGTATTTTTATAGCATTTTTAATTTCTTGAGTCTATTATCTTTATATCATTGGTATTGCTAAGTTTTATTTCCATCTATTTTTACAAATATTTGGTAATTTTTACCCAGTCTTTCTCAATCTCTTTGTCAGATTTCCCATGTAATAAACTTGTTAGCTGATCCATTTCTATCATGTCATATAGTTTAAGTAACTGTTAAGGTGAAAACTAATAAAGCCATTGATAACCAACTGATAACCAATAATCTCTGCCATTAATGATCAATAATGAACAGTTCAGCCATAGTGAGAAATAGAGCTAAAGGAAAAACTTGTCCTTTTGAATCTGGCTTGTAGCCCCCACCTTAGGAGGGAAGAGGGAAGCAAATGAGTGCTAATGGCAACAAGTGTTCCTGATAAGACTAAGGCTGGCTGAATGCCCAGAAAATCAGAAGGCTAAAAGAACAAAAGGTTTCAGTTAGTAAGCCTAGCAGATAGATAGTGATATATAATGAAATGAGGTGCAAATATGTGGTATATATATATATAGATGAATGAATGTTAAACTACGCATGCTCAATGAATGTTTCATGGATTGATAAAAACTGGTTACGCCATTTTTTAGATTCATTCAGTCATGGGATGACCCTTGATTGGATCTCTGCATGCAGACTGAGACTGTTTGGAATAAATGGGTCTGGTTGGAATTCTTCACAAATGCCTGACTTGCATAATTGGTTGTGAATGGGTTAATTGACCCTTTGTTTACCGTAACATAACCAGTCATATATTGAGGGTGCAAAATAAAAACTAATTCAAAAATGATAAATAGTTTGCCATTTAAAAAACAAAAATGTCTTTAATAAATATTTACATAAAAGAACTAAATCCCATCCTAATAATATAGCAGGAAGATGGAACAAGCTACCTCCCTAAGAGGTGGACTGTTGTTACAGACAACTAACTGCAGTTACTGACTTCTCACTCAGTGGCAGCTTAGAATGATCAGAGAGTTAACTGCCACTTAAGATTGACAGAATAAGAGAAGGGAAGGGTTGAAGGATGAACAGGAGAATACAAAGAATAAATTTTCCAACAGTGTCTTCCTTATCCAAAATGCATGGGACCAGAAGTGTTTTGGAATTTGGATTCCCCCCCTCCCTGATTTTAGAATATTTGCATGTACATAATGAAATGGCTTAGCCATAGTATTCCCCATCATCTTGCATGGATGTAAAACCCATATTTTCAAGCTTCATTCGTTTGATTAATTAATACCTCTCTTTCATATTACAATTCAGTTTTCCGTTCCTATCCTCCTCAAATTCTTTAAAGCTAGAAAAATAAGATGTCTTTAAATAGAGTTTAATTCTATATACAGATGCTATCTAATATTTTATATTTGTAGATTATTGGATTATTTATAATACCTTACCCTCACCTATTTTATAACATATATTCTTTATTGTAATTATGATAATATCCTACTTTACCATGTTATCCCACTTTTGAACCCAATACTGTATTACTGCTTTCCATTAACTAATTATCTTTTATTCAGGAAAGTCCCTAAGTCTTTGACTAAGTTTGTCAAGTTCACACATTCCATATAATTTATAAAGCCAATCTTCTTCATTTGGAATATTTTTTGCCTTCCATTTTTGAGTGAAAGTCATCCTAGTCACTGATACCACATAAAATACTATTTTTCCATATTCGTTTTAAATTTCCTCCTCAAATATCCCTAATATACATCCTTCGGGTGATAACTGAACAGACTTTCCCAAAATATTGTCTATCGTTTCATTGATCACTATCCTCATACAGTATTATCTTTGCCTCCCCAGAAGGAAGGTCTCCATTGATCCATTTTTGGTCTTCATTGATCCATTTTGCTAAACATTTTTTTAGTCTATTCGTTAAAATCTGTGCAAAAATCATATAATCTGTGTTTAATAACAAAATCAGTTTATAGTTTTTGGGTTCCAATACTTTGTTATCTTCCTAGGAATCAAGGCAATGTCTGCTTCCCTCCATGTATCTGGCAAATCCTCAATGAATATATTATTCATTGTATATTGTAATTGGCTGCTTATTTCCTCCTCAAATATCTTATAAAAAAGGACAGTCAATCTATCCGGTGTTGGTACTTTATCCTGTTTACATGTTCTAATTGTAATTGATGGTTTCACCTCTTCCAGTGTTATTGGGATATTCAATAATTGCCTATACTCCTGGAATTCTGACATGTTATATTCTTTTAGCTACTTTTCAGTTTTATCCCTGTTCACTGGATTACTTTTATATAATTTGGAGAAGTATTTTCCTAATCTACCAATTATCTCCTTTTGATTTGAATATATTTTCCCATTTTCTTTTAATTTTATGATAACTCTTTTGTCTTTTTCTCTCCTTAGCCCATACGATAACTATCTCCCTGGCTTATTTGAATGCTCAACATGTTTGGCCGCTTTGATTTTCTTCTTGAAATTCACCAGAAACTCTGTTCAAATTTGGTTTTTCAAAATCATAATTTCCCTATTCACACTTTTATTTCTTAGATTTTTTCCCAATTCCCCTTCTTTATTTTTCAATATTTGATTTAGCATTGACAATCTTTCTTTTTTACTTTTTCTCATTATACTCTCTTGTTGGATTAAAGATCCTGCAACAACTGCCTTAAGTGCATCCCATATAATTGCTGTCCTTTAGACATGCTGTCTTTAAAGTACTATTGAATTACTTTTGTATTCTGGACCACCTGCATCAATTCATCTTTTAATCTCCAGATGTATTGGAAATCCAATTTTTTAATTTTCAATATGAGACGTCTATGATCTGATAGTGCTCTAGGCATATCATCTATTATATACAGCTGCTTTGAGATTAGTTTACAAACTAGAATAAGGTCTATTCTGGATCGTGACTTATGTCTGTCAGAATAAAATGTAAAATTTTCTGCTGAGTTGTTTAGGTGTCTCCATAGATCATAGATCTAGGCCCGATCTAGATGTGCCAAAAGAGGCGCGTCTAGGGCCAAAAAGAGCGCGAATAGGGTTCGGGAGGGCGTAGCTTTCACACCCTCCCGAACCCTAGCACATATTGGCGCCGCCATAATTAAATGGTGGCATCCATACGGATGCACCATGTTGGCGTCATGGCGTGCGCAGCTGTTAGACGCGCTGCGCACGCCATGACGCCTTTGCGCTGTGGGAGGGTGCAAATCGTGCCCTTTCCACGGCACAAAAAAGAGCTCCAAACAGAGCTCCCTTTTGTGGGTGGGTCTTTGCCGCAGCTTTTACACAGCAGCGGCAAAGACCCAGGGAGAAAGGGGCCACGGCGGCAGCCCCTTCCTCCCTTTCACCCTGCCTCTGCAAGCGGGGTGCAGCGGGCGCCCAGGGCACCTGCTGCACCCCGCTTAGAAGCTGCGGGGAACCAGCAGTTTGCTGCTTCCCCGCGGCCTCTGGAAGCGGCGGGATGGGGTGCAGCCTCGGCCCCATCCCGCAGCTTTGGGTGGTCTAGATCGCCCCCTAATATATATATATATATATATGAATGAGAAAGATGTATTCAAGGATGAAAATGGATCATTCATTGGAGTTGAAATAAGTTTGCACCCCTCCAGTTTTCAAGCATGTGTGATTCTGCTTGGTTGAATTAGGATTGCCATCTTGAAAACTCCTCAACCTTCTTTAATGGCTGAGTCTGCCTGAGAGTCAGGGTGGCGTAGTGGTTTTAAGTGTTAAGACTATGACTCTGCAGATCAGGGTTTAATTTCAAGCTTGGCCACAAAACCCATTGGGTGACCTTGGGCAAGTCACGTTCTCTTGTTATGCCCAAGTTTTTGTAGGACTTTGTTTCCTGAGATTGTGTAAATGTAAATTCCCTCTTTCAAAAGACCTACCCCAAAGTCAAGTTGAAACAGACACTTTGAGACACCAGATCTGGATTTAAACTAATTTTATTAAGGTTACTAAACTACTTTTACTAAAACTAATTTTTATTAAAGCATATAAGACAAGCAAATAATCTAAATACTATGCATATAAGGCAAGGAAGTAAGTATCAAGAGAGATCTCTTTCATACACACACATAAACACACAGACAGACAGACAGACAGACAGAGCCTCACACACATGGTCCCTTTGCCGAACGAGTGGCCAGTTCGTCCTCAAAGGGTTGGATGAAACCTGTAGCCGCGGGCAGGAATCACCAAGGAGGGGCTGGGAATCCTCCTCTTTTATACTTTCTTCTTCTCATCTCTTGAGCAAGACATGGTTTTCCTGGTTGTCATTTACAGTTCATGTTCTCAGTTCTGAAAGCATGGTCCATGTTATTGGAACACAGAGAATTGTTTATTGGAACACAGAGAATGTTATTCTAATGCTGACATGAGTTAGTCAGGAAGATGTTCATGTTGTCAGTTGTGAGACCTCAGTTGATGTCACAGCGATTGCCATAGTCCTTGCAGCTCAGGGTACATTCCGTTTGGGCAAATTCTTCTTGTTTTGTAGAAACTCTTTTCCCTGGCCAAGTCAAAACTTCTTGATTCTTAGTCTTCAAATCCTTCCTTCAGCAATGTAACATGTGCAGCCATTTCCTTTGGTTCAGGATCATATTTTCAACTGAAACACACTCATCCGGAACACACTCATTCATTACATGGAGATGTCCCCTCAAGCAGTCTTTCCCATTTGTTTCTTGTTCTTTCCCCTTCTTCCTTCCTACTGAGACTAGTCCCACTGAGAATAGTAATAATAATAATAATAATAATAATAATAATAATAATAATATCCTTTTCCTCCTATTGCAGTTTGCGGCCCATCCCTGATATATTCCCAGCAGAGAACCGTACTTCTTTGATAGTAAGGAAACAGAATCTCTCCCCCCACCCGCCTTTTCATTATTGGAGGCTTTTAGGATCAGGGCCACTTCAAGACTCTTGTACCTCATGTCCTCTCCCACCACCATTTATTTATAGAATACAGACAGCAACACCCATCCCATGGAGGCTGAATTTATTCCTAGGCACAGATCAGTCTGGTAAGTTCTTTTCACCTTGACTCCTGGCTGAGGACCAAATGAATGGCACATGGAGATGTCCCTTCAAGTTGTCTTTCCCATTTGTTTCTTGTTCTTTTGTCTTCTTTCCTTCCTTCCCACTGGGACTAATCCCACTGGGAATAATAATAATAATAATAATAATAAAATCCTTTTCCTCCTATTGCAGTGTGCAGGCCATTTCAGCAGAGAGCCTTACCTCTTTGATAGTAAGGAAACAAAATCTTCCGCCTCCCCCCCCCCCCTTTTGATGGAGGCTTTTAGGATCAGGGCCACTTCAAGACCCTTGTACCCAATGTTCTCTATTTCACTTCTCTCCCGGCTCCGTTTATTTATAGGATGCAGACAACAACTGTTCCACAGAGGCTGAATTTAATCCTGGGCACAGTTCAGAGAGGTAAGGCACTCTTTCCCATTTGTTTCATGTTTTTTTCCCCCTTTCCTTTCCTTTCCTTCCTTCCTTTCTTTTTTCTTTCTTCCCTTCCCGCCTGCCTTCCCTCCTCCCTCCCTTCCCTCTTACTTCTTGCTGGGACTTTGGGGAGGCAGTACAAAGTGTGGGAAGCGGGGCATTCTCCTTGCTTGCTGCTGGATCCTCTCATTTCCTCTGGTAGACTAGAGCCAGGCCCAGGGACGCAGCCAGGATTTGGGTGTCCATGGGGCACATAGGGTAGTTCTAGAACCAAACCACAGCAGATACCAAGAGCCCACTGTAATCAGAATTAATAATAATATCCTTTTCTTGTCGCTATTTCAGTTTCCCAGAACCACAGATAACGTATCCAGAGGAGGACATCCCTGAGACGCTTGTGGAGAAGAATGTTGTACCTTTGATGGTAACGAAAGAGTCCTCCCCCCCTCTTTTCATCGGAGGACTGCTCAAACCCATTCTTTTCCCTTGATAGGCTGCTCAGGAAGTTCAGATGATTGATGAGGAATGCTCTGTGAACTCATGGGTAACAAAAGGGCAAAACTGGGGTGGGGGCTCTCCCTTCTTCCTTTTCTTAGAGAAAGGCTTTGAGGATGCACTCTTCATTTATTTACAGGATTTAGACAGCGATACCTGTCCAGGGCCCAGTTCAGGCAGGTAAGTTCTTCTCACCTTGAGTCTTGGCTGCAGACCAAATGAGTGGCACATGAAGATGTCCCCATAAGTGGTCTTTCCGTAGCATCAACCCCATTTGTTTCATGGTATTTTCCTGCCCCATTTTAGAGTCCCAAAACCTCAGAGGACCTCTACTGACTCGGAGAGCAGTTCTCAGGGGTCTTACCTGGAGGACTTGAACATTTTTAAGGTGAGGAAGGAGAGTCTCTGACACTTTTTCAAGGTTTGTCACATGCAGCAAATGGCATCACCTCATTCCTCCCCTCCCTGCTCTCTTTTTTCCTCCTGACAGACAAAGGAAGACTTATATTGTCTGTGTATGAAGTTCTCCCGTCTCTCCCTACAAGAGAGGATCCATGTGGCAGACACTATTGTGTGCAGGCATTTGTCTATGATGTTGGAGCATTTCATGGAATCGTCTGAAAAGTAGGCGGATTTCTCCCATCCATCCCTATTTGTCCTCTCAGGGGCTGGGGGTCCAGCAAGGATGCCACTTCTCTCCTTCCTTTGCTTTCTCCAGGGCCTGTGATGAGCTGATGTACAAGGTTTTGTCTTCACCCAACTGCATACTAGACCTCTGCCTGAATTGCTTCCTGCACAAGATGAATGAAGGCAATTGTCTGCTTCAACACAGTTAGAATCTGGTTCTGGCCAAGGTAAGATGCTGACCCTTGCATGCCCATCTGTGGGTGACCTGCCCTCTTTCCTCATTGTCTACTACTCTTAGCCAGGCTAGAATCTGCTTGTCTTCTCAGATGAAGGCGATGAAAGGGTTAATGCCATTGCAACATACGTTGGTGGTACTGAGTGCCTGAAGTACTGGCTTCCATACCTCTTCACCTCTTCACATACCTCTTCACAACGCTGTCCAGCACATTGCACACCCAGGCCCGCAAGTGCAATGAAGAGGGGGATGGCAGGCAGCCCAGAATGTACATGGTCCCAGCGTAAGTTGGTGTCAAGGCAGAAGTTGCCAGTGGGTCTAGATGTAGGAATCTAAATCTCTGAACCAATAATCTTTTCTGTCACCTGTCTTTGGCCTCACCCTTTCTTTTCTGCAGGGATTTAGTTGATGCATTGGGATCTGTGGTCCTGAGGCTGGACCTGGTGCACAAGGTGATGGACCACATGTCTTAGTGCCTGCCTCCTATCTTGGTGAGTTTGAGTTCTCTCCGTCTCTCTCTCTCTCTCTCTCTCTCTGGGGGATGGCTTTCCCTTCAAAAGGGAAGGTGCTCTAATCTAAAGCATCTCTGCTTCCCCCCCCCCCCCCCCCGCAGGACCGAAAGACCATCTCTTCTTCCTGTGCCAAGGCTCTGCCCCAAAGGACCCCCATCTCCTACTCCTGCCACCAGAAGACCCAGCTTAGGACTCTCTGCTGCCTCTGCAACAAGAGAAGGATGCCACCACCATGCCTTTGCATGCTGCCACTCTTGCCACGCAGATGTTGGGTGCGGACATTTCCCCATTTGGGGTGGGACAATCCCACCTATTCCATCCAGGGTTAAGCTGCCTGTCAAGCCATCCAGATCAAGTTGCTGTCCCAGGTTCTAATGATAGGACGCAGCGCTGTACACTCATGGGGAAGACGAGGGGAGTGCTAGCACCCAAAAGCCAGGTCTGGATTGAGCTCTGGGGATTCAAATCCTGGAGTCCAGCTGGATGCTTTGATCACTGGCTGGATACAAATCCCCACTCAGTCAACGAAGGCAAAAGGAGGGAGGGAGGAAGGGACTAGAACTACATCTCCCAGCAGCCCCCGCCTACCATGCCCTTCCATTATGCCACTGCTGGTCAGTCAGCTGGCTGGGCTCCCCTAAGGGCCTGCTTCCTTTGCCTCCCTCCCTCCCCTCCCCTCCCTTTCCTTTCCCTCTTCCTCTTCCCTTTCTCTCTTCCCCTTTCCTTTCCCTCTTCCTGCTTCCTTTCCCCCTTCCTTTCCTCCCCTTCCCTTCCTCCTTTCATCTTTCTTTCCCTTTTCCTTTCCTTCACTCTTTCTTTTCCTTCTCCCCTTCTTTCTCCTTCCTTCCTTTCCTCCTTCCTTCCTCTTTCCTTCTTTCTTTCTTTCTTTTTAATTACTTATTTAAAAAAACAAACAAACATATATACATTGGATATTATCCATACATACATTAAGACAAAACAAATTTAGACAACCCTTTAACACAAATTAAACACAAAAAGCTAAAGAAATTAACTCACTATAAGCAGTAATCTTAAATAACTTCCTGGATATTTTCCATACCCTAATTCTTCGATGCTTATTTAGGTCCCTAAAATGTAACCACAAATAAAGGGGGGGGGGGGAAATCTATTCAGTTCTAAATCAATAATACGTTAGACAAAAAAATGTCTTGGGAGTCATTCAAAAATATTTCTTAATTATATAATTATTATTCTGTCAAAAAGAGGGCATTATTTTCCAGTATTTCTTAGCTTCAGCGCACCACCACCATATATGAATAAAATTAGCATCTGGTTCGTGGCACTTCCAACAATCGGCTGCACCCGGTTTATAGATCAGATTAAGTTTATTGGCAGATATGTGCCAATGATGTAGCATCTTGAAAAAGTTTTCCTTATAACTTTGGCACAGAGTAGATTTGTTAGAATAAATCAACATTTTCTCCCATTTCTCTAGCTCAATTGTAATGCCCAATTCCTGAGACCATTTTACCATCGTATGTTTATTTCTTGTTCCAATTCTCTTCTAGTAAGGATTTCTTTGGTCCTTCCCTCTTTCTTTCTTTCTTTCTTTCTTTCTTTCCTTCCTTCCTTCCTTCCTCCTTTCCTCTTCCTTTCTTCCTGTTCTCTTTCCTCTCTTCTTTCCTTTTCCTTCCTTCCCTTACTTCCTTCCTCCTTCCTTTCTTCTTTCTTTGGTTCCTTCCCTCTTTCTTTCTTTCCTTCCCTCTGTCCCTTCCTTCCTTCCCTCCCTGCCTGCTTCCTCCTTTCCTCTTCCTTCCTGTCCTCTTTCTTCTCTTCTTCCTTCCTTCCTTCCCTTTCTCCTTCCTCCCTTTCTCCTTCCTCATTCCCTCTTCCCCTCCCTTCTTCCCCCTTCCCTTCTTCCTTCCCCCCTCCCTCTTCCCTCCCCCCTTCCCTCCATCCCCATGAAAGCCAGTCCCATGAAAGGGGAGGGCTCCCAGTGCAATCCAGCACCATGGGAGCCAGAGGTGGATGGAGGGGGGGGGGAGGGTCTCTGCCCCTCTGCTGCTACCTGAGACTGGCATGGCCCTGCTGCTGCCATCCTCTTCCTTGCCCAGGCAGCTCCAGTCTCAGGGACAAATGGCCTTTCCCTTCCTTCCTTCCTTCCTTCCTTCCACCTGGCCACCTGCAAAGAATGGCAGGAGCCAGCTTCCAACAGTGTGGAGCCCAGCAGAGAGTCCCATGAAAGGGGGAAGAGGTAACCAAAAAGTCTGGGGGAAAAAATTTCTACTGTTGTTGTTATTTTTCAAATTATTAAAATTAATATTAGTAAAAATTATTAAAATTATTAGTGCCACCATTAGCCTCTTGTTATAGCTGTTATCTCTGAAACGTTATTATTAATGAATTTTAGGATAATAAACCGTTATGTTAAAAAGTAACTTGTGTGTTCGCGCACTTTACTGTGTCTTTTCTTCAAACCTTCTACTGTCCCTCTTTCTCACCTGCTTTTAATGATGCACCCATTTCTCTTCCACTTTCCCTTTTTGTCCTCAGCTTCCTTCCATTGCAAACCCTCTAATTATCCCAATTAATCCTTTTCCCTTCCCACTTTCTCAATTCCTTTTAAAATGCCCCGGTTTCTCTTTCTTCTTCCTCCACATTGCTGAGCCTGATCCCTGAATAGATTCAACACCAGGGAGAGCTCATTTCAGAAAATCCAAAGTTGTCTCGCTGCTCAGCTGTCTTCACATTTAGAAGATCGCTTCCTACTATGTACTACGCTGAAACTTACTTTAATGTAAATCCTTCTGCACTGCTGTTTGGCCCAATTGCAAGAAACGTGCAAGAAATGATGAAAAAGAGGACAAAGTAAAAATGGAGTGTGTGTATGAGGAGCTTAAAGAAACCCAGAGCTGATTCACCATGCCATCTACAAAGGAACTGCCAACTTCTGGTGGTGAATTTTGTTTTGTTCGTATTCTGCTCTGGCGCTTTGGCCAAGCATGCTGCTTGGAATGATGATGAGGAGGAGGAGGAGGAGGAGGAGGAGGAGGAGGAGGAGGAGGAGGAATAGAAAGGCTGTTGAGTTGTTTGGAGAGGGAGAGGGGGTAAGGAGACAGTTTGAAAGCTTGGTAGAGTTTGGGCTCACCTAAACATTAGGAAGAATTTCCTGATAGTAAGAGCTTTTCAACAGTGGAAGATCAGTCAATAACTTGGACGAAGGAATACAGGGCAAGCTTATCAAATTTGCAGGTGACACCAAATTAGGAGGAGTAGCTAGCACCCCAGAGGACAGGAACGAAATTCAAAATGACCTTAATAGATTAGAAAGCTGGGCCAAAGCTAACAAAGTGAATTTCAACACAGAGAAATGTAAGGTACTGCACTTAGGTAGAAAAAATTAAATGCCTATATAGAGGATGGCTGAACCTGGCTGAACGAGACCACATGTGAAAGGGATCTAGCAATCCTAGTAGACCACAAGTTGAACATGAGTCAAGAGCGTGATGCGGCAGCTAAAAAGGCCAATGCAATTCTAGGCTGCATCAATAGAAGTATAGTGTCTAGATCAAGGGAAGTAATAGTGCTACTCTATTCTGCTTTGGTCAGGCCCCACCTGGAATACTCCAGCTGTCTCATAAAACACATAGCTTCTGTGAGTCACATCTGTGAGTCACAAGTGGGAGGAGCTAGGAGACTAGCTATAGAGAACTGCGCTGAATTGCTCCCCCCCCCTCAAAACAGGGGAAAGTACAACATAAGGAGCAGAGGAGCTGTAAACTTTGTTTTAGAGGTTCTCCTTTAGATCTCCCCCTTTTTAAAAGTGCTTTTGAGGGGTTCCCCTCCACCTCAGAGGAAGTGAATACAAGTTAGAAACCAGGACATCTGTTTAAAATAACATTCCCAGTAGGTTGAGATCACTTACAGAGATTGGTGAAATAGGCCAGGACATCAGGGGCCTTTGACATTGGTGTTTACCGGGGGATATTCTTCGAGGAGGAAGCCCACAGTCTTCTTTTAGTGATTCCTTAATACTTCTCGGTATGGGCACGGAGGGAGCGGCTGCAGTCACTTGCAACACTTGTGGGTTATTTGTCTTCTTGCCTACAGATGTGGGGAACTTCACATGCCCCAAGTGCAAGTTGGTAGCCCTCTTGGAGGAGAAAGTACAGCAGCTGGAATCCAGGGTAGCGACACTTCAGCATGTCAGAGAGCAAGAGGTTTTCCTGGACACAACAGAAGGAACAATCTTGGAAGGGGATCACACAGAGAAAGTCACTGGGGGTGAGAAGGTCACTTCATGTACACAAGAGGCAGACAGCTGGAGGAATGTCACACAGAGAAGCAGAGAAATCAGGGATAGCTGTAGGAGCTTGCAGCTACAGAATTGTTTCGAAGCCCTTTCACTTATCAAGGAGGATCAGGAAGAGCAGCATGGACAGACTTCAGGGACACAGCAGGGGAGCCTGGGAGTTCCATCGCAGGGAAGAGTTGCTGCTAAGCCTCAGAGGAGGTGGTTGTGGTGGGGGACTCCTTGCTGAGGGGTACAGAAGCAGTGGTTTGTGAGCCTGATAAGATGTCTCGGGAGGTGTGCCGTCTCCCTGGGGCAAAGATCCGTGACGTGACAGAGAGGCTGACAAGACTTGTCAAGCCTACTGACCGTTATCCCCTTCTTTTGGTTCATGTGGGAACCAATGATACTGCAAGGCACAGCCTTCAGAATATCAGAAGGGATTACGAGGCTCTGGGGAAGAAGCTGAAGGAAATGGATGCACAGATTGTCGTCTCGTCTCTTCTGCCAGTAGAAGGGCATGGCCCAGGAAGAGAGAGGAAATAGCAGATGTCAACAACTGGCTCCGCAGATAGTGTCGCCGAGAACAATTTGGATTCTTGGATCATGGGCTGCGGTTCCATGAGGAGGGACTTTTAGCAAGGGATGGGCTGCTAGTTGGAAGAAACGTTTTTGCCAACAGTCTCAAGAATCTGATCAGGAGGGCTTTAAACTGAGTGATCTGGGAAAGGGAGACAGCAGTCTGGAAGGCAAAACAGCTAGAAAAAATAGTCAAACTGACATAGAGGGAACAAGGCAAACAGTGCAAGAACCCAAAAATAGGAGGCAAAAAAACATGCACAGGCATCAAGTAAAGGGGACACATGGTCTTAGATGTCTCTACACTAATGCACAGAGCATGGGAAATAAGCAAGATGAACTTGCACTCCTAGCACAACAAGGGAAGTATGATATAATAGGCATCACTGAAACCTGGTGGGATGAATCTCACGATTGGAATATAGAAATAGAGGGGTATAACCTTTTTAAGAGAAACAGGCCAAACAAGAAAGGAGGAGGAATAGCATTATATGTCAGGGATATTTACACCAGTGAAGAGATCCAGGACATCAGTACTGGAAGCCAAGTGGAGAGCATCTGGATAAAAATTAAAGGAGAGGGAAACAACAGGGATGTTACTGTGGGAGTCTACTACAGACCCCCAAGTCAAGCAGAAGAATTGGATGATGCCTTTCTAGAACAGATGACCACACACTCAGATAGAAAAATATAGTAGTGATGGGTGACTTCAACTATCTGGATATTTGCTGGAAGTCAAACTCAGCCATATCCTCAAGATCTAGAAAATTCCTCACTTGCCTGGAAGACAATTTCATTGTCCAAAAGGTGGAAGAGGCAACAAGGGGATCAACTATTTTGGATCTGATCTTAACCAACAGGGAAGACCTAGTTGATGGGGTGCAAGTGGTGGGATCCTTAGGTGGGAGTGACCATGTCCTCCTGGAGTTTGTTATACAGTGGAAAGGGGAAGCTAGGCATAGTCAGACACGCATTCTAGACTTTAGGAAAGCTGATTTCAATAAACTTAGAGAAATACTGGGGGTGATCCCATGGTCAAGAATACTAAAAGAGAAGGGAGTTCAAGATGGATGAGAGTTTCTCAAAAGGGAGATACGAAAGAGACAATTTCAAACAGTTCCAATGAGGAAGAAAAATGGGAGATGTCTCAAGAAACCAGTATGGATGACTAAGGAACTTACAACTGAGCTAAGTTTTCAACGGAACATGTATAAAAAATGGAGAAATGGGGAAATCACCAAAGAGGAATTCAAACAAATAACCAGCACATGTAGGGATAAAGTCAGAAAAGCTAAAGCGCAGAATGAACTCAGGCTTGCTAGAGAGGTTAAGAACAATAAAAAGGGCTTTTTTGGATATGTCTGCAGCAAAAGGAAGAAGAAGGAAATGGTAGGGCCACTGCGTGCAGAAGATGGCAAAATGCTCACAGGAGACAGAGAAAAGGCAGAATTACTCAACACCTTCTTTGCTTCAGTCTTCTCAGGAAAGGCAAAGGGTCCCCAACCTAAGGATAATGGAGCAGAAGACAGAATAGGGGAATTTCAGCACAGAATAAGTAAAGAGACAGTACAGGAATACCTGGTTAATCTAAATGAATACAAGTCTCCAGGACCAGATGAACTACATCCTAGGGTATTAAAAGAACTGGCAAATGTAATATCAGAACCAATGGCAATCATCTTTGAGAACTCCTGGAGAACAGGAGAAGTCCCAGCAGACTGGAGGAGGACAAATGTTGTCCCAATCTTCAAAAAGGGGAAAAAAGAGGATCCCAACAATTATCATCCGGTTAGTCTGACATCAATACCAGGAAAGATCCTGGAGCAGATCGTTAAACAGAGAGTCTGTGAATATCTGGAAGATAATTCCATAATCACAAAAAGCCAACATGGGTTTCAGAGAAACAAGTCTTGCCAGACAAATCTGATCTCTTTTTTTGATAAAATTACCAGCTTGGTAGATGAAGGGAATGCTGTCTTGACTTCAGTAAGGCATTTGACAAGGTTCCCCATGACATTCTTGCAAACAAGCTTGTAAAATGTGGACTAGACAAGGTAACCATTACATGGATTTGTAACTGGTTGACTGACCGAACCCAAAGGGTGCTCAACAATGGATCCTTTTCATCCTGGAAAGAAGTGACAAGTGGGGTGCCACAGGGTTCTGTCCTGGGCCCAGTCCTATTCAATATCTTTATTAATGACTTGGATGACAGTATTGAGAGCCTAGTTATCAAATTTGCAGATGACACCAAATTAGGAGGACTAGTTAATACCCCAAAGGACAGGATCAAAATTCAAAATGACCTGAATAGACTAGAAGGCTGGGCCAAAGCTAACAAAATGAAATTCAACACAGGGAAATGTAAGGTTCTGCACTTAGGGAGGAAAAATGAAATGCACAGATATAGGATGGGGGACACCTGGCTGAATGAGACAACATGTGAAAGGGATCTAGGAGTCCAAGTAGACCACAAGTTGAACATGAGTCAACAGTGTGATGCAGCAGCTAAAAAGGCCAATGCTATTTTAGGCTGCATCAATAGAAGTATAGTGTCTAGATCAAGGGAAGTAATAGTGCCACTCTATTCTGCTTTGGTCAGGCCTCACCTGGAATACTGTGTCCAAAATTCAAAAAAGATGTGGAGAAACTGGAGCGTGTCCAAAGGAGGGTGACTAAAACGGTGAAGGGTCTGGAAACCTTGCCCTATGAAGAACGCCTTAGGGAGCTGGGAATGTTTAGCCTGGAGAAGAGAAGGTTAAGAGGTGATATGATCGCCCTGTTTAAATACTTGAAGGGATGTCACATTGAGGAGGGAGCAAGCTTGTTTTCTGCTGCTCCAGAGAACAGGACTCGGAACAATGGATGCAAACTGCAGGAAAAAGGATTCCACCTCAACATTAGGAAGAACTTCCTGAGAGTAAGGGCTGTTCGACAATGGAACACTCTCCCTCAGAGAGTGGTGGAGTCTCCTTCCTTGGAGGTTTTTAAGCAGAGGCTGGATGGCCATCTGTCGGAGATGCTTTGATTGGGAGTTCCTGCATGGCAGGGGGTTGGACTGGATGGCCCTTGTGGTCTCTTCCAACTCTAAATTTCTTTGATTCTATGATTCTATAAAAGTTTTTAGTAAGAGCTTTTGAAAGCCCAACACCCTTTTGGAATGGATCAAAACAATTCCCAAAGCTAAGCCCCAAATTGGTTTCAGAGACCAAGGGTCATATGGAAAAATGAAATCTTAGCCAACTACCTAAAATCCCATCTTCTATAGCAGCGCCCAATGAAAAACCTTTTAGAAGAAAAAGAAATATCAAGCACAACAGGTCATCACAACCATGGTTGCCCACACAGGGATTTCTACCTGGACTTTTAAGAGCTAACTTTTCTCTGCTTGGATGGGTAGATTGAATAGCTTTTTTCTTCCACATTTAAATTTTTGAATTTCAATGCCTTTCTCTCACATTTATGAAGGAATCAGCAAATTTTGGGTGATACCATAGATCAATCATTGATCAGACAGGAGACTGCAGTCAAGAAATCAGAAGAAGACGAGGAATGGGAAGGGCAACTATGAGAGAACTAGTCAGGATCCTAAAAGTGTAAAGATGTAAAACTGAACCATAAAATTAGGAACATCCAAGCCATTGTATTTCCCATCACCATGTACAGATGTGAGAGCTGGACAGTGGAGAAAGCGGATAGGAAAAAAAAATCATTTGAGATCTGGTGCTGGAGAAGAGTGCTGATAATATAGTGGATGGCCAAAAAGGGTCCTAGAACAGCTCAAAGATGAAGCCTGGAAGCCAAGATGATTAAACTGAGGCTGTTGTACTTTGGCCACATCATGAGAAGGCAGGACTCACTGGAAAAGACTATAATGCTAGAAAAGGTGGAGGGCAGTAGAAAGAAAGACCACATGCCAGATGGATAGATTTGACCAAGGAGGTCTCAGCCCAAGCCTGCAGGGCCTGGGTTCCGGACAGGGGGTCTTGGAGGTGTCTCATTCACAGGTCACCATGAATCAAAGTTGACTTGAAGGTAATTCTGTCATGAGAACTGTCATGAGTCCAAAGGTGACTGAAGCAATTTTATAAGTATATACTATAACATTTCTGTTTACCCTTTTCTTTCCTTTGTCCTGAAATGGCTGTAAATTGACTCTCAGGTCACTGTTGGTAATTGTTGGCAGGATCAAATCTACACTTGGTCATACATGAAGCATACATGAAGTAGACCCATTGAAATAAATAAGACATAGTTTTTTCTTGGTAAGACTAGTTCAGAGGAGGTTTGCAATAGCTGAAGCTGAGAGAATGTGACTTGCCTAAGGTCACCAAGGTTGTTTCAGGACTGAGCTGGGATTTGAACCATGGTCTCCAGATGATGGTGGTGGTGGTGATGAACTTAGTTCTATTTTATTTCCTATGGCATGCTACTTTTCTAGGTGAAGGAAACTTGCTTTTGTTGGAAGTGAGAGGGCGCAATTCTGCTTGCATGGAAAAAGGTTGGGATTCACTGGAGGTGAGGATGGAGTGAGGCCTTCTCAGGTTTCCTCAGTTTTATGCTCTGAGGCTATAAGAATCTTCCTAGATACTACTTGTAGGGTTGTTGAAGTGGTACCTAGTGACTCCCATGCCAATGGATTTATGAATCAACTCTGGATTTATCCTCTCAGCCCCTTAGACAGATCCTTTAAAGATCAGGATAATATTCAGAGTAGGTTCACCATCCCAATGTAATGAACGAGTGGGTTCCAGATGAGCGTGTTTCAGTTAAAAATATGGTCCTGAACCAAAGGAAATGGCTGCACGTGTTACATTGCTGAAGGAAGGATTTGGAGACTAAGAATCAAGAAGTTTTGACTTGGCCAGGGAAGAGAATTTCTACAAAACAAGAAGAATTTGCCCAAACGGAATGTACCCTGAGCTGCAAGGACTATGGCAATCGCTGTGACATCAGCTGAGGTCTCACAACTGACAACATGAACATCTTCCTGACTAACTCATGTCAGCATTAGAATAACATTCTCTGTGTTCCAATAAACAATTCTCTGTGTTCCAATAACATGGACCATGCTTTCAGAACTGAGAACATGAACTGTAAATGACAACCAGGAAAACCATGTCTTGCTCAAGAGATGAGAAGAAAGTATAAAAGAGGAGAATTTCCAGCCCCTCCTTGGCGATTCCTGCCCGCGGCTACAGGTTCCATCCAACCCTTTGAGGACGAACTGGCCACTCGTTCGGCAAAGGGACCATGTGTGTGAGGCTCTGTCTGTCTGTCTGTCTGTGTGTGTATGAAAGAGATCTCTCTTGATACTTACTTCCTTGCCTTATATGCATAGTATTTAGATTATTTGCTTGTCTTATATGCTTTAATAAAAATTAGTTTTAGTAAAAGTAGTTTAGTAACCTTAATAAAAGTAGTTTAAATCCAGATCTGGTGTCTCAAAGTGTCTGTTTCAACTTGACTTTGGGGTAGGTCTTTTGAAAGAGGGAATTTACATTTACACACTCTCAGGAAACAAAGAACTGGCCTACAAAAACTTGGGCATAACACTCTCAGCCTCAGAGAATGGCAATGGCAAATGTCCTCTGAAGAAACTTAGAATCACAGAATCATAGAGATGGAAGAGACCACAAGGGCCATCCAGTCCCAACTTGCCAAGAAAAACTTGTGTTATAGTCACAAGTAAGAAATGACATGAAGGAACATGACTACAAATGGAGAAGACTGTGATCTATTGGTAGTAGTAGTAGTAACAGTGTGGTATAGTGGTTTGGCTGTTGGAGTATGACTCTGGAGACCAGGGTACAAATCCTGGGATAGCCATCGAAACTCACTTGGGTAAGTCACATTCTCTCAGCCTCAGATGATGGCAATGGCAAATCTCATCTGAAGAAACTTGCCAAGAAAACTAAAAACACAAGTTTTTATTATTATTAGTAGTAACAGTGTGGTGTAGTGGTTTGCCTGTTGGACTATGACTCTGGAGACCAGGGTTCAAATCCTGGCTTAGCCATGGAAACACACTTGAGCAAGTCGCACACTCTCAGTCTCAGAGGATGGCAATGACAAAGCTCTTCTGAAGAAACTTAAGAAAACCTTGTGATACAGTCACCATAAGTAAGAAATGACTTGAAACGACATGGCTACAAATGGTGAAGACTGTCATCTATTATTATTTATTAGTAGTAATAGTGTGGTGTAGTTGTTTGCCTGCTGGACTATGACCCTGGAGACCAGGGTTCAAATCCTGATTTAGTCATGGAAATTTACTTGAGCAAGTCACACTCTCTCAGCCTCAGAGGATGGCAATGGCAAACCCCCTTCTTAAGAAAATGTGATATGGTCACCATAAGTAAGAAATGAATTGGAGGGACATAACTACAGATGGTGAAGATTGTAATCTACTACTACTACTACTACTATTATAATTATTAGTAATAGCAATGTGGTGTAGTCGTTTGCCTGCTGGACTATGACTCTGGAGACCAGGATTCAGATCCTGGCTTAGCCATGGAAACTCACTGGGTGACCTTGACCAAGTCACACTCTCTCAGCCTCAAGGGATGGCAAAGGCTCTGAAGAAAACCCCATGACTGCTTCGTCTTAGGGTCACCATAAGTCAACAAAGACTTGACCAAGAAAAACAATATGGTTCCTCCCTGAGGTAATAACAAGAAATAATAACAATATATGGTTCTTCCCTGAGGTAAAAAAAAAAAAACAAACCACCAAATTCAAGACAAGAGTAGACTACCTTTTAGGCTGCATCCACACTGGGGAAATAACCCGGTTTGGCACCGCTTTAACTTCTTGTCTGACTGACTTGCTATGGAATTCTGGGAGTTGGAGTATGTTGTGGGGCCCAGAGCGGAGCTCCGCTCTGGGCCCACAACAAACTCCAACTCCCAGAATTCCATAGCAAGTCAGTCAGACAAGAAGTTAAAGCGGTGCCAAACCGGGTTATTTCCCCAGTGTGGATGCTCAGTTAGTGCGCCAAGTTCGCCCACCCTCCTCTGAGCTCTGATTGGCTGAAACCAGGCGCGAGTCGAGAGGGAAAAGAAAACCAAAGCTCTAGGCGACTCGATGATTGGCGAGGCTTGTTGTCAATCACCGAGCGCCGCCACGTCCCTCCTCCCTCCTTCCCCGCCATTGGCTGCCTCGTCTATCACAGCCCTGCCGCCGATTGGGCGCCTGAGCTGTCTATCTAATTCGCTCTCTTTTGGTGTCTCTCTCTCTTAACGAAGGGGGGGCGGAGCCTAAGGGTGTTGTAGCGCGTGCTGATTGGTTCAGGCTACACCTGCCGAAGGTCGCTATAGGCCGGACGCTTTCCCCACGGACTACGCCGATTGGCCGCCCCGCCCCGTGTGTGGCCTCCTATTGGCTGCGGCCTCCCAGCCCGGTATCCGGGTAAGATGGCCGCAGCCGGAGAGTGCTCGCTCGATCTGCCGCTGAGTTCTGTCTCCTTGACGCACGTCGAGTATCCCGCAGGTAAAGCCTCCGCGTCCGGCTGGGGCTGCTTTGCGAGGGAAGGTCCCGGGAAAGGAGGCGGTTTGGGCCGGAGGGGAACGGACGCGGGGCCGTTGGAGAGGGGCGCTGGGCTGAGGGAGGGCGGCTACTGCGCATGCGCACTGGGGGCGGCGGCGGCGGCGGTGGCCGAGTGGCCAAGCGCGCATGCGCAGAACTGGGCTTGGGCTTGGCACTAAGTCTGGCAGTCTGAGGCAGAGAGAGGAGGCTCAGGAGGCAGACAGAGGGGCTTCTCCTCCTCTCTGAGTCTGCAGAGCTCGGCCTCTCTCTCATCGTGGCTTCCCTCTGGCTGGGGCCCAGTCTCTGCCCCTCTCTCTGGAGGGACTGGGAACCTCCATGTTGCCTTTTAAGAAAACAAAATGCCATTGAAATTAAAATCCTCTCCAGCTTTCAAATGTAGAAGTAAACAAACAAAATGCTTCAGAATAGCTGCTCTATGAACTGTATCTAGAGAGGCCTTCTAGCACCTTTGAGACTCACTGAAAGAAAGACGTCGTATTTCATTCTCTTTCAATGGGGGGGGTTCTCTTTTTTTTTCCAGAGAATGTTTTATTTAAATCTGTTTTATTCCACGTAAGCCGCCTTGATTGCCCAGGCAGAAAGGCAGGATACAAAAATAAAGTTGTTATTATTATTATTATTAGGCAGCATGAGCTTTCCTAGACTTCAGTCTACTTCCTCAGATGCATTTGGATATAATAAATGGTAATAAGCAATAATGTAGAGAGATCTTGCAGCACTTTTGAGACTAACTGAAAGAAAGAAATTGGCAGCATGAGATTTCTAGACTTCAGTCTATTTCCTCAGATGAATTTGGATACAATAAATAAATCATAATGTAGAGAGATCTTGTGGCACCTTTGAGACTGACTGAAAGAAAGAGTCCTTGGCAGCATGAGCTTTCTAGACTTAAGTCTGCTTCCTCAGATGCCTCTGAGGAAGTAGACTTAAGTTTACCAAAGCTCATGCTGCCAATTTCTTTCTTCCAGTTAGCCTCAAAGGTGCCACAAGATCTCTCTATAAACTGATTCTGCAGACTAACACAGCTGTATCTTTGAATTCTAACAGCAACAACATGTGAAGAGAGAGCTTGTAGCACCTTTGAGACTCATTGAAAGAAAGAGGTTGGCAGCTTGAGCTTTCATAGACTTCGCTCTACTTCCTCAGATGCACTTTCTTAAGTCTATGAAAACTCATGCGGCCAATGTATGTCTTTCATTGAGTCTCAAAGGTGCTACAAGATCTCTCTACATAAGTAATTTGTGTATGAGAACTTCAATTCAAATTCAAAACCCATGGGAATGGAGATGAATTTGAATTGAAGCTCTCGCACACAGATTACTTAAATAGGTCTGTCTTTGGATTCTCCATGCCAAAAGCAGCATCTGAAGAAGTAGACGGAAGCCTACAAAAGCTCATTATGCCACCAACTTATTTGTTTCAGTTAGTCTCCAAGGTGCTACAGGATCTCTCTGCATATTGTTTCTGCAGACTAATGCGGCTATATCTTTGAATTCTTCTGTATATACAGTGGTCCACATTCACTGCGGTTAGGGGTGAAGAACCCCTGTGAATGTGGGGGAAAATGCAAATACCCCCCCTCCACACACTATTCTTTTTACCTGAGAGAACACCTCTCTAGGAATCTCCAGGTCCTCCAGTGCAACTCTGTGGTCAACATCTGCCAGAGGTTGATGATAGAATCATGCTGCAGGACCTACAGATGCCTAGAGAAGTGTTTTCTCTAGGAACTTCTAGGTTCCCCAGCACAACTCCATGGTCAACTTCTGGCAGAGTTGCGCTGGAAGATCTAGAGATTCCTGGAGAGAACATATTGATCAAAACCTCAGTAAACAGATAAAAATTTCTCAATAAAGGAATCTTGGCTTAGATTTCCTGTACTCCTTATATGTCTGATTGTCCTGTATAAGGTTCTGCCACTTCTCTAAGCTGCCTTTGGTAGAAGGGGCACTAGGACCTTAAGGATTGGGAGGAACCTCGGTGGCCAGCTAATTCTGCCATGTTAGAATGCACAACTCAATTTATACGCTTAAAAAAAACCCTTTTGTACAATGCAGTTTTATATTGTTTTATCAAGATGGTTTTCATTCTTTTTTTAAAAAAACTACTATAAAGTTTTAAACTGTTTTTGTTTGTGAGATCCCTTGGATCCCTTTCAAAAAAAATGGCAGCAGAGAGATGAAATAAATAAATAAATAAACGAAACATGTCTGAGTAGTTGATGGTTTAGACCACAAACTGAACATGAATAAACAGTGTGCTGCAGTACCAAAAAAGCCAATACGATCCTAGGCTGCATTGCTTGGATCAAGGGAATGCAGAAGGGGCGTCAAGGGCCATCCAGTCAAGCCCCATTCTGCTAGGCAGGAATACACCATCCAAGCACTCCTGACAAATAGCCATCTAGCCTCTATTTAAAAACTTCCAAAAAAGGAGACTCCACCCCACTCCAAGGTAGTGTTTTCCACTGTCAAACAGCTCTTACTGCCAAACAGTTCTTCCTAATATTGAGCTGTAATCTCTTTTGTTGCAGCTTGAATCCGTTGCTCCATGTCCTTATCTCTGGAGCGGCAGAGAACAAGCTCCATGTAAATCGCTTCCTCCCAACCAAGAGTCACTCACACACTATATATACACACCACTCACTTCCATGCCACCAACATCTGAAGATGAAGCAGGCTTGTTTTCTGCAGCTTCAGAGGCTAGAACATGAAACAGTGGATTCAAAATACAAGAAAAGGTAATTCATTTAAACATTAGGAAAAAGTTCTTTACTGTAAGAAGTGTTTGGTGGTAGAATAGATTGCCTTGGAGCATGTTGAACTCCATTTCTTTTGAGGTTTTTAAACAGAGTATTAGATGGCCCATCTTTGGGGAGTGCTTTAGCTTTATATTCATGAATGGAAAGGAGTTGAGCTATAGATGGTCCTTAAGATTCTGTATCTCTACAGCTCAGCACCCTTATCTGCATTTTTGACATTGGCTGCATCCACACTGGAGAAATAACCCGGTTTGGGACCGCTTTAACTGGCTCAAGGCTATGAAATTCTGGGAGTTGAAGTTTGTTGTGGGGCCCAGAGCGGAGCCAAACCAGGTTATTTTTCCAGTGTGGATGCAGCCATTGCCTTCTTGAATCTGGGAGACTTGTTCCTTAAAACTCATTACAGTAGTATTTGATATGGCATTATCAATGTATATCCACTTCTCAGAATTGGAGCTCAGATATGTGAGGCTTCCAGCAGTATGTAATGAGATCTCAAATTAGGTTTTTTATTCCTTCCTGTGCTGTTTTATAAATTCTCCTTGGTGTGGAAATTCTTATTCACCTTCTGGAACAAATAAAGTTTAGTAAACTGCAAATACCTGTTAATTCCCCCACCCCCAGGAATTTAGGTGCTTGTAGAAATTCTGGAAATGAAACAGAAAGGTTTTGAGCAGAGTGGGGATTTTTTTTCTGGCCCTGAGGATCAAATTAATTTGGGGAGGGTCTCTGGGGCACTGCATTTTAGCAGAGTGGGGCTAAGAATCGCCTAATTTAAAATCTGGTGCTGGAAGAGTGTTCTCTGGATACCAGGAACTGCCAAAATGACCAGTAAATGGGGTGAGAGTAGTCAAGCTTGAGTTTTGCTTGCTAGCTGAAGTGACCAAACTGGGGCTTTCATATTTTGGACATAACATGAGACGATATGATTATTTGGGGGAAAAAAACAATAATACTTGGTAATGTAGGAGGCAGCAGGGAAAGAGGAAGACTGTATTAGAGGTAGTTTATCATAGAATCATAGAGTTAAAAGAGGCCACAAGGGCCATCCAGTCCAACCCCCTTCCATGCAGGAACTCTCAATCAAAGCACTACTGACAGATGGCCATCCAGCCTCTCTTTAAAGACCTCTAAGGAAGGAGACTCCACCACTCTCTGAGGGAATGTGTTCCACTGTCTAACAGCTCTTACTGTCAAGAAGTTTCTCTTAATGTTGAGGTGGAATTTCTTTTCCTGCAGTTTGCATCCACTGCTCCATGTCCTATTCTCTGCAGCAGCAGAAAACAAGCTTGCCCCATCTTCAATATGACATCCCTTCAAATACCCAAACAGGGCTATCACCTTGGTTAAGTCAAGGAAGTCGCAGCCCTGGGTTTGCAAGACCTGAGTAGGTCTGTTAATAACAAGGTGTCTTGGAGGCCTCTCATTCATAGGGCTGTCATGAGCTGAAGCTGACTTGATGCCAGTTAACAACAACAGGGCTAACAACATGGTGTTTTCTGCTTTGCTGCAAACCAGAACTTTGTCTCATGTTATAGATTCCCATTATTAAAAAGTAGCTATCATCAGTCATCAGCAAAAATGAGTGAACCATTTGCGAGCTGGATGGCAAACCTATGGAAGCTACATTTGGCCTACAGGGATGGAGGTTGGTCTGGTTTAGACCCCACTGTTTCAAAGTAAAACAGCAAAATGTTAAGAGTGCCAAACAGCGATGTCCTATGTTGCCCATCTGTATTGATGTAGCATTTAAAATAAGGCGAGTAGGAAAGTATGAAAGAATGATATAATTTGTTTTTTTATGTTATTTACTTGTAAAATTTCAAAAATACTAATAAAAAAGGAAACATTTTCATGAAATGTGAAGTATTTTAGAAATTTAGGGGTGAAAGATGGGCAGGAAAAAGTGGCTTGAAACTGCCTTTTCTGAAGCCACATTGAAACCCCACCAACCACACCATCAGCTCCCAAGGCAGCTGGAGTGCTCATGTCATGACCACGTGACATGGCTTCAAGCCAGGAGGAAGCAGGAAAAAGCTGCTTCTTTTTGCAATGGCTTTTCCTTGCATAAGGGCAGTTTTGGCCTGAGAAAAATAAACTCTAACACACATGGATGGAAGACTTTCTACAAGTGTTACTAAGGTCCTATGGATCAGCAATTGATGCAGCAAAGAATTTGTTCTATGCTGCACGTATTGCATCGGCAGAGTCTCGCCCAGCAGAGCTATTCAGGGTGAATAAAGATCTAATTCGGCCCCCTTCCACCCTGAATCCATTATTATAACCAACAGACGCCTGTTGTGACGCTTTTAATGACTTTTTTGCCGATAAGATCTCTCAGATAAGGGCCAATCTAGACACCAGCATTGGTACAGGAACTATGAGAGAGGTGTCCAGTGACTCCGTGGACTTAGTTAGACTGGATCACTTTGAGTCTATAAGTACTGAGGAAGTGGACAAGCTCCTTGGCAGTGTTAGGAAGACGATGTGCCTTCTTGATCCCTGCCCTTTGTGGTTGACTGCCCAAGTAGGGGATGCAGTGACGACATTACTTCGGTCTGCTGTCAACGCATCCCTCGAGGAGGGTAAATTCCCATCTGAGCTTAAGCATGCAGTGGTTAAACCACTGCTGAAAAAACCCTCCCTGGATCCCTTGGTAAGAAACAACTATAGGCCGGTCTCTTTATTACCATTCTTGGGCAAGGTGATCGAGAGAGCAGTCGCCATCCAGCTCCAAGCCATCTTGGATGAAGCCGATTATCTAGACCCATTTCAAACCAGTTTTAGGACTGGATACGGAGTTGAGACAGCCATGGCCGCCTTGGCCAATGATCTCCATCTGGGCATCGATGGGGGAAGTGTGACCCTATTGGTGCTCTTGGACATCTCAGTGGCATTCAATACCATTGACCATGGTATCCTTCTGGAACGCCTGAGGGAGTTGGGAATTGGGGGCACTGCACTCCAGTGGTTCCGTTCCTACCTTTCAGGTAGATTCCAGATGGTGAAGCTGGGATACAGCTGCTCTCATAAAAGAGAGTTGACATCGGGCGTCCCTAAGGGCGTCATTCTGTCTCCCATGCTGTTTAACATTTACACGAAGCCGCTGGGAGAGGTCGTCTGGAGACATGGGGCGCGGTGTTATCAGTATGCCGATGACACCCAAATATACTTCTCTTTGTCTCCGACTGATGCAGTGACCAAGGATGGCATCTCGGCTCTGAATGCCTATTTGGAGTCAGTTATGGGCTGGATGAGGGAAAAAAGACTCACGCTGAATCCAGAGAAAACTCAGGTACTTGTGATAGGTTCTGCCAGAGATTCAGCTCCATTCAGAGTGGAGATTCAGCTACCTGTCCTTGATGGGGTCACACTTCCCCTAAAGGACAAAGTTCGCAGTTTGGGCGTACACCTGGACTCGTCTCTCCGGCTGACTTCTCAGCCAGGAGCGCGTGGTATCAACTACAGTTGATACACCAACTGCGTCCCTATCTGGGCAAGGAGGACTTTAAAACAGTGATACACACACTGGTAACCTCTCGTTTAGATTTCTGCAATGCGCTCTACATGGGGCTACCTTTGTACCAAGTTTGGAAGCTTCAATTGGTTCAGAATGTGGTGGCCAGGTTACTTACGGGGACACCTAGGACAGAACACATCACCCCAGTATTGAAAACATTACACTGGCTACCGATTAGCTTCCGGGCGCAATACAAAGTGTTGGTTTTTACCTTTAAAGCCCTACATGGCTTGGGCCCGAGTTACTTGAAGGAACGCCTCTCCGTATATAATCCGCCCCGCACACTTAGGACAACAGGGAAGAACCTTTTAGAATTTAAAAATACCAAATTGGCAACAACCTCCCACAGGGTATTAGATGCTTTTAAGAAGGCACTTAAGACGGACCTCTTCCAGCGGGCTTATCCACCTGACATGCTGTATTAGTCTATTGATTGTTGGAAAAATTGTGGAAATAACGACACCAATCAACCATACTGAAGGATGTTTTTTATTACTATTTTATTGTTATTATCGTTGCTGATATTCTGATGGTTTTTAGGATAATGTTTACAGTATTTGACTGTGTTATATTGTATTTTACTGATTGTTGGAATCCCGCCTCGATCTGATGGAGAGGCCGGAATTAGAAATAATAATAATAATAATAATTATTATTATTATTATTATTTTCTGCTGGCTTCAAGGCATGTGTCATCTAAACACCATACCTTCAAGCCAGCCTGAAAGCACCTCTTTTTTCCTGTCTGTTTAGCCCCTTTGTGTTCAAGTGGTGTTAATACTCAGTTCTTCTGTTTGTTTTCTCTGTCAGAGCCTGGCCCTTGAATTACAGAAAGCAAGAAGGCGTGGGGTTCATTTTACCCAGGAAAACCCTCCACTGGGAATTCAGGTTCCTTAGCAGGGCTGGGTATTTCTGGGCAGCCCTGCACTTTGCCCATTATCTTTTCCTCCCCCACTCTCTAGACACTAAGCACTGTGGGAGTTAGACGCATTGTGGCAATAAAAAAAGCAAAACACTATCACATGTATTATTTATCTCTCTGTCTCTCTCTGATATTTAGCTCCTACGTCTCGTATTTCCTGCACCAAGCTGGGATTTCTTTGTGCCTGCAAGCTGGTTTTATTCTATGTTCATGACTGTGTATGTGGAGAGAGATAGTAGCATCAAGTCACAGTGTCTACTATTTGGAGGCTGGGTGGGGCATAGAAGTAGAATTTCTGAGTGATATGCACCCTATTGTCTTTTGGTTCTTTCCTCACATTAATGAGTCGAAGCCCAGAATCATTAAAAAGAAGAAGACTACATGCAGAAAGGCAGGGCAATAGATGCCACACCTTATGTGCTTTGAAGAGCCTAGCTCAGTGCTACAGTGCATGGACTGCCTGGGGAAGTTCAATCCTCAACATTTCCAGTTGCAGCTAGGAAAATCCATGCCTAGAACATTGTCATGTAGGCCTGGCAAAGAGGGACATATCAGGAGTCCTGAGTTGGAGGTGTAATGCTATGGTTTTCTGCTGTTTGGGGGGAATGTTTCTGGTTGCTTTTGCTCAGAGGTGGGCAAAGTCCTGTCCTGGAGCAACTCAGGAATATTGTTGTGACCCTTGACTTTCTGGAATCCTCAGACCACCTTTCTTCTGCCTTTCCCAAAAGGGTGGATTATATACAGTGGTCCCCCGGGATACGAATCCCCCGGGTTAAGAAAACCCTGGGATCCGAAACCGGCGGGACCGCTTCAGTATCCCCCGGGATCCAAAGGATCCCCCGGGATCCGAAAAAAGGGACGTCCCGTTTCGTCCCTTTTCCTCCGAGGCCTAGCCTCTGAGAAAAAGGGACGCCGTTTCGTCCCTTTTTCTCCGAGGCCTAGCCTCTGAGAAAAAGGGACGCCGTTTCGTCCCTTTTCCTCCGAAGCCTGGCCTCGGAGGAAAAGGGACGAAACGGCGTCCCTTTTTCTCCGAGGCTAGGCCTGACGCGGAAGGAGGCCCGATCCCGCCGGGTCGGGCCTCCTTCCGCGTCAGGCGCGGAGGCCCAGGCCGGCTTCGGAAGCCGGCCTGGGCCTTCGCGCCCAACGAAAGGAGGCCTGATCCGGCGGGATCGGGCCTCCTTCCGCGTCAGGCCCGGAGGCCCAGCCTGGCTGGGGAAGGGAACCTTCCCCTTCCCCAGCCAGGAGGCCCCCGCGGCTGACGAAAGGAAGGCCCGATCAGTCGGATCGGACCTTCCTTTCCTCAGCCAGGAGGCCCCCGCCGAAGGCCTCGGAACGGATTACCTATTTCCTATGGGAAATAGGCCCCGGGTTACGAAATTTTCGGCTTACGAAAACGTAGCCGGAACGAATTAATTTCGTAACCCGGGGGACCACTGTATCTTGTTAACTGCCTTCAAGGTGGCTTTCTTTTATGGCAAGTGTTTGAATGGGAGAACTACAAGTGTTCCTGCTAGCAACTGCCCTGCTTGGGTCTTTCAAATGCAGGCTGACTATGGCTTTATTGATGGAGTTTGTAGTGTGGTCTTCACCAGTAATGTGGTCTTTTTTCCTATCACCTTCCACTTTGCCATCTTTTCCAGTGAGTCCCATCATTTCATGATATGTCCAAACAGCAAAAACCTAAGGTCATCTTTGCTTCCAGTGAGAGTTCAGACCTGATTTACTCTCAGACCTATTTGTCTTTTTAGCAGCCCATGATATTCTGAGAACTCTCCTCCAGCACATTTCAAAGCAGTTGATTTTCTTTCTGTCAGTTTTCTTCATGGTCCAGCTTTCATACCCATACATAGAATTTGGAAATATTATGGCATGAACAATCTGATCTTGGTATTCAGTGATATATCTTGACACTTAAGAATCTTCTCTAGTTCTTATTAAATAGGTCACAGGCCTCTCCTGCACTGTTTAAACATTTTAAAAGGCTGTTTATATCTGAGCACTTCATTTTTTTTCCATTTTAAAAAAGCATTGGCCATCTGTACCTCCCCTAGAGAGTTCCAAGGATCAAACATTGGCTTTTAGACATGTCACAGTTGTCCTGCCATGCTTTTGCTGTGGCAGTGTGTTGGAGGAACAAGCAGGAATCACTAAGCAGCATTGCCCAATGCACCAGTTCTTACCAGTAAGCCAAAATTTCCCCCAAATTCCTGGTTTAGCATTTTAAGCAAGCTCAGCTGTTAACTGAGAGATGAAGTGTTGGGTGCTTTTTCCTTCAGAATAATGTAGTTGTAAGCCAGTTGACACAAATTTCTTTGCTCAGTCAATTTATCAAGCATGCATTTAATCAGTCAGGCAATTGGCAAAGATGTCTTTGTGACACCTCTGTCAGCTAAAAATTCTTGGATAGCTTTGCTGTTTGCCTATTGCTGCTTTTGCATGGAATGGGAAAATGTGAAATAATTTAATAATACTTGAGTGGAAGTGACATGAGGAATGGCTTAAGGAACTGGGTATGTTTAGCGTGCAGAACAGAAGACTAAGGCTGCCTCAGCACTGCAGAAACAATCCGGTTTGACACCACTTTAACTGCCATGGCTCAATGCTATGGAATTCTGGGAACTGTATTTGGTTGTGGCAATTCTCAGAATTCCATAGCATTGAGCCATAGCAGTTAGAGTGGTGTCAAGATGGATTATTTCTGCAGTGCGAAGGCAATTTGAGAGAGAACATGATGACCATCTTTAAATATCTGAAGAGATGTCACATAGAAGGTGGGGCAAACCTTTTTTCTGTGGCTCCAGAGACTAGATCATGAACCAGTGGATTCAAATACAGTGGTACCCTGGGTTACGAATCCCCCGGGGTACGAAAACCCCGGGGTATGAAAGAGCCGGGGCTGCAAAAATGGCCCCGGCTTACGAAAAAAACCCTGGGGTACGAAAAAAAAAACCGCGCGGCCCCTTTAAATTTGCCGTGCACTCCGTCAAACAAAGCGGTCCCCCGGGTTACGAACACTTCCGGGTTACGAAACCACTGTAATAAGAAAAGAGATTCCACCTAAACATTGGGAAGATTTTTGTGTGTGTACCGTTTGACAATGAAACAGACATCATCAGAAGTTGATGATCTTTGGAGATCTTTAAGGTTGGATGGACGTTTTTCAGGAATGTTGTAGTTGGGTATTCCTGCATGGCAGCAGGTTGAACTAGATGGCCTTATTGTCCTTTTCAGGTAAGATACTATGATTTCCATGTAACTCACAAAGGGCTCAGATTTGGGCCTTATTTTGGTGGAATCTTGGAGGGGAAGAGGGAGTACTTGGCAGCCCATGCTGACTTTCTGTTTGCCTTCTCCTTGCTGGTATGTTCTGTAGGAAGTGCAGGTACTCAGTCGTTGCTTGGAGAATTCAGGTTTTTCAACCCAAATATGTATTATACAGGGGAAGTTATTCACTCTAGTTTGCTGGTTTGAGTATAATACAGTTTGAATGCAAGTTAGCTGTGAGAAACAGACAGGTTGGAGAATAGCTGAAGAGCTGACCTTGCATCTCTTGTGTTCTGAGCCTTTGGGGAGTTTATTTAAAGTCTATCAAAGAACAGAGAAATCCAATACTTACCCCAGCCAATTTTCCAAGAGTGCTTTGAATCAGAAAAAGTAGGTGCAACAGGAAAAAAGCAGTAGAGGAAAGAAAAAGACACAAGCATCTCAGATTCTCGGGGTTTGGGGGGGGGGGGAAGAATCTGGATGAATTAAATAGTACTAAAAGTTCTGAAAATGAAACATACCTGAATGGTGGAGTTGCTCCATCAGAACTTTAGCTGCTGGTTTACTAACTGGAAATTCTCAGAATTTCCCAGAAGAATCTGTAATAATAAAGCATGGGAAAATGATTTTCCACTGAGGAGGAATAGATATATATCCCATCTCCATGACAGACCTGCCTTTGTTCTGTTGAAACTTTTGATTTTTGGATTGTCAGCTGAGTGGTGTCATAACCTCTCACATTTGATGCTGAAGCTGTGGGATCTGATCACGGATATCAAACCTTGAGAGATCTGTGTTAAGAGCTCCTAAATTCATGGCCCACCTACCTTGGTATGCCAGAGACTGAGAATAAATAGGAAAACAAACTTTACTCTTTGGTGCTGCCAAGCATCATGGTGACTGCCGTCTAAGAACAAAGAAGAGAAGATGTAGGTGATTTGTGATCAGATTTCCCATCTTCCTACCATATAATTAATAAGCAACTACAGTCAGCCCTCCACATTTGCGGCTTTGACTTCTGCAGATTTTATTATTCTCTGTACAGGTCCTCTAGTGCAACTCTGCCGGAAGTTGACCATAGAGTTGTGCTGGAGGACTTGGATATTACTGGAGAAAACACTTCTCTAGGTATTTCTAGGTTCTCCAGCATGATTCTGTGGAATTTTTTAAAATTTGCATTTTTTCCACTTCCATGGAGGTCCTGTACCCCAAATCCAAGTGAATGTGGAGGGCCTGTTGTACATGTGTAATACTGTGTGCACACAATTTGAATTTTTCTCTTTCTCTCTCTTTCCCTTTCTCATACAATCACATGCTGTTGGGTTTTTTTTAAAAATTAAATATATGTTAGCATTTAAAGCTCTCTTTGGAGGCAGTTTTAAAGGAAGTTAAAATGCACTCCTCTTCCTCTTGACATTGTCATTTGGTGGTTTCACATCTTTTGCATAGAGTTTTCCTCCCATTTTTAAAGGCCAAAATGTCTCCTAAGACTTGGTTACTGGCCCTAAGAGTTTTCAGCTAAAATAGGCCGATGATTTTAGTCTTGCTATTTCCACCTCTAAAATCTGGCCCCCAAGAAGTCAAATCCAGCCCTCAGGCTGAAAGGACATCTTAAGAATGGAGGTTCCCCACTTTTCACATAAATGCCTTCCCCAGAGGCATACGGACAGCCACTGTGTGAAAGAGGATGCTGGATGAGTTCATCCTTGATCCAATGGGGCTCTAAATACATTTTTTAAAAATGTTTTTTATTAAAGTTTGCAAATTTGTTAAGAATGAACATGAGAAACAATCAAATAATTCAAAGACTGTGGCATGCAATCAGGTTCATCAGTGGTTATTTAAGCCTGGTGTAATGTTCACTATGTTCAGTTTTTAAAATGAGAAATTGGCCCGATTGCTCAGGGGTGGCGTGTAGAACAAAAGACATACAGCCATGCCCATTTCTGCTGTACTGTTTGAATGGATTCCACATGCTGTGGGACCATCTGTACCATTCTTCTGCCTGCTTTTTATGTAGTTGCTGGAGAATCTCTCCTGTTGATATTGTTGCACAAGCAAGTTAAAGTCCACCTGCTCCCACTACCAGGGTAACTCTTTCTAGTGTTGAAAACATGTTTTTGTGCTTCTGTAACCCTCACTTCCAGACTTAAACTAAACCTAGCGCATAAAGCAAAATGAAAAAGAGTAGCCCTTTCTGTGCAGAAAGGTGAAGAATGTGTTGCTTGTATACATAGGATCCCATCCCTGGTTTTACTGCTGGAGTCTGTTGCCAAAGCTTGCAAACTGGCATTCCCCTGAGAATAAAACCCTTCCTATCAAGCAGCCTGGAAATATTTTGTTCTTTCGTGTGTTTCTTAAAAAGCGGCAGAAACCCTGCACCAAGTGATGATGTGACCAAAATTTCTGCCACAAGCAGACATTTTGTAGGAAATGGTGGTAAAAATTGGGTGTTTGGAATAAGGATGTGGTCTGGCTTCCATTTACCCCAGGCTGTGTTTCCATTTTTAGTCAATGCTTTTGCGGTAAGCCCCACATTTTCCTCTGGTGTCAGGTGGGTGCTGTGCTTTACTCCCTCTCTAGCTCTCTCTGTCTCTCTCACTCACACTCAAACACACACTGAAGCATACACACATACACTCCTCTCCACTAAGAGTATATCCACACTGGACAATTAGAGAAGTTTGATACCACTTATAAATGCCATGACTACAGAATCCTGGATTTTGTAGTTTGGTGAGGTATTCGGCCTAGTCTGTCAGAGAGCTCTGTTGCAGTCTAGATTTGCTGCTGTTGTTGCGTGCCTTCAAGTCGTTTCTGACTTATGGTGACCCTAAAGTGACCCTATCACAGGGTTTTCTTGACAGTTTTTTAGAGAGGGTTTGCCATTGCCATCCTTTGAGGCTGAGAGAGTGTGACTTGTCCAAGGTCACCTAGTGGATTTCCATGGCTGAGCTGGGATTTGAACTCTGGTCTCCCAGTCCCTAGTCCAGCATTCACACTATTATGCCATGCTGGCACCTGCAGTGTGAATATAACTAACGTATTATTCTTAATTCCATTTTTTTATCCTCACAAAAGTGATACAAACTGCATAGATTAGGCCGAGGGAACCAGTGGCTACTCCAAGGTTATTCTGTGAGCTTGAAGGTTGGGTAGGAGCTCCGAATTCAGGTCTCCTGGTCTCAAAGTCCACTGCTTTAGTCAGAATGATAGCACTGTGATTCTAGTTTATCTGCTGTGGCTGAATACGATGGAATCTGTGGATTTATAGACTAGTGAGGGATTGGAGCTCTTTGGCTCTGAATTCTAAACACCAAGCCCTGAACTGCAAATTCCAGGATTCCATAGAATGGAATCATGGCTGGTCAAATGCTACCATTGCATAGTATGAAAAACCCAGTGGATGTAAAGTTGTTGGTCTGTATTGTTTCTTGGATGCCATGTTGCGAGGGTTTCACCCTTCAAAGCAACTTAAAAATAAGTTTAAATAAAATAGGTCAATCTTCAGCCAACATGGCAATTTGTGTAAAGAAATGGCTGGAAAGGCAGAGGCAGTATTGTTGGTGCCACAGTTGCCCCTCCCCCATGAAAATGGAAAATCATTTATATTCAAGCCCCTTTGGCACACTCATTGGGAACCCGCGGGTGTGCACCATGGGCATACACCCCATTTTGTCCCTCTGTGTTTTGCTGTCCACGAACAGACTTCAAGTCTGCAAAAATGGAGGGGCGACTGTATATCTCTTTTTCAGAGCAATTTATGGTGTGGAATTCTCTTCCACAGTAGACCTAACTGGCTCCCTCTCATCTCTCCTTTCACCATAGAGGCCAAAGACTTTTTTATTTAAACAGGCATTTGAATATTAATTGGTTTCAGGGTATATTTTTATGCACTGCATTCTTATCTCTTTATGTAATTGAGTTCTGACTTTTTCATCATCAGGTTTTTAGCAGGGTTGTAAGATTGGCACACCAAACATTTGACTTCGACTTCTTTGTTTTTCTACTGTTCAACTCTGACTCCAACTCCAACTTTCTGAAAAACAGAACTTTCCTAAATTGTTATAAAGTAAGCATGCAACAAAATAGGCATTTAGTATTATAAATTTTATTTTGAAGCTGGACTCAATACGTTTCTACTGACCCCAACTTTACCCCAAATTGCTTTTGACTCCATGACACTGATTTTTAGTTTATTTTGTTTGAGCCATGTTATAAGCCACTTTGACTCCATTTCAGAAGAAAGACAGAATATAAATAAATAGATGAATAAATACAACATCTCGCTCTGGTTTGTAATCCTTCTTTAAAATGAAGATGTTAAATTTGTAGCCTTGGCAAGCTTTGTGGCAAGGTCTTCACCAAGCTGCATGAAGACATGGAAGGAAAGTAGGCAAGAATGCATTTTGGGCACTGTTTGACTCTTTTCTCTCCCACCTCAGGTGACTTTACAGGTTATCTTCTTGCCTACGTGAGCCTGGGTCCAATTTTCATCATAGTTGGCTTCATCACACTCATTGTTTTCAAGAGAGAACTTCACACAGTGAGTCTTGCTCCTATATTCTAACCAAGGCTGATGACCCTTTGCATTGTGTTCACCTTTCCCCACGATGGTCTAGCAGCTGTCCTTCCATCACTTCTCTCCTGAAGTTAAGTCCCTAACTTCCCTTTGAGTGTTCCACAACCTTCCCTTCTCCTGTCCTTCTTATCTACTAAACATTATCAGATGCACAACTGTATGTTGAGAGATCATGATAAACCATAGTTTGTTGCCCTAGCTAGCCATTGCATGGCAAGTGGTCAAATTATGATTTGCCTGCCCATTTTCTGGTTAGTTTACCTTGAACCCCTTTTGTGTGCTCCTATTTTTGTGGGCAGTTGGGGAAATAAGCCATTGCTGTCAGTTTAAATAAACCTGAGTTTATGAGTCACTACCAAACCATAGGTTTACATGTCATAACAAGCCAGATTTCAACAAACCAATGATGGTTTGTTGTGATGTGTGACCTTGTTTGGTAACTAAACAAAAATGTCAGAATAATAACTGAGTTAGTCTATTTCAGTAGAGAAAAGAAGAGAGTCTTAAAGCATTTTAAAGACTTACAGCAACATAGAGTATACTGTATACACATGGAGTATTGAGAGAAGACCAGCAAACAACAATCCTGTATTTTTTACAGTTTGAACCCAAAAGATCAAGCAAGACAAGAGAAGGAGAGGTTTATCACACTAGAGGGCAAACAGGATTTAAACAGGAATTAAACAGGAAATGCCCTATGTTAAACATAAGGCATTTCCTGTTTAATTCCTGTTTAATTCCTGTTTAATTCCTGTTTGCCCTCTAGTGTGATAAACCTCGGAGAGACATAGGTACCTGACAGTACAATGAAGAGCACAAATGCATGCAGAAAGCCATCAGCCTGAATGTGACTCACTCCTGATTTGTCTAGCAGCCAGTGATGAATAGGCCTAGCAAGATCAATGGAGATAGTAGCACAGCAAAAGAGGTAGCAGCAGTTATTGCAGGCAAAGATGTACAGTACTGGCAAGCATGTGTGTTCAGTTGTCGCATGGCAAGAAGAATGGTGCAAATGAAAGAGGAGCTCCCAAGTCAAGATTGATCCAGAGAATTCTGTCAAAATCTCTGCTGATCTGATTGATTTATGTTTTCATTTACATAGATTTTATTCCAGAAGTGTGGGAAACCTCAGGCCCTAGGGCTGAATCTGGCCTGCTATGTTTTCCCAAAAGGCTGTTCCTCCTTCCCCATGACACTTTCATTGTCATAAGTATCTCTCCTAAAGCTTAGGTACTGGCAGAAAGAGCTTTGAGTTGAAATATGCTGCATCTCTCTGGCCTTACCAGCCCCTGGAATGTAGCCCTCCAGTCATTTCTCTGGAACTGAATTCTGCCTTTGGGGTGAAAGAGGTTCCCCAGCCTTGTTCTATATAGAGTATTGCATCCTGGGTATGTAATGCAAGCAAATCAACACTGCCTTCCTCCACTATATTTCATTATAGTGGAATGAAATCAATGGAATGGGATGAAATAACACACTCCAAAGCATCCTAAAACTTCCCTGACTTAATGCCAGGCCTTACACGCTAGCCAAAAAGATTTCTGCAGGGCAGGTGGATGTAGAAATGGCCTTAGGTGGGTCTGCACAAGAAGTGAGTTCTCTCAAGTTTGTATTTGTTGTGGATATTCAGGACCAGGTTTAGTTTCCAAAGACACATCCCCACAGCAGGCTGTGACTAGAGTGGGGATGAGGGATGTGAAACAAATGCTTAGGCATGTACAAATCTGAGGCTTGGACAGAAATTCCAGCCTCGCCCTCCCACATTAGTGCCTTTCTTGGTCTTGTGCCCATGTCACTTACCGGTCATTTTGTCATTTCTTTTATTTACTTCCATTAATGGAAAAAGGCCTCTCTTGGGCCTAAAATGGCCTGCTCCCTGCCCAACCATGATGCACATGTCCCCTAGAGAGCATTTGGGGGCCATACCCTACAACATTTCATAGATGAAGACCAGGATACATGTGGCTAAGGAACATCAAAGTGTAGTAAAGATGGCAAATGATATTAATGAGAATGAACAAGTTGTAATGGTTTGCTTTTGCTTGAGTCTATTGTGAAGGGCAGATTTCTGCACCCCCTCTCCTCCCCCTGCTGAGTTAATTGTCTGTGAACAATTTTTTGCACATTGTTGTTCTTGTCGTCTTACCTGCTTCTCCCACTGGATTGAGGCAGGGAACAACAGACCAACAAATTTGCATCAGTTAAAACACTACTTCAGTTAAAACATATATCAGTTTAAAAGAACAACCAGGACACATATGTATTAAAACAATTACGTTTACGTTTAAAATTCACTGTTTTAAAATTTAGTTTTAAAAATTATCTGGATAGGCCTGTTGGAACGGACTAGTTTTCAATGCTGTCTTAAATTCAGACAGCTGAAATAAGCTGAGGAAGAAGAGGGATAGTGGAAGGAGGATAAAGAAACCAGGACATTTTAAAGGCAGCTGAGAAAGTGGGATGGCAGAGGGTGGGCTGGATACCAAGGGCTCACTGTTAAACTGGACAAGTAGCTGTATTGATCAAGGGGTTCAATGTGGTAAAATGTGACCAATCTTCCTAGTAAATAATTCAGTTAAAATATTCAGACATAGAGAAATTTTAAAAGACCAATAAAGATGTATCATTTTACAAATAAAGTAGACATCTAGTTTTAGATCGGTTCCACACATAGTACACTTTAACACCTCAATATCAAACAAAGTAACACTTCTCCCTGAACTCCTTTCATTTTCTCAGTACCCAAAACCCTATTCAGATATAACTCCTGTAATCTTCACAGCCTTAATTCTGACTGGCCCTATATCTCTTTTACAGACTAGCCTATATGTTCTAGCTTTCCTCCCATAAACCATCATTTTTTGAATTGTGGTCGGCTTGCCCAGCTTCTTGTTACAGTCACCAACTATTTTTCTTATTGAATGTGCTTCTTCTGTGTCTTTTCAAAAAATAATATTGAAGTTGCATTTTAAAGGCAGATGATGATGGTGGAATTCTATTGGTGCACTAAGCCAGTGTAAGTAAAACTGACAGCAGCAGGAGAGAAAAGGCCTATGAAGGAGGCAAAGCACTAGAGAAGTAATCTGTGAAGAGCCAGCAGAATTTGTCCTCTTTGCCTCACAGGCTTGCATAGTCCTGGAAAAAGTGCAACCACTAGTATAGTACAATAAAAGGATTCTGTCCCAAAGCTCTAAATAAATAGCCCATTATAAGTTGCTTCATCTGACTCAGAATCTTATCTCTCTGGTTTCCTTTTGTAGATCTCTTTCTTGCTGGGGCTGCTATTCAATGAAGGTGTGAATTGGCTCATAAAAAATATTATCCAGGAGCCACGGCCTTGTGCAGGTAAGCTGTTGCTGGTAGGGAAAGGCATGGGTGGTTACAGCCCAACATGTGAGAGTGTTTAGTTGAATTGGAGGAATAATTCTTATTCTTTTGGTTTGGTTTGAGAATTATGTGAGAGTGTTTAGTTGAATTGGAGGAATAATTCTTATTCTTTTGGTTTGGTTTGAGAATTATGTGAGAGTGTTTAGTTGATTTGGAGGAATAATTCTTATTCTTTTGGTTTGGTTTGAGAATTATCCTATCCTTACTGAGTCAGTACAGGCTGAATCTCCCTTATCCTGAAATCTGAAGTACTAAAAAAAAACCCCAAAACTTTTTTCATGGGTGGCTGACATAATGACCCTCTTGCTTTCTGATGGCTCAGTGCACACAAACTTGGTTTCATGCACAAAATTATTTAAAATAGTGTATAAAATTATCTTCAGACTGTGTTTATATAAGGTACAGTGCACCCACACCTCATGCAGGTTGGCCATACATGGACTTAAGGTCACATGCATGGTGAGCTCTAATATGGTGAATGGAGCGCGTGCCCATGGGATGTGCCGCAGGCTGTGGGGGCACACCCTGTTCAAACAAATGGGGCTTGAGCTTATGCTCAATTTGCCTTACATGGGGGTGGGGGTGGTCCAGTTTTCGAATGGATCCCCCACGTAAGGCGAGGGTGGACTGTATATAACAAACATAAATGAATTTTGTGTTTAGACTTGGGTTCCATCTCCAGGATATCTCATTAGGTGCATATCTGCAAATGCAGGTATTCCAAAATTGGGGGGGGGGGGGGAGGGGAACTGAGATCCAAAACATTTCTGATTCCAAGCATTTTGGATAAGGGAGACTCAATCTATTCGAATTTAGTGTTCAGAGGGAGCCAGCATGGTGTAGTGGTGTGGTGTTGGACTACATTTCCAGGAGAACAGGATTTGAATACCTCAAAACCCACTGGGTTATCTTGGATAAATCTCATGTTGTCAGCATCAGAGACAGGCAAGGGCAAAACTCTTCTGGAAAACTCTCACCAAGAAGATCCCACAATAGTTTTGCCTAGGTTGCCATAAATCAGAAATGACCCAAAGGCACACAACAAGGAGTGAAAGAACCAGAGCATTGAGCATTGGACTAAGACTCTGGGAGAAAAGGGTTTGAATTCCTGCTCATCCACAGGAACTGATTAGGTGACCTTGTGCAAAGTCACAGTCTCTCAGCCTGAGAGGAAGACAATGGCAAACACGCTCTAAACAAACTTGACCAAGAAACCCCCACAACAGAATTTCTTCTAAGGATCTACTTAGACTTGTTGTTAAGTGGGAAACCACTTGAAGACACAAACAATACCACCAATGCACAGTGGCTTTAATTTTAATTTTGGGGGAGATCGATGAAGAGAGGATTTTCTCTTCAAAAGAAAAAGTCAAGAGAAGATTTCTTCTATTTAACAGATAGGTTTAAATTTATTTATAATCATCATCATTGTTGTAGGGATAGTGGTAGTACAGTAGTACAGCAGCGGGCAAGACATTGGGGGGCGGGGAGGTGGAGTTGCAGTGGTCTATCGTGATTCCATCCCCTTGACAAGATGCCCCCTCGCACAGTCTATAGGTTTTGAGTGTGTTTATTTAAAGATGGGTAGCTGGGACAGAATAGGGATTCTATTGGTGTACTGCCCACCCTGCTGCACAACAGTCTCCCTTCCTGAGCTAGCTGGATGGTCTTGGTGTTGGAGTCTCCGCCTCTATTAGTACTGGGGGACTTCAACATCCATGCTGGGACTGCCCTTTCAGGAGTGACTCACAACTTCATGACCTCCATGACAACTATGGGTCTGTCCCAAGTAGTATCTGGCCCAACTCATGCTGCTGGGCACACTCTGGACCTTGTTTTCCATGCTGGGTGGGATAATAATGATATTGGTGTGGTGGAATTCTCCACAGTTCCATTGTCATGGAAGATCATTATCTGGTCAAGTTTAGACTTAATGGGACTCAGAACCTCTGCAGGGCTGGGAGACCCATTAGGATGGTCCACCCCAGGAGGCTGATGGATCCAGATGGATTCTTGAGGGCTCTTGGGGAGTTTCCTGTCACCTTGGCAGGCAATTGTCTTGAATCCTTGGTCAGCCTTTGGAATGATAGCCAGGGCTGTGGACACAATCATTCCTGATTGTCCCCTCTCGCGGAGTGGAGCCAAACCATCTCCCCTTTTCTCTAGGGAGGTGATGATGATGAAACAAATGAAACGGAGATTAGAATGATGTTGGCAGAAAACTTGGAGTGAATTTGATAGAACATTGGCTAGAGCCTATTTGAAAGCCTACTCTGTGGCAATGCAGGCAGCAAAGAAATCATTTTTTGCTGCCAGCATTGCATCTGCAAGGAACTGGCCAGCAGAGCTGTTCAGGGGTCTTTTACACACTCACCCTGAAGTGGAGGATGCAGACCACTTGGAGGCTCGCTGTGAAGAATTTTGACAGCATTTTGCAAATAAACTCACTCAAATCCGCTCCCACTTGGATGCTACAGTTGATACAGTGTGAATGGATGTAACCTTGACTCCTTTCAGTTCAGTGTTACTGGATACTTTTCAGCTTGTGCAGCCTCCTTGGAGAGGTAAAAGCCACCACATGTATCTTGGACCCTTGTCCTTATTAAACAGGCCAGAGGGGGGCTGGCTGAGTGGGTAAAGAAGGTAATCAGTGCCTCCTTACAACAAGGCAGAATTCCATCCTGCCTAAAGGAGGCTGTTGTGAGGCCTCTGTTAAAAAGTCATCCTTAGATCCCACAATAATGAATTACTATTGGCCAGTGTCTAACCTACCATTTCTGGGCAAGGATTTGGGACATGTGGTGGCTTCCCAGCTCCAGGGGTTTCTGGATGAAATGGATTATCTAGATCCATTTCTCCTCTGGTTTCAGGCCTAGCTATGGAACAGAGACAGCCTTGATCGCCTTGGTGGATGACCTATGGAGGGAACTGGACAGGGGAAGTGTGTCCCTGCTGGTTCTCCTGGACCTCTCAGAGGCTTTTGATCATGGTATCCTTCTGGACCACCTATCTGGGATGGGGCTTGGAGGCACTGTTCTACAGTGGCTCCGTTCCTTCCTGGAGGGGCAACCCAGAAGGTGGTACTGGGGGACTCATGTTCGACCCCCTGGCCATTGACCTGTGGGGTCCCTCAGGGTTCTGTGTTGTCCCCTACGCTGTTTAACATATACCTGAAGCTGTTGGGGGAGGTTGTCTGGAGTTTTGGGGTGCAGTGTCATCAATATGCAGATGACAGTCAACTCTACTACTCCTTCCCACCTCAATCCAAGGAGGCTGTCCTGGTCCTAAACCAGTGTCTGTTTTCAGTAATGGACTGGATGCGGGAAAACAAGTTGAAAATCCAGACAAGACAGAGGTGCTCCTGGTCAGTCGGAAGGCGGAGCAGGGAATAGGGATCCAGCCTGTGTTAGATGGGGTCACACTCTCCCTGAAGACACAGGTTTGCACTTTGGGAGTACTCTTGGACTCAGCTTTGAACTTGGAGGCCCAGGTCTCTGCTGTGACCAGGAGTGCTTTCGCACATTTAAAACTTATGCGCCCGTTCCTTGAGAAGCCAGATCTGGCCACGGTGGTACATGCCTTGGTTACATCCCATTTGGACTACTGTAATGGGCTGTACATGGGGCTGCCTATGAGGAGTGTTTGGAAAATTCAGCTGGTTCAAAGAGCTGCTGTCAGGCTGTTAACAGGGGCAGATTACAGAGACCATACAACACCCCTGTTGAAACAGCTTCATTGGCTGCCAGTTTGTTTCCAGATACTGTACAATTCAAGGTGCTAATTGTCACCTATAAAGCCCTACATGGCTCAGGTCCACACTATTTGACAGACCGTTTCTCCTGGTATGAACCGGCCTGGACTCTGAGATCCTCTGGAGAGGCCCTTCTCTCTGTCCCAACATCATCACAAACATGGTTGGTAGGAACGCGACAGAGAGCCTTCTCAGTGGCTGCCCCTAGACTCTGGAATGCCCTGTCCAGGGAGATCAGAATGGCTCCCTCCTTGATGGCCTTCTACCAGCAGGTTAAGACCTACCTGTTCACACAAGTGTTTAAAGAAGTATTATGAGGACAGGCGGGGATGTTGAATCATTTTTTAATGTTTTAATTGTACTGTTTTTAATGTTGTGAAGCCGCTCTGAGTCCCACTCCTGGGAAAAGAGCGGGATACAAATAAATATAATAAATAAATAAATAATACTAGTAGTTACTATTATTATATATCTTGTCTTTTTCCAAAAAAGGTGGGCTACAAAAATTAAAACAAGTACAGATCTATAAAATTCTATCAGAGAAGATAAAAGTCGATGAAACAATACACTATTAAAACCTTTGCAGTCAGTTTCTTAAAGACTTTGAGAATATAATACTCTAGTTTTCAGTCATTTAGAGAATAACCTCTGAGTGAGAGCCATCCCAGCCTTCTTAAGGAGAGATTCCAGTGCCTGGGAGTAGCCACATTCCTAACAAACTTTCCCGTGAAGGTAGTAGTGGGGAATTTAGCATCCTCCCTATCCTTTAGCCTAGGTAGGAGAATTTAATTGATGTTTCACTACAACTCCCAGCTTTCCTCACCATTGGCTGTGCAAACAAGAACTGCTGTGAGGTGCTGTCTAAATCATATCTGCAGGCCATCCATGATTTAACCCAAACCTAGTTGTGGGCGATAGATATTGTTCACCTGAATACTTATTACCAGCCTTTCCCCACAGTGATGTCCATTAGAAATACTTCTCATAACACTGACTAGTATTGGCTATGTAGGTAATGGGGATTATAGTCCCACACCTTAGAAAGACTTCTGGGTTGGGGAAAGGTACAGAAACAGGGGAAGGACAGCCATGCTGGGTCTTAGAGTTCTTTCATGCTTTCACGAGCTATTTGTTTGTTTTCTGTCTCCTTTGCCTCCTCTTCAGAAATCCATCCATCGGTCCATTCAAAGTACGCGATGCCTTCCAGCCACTCCCAGTTTATGTGGTTTTTTGCCATCTACTCTTTCCTCTTCCTCTATTTAAGGTGATTTACCTTTTCCTTTTTTGTCAATATTCATCAGGGATGTGGTGTTAAAGACTCACTATTAGATAGATATGATGTGATTTGGCAAGGACAGATCCTTTCCTAACTCCCTTCTTCATGTTTTTCAGTTCGGCTCCCAAAAGTAGTTTCAGTGGAATGGTGAGGACCTTTTGTGGAGCAGGGTAGCCCAAATGTGATTTTCTTTTCTAATGTGTTTGTTTGTAGCAAGTGTGATCTGGGGTTTGGATTTTTCTGATGCCAGGGTGAGGTGGTAGACTATCTGAATTTGTTTAAGCCTAGCTTTTAAGGATCACAAACTATTTCATGTTTACAATTGCTTCTGTAATGTAATTCCCACCCCCCACCCCCCGGGAAGTGCTTTTGTAGAAATAAGTTCTGTCCTAGGCCCAGTGTATTCAATACCTTTATTAATGACTTGGATGACAGTATTGGGGGCATAGTTATCAAATATGCAAACGACACCAAATTAGGAGGAGTAGCTAATACCCCAGAAGCCAGGACAAACAAAATGAAATTCAACACACAGAGAAATGTAAGGTCCTGCACTTAGGGAGGAAAAATAAAATGCACAGATATAGGATGCGGGACACCTGGCTGAATGATACTACATGTGAAAGGGATCTAGGAGTCCAAGTAGACCATAAGTTGAACCAAGAGTCAACAGTGCGATGCAGCAGCTAAAAAGGCCAATACAATTTTAGGCTGCATCAATAGAAGTATAGTATCTAGATCAAGGGAAATAATAGTGCCACTCTATTCTGCTTTGGTCAGGCCCCACCTGGAATACTGTGCCCAGTTCTGCATACCACAATTCAAAAAGGATGTGGAGGAACTGGAGCGTGTCCAAAGGAGGGCGACTAAAATGGTGAAGGGTCTGGAAACCATGCCTTATGAGGAACGCCTTAGGAAGCTGGGGTGCTTAGCTTGGAGAAGAGAAGGTTAAGAGATGACATGATAGCCCTGCTTAAATATTTGAAGGGATGTATATTGAGGATGGAGCAAGCTTGTTTTCTGCTGTTCCAGAGAACAGGAATCGGAACAATGGATGCAAGCTACAGGAAAAAAGATTCCACCTCAACATTAGGAGGAACTTCCTGACAGTGGAACAAACTCCCTCGGAGAGTGGTGGAGTCTCGTTCCTTAGAGGTCTTTAAGCAGAGGCTGGATGGCCATCTGTCAGGGATGCTTTGATTGAGAGTTCTTGCATAGAAGGGGTTTGGACTGGATGGCCCTTGTGGTCTCTTCCACACTGATTCTATGATTCCAAGTTTAAAGTGACATGTAATCAGCCTTTATGCCCACCAAGATGGCATCTGATGACTAGCATTAGACCCAACCAAGTTCAGAAATCTGTGTGTACTCTTAAGTATATCATAAATTTAGCAAGATTCTATCCCTTACAAAAGTGAATAGACCTTGAGAATGTATTGGAAATGTGTTCTTCATAAGTTTATTTGTACAGTCCATGTGGTTGCCAGTATGCCCAGGTTCAGAAATCTGTGTATGCACTTATGAAAATCGAGATACTTCCAGCCCTTACAAGGAGTGAACAGACCTTGAAGATGTATAGGAAAAGTGTTGTTGAGAAACTTATTTGTCCAGTCAGTGTGGGCTGCATCTGCACTGCAGAAATAATACAGGTTGACACCACTTTTAACTGCCATGGCTCAATAGTATGGAATTCTGAGAACTGTAGTTTGATGAGGCTCCACAGCTTTCTGATAGAGAAAGCTGTCTCACAAGACTACAATTCACAGAATTCTCTAGCATTGAGCTATGGCAGTTAAAGTGGTGTTAGCCTGGATTATTTCTGCAGTGCGGATGAAGCCATGGCTGCTGCATTCATTCTAACATTTGATATTAAGATATTTTTCTTTTAAGATCCTATTTTACAATTTTAGGTGCAGACCCAAATACCTATGGATGAAGACGACCAAAAACTAGGCAGTTTTTTTGTTCCATTTTTTTTCATTTTCAGAATTAAGGATTTGGGTCTTTTTAATGTTGGTGTAGCATTTTAGATCTTGCCGGCCATGAGTTTACTGGATTATGATCATAACTGCTTGCCTGTTTAGTGAAGTCATTCATGCTCAATTTCTTTGTTCCCCCCCCCCCCCCCCCCCCAGAATGCACCAAACAAACAATGCCAGGTTTCTGGACTTACTGTGGAGACATGTGCTGTCCCTCTGCCTCTTAACAGTGGCCTTTCTGGTCTCATACAGTAGGTATGTCACTTTTGTTGTAGTGAATAGTTTAGTTCCCTGTTGTGCTAAATTGGTTCTGGCTGTGATGCAGCATGTCCCCCCCCCCCCCCAAGTAAATGGTTTTATAGATATGCAAAAGGTAATTTTTAAATGGTCATTTTAAAAGAAAAAGAAAAGAGGCTGAACTATAATCAAGGAAGTTCCAAATTTCACTATTATTTCAGATGTAAACATGCTATCTGGACTTGGTCACAGACCTGCAATCTTCAATTACTGGCCTGCTTTATAAGATTATGATAACTGAAATAATAGTTGAGATCATGCAAAACCTAACTTTACCATGAAGGAACAACATCTCTGACACGATAAGGAACCATGTTAGGGAATTGTGACAACATGCAATGGGGCACTCTGCAAAAGGTGTTTCCCCACTTAAGGGGGCCACTGCACAAGACAACAGAACATCACAAAAGATAGGGGCATTTTTTTCTGGCCAAATGCAGAGCACCTATAATTTTCCACTGCCCTCTGTTCTGGATTACCTGTGCCCCATGGCACTATTGGGAGCCAGTGCTTCCCCTCCTCCCTTTGTTGTTATTACAGAAGGGCAGCCTGTCTTTCAAAGTGCCATACGGTTGTGCATTGTAACCGTTGTGCAATGGCCACACACAGGAAATGATTATAGCAGTGCTGAGACCATTCAAGCTTTTTCCCACAGTGATGGAGTCAAGATGACTGTGAACATAGGAAGGAGAACACCCTTATGAATTTTTAACACACTGATTCTGGTGTCTTGTTGGAGTTATGCACATGCCCAAGTTTCCCTTATGCCCTCTTGTGATGTTTTTTGGGCTGTGGAAACTGATATTTCCTTCCTCATTCTCCAGTGTGGAGAGTAACCTCCCTGGATATACTGTGCAGCCGCTGAAGGCCTCCATCTGCACAGCCATTCCGTGCCTTGTGGAGAGCGGGCAGGATCAGAGAAGCATCTGGCTGTGTTCCTGTAGCCAGTCAGTCCTTGTGTAATCATTCTGTGTCTGATCATGGACATAGGGACATAGTTGGATGGGGTGAGGATGGGGTTTAGAGGGTGTATAGTAAGTCCAGGGTGGTGGTGTAAGACTCAGCCTAATGTAGGTCTGCAAGCGGAACTACTACACTATGCTCAGCCATACAGAATTGCAGCCTGAAATGCTATTTGCATTGCAGAAGTAATAGTTTGATACCAGCTTAACTGCCTTAGCACCTTCCTAGGGAATCGTTCCTTTGAAAATTGGTAGGGATATAGCATCCTTGCTCTTAATAATCGTTCCTCTTCTCTGGCATCCAGGGTCTATCTACGCTACCACACCTGGAGTCAAGTTGTTTACGGAGGCCTTGCAGGGACCATCATGGCCATAGTTTGGTTTATCTTCACGCAAGAGATCTTAACACCATTGTTCCCAAGAATAGCTGCTTGGTAAGTCTTGCCCTTTCTGGTGTTCCCCCACGATCAGTCTGCCTTCAGGAAAGTGACACTACAGTTTTGGAATATTTTAAAAGAGAAAGATTAGGTATCTTTTCACTTGGTATATGGGAAATCATCTTCTCAGGGGATGTCACTTGAGGCTGAAGCTGGGAAGCAACTATGTATTTGAAAGGTCTTTGTAAGACTGATGCCCCTTATTCCAAATGTAAGGTTTTGCCTAAATCTCGGCTGCCACCATATGTGAAAATTTCCACAGTCCCATTATAACCACCAGGAGTGAGAGCTCCCCTGATCCCCACTTCTGTCACTGATGTTGAACCATTTCTTGACCCATTTGAGTGGCCACTGTTGGGACTGACTAGATGCCATCAAAGTTCCTGTGTGGGGGTTATCATGCCACTTCTATCTCCACTGGACTCCACCTCCCATTATTTGCTCCTGCCACCATAGACACCCATGTTTGAACCCAGTCTACTCTCCACACTCCGCTTTACCATTGTATAAAATACACAGCAGCTGTCAGTCACCATCTTTATTGTTATCCCCTCAAACATTCCACCAATTACCTCTCTCAATGTTCCTTGCCCACCCCTTAGCCATCTCCATATTTGTTTACTGCCATTATCCAATACATACAAAACTAATTTACATTAATACAGAAAACAATATTTTATGCCCCAGAGTCCATAACATCACAGTCCTCCTCCTTGGGCTGGATATCACTGTACAGAGAAATTTAGAAGGTAAGGGAAAATCAGGCAGTTGAGTGCAGAGTTTATGGTAGGACATGAATGTATGTGAGAGAGACTAAGGGTGCATCTAAGCTATAGAATTAATGCAGTTTGACACCACTGTAACTGCCATGGCTCCGTGCTACAGAATCTGTGTTACAGTTTGATAAAGAAGGCTAAAGACCTTGCAAAACTACAAATCTCATGATTCCATGGGATGGAGTATAGTACTTAGTGCTATCAAGCTGCATTGTTTCTACAGTGTAGATGCACTAAGTTTACAGCCATGTGTATATTCAGATACTGCAGTCTGAATCTTATCTGCAACGAGCAGAACCAGTGACTCAGTGGGCTCTTCCTAGACGTTGCCTCACCATTGATTAATTGATTAAATGGGTCTACTGTAGTTAAGATTAACCAACAGAATTCAGGTCTGTAATTCATTTAAGATACTACAGCAGACCATGATTTGGTAATTCAGCCATCCAAGAAACTGGCATTGGAGACCATGGTTTGGAATGTGTTTGCAAGCCATGGTTTGTGCTCATCAAAGTTTGCTGCAGTGTTTGAATTAAGAAAACATGTGATCAGCATCACCACTATCTCCACAGACAATTGTACTGCAGGCATAGGAGTGAATATATATAAATAATTGTTAATCACCATGTAGTATAGTTGTCTGGGTGATGTATCCAGTCAATCAAGCTTACAGAAGTAGTTGCTCTGAGTTTCTAAATCTCAGGTTTTCACAAAGCATGTTTAGGATCCATTGTTTCTATTTGACTCTTCACAGCAGGAGTTGGAAGCCATTTTAGGTAGAGTCTGAGCAGGCAGAAATGCTCCAGCTCCAACTTCAAAATAAAAAACTTACAATATTAAATGCCTCATTTAATGCATATTTACTTTCATAGGAATTTGGGGAAGTTTTCTTGTTCAAAATTTTTAATCAAATTTAATCAAATAAAGAAATTTTCTTCTTTGTGGTCTCTGTGAATCACACAACTGGGCATTCTTGCGTCTGCTTGTGTTACTATTTTACTACAACAGAGGTATTAATTAATATACATTTGTCATTTAAAATTGGAGTTAAAGGTTTGGTGTACAGACCACAAAGCCCTTCTAGGCAGATAGCTTAAATTTTTTACAACCAAGATCATGATTGTGAAAGCTTTGCCCTAATCATATATTTTAAGCATTTTGGTTGAGGGATGCTGAGAGCTAATATGGACAGGTTGCTTACCTGTAACAGTATTTCTTCGAGTGGTCATCTGCGAATACATACAAATGGGTTCTGCTGTGCCTGTGCAGTCAAATTTGGAACTCTCTGGAATCACTGGGCAAAGTAGAGCTTGCAACCTTTTGCAACTTTTTGGTGGTAGCTCCGCCCCTCTATATAAGCCCAGTTCCCGCTCTTTTCCCCAGTTCCCCAGTTAGCGATGGATGAGCAGAACCAATCATGAGCAGGACACTTGAGGGGAGGAAGGGCGGGATTTGTATGTATTCGCAGGTGACCACTCGAAGAAATACTGTTACAGGTAGAAGGCCAAAGCCCTTTGTGGTCTCTGCAAATCATACAAATGGGTTAGACTGACAAGCTTAGGTCAGTGGCGGAGGGAGTGTCACGACAACAGTTGTAAGATGAACCAAACAGCATTTATTGGTCAACAATAAAAATTGTCAAATTGAACCAAACATTAGTCTTGTGTTTCTTATTAAAATATAAAAACAATAGTGCATAAGCACCATGCTTAATAAATAGTGCATAAGCACCATACTCAGTAACTGAGTGACATAACCAGTAAACTCTCGAACCTGTGCATAAAAGTGCAACTGTATAACATAGGTGTACAATCAACAAGACAGTTTAAAAACAGACCCAAAGGCCGGAAATACCTGTATAGTGCAATAGCATTGTAAATAGTTCTCAACACTCAGGCAAATGTTTTGACAGCAGTGAACACCTGGTACATAGGTTAATGGATAGCAGACAGTAACACTGCCCTCCCAAAGGCTGCATTAGTCCTTGCTCTGGTGTCCAAGCTGTAATGCTTGATAACAGTCATATAGGCTGGGACCAGACAGCAGCCTTGCAGACATCCTCCAAAGGCACCCCAGTCAGAAAAGTGGAGGATGTCACTACCGCCCTAGTTGCATGTGCTCTTACCTTGGCAGGAACAGTTCTACCTGACAGTTCATAACAGAGGTGGATGGTACCAGCCACCCATTTGGAAAACCTCTGAGCAGTCACAGGTAGTCTCTTATTTGGCTCTGAATAACGCTGGAACAGTCTGTCAGAGCGGCTCGAACCTGAAGTTCTGTCCAGGTAGAAGGCCAAAGCCCTCCGAACGTCCAACGAGTGCAAACAGCGTTCGGTACCGGTGGTCGGCTTTAAAGCCAGGGTCTGGAGCAGAATTCCTGACACATGTGGAAGGTGGACACTACCTTAGGCAGAAAGGTAATGTCGGTACGGAGGACAACCTTATCCTTATGAAACCTAAGGAAAGGCTGGTCCCTCCGCAAGGCATGGAGCTTGCCTGCATGGCGGGCAGATGTGATGGTTACAAGAAAGGCTGTTTTCCAAGTTACCAGCCTCAGGTCAGCAGTAGCCACAAGTTCAAAAGGCTTGGACCCCAAACAAGACAAAACCACCTGGAGGCTCCAAGCAGGGGCTGGTACCGAGATCGGCGGGTGCAGGTTCTTAAAGCCCTTCAAGAACCCCTTCACCAGGGGGTCCTTGAAGAAGGACGGTTTCCCCTGGTACTGAAAATGGGACAGATAGCAGACAAGTAACACTTGATGGAATTAAGGCACAGCCCCGATTCCACCAGTGTCATCAGGAACTCAAGCACAACCGGTGTCAACATCCTGGAGGGAGAGAGGCTCCCCGAAGCCAGGAAACGAGGAAACCTCTGCCACTTGAAGAAGTAGGACTTCTTGGTAGCCGGTTTGTGAGCTGCCAGGATCACACGCCGAACCAGGGAGGGCCGCTAAGGCCAGAGTCTCCACACCACCAGCGGCAGGTTGTCGACGTCCGGATGTCGAACCCGACCCTCCTGAAGAGTGAGGAGATCGAGCTTCGGCTCGATCCGCAAGAACCGATTCCGGGACAGGTGGAGCAGGGACGGAAACCACGGCTGCCTGGGCCACCAATTGGTGATCAAGATGGCATCCACTTGGTCCCTCGACATCCTGGAGATGACCCTCGTGATGAGTGGGAACGGTGGGAAGGCGTAGAGGAATTCCCCTGTCCAGCTGTGGAGGAAGGCATCCCCCAGGGAGCGGCGGGACCGGTCCCGAGAGCAAAACTGGGTGCAGTGGGAATTGGTCTCCGACGCGAACAGGTCGATCTGAGGAGTGCCCCATCTCCGGAACAGGTCTGCCACGGTCTCTGGATGTAATGTCCATTCGTGGCATTACGAACCTAACCTGCTGAAGTGGTCTGCTAGGACGTTGTCTTCTCCGGGGAGGTGGACCGCCCGTCCCTCGGTATGCACCAGTGCCAGGTGCGTAGGGTTATCTCCAGCAGAGTCAGTGACCTGGTGCCTCCTTGTTTGTTGATGTAGTACATGTCAGTGGCATTGTCCATGAGGAGCTGTACTACCTTCCTAAGGAGCTCAGGTTCGAAGGCCCTTAAGGCTTTCTCCACGGCTAGCATCTCTAGGGCATTGATGTGGAGGTCTTAGTGACACAGCTACCACTTGTCCCTTAGGGTTAAACCTGATGTGTGAGCTCTCCATCCTTCCAAGGAAGCGTCCATGTTGAGGATGACTTGAGGATGTCGAGGCACGAAGGGCATCCCGGCGCAGACATTCTGGGAGTCTAGCCAACACAGGAGAAACCGAGCAACAGGCCTTGGTACCGTGAGCCATTTGCTTAGAGGGTCGGTCAAGGGGTCGAAGACCGACAGGAACAAGGAGTGCCGGGGTTGAAACCGAAGTCTTGACCCTGGAGTAACAAAGGTTGTCAAGGCCATATGACCGAGGGCTACCTGGACGTCTCGGGCCCGAACTCTTCTGTTGGAACGGCAGTGGAGGATGGCCTTTGACAGGGATTGGAAGCGGTCCTCTGGCAAGTAAGCGACGCAGGCGTCGGAGTCGAGGACAGCCCCAATGAACTTGATCCTGGTGACTGGGGTCAAGTGGGACTTTTTGAAGTTCAACACCAGACCGAGAGACTGGAGTAGAGAGACTGTGAATGAAATGTCTCGGCAAAGGTCCTCCTTTGAGTCTGCAGCGAAGAGCCCGTTGTCTAGGTAGGTGAAGACTCTTGACCCTTGCTGATGTAGATAGGCAACCATCGGGGCCATGCACTCGGTGAACCACCCACTATGCACTTGGTGCCGTGGCCAGGCCGAAGGGCAGGACGTTGTAGTGGTACATGTCCGTCCTGATGGTGAAGGAGAGGAACCTTCGGTGCTTCTCCCGGATGGCTACTTTAAAGTTAGCGTCCTTCAGGTCTAATGTGGCGAGCCACAGGCCCTGGTACAAGAGAGGCAAAACAGAGGCAAGAGTTACCATCCGGAACTTCTTGTATTGCAAATAGGTGTTGAGCCCTCGAAGGTCCAATATGGAATGGAGACCTCCATCTGGCTTTGGTACCGGGAAGTACCTCAAGAAAAAGGCCCTAGGAGTCTGCGATGAGTCCAGCAGGGAAATTGCCCCTTTTTGCCAACAGAGTGCGTACTTCGTCGAGAAGGGTGGTTGGGGGGGGGGTGTAGAAACAACAACTCCGGTTGGCAGGAGCTTTTCGAACTCGAGGGCATATCCTTTAGATATGATGGTCAAAGACCAAGAGTCGGTGATGATTTGGGCCCAGATGCTGTGGAAGGGAAGGGCCTTAACAAGTCCAAGAAGAAGGGGCAAGTCATGGAGGCAACGGAGTACGCAGCAAGGCTTCATTGCCCCTTTTTACCGGCATCGGAGTTGGACTTCTTGGAGAAGGGCCTCTGTTACCGGGACTGCAGCTGCCTGCCCGAGGAGGAAGAAGACTGTGAGGGGAACCTCTGCCTGGTGTCCTGACGCCGGTACTGCCTCTCCTGGCTGAAGGGTCTCTGGCCTTCGGTGAAGGCGGACCTCTGGCCCCCAAACTGTCTGCGAGGGAAGGCCTGTTGAGCTGCAGACATACCGTGCTTCCTCGTGGCTGACTTCATATGGTACTTGAAGTTCAGCTGCTCATCTGTCTTTTTGCAGAACAGGCCCTCGCCATCGAAAGGCATGTCCTTGATGGCGTCCCTCGCATTTGGTGTCAGGTCCGGAGGGCGATGGCGGCGGCCATGGACTTGTCGGAGCAGTCCGTGCTGTGCCTGGCGGAGGTGATCAGGAGGCCGGCTACAGCGTGAGCCTGCTCTCGGAGCTGATGAGCCGCTGGGCTCTTGTCTTCAGGGAGGTTGGACAGCAAGGGGGACATCCTCTCCATCAAATATTGGATGTAGGTCCCCATGCAGGCGTTATAATTCGCCACCCTGAGTCCTAAGGCCGAGGCCTCAAAAGATTTCTTGGCCAGCCCGTCAATCTTCTTAGCCTCCTGATCAGTGGGGGACGAGGAGGTCTTCGGATTGAAGGTCCTCTGTGACCCCTCCACGATGGCCGAGTTCTGAGGTGGGTGCGAGTTGAGCCACGAAGCTGAAGAGGGGAATCCTATACAGGGAGTCGATCTTCCTCGATGTTGAGGAGATTGACGCTGAAGTCTGCCAGGACCTCTTGGATATCTTCTCTAGCAACGGGAGAAAGGGGATGGCGGCCAAGGACGGGCCAACCCCTGCATTTGCCTCTCGACTGGATCCAGGGCCTCCCTGTCTTCCTGGGTGATCTCGAGCTCCAGGGCATTGGTCATTTTGATCGAGTGTTCCCCGAAATGGTGAACGTTGTCAGTTGGGGACACCAGGCTGGTAAAAACCTTGCGGAGAGAGTGGCCTCTGTTGCTCTGTCTCAGAGTCCACTGGCAACGGGATGGAACCCTCTCACTCGACAATCTCCTCCTCTCCCGAGCTGGCCTCCAGGCAGAAGACAGAGCTGGAATGAGAGCACACCGTCTGGGTGACAGCCTCACCCCTGTGGGTAGCCTCCTTCTCAGTGGCCACCTTGGCCTCTCCTGAGACCGTCGCGGACACCTCCAGTGGACGCCAATGTCGGTCCCGATGCCTCTCCAAGGTCAAAGGGTCAACAGCGACGTAGTACATCCCCATCTCGCTGTCATAGAAGTACCCCCTCTTCTCATCGGAGTCAGCCATTTTTATGCCCAAATTTTTGTAGGGCAGTTCTTTGTTTCCTGAGAGTGTGTAAATGTAAATTCCCTCTTTCAAAAGACCTACCCCAAAGTCAAGTTGAAACAGACACTTTGAGACACCAGATCTGGATTTAAACTACTTTTATTAAGGTTACTAAATTACTTTTACTAAAACTAATTTTTATTAAAGCATATAAGACAAGCAAATAATCTAAATACTATGCATATAAGGCAAGGAAGTAAGTATCAAGAGAGATCTCTTTCATACACACACATAAACACACAGACAGACAGACAGACAGACAGACCCTCACACACACGGTCCCTTTGCCGAACGAGTGGCCAGTTCGTCCTCAAAGGGTTGGATGAAACCTGTAGCCGCGGGCAGGAATCACCAAAGAGAGGCTGGAAATCCTCCTGTTTTATACTTTCTTCTCATCTCTTGAGCAAGACATGTTATTGTTCCATGTTATTGGAACACAGAGAATGTTGTTCTAATGCTGACGTGAGTTAGTCAGAAAGATGTTCATGTTGTCAGTTGTGAGACTTCGGCTGATGTCACAGCGAGTGCCATGTCCTTGCAGCTCAGGGTATGTTCCATTTGTGCAAATTCTTCTTTTGTAAAAACTCTCTTCCCTGGCCAAGTCAAAACTTCTTGATTCTTAGTCTCCAAATCCTTCCTTCAGCAATGTAACATGTGCAGCCATTTCCTTTGGTTCAGGACCATATTTTCAACTGAAACACACTCATCCGGAACCCACTTGTTCATTACACCATTGGAGTATGGGATCTCTGGGACCCCTGGCTCTGCAAGGGGAGCACTGTGCTGGAGTGAAACTTGGTGGAGTGGAGCCTTCGCGATGAGGAGGCTGGGCCTGGAGAGGTTGGGCCTGAGGTGGAGAAGCTGCCATCGGTATGGAGGCGGTTGGTACAGAGGCGGGCCTTTCGGTGGCGGGAGTCTGCTTCGGTGTCAAAGCATGTGGCTGCTCGGATCCCCTGTCGGAGTCAGAGCGGACTTTCTTTTGGAAGGAATCACCCTCAGAGGATGATAGCGGAGGCCTTGGAGCTGGACTCCTTCTTGGAGGAAGAGCCATCTGCTGAGCCCCGAGAAGGAACTTTTGCCATCTTACTCCGACTCTCATCCCTGCAGTCCTTGCCCGATCTGGGCTTGTCCTTTCCCTCCTTCCTGGAGTATTTGGACCTGTCCTTTTCACCCGCCTTCTTAGCTGATTTTTCGGCCCGGTGAGCCTCTGTCTCCCAGGGGCTGCCTTCTCCGCAGACTCACGAGGCATCTTGGAAGCTGAAACTGGAGTCTTCAAGGTGGATGGAAGAATCTCCTGCAGGGCCAAGGCTCGGTCCAGAAGGTAGGACTTGAGGCGGGAAGCCCGGACTTGAGGCGGGAAGCCTGGAGCTGTGACTTGCAGAGGGCACAACTCTGGGAGTCGTAGGCTTCACCCAGGCAAATCAGGAACTTGTTGTGGGGGTCCGTATGAGGGATCTTCCCCCCACAAACAGTGCAGTGCTTGAATGGAGCTGGAGACATCGAATCCGAATCACAGTCCAAAAGTGAGGTCAAACAAGCCGAGCGGTCGAAGGCAGGAGCCGAGTCGAAGACGAGATAGAATGGTCAAAAAGCAAGCCGAAGATCCAAAAACTGAACGAGACAATACCGAGTGATTCCAACATAGTTCCTTCGAGTAGCCTACGCAGCAGAAAAAAAGGAACTGGGGAAAAGAGCGGGAACTGGGCTTATATAGAGGAGGGGCGGAGCTACTGCCAAAAAGTTGCAAAAGGTTGCAAGCTGTACTTCGCCCAGTGATTCTAGAGAGTTCCGAATTCGACTGCGCAGTCGCAGCAGAACCCATTTATATGATTCACAGAGACCACAAAGAAGAAATAACATTTCCAAGCTGTAATTTTAATAAGTAATTAAGAGACCAGCCTCCTCTGAATATGTAATTAAAAAGTTTAGTTAGTCACAAAATTAACATTTCCAAGCTCTAATTTTAATATGTAATTAGACTCTGAATGACTTTCCAAACATACTGAATATTTTAGGTTCTGCCTTCTAGCTAAGTTCAAAGTACTATGTCCTGTTGATCCATTGAGATTATAAAAACTAACGAAAATAAGAGCTGAAGTGAATTCTCTTTCTATTTCCTCTGTCTCTCTTCCCTCCCCCACCCTTCTTTCTTACCCTGTACCCTTTCCAGGCCAATATCTGAGTTCTTCTTAATCCGAGACACCAGTCTCATCCCAAATATCCTATGGTTTGAATATACTGTCACCAGGGCAGAAGCCAGGTAAGAATAAGGCTCAGCGATTGTGCAGACAGCCACTAGGTACACAATGTGTTAAAAGTCCGTAGGCTGGATGAGAATTCAGTGGCACATAGACTCTAGTTTGGACCTGAAAAGTTTAAGCCATTTGAACTACTGAAGGAACCACTTCTCCTGGTGGTCATCTGTCACAGTAAATCCTACATATTATACTTGCCAGAAGGTCGTCCCAGTGCTTGCCGTACCTTGGACATGCAGTCCTTTCTCCCTGAGGTTGTCCCAGTGCACAAGCTGGAGAACCTCTTGGGTACTGTTTTTAAAAATGAGTACAGGTTGAGTCTCTATTATTCAAAATGCTTGGGACAATGGTAAATGCTTCTAATGATAAAGTGGTTTATGACATTGTGAATTCCCAATAGGATACCAGCCAAAGTTGCATTGCCGCTCTTGTTAACCTAGCCAGTGGCAAGGAATCCAACAAGGGAAGGGTCTCGGGTCATCCCCTCATGGCCAAATCTAATTTTCTAGTGAGCCTCACTGAATGGCTTCAGAGATTTCATTGCATTTGAATAAGACTCAGTGTAGCCAGTTGACTTAAGATGCCTTTAACCTGAAGATGGCCCCCACATGAATCATTTTGGGGGCTGAGTCTGGGGAGGAGCGAAGGGCTGGAATTCCCTGCAAAACACACTAATCAGATTTGGATTCTCACCTGCCTGCTGTAGGAACCGACAGCGTAAGCTGGGGACCAAGCTGCAGTGAACTTGGAAGGCTCTCCAGAAGCAGACCACCTGATTCTGCCAAGCGATGATGAAGGCCAGAGCAGAGAGACCTGTACAGAGCTGGGAGCGAGGTGTGGAGCCTTTTTAAAGAAAGACGGACCAAAGGACCAGGCAGGGACTACCACCTGAAGACCAGAGGCCTTTTCCAACCTAGCTGGATCAACCCTGCTGCATGTTGAGGACCGAACGGGCGCGGACCCACTCCCTTCTCCCCATTTATATATTGCAGATGCACAGTGTTAGGCACGCTCTAACTCTCCCTGGGGTACAACCTATGGGGATTCCTCCTGCACAACCCAGTCCATTTGGCCCGGGGCTTGTGCAAGACTGATGCCAGTAGGCCATGTCCACAGATTTCCTTTTGAAAAAGTGGGGCAGGGAAGTGGGGTGCTTGGAGAATATACCTAGTGTCTTGTCAGCGGGATAAACCATATATAGCTCTGACATTTTTTTCTATTGAATTTCTCCTTTTTGCGGCATGCAATATACCCACTATTTATTACTATTATTTTTTAAACGAACTGTTGTTTGCAAAATGGGTAGGGGGCGGGGAGGAAATAGAGGGTGCGTGTTTGGATATGGGTTTGGGGGAAGCTATTTTATCTCCCCTGGGGGGCATGGGGGAGGATTGGGGGGTTACTGAAGCTAACGGGGAGGGTGGGTGGCAGCCAAGGAGGCTGGATTGGCGGCCTTTTTTTCCTTTTCCTTTTAATTTTCCATGACTGTTCAAAGCATCTGGGTCAACCTCAGCTGCACTTTGTATCAATTGTAAGAACATTATAACTAGAAGGATTGCTTTATTTTTAACACTAGTGACCTTTCTGCACACGGGTTAGTGGAAGGTGCGCACGCATGTGTGTGTGTGTGTGTGTGTGTTGACACAGTGGTGAAAATTCCACTATGATAATCTTATTTTGGTGGGGTTTTTTGGCCCACCTTGCATTCAGATAAACTTGTTCAGACTGTTTACTAGGGACCAGTTCTTTCACCCTTCTTTTCCCTTTCGTGCCAATAATTTCATCTTCTCTTCACCATATGCCTTCTCCTTCCCTTCTCTTCCCCTACTCCTCTGCCTAAATTACCCACTCACACCACTGAAAACTTTGTTACTGCTTGTTTAACATGGAAAAACAAAAGCTAAAAAGAAGCACTGTTAAGGCACCACTATGTTCTTAATGGTTTACAAAGATCCTTAAGCTATCCCCAAACTTTTACATACTCAATAAAAGCGTTTTTATGGTCAGGCCCAGCCTATACTCAATTTTGTTGCAGCGGTTTCCAATTGTGTATGGGTTTCACAAATGCTGGAGGATGGACATGCATCTCTTTTTTTGAGGCTCGAGACCTTGAGCTCTGCTTGGGAAACAGTTGCAGGTCACCCCTAAGTTGGAAGCCCACCTGCATCAAAATAGGCACGCAGCTTAACATTTTGGTTCAGAACCTTGCAAAAAATGGTCATAAATACTTGCCATTAAAATCAAAAGCACCTTTAGCATCGATTGCCTCATTCCTTTGATTTCAGCAGGATTTAGGCTTCAGTCCTGCACACGTACATCTATGAGACCTTTTTGTTCATTGCCTTCACCTTCCATGAAGCTGTTGTTGTTTGAGAGACCTCCAGGTAACTCAGCCATCACCAGCCCTGCTCAGGTCTAGCAAACTCTGTGAAGGAGTCTATCATCCTGTGAAGGAGTTGCCCTTCCCTTCTGTCTTGAGTCTTACTTCTGAAAAGCAAGGCTTGCTTCTGTTTAGACTGCCCTAGGATTGCACTGCCAAAATGTGTCCAACATACTGGTTTCCACACAGCTCTTTAGCTGGATGCTTTGCCCAATACAAGGCTACGGCCTTTGCTGGATAATGAAGTGTCTCTGTATGGTGGTTCTTGTTTTACAACCCTTATGATGGGATGGGTAACTTTGCTTTCCTTTAAGGCAGGAGTGGGAAACCTATGGCCTAAGGGGGGAAGAGTATGTCCCCTACACACAGCAGGTCTCTAAGAAATTGCATCTGAGCAACCAGGAACTGAACAACATTGCTATACAATACTGCTGAACCTATGGCCTTCCAGGTTGTGATGAACTACTATTTCCATTATGTCTCACCACCAGCCAAGCTGAAGGAAGCTTTAGCCACATGCATGAGGGCTTGGTTGGATCTCTCCTCCTTATGGTGACGCTACATATGGTGTCACCATAAGGGGAGGAGATTCAACCAAGCCTTCGTGATGCTGGCTAAAACTTCCTTCAGCTCGGTTGGTACTGAAGCAGGATGGAAACAGTAGTTCATCAGAACCTGGAGAGCTGTAGGTTCCCCACCCCTGCTTTAGGACCTGCTGCAGGTCAGCCCCCATGGGTGTAGCTCCCATATTGTGGTGCTGCTGTTTCTGGGAGAGTATGCATGTGCTTTGAGGAGGGACACCATTCTCATCTTGGTTTTATAGTTTTCCATACTGTAGCCACTCTCCTATATGCGGTATAGCATAGTAGTATATGGGACCACACTACAGCTGGCCATTCACTGCCTCCCATTTTCTATCTGGTTAGAGTGGTGGGGGATTGGGTATGCATTGGGCTTTGTTCCTGTAATCAGATGCAAAATTATTACATCCTCTGGAGATCCCTGCAGATGATGCAGTTATTTCACATTGGCTACAATGGCACAACCAGCTCTCCCAGTTCTCTCACCAAGCATGGAGTGGTCATGGATGCAGTGAGTTTAGGAGTTTTTTTTTATCAGCATGGTGGGAGGAAAGGAATACCAACCTGCACATTAACCAAAACTAAGGTTGACATGCCTGTGTAAGTCGCTAAGAACATGCCAGACAATACTAGTTTCAGGCTTTCTGAAGCCAGACTAATTGCACGAACATCTTTCTAGCTTCAGAATCTACCAAGGTTTCTGGCTTTATTGTGACTAAGCAGCAATCATGATTACAGAACAGTTACCACGATTTACTAAGTTACTTTATTTACTAAATGGCTTGTGTAGAACGCTGGCCATGCACGTTGTAGCTAAAGCCAGTGTGAGTGCAAATGAGAGCTTTTGAGAGCATCTGCATGAGTTTATTCTCTGCAGTGCATAAATTATCCAGTTTGACACCACTAACTGCCATGGCTCAATGCTATGGAGTCCTCGGATTTGAAGTGGCACTTGTTGACAGAGAAGTCTGTCTTAAAAAACTACAAATCCCAGAATTCCATATCATTGAGCCAGGGCAGTTAAAGGTGTCAGGCTACATTATTTCTGCAATTTGGAATATGCTGCCTTAAACTACTGTGGTATCAGCCCAAAAAACGTACACATGGGGACATAAAATGTGAAAGCAGCCTTTACTCTCAGTTATGTACAAGCAAACTTCCCAAGTAGCCCAGCCCATTAAAAATGGGTTAGATTTGCATTGCATAGCATCTATTTTTCAGAGCCCTTTCATACATTATCACACACAAATATACACTAGTACAATTTACAAACAGAATGTGCAACCGCTTGCTGGAAAGCATTATAAAATTGCACACATTCACAATTTTTCATTAAAGCAGTGCTCATTCTAATTTTCTCAAAAACTTCTGCGGAAAAGTGCCAGTATTCAGAACTTCACACTCTTTGGAGGCCACAGCTTATAGCTGTCCAGCATATTGTAAGTGTGTTGATATTTTTATTTTAAAGATTTTTTTCAATCTGTTGTGCTAAAAGCACTTCACATTATCTCAGTACAACATGCCTGTAAGGGAAATCTATACAGTGGTCCCCCGGGTTACGAAAGTAATCCGTTCCGGATTACTTCTCGTAACCCGGAAATCTTCATTTCCTGGGGGACCGCTTTAGTGGACGGACCGTGCGGCAAATTTAAAGGGGCCGCACGGTTTTTCCCTTTCGCAACCAGGGGTTTTCTTCGGATCCCCGGGGGCTTTTTGGCGGCCCCGGCGGTTTCGGGTCCCGGGGATTTCGTTCCCCGGGGGATTCGCATCCCGGGGGACCACTGTATAATTCAAAGCTTTGAAATAATTTAGTTAGAAGTTAAATTTGTTGTTCTCAATTTGCTAAAAATGTGCAACAAATTTTAAAAACTTTTACTTTAATAATTAAAACACCAGGCCCTGCTATAAAGCCATGTCTGGTTATGTTAATTTGTTATTCCAGTAATTCTAGGGGCTGAATGATTTAAACATTCAGAGCATTAATATTAAGGTCAACAACTTAAGATTTTTTCCATACTTATGCATTGGTGTCATTGCTAATGTTTTTCAGGATGAGAAAATGCCAAAAAACTGTCTGGGTTAGTGGCACAGAAGGGACCCGGCTGGCCAACTTTCCAACTCAGGTTTCTAGCCCTCATCATTTTTACCTATTTTGTAAAGAACACTTGACAATAAAATTAAAGAGTTCCTTAACAATTGCATGAATCTGGTCACCATAAACATAGGTCTAAAAGTGAAGTTAACATCAACCCTAACCAAATACTACTTTCAGGTGACTGTTGTAAACAATTCTACACACTTAAGAAATATAAATAGTCTCCCTTTGTCCCTGCCTGAGCAGGAAAATACAAGGCACTTCTGTAGGGTTTGTTGTTCTTAAAATTTTCATAAAAACAAGTTGCTCACATTTGAAAAGAATACAGTAGTCTTACAAATGAGAGAGGCAAAGATAGGGGGAGGAAAACCACCCAAATCTTTTTGGCACAATCTAATACAGATTTGAAGGCGTTCAGTCTCACTCATTCAGTCTCAAGACCAAAAACAAAATGTTACTTGTCCTGCCACTTGCCATCTTGTCTGCCCCTCTTTTGTGAGGAAAAAATTCATAATTCTGGATATACCATAGGTTGCTTTTCTCCTCCCAACTCTGAAGAATTAGGTTATTCAAAACTTTACAAAACCTTTAGTTTCACCCTTACTGTGGCTTCGAACAGTGGCACACATTTGGGAAGTTCTGAAACAATGATTTTGGTGAACATCCCAGATATAGCAGTGTTTTAATTCTCTTTTCTTAAACTAGTCCTAAGAAATAAACAGAGAAAATCTCTGTTACTTAAACCTAAAATATTTCAGCCACCTCTGCTAGTGTTTCTCCATTGGTACATCATGTAGCTGACACTGATCATGGTGCATGGTTGGAAAGTCAACTGAAAATCACATAAGTGACTTGAAGTGCGCCATGCACTTTTTTGACAGCCCTTGTTGTCTAAACTTTATAACCATGAGGTCATACCAGCTAAGCCCTCCTGACAATCCTCCCCTCCATTCAAAACATAATTATGTTCCTATTCAGTGAAGACACTTATAGCACCTTTGGGATTAACTGAGTGAAAGAAGTTGTAGCATAAACCTACACAGATTTAGTTTTAATCTGCATTGCAGAAATAACACAATTTTTAAATTACTATTTTTTATTTTCTATTATTATCTATTATTATTATTATTATTATTGTTGTTGTTATATCTTGCCTTTCTCCAATATAGGCTTTATTTGCCACAGCTCATTGCAATGGAATTCTGGGCTTTGTAGTTCTGTGAGATATTTAGCCTTCTCAGCTCCGGTGCCACAACAAACTATAAATCCCAGGAGTCCAAAGGATGGAGTGATGGCAGTTAAAGTAGTGCCAAACTGCATTAATTCTGCAGTGCAGATCAGACCTAGCCTTCTTCCTTACATGGTTACTTAGGGAAGTATCCATAGGAGGATGGACAATGCCTCTCTTCTTGACTACAACCCCCAGAATTCCCTAGCCAGCATGGATATGGCTGAAAGATTCTGGTATTTGCAGCTGAAAAAGGGAAGTTTTCAAGCTTCTCCATTCTAGAGTACATGATGTAATCCCTTTTCCTCCTTCTCAGCTGATGGGGAGAAATATATTTGAAAATGGCGATCAGCACCTGTTTGGTACAAAGCTATCCCTGTAGTTGCCTCTAAAAACAGCACTGAAGGGATTTGAAAGGCTTGCAAGACACATGAAGTCCTTCAGACAGCTAGATGAGCAACTCGAAGTATCCAATGTGCAACATGAGAAAAAAATAATCTCCCAAACATTCAAATTATCTGGCTGGAACAGATGGCTATTTCTTCCAACAAGAAGGAAGACTTACAAGTAGCAATCATTAAAACAGACCAAAACACAAAACAGAGTATGTTACAGCAGAAGTGCTTCCCAACTAAAGTTCTAAATGTCAAAGGACAGATTTAGACAGATGGCAAAAAAGGCAGAGAGGGGTCAGTCTCTCTGCATAGAAATCAAAAGAGAAAGGCAGACTCGGAAGACCCTCATACCAAGATAAGTACCAAAAAGTGACTTCTAGTTGGTAGCAGATCTCAGTGGCAACTCCTGAACTTAGTGAGAAGCTTGTTGTGTGTTTCACTCCAAAACAGTGGTGCAGTGGAAGTTCCCAATGCCAGATTTCCCTCTGCAATCACACATTTAGAACAGAGGTGGGCAATTTTCAAGAGAGGCACTTGGTGGGCAGTCCCCCCACTTTGGGGGGTGCAGAGGGACCCACCAAACCACTGAAATGAATGTGGGGCCATATGTGGTCCACACACTTCTGCCCAATTCTAATCCCCTCAGGGAGGCATACACCAGGGCAACAGAAAACGTGGAGCAGCAAGCAAAAACCCAGAGGTGATCTCAGTTAATTCTAACTTCTTTGCAGGGCAGAATCGATCTCCCAGTTTACAGGGAATATCTTCTGGGAGAAAGGCTGCATTCCCTATATTTTCGTTTCCACAGCAAAACCACAGCCACACAAAGAAATGCCATACAAGGAATACAAGTGTCTGTTGTCGTTTCTCACCCTCCAAGTAAGTAACTTTTGAAGGAGTACAAGACACCTCCTGAATCACAAGAAAAGGCCATCCATGTCAGGTGATGAGTGAGGTGCACTGATGTGGTTGCCTTGCACTGCTAGAGATCCAAATAGGGCCCATTCTCTTCACGCCACAGGTAGACAACTTGGTTGATGTCAGGATATTACGCCATTTTTGGAGCCAAAAGCTTCCGGGTGCAGGGTCCCTCTCTTAAAGTTTGGATCTGGGGTGTGATTGCAGCAGGAGGCGCATGTCCAAAAGGGCCTTTTTTAAGTAGTGGGCCATGCGAGCAGCGTTGGTTTCGGCACAGCTGTTGAAGGCAGAGATGGCAAAATTGATGTGCTCATCCATCGGGTTGTAGCAGATGCCATAGCCATCAGGGACAACAGGACCAAAACACATTACACAGTCGGTCTTGGCAGGAACCTAGAGGGAAAGGAAAAACACAGATTTACATACAGGCATCCCTCAGCTAACAAAGCCCTATGAGGAGCGGCTTGGGGAGCCAGATATGTTTAGCCTGGAAAAAAGAAGGGCAGTATGATAGCCACGGTTGTTATATTTGAAGGGTTGTCATACTGAGGAAAGAGCAAGCTTGTTTTCTGCTGCTCCAGAAGAAGCATTGGATTCAAACTACAGGAAAAGAGATTCCACCTAGACCTTTGGAACAATTTTCTGACGCCAAGAGTGGTCCCACAATGGAAGACACTGCCTCAGAGGATGGTGGGTCCTTCTTTGGAGATTTTTAAATCGAGGCTGGATGGCCGTCAGGAGTGTGTCAGGATTGTGTCTTTCTATATGGCAGGGAGTTGGGTTGGATGCCTTGTGCTCTTTTCCAACTAATTCTATGATTCCTCCTTGCCTTCTGTCTGGCTACAGGTTTGTTTGTTTTTTAGTAGCCTTAGCATTGGGAGATGGTGAAGGCGGGTTGAAGAAATACATTTTTCTTTAAATGGTGGGGATTTATTAAGAGACTTTATGTTAAACATAAATAAAAATGATTTAAATACAGCATGGCTTAACCTGGTTCAGTAAGAAGTACTGATGACTTTAAGGACTTTGTATGACAAGCTAAGAATATGAGGTTTATTTAAATCTATGCTGCAATTTATCTTTCATAGAATTAAAAGAGGAGATCTAACATTTGTGATGTAAGTAATAATATAATTGCTACGAATCTGTTTCTTTGGGGGGGGTGTTTTTTTTTAAGTGATGGGCACTTTAATAGACTTCAATATTAATAATAAGCATTTAAATAAGTATGGCTTAATTGGGATAGATTAATATTACCAAGGATAGATATGGAAAGTTATGATAATGTTGTTTAAATTACCTATGTGGGTATCAGTATTGGATACAAGTAGAAGCCTAGTTGGAGTAGGAGTAGAACCTAGCTTGTAAGCTACTCCTTCCACCCAGACAATCTCATGGATGGTGGCTATGATTCCCATGGCTGGTGACTATGAACGAGAGACTTCCATGTCACTGTCATCTGCAGCCCTCCTCACATCTTGCAAACTCAAGGCAGTGGTGGCTTCCTCAGCTGAGACTATCCACCTGTCATGTGATCTTTCTCTTTTCCTGCTGCCTCCCACTTTACCAAACACAACTGTCTTTCTATGTGGTCTCATGCCATGTCCAAGTGCAACAGCCTCAGTTTAGTCACTTTGGTTTCTTGGGAGAGAACAAATTGATTTGCTCTAGGTGCAAATCCACAGAAATCCAATTGTCTCCAGCATTTCTGTTAATTGCAGCTGAGTAAGCTTCAACTTATGGATGAGAGACCTCCAAGAATCCTGGTCATCCATCCTGCTCAGGCTCTAAAAACCCAGGGCAGCTGTGCCTTCCTCTATAGGGTCTATGCAACTGAAACATGATCTTCCTTTTTTTCTCAAACCTTGCCAAGCATTACTGTCTTTTATAATGAGTCGTGCTACCTCATGCCCCTCTTAATGATGCAGCTGCAGCCTACCTGGCTGGTGGAGAGGTTGAAGTGCATGGCCACAGCATAGGCGGTATCCATGAAGAGTTCGGGCATGCTCACAAGATCCTCAATGGCCTGAAGCTTCAGGCCCAGGAGGTGACGATCAATTGCGTTCCCTTGAATGGCCTGCAGGGAACAAAATCCACATGGTGAGGCAAGAACATAGTGAAACTGTCTCTTCAGGGGACATTTGGGAGCAATTAAAAAAAGTGGGAAGGGGGATTGAGGGCATTTATTGATTTATATTTTTGATTCCTCCCGTCTTCCTCCCAAAGTATGACCTAAATTGGCTATTTGTTTCTGTTATTTTTGTGTGCCTCCAAGTCATTTCTTACTCATGGTGATGCTAAGGCAAACCTATCATAGGGTTTTCTTGGCATGTTTCTTCAGAAGGGGTTTGCCATTGCTATCCTCTGAGAATGAGAGTGTGTGACTTGCCCAAGGTCACTCAATGGGCTTTTATATTCAAGCCCTGATCCTCAGGTATACTCCAACACTCAAGCCACTACACCACACTGGCTCTGCCAAAGCAAAACAGCTACAATATCTTAGCATGCATTAATGGAAGCATAGTTTCCAAGTCAAGAGAAGTAATGATCCCACTATATTATGTGCTGGTCAGGTCTCTGCTGGAGTCCTATGTCCAGTTATGGATGCCTCATTTTAAGAGGGATAAAGACCAACTGGAGTGAGTTCAGAGAAGAGCAGCAAGGATGGGAAGAAGGATGGAGAACAAAACATATCAGGAAAATTTGAAGGAGCTGGCATGTTTAACTTGGTGAAGAGATGAAGGGGTGACATGATTGTGTTCTTTCAACACATTAAGGCTGTGGTTCCCAAACATGTTTTGGCCTCCAGCTTCCAGAATCCCTGATTGTTGGCCAAGCTGGCTATGACTTCTGGGAAATTTAAGTCGAAAACACCTGGAAAACCCAAGTTTGGGAACCAGTGCTTCAAGGGCTGCCACAAAAAAGAGGTGCAGGTTTGTTCTCTGCTACCCCAGAGCTAGACCAGGTCTAATGGTTTGACTTGGAGGGTAAATTTTGACTGAACATTAGAAGGAACGTCTTGATGACAAGAGCAGTTCAGCTGTGGAATCAATTGCCTGGAGAGGTGGTGGGGTCCCCTGCTTTGGGGTCTCCTGTGTTCAAAAAGAGGCTGGACAGCTACCTGCTGGGGATGCTCTAGCTGGAGATCCTGCACTGTGCAGGGGATATGACAACCCATGAGGCCACTTCCAACTCAATGATTTTAAACAATCTAATTGAAACATTAATTTTGAAACACCAATTTTTTTAAAAAAACCAAAAACCAAATAGGGACTCCTTTTACATATTAAAACTGCACAATTTCCACTCAAGATATTGCTACTGTTGTTATTATTATTGATGATGGTGGTATTAACAGTGACGAAGTATCATCAGCATCACAGACTGCAAGAGGCCTCTGCCCTAGGAAACTTAAAATCCAGAACTCAACAACCAGGAGAACGTGAGCAAAGCTGAATGTTTCAGATCCAACTGAGCTGTGAAACTGACTTGGTGACCTGGCAGCCAGTCTTTCTAAAACAGGAATGGGCAACTTTGGAAAGCTAGGAGAATGCATATGCTCTCCCCACCCCCAAATTTAAGATGAGTGCATCCTTCCCTACACCCCCTGCAAAGGATTGTTTTGCACCCAAATGCCCACTAAGGGGCATTTTGCCATACAGTGGGCCTTTGATATCTGCCAGCTTCCAAGACCTCCATGGTTAACACTATCTGTGTATTTGGAGCCTTTCAAAGGCAAGAGATTGAGTCCAGTTGTAGAACCACTGTTTTATAAACTGCAAAGGGGAGAATTTCTGGAAGGTACAACTTCTCCCATCACTATGATAAGAACTGCAGCTGCACAAATCTTCACCTATTGGAGAACCAGATAATCTGATTTTCCTCATGGATTCTGGTTAGAGTAACTCACCATGTCAGTGTAAGACCGATGAGCTTGGGTTGCTTGCCTCAAAAGTTCCACCTTCTCCTGGTCCTAACAAGAAAAGACCACAAAGCACAGAGTTTGAATTCTTGCCTCCATTTCAACAGTCAGTCAACGATAACAGAGTTTCTATTAAATTAAAGGGGAAGAAAACAACAGGAATGTTACTGTGTGAGTCTACTACAAACCCCCAAGTCAGATGGAGGAATTGGATGATGCCTTTCTAGAACAGATGCCACACACTCAGGAGAGATGTAGTAGTGATGGGTGACTTCAAATATCTTGATATTTGCTGGAAGTCAAACTCAGCCAAAACTTTAAGGTCTAACAAATTCCTCACTTGCCTGGAAGACAATTTTGTTGTCCAAAAGGTGGAAGAGGCAACAAAAGGATCTGTTATTTTAGATCTGTTCCTAACCAATAGGGATGACCTGGTTAATAGGATACAATTGGTGGGATCCTTAGGTGGGAGTGATCATGTTCTCCTGGAGTTTGTTATACACTGGAGAGGAGAACCCAGGCATAATCAGACACAAATTCTAGAATTTAGGAGAGCTGATTTCAAGAAATATTGGCAGTAAGAGCTGTTCGACAGTGGAAAAAAACTCCTTTGGAGAGTAGTAGAGTCTCCATCCTTGGAGGTGTTTTAACAGAGGCTGGATGGTCATCTGTCAAGGATGCTTTGATTGAAAGTTCCTGCATGGCAGGGGGTTGGACTGGATGACCCTTGGGTCTTTTCCAACTCTATGATTCTATTCCAAAATGTTTATTTCAGAAGCCTTACAATGAAGGTGAGGTGGTGGAAATAACAGAAATGAACACAGATGAAATATCTTTGCAATGAAAAACAACCTCCAAAGAGAAATGCTTTTTCTATAAGGCTACTGGAAGAGCTCTCCCTCCATGACAACACCATCTGGCCTAGGAGGGAGTGAAAGGACAGGCCAAACTCCACTGAGCCTGTCCTAGGTTAAGAAGCAGAGCCCTCCCTCCATGACAACACCATCTGGCCTAGAAGGGTGAAAGGGCAGGCCAAACTCCATCAGGCCTGTCCTGGATTAAAAAGCAGAGTCCTCCCTCCATGCCATCTACCTTGGTCCAGGCGTCAGAGGGAGAGAAGAACTGCTGGACCTGATCTCCTTCCCCAACACCATTCGCTTCTCCTTTTGTGTCGTGTCTTTTTAGATTGTAAGCTTGAGGGCAGGGAACCATCTTATTAAAAGTAATAATTGTAAGAAACTCTAATAGCCTTTAGGGCTGAAGGGCAGGGTATAAATAAATAAATAAATTATTATTACTACTGTTAAGCACTCCTTTTATAGCATTTCCAAAACATAGAGTGCATCTACACTGTAAAAATAAGGAAGTCTGACCCCACTTTAAGCGCTTGTACCTCCATCCTATGGAATCGCTGGGATCTGTAGTTTTACAAAGTCTTTAGCTTTCTCTGCCAATTATTTCAGTTATTTATCAAACATACCATCACTTCAAAATAGAAATCATTATTTCTGCCAGCTTTTTAAATTGTTATTTCATTGCGTTTCTACTGATCATTACTTTGGGGCATTTTTTTAAAATCCAGTATTTGTTTTTTAAAAAGCTAAACAAAAATCTGTTTTAAAAAAAGGAGGCTAAGTCCAAAAAGTCCCAGATAGTATAGGGCAATTTGAAAAGAATGGTGCAAAAATTAAGCTGTCTTTCAATTTTGCAGCATTCTTTTGAATCACTCTGTACAGAGAAAGATAAGAGATAAGAGATCAAAAACCATTTGGCGTGCCAAAGATTCCTTGCTTTTGAGTTAGGAGAATGCCCCACCTGCTTGCCAGAATCATCCATGGCCTGGACAAATTTGAGAGAGTCCACTGAGGCTGAACGGATGGTGTCTGTCCGGCCCAGGCGGAACATCCGAAGTGAGGCACTCTCGTACGTGGCACAGGACTGACCATACATTCTGGAGAGAAGAAGAGAGGAAAGAAGTGGAGATGGAAAGATGGGCAAGAACACACTAACACATACACCACCTGAGGTAGATCATAAATGGTTCTCAGAGGAGCTTGTTAGACACTCTGTTTTAGCTATCCTGAGAGTTTGGCTGCATTTCAGTGCATTTAATTCAATAGTATGATTCATGTTATTTCAGGAGTGGAGCATTTCATTGGGTTTAGGGGCCAATCTTCTGGGGAACTTTGCTGGACATGATCCCCTTTCCCATTGCCATTTCCTTCTTCTGTGTCATGTCTACTTAGACTGTAAGCCAGAGGACAGGGAACTGTCAAATCACCATTCTGTAAATCACCCTGCGAGCTTTTGAAGAGTGGGATATAAATACTCTAAACAAATAAATTAAGTAAATAATTTTTGGGGACTGCTCAGATTGCCAAAAAGTGACTAGACCAAGCCAGATGTGTCAAAGTCCACACGACGGTTTGACTTAAAAATAAAAAGCAGTGTAAAAAGTCCTTGGGATCTAAACAAAAGATGAGTCTCCTCTCCTGAAGGTTTTTGGAACAGGCAATCTACCTCCTTTTTTGCCAGAAAAAGAGACTAGGGATGATACATAAAGCCTCAAGAACAATATGAGATGCTACATGTAGCCACAGGGACACACTTTGCCTAGCCCTGATGCTAGCCTTTCCCGGAATGAGTTGGATGCACAAGAGGCAGGTTGTTATCTCATATTCTGGGACTTTGTGTGGTGAGATCCAGCCGAGATAAGCAGCTGACAGCATAGAGAATGCTCCATTCATCTGCTAACTCTAGAAAGGGCAACTCTGGCAATCCGTAGGAAAAAGGTACCACCTGGCAGACTTTTCCTAAGGATCTGAAAGCCTGCAAACTGGACCAAGTTTTGAATCTACCCTTTCTATACTAATACTCAAGGTACTAGGTACAAAAATAATCTATACCTGAGAATTATAAGAAATGTTATTCCATGATGGATAATTCTGCCTACACAGGATTAGCTGCCACCCTACTTCCCTGCTCCCCCAGCTCCCTAAAAATCCCTTCGGGGACAAAACAAGGTGCAGAATGTAGGACATGGGGTGTTATTAAAGGTAGAATCATGTCACCAGGGGACTTACAGGAACCACAATTCTTTTTTTAAATGAAAAAACACAATCTCTTTTTAGTACAATGGGGAACCTCCAGGATGAGGTTGCAAGAACTAGGTAGGGGTGCAAAAACTGGGTGCCTGCCCTTGCTCTACGGAATTCATAATGTGATGCAGCTGGTTCTGGGGTTTTTAGACGGCATTCATTGTTGACATGACCCAAAGAAGTTGTGTCTCCTCTTCTGAGAAATATGAGAAATCAAACAGTCCACCTGCCTTCTTTTATTCTTTTTACCTGTAGTAAGCCAACTGTAGAGCCATCTGGATAAAAGCATCTGGACTAATTTTCTGAGACTTAGGGAAGTTCTTTCCAAATTGATGGAAGACAATCACCGTGACATCCAAGTCCTGAACCATGCTGAGGGAAGGCAGATAAAATATTAGTACTATAATTGCTGCTAATGAGCACGAGACCACAGTAGATGTCTTTGCCAACTTAGGGCCTAGGGTTCTAAGAGTTATATTTCCAGCCGCAGAACCTTCCACTGGCTGCAACATTATTATTTTAATATAGCGCTGTAGATTTACACAGTGTTTTATGTATAAGTAAAATAGATAATAAGTAAAATAGATAAAAATAAACCTGCCCATGGCGTACATTCTAAGTAATAATAGCAAAATACATATTAATTATACATAACAATACAGGAAAGGGCACAATAAAATAAGGAAGGCAACAAATTAAAAACATCAAATAACAAATAAAAACCAAGCAATGCCTGGGAACGCTTCCCTGAACAGGATGGTCTTCAACTCAGCTTTGAAACTGGTTAAATAAGTGATGACCCATGCTCATGGGGGAAGGAGGTTCCAGGAATGAAGGGCAGCCCCTCTACATGAATTTGGAAGTGACCCAAAGGTCACTTTTTTGAAAAAACAAACAGAAACATATCCCATTTTTCTCTTGAACAAAATGGGAAAGCACACTTTGCTCTGGAGCTAAATTCTCACTCCATTAGGCTTCCAGGAACAGAAAAATCTTATTTTTGTATAAAATTGGGGATATTGGGTAGGGGTCCAGGGGCCATACAAAAAATCCATGGGCTCTAAATGGGCCATAGGGCTGCTACCCCTTTGCTAAAGCTGGAGCATATCCAGAGGAGGGATGACCAAAATGCTGAAAGGTCTGGTAACTAAGCCCTGTAAGAAGCAGTTCTGGGAGATGGGTATATTCAGCCTGGACAAGAGAAGGTTAAGGGGTGACAAGATAATCATGTTTAAATATTTGAAGGGATGTCATATTGAGGATGGAGCAAATTTGTTTTCTCTTGCTCTACAGCCGGCCCTAGGACATGGAGCAATTGATTTAAACTGCAAGAGAAGAAATTCCACCTAAACATTAGGAAAAACTTCCTGATGGTAAGAACTGTTCAACAATGGAATATGCTGCCTCACAGGGTGATGGAGTGTCCTTTTTTGAAGGATTTTAAGCAGAGACTGGATGGCCATCTGGTAGAAGTCTTTTGATTCTGTATTCCTGCATGACAGAATAGGGCTAGACTGGATGGTCCTTCGAGTCTTTTCCAACCCTAAGATTCCATGATTCTGTGAAGCATATTAAGGCCACACAAGTTACTAGTAAGAACATCTTCCAGGAGTTTTAGTAATCTCCTTTGGAAGCAGAAACCTGGGTTTCCTCTCTTCCCCACATTTACTTTAAGAAAATGGAAGTTTTAGTGATTAGGGCTTTGAGCCAGACTACATCTACACATTGCATTGTGCACACAGCTTTCACCAGGGCTTCCCAGAACATTAGGTTTCCTCCTTTGACACTTGTAAACTTTTCCTGTCTGTGAGCCCTTCTCCCTTCCCCTCCTCCTCCCCTTACTCACATGTTAAGGTTCTGTTTTGCCTTCTCAATGTCATTCTTGATTTCTGGGGTGATGTTGAACCGCAGTTTCTTGGGCATTGGCAAAGGAACCATGGGAGATCTCACCATCTCTGGCTTCTTCCTACCATTGGAGGACAACCATACAGTTGGGTTTCAACAATGACCACTACACCACAGTAAGCAACACTGCAAAGAGTAAGGCAACTAAGATGCAACAAAAGAAAGGATTATAGCACCTGACTCCCAAACCTAGAATCACAGCATTACCGAATCACTGAGCTGGAAGAGACCACAAGAGGCCATCCACCCCCTGCCATACAGGAACATGTAATGATAGCCCCATGTAAGCAAATAAATAAATAAATAAATATCAAAATAAAATAAAATAAAATAAAAAATAAAAAAACCAAAAAAACATGAATAACTCTAAGCCCCCCCCCCCCCAACCATATTTAACACACACAAAAAGTACCATCTGCAGATTCAACCCAACACAGATGCCTTTGAGGAGCAGGGCTCCTTTGCAATGCAGAAGCAGGCTGCTGGTGGGATTTGCTCACTACTGCCCTAGGCCATTTTTAACAGGGACTACAACCCTTGTTTACAGTCTCATGACAGTCTCTTGCTGTCCCTATTAAAAATGGCATTAGGACAGCAAATAATCTGTGAATAATCAAATCTGCAAAAGTGAAACCCACAAATGTGGAAGGCCAACTGTATATGGGAAAGCACTGTGACAGTGATTATAGAAAGGTCAACTAGTCTTGTGATTCAGCCCATTAGAGAAGCATCCCCAGGAGAAGCAGGCTCCAGGAGTAGGAAACAATAAGAGTCAGATGTGCAGGAAAAAGCGACAGAGGCTTCCTTACGTGTACTCGACAACATGATCCAACAGAGCAACGATAGGGGGACCCTCCGAGGGTGCATGTTCATACACCAAGCCACAGGAACCATCTTCAGCCACAATAAACTGGGGAGATATTTTTGAGGCAGTCAAGGAAGAAAAAAAAATACACAGTTGGGCAAGTTAATGAAGGAAATGTTTGTCAAAGATGGCATTTGAGAATCTACTTCAGATTTCCATCCACCCTTGTGGATAATATTCAGCACTATGGACAGCTCCATTAAAGATAACTTGAGAGTGGATTCACTACATGGAAACTATCAAGTGCTGTAACTTGCCTGCCTTTCTTTATGCACTAGGGATGGGGAGGTTTACCTAGTTCACTTTCCCCCAGATCTGAAATTTCTGAAACTTCAAGTTTCTTTCATCCTGCGTTTGAGGAAGCTGGCCAAATTCTTCAAAAGTGTATAGACACTAAATTACAGCTCCTGTTTCCAATAGCAATTCAGGAGGCCCACAACTATTCTCGGCATGGATGGGAACATGTTTAGCTTGGAGAAGAGAAGCCTTAGAGGTGAAATTGTGGCTTTCTTTAAATATCTGGAGAGATGTCATGTAAAGGAAGGAGCGAACTAGTTTTCTGTTAGTCCAGGAACTAGGAAAAGAAATGATGGATTCATGTTTCGTAGAGTGGTGTGGGGCTGTATTTTGCACGGGTGTGTGTGTGTGTGTGTGTTTCTGTGTGATATCCGGGCACAAACTTCTTAAAAAGCACACTAGACTATTAAAAAATAGCGAATGTTGAGAGGCTTTAGGGGACTGATGTGAGTATCCAGAAACCATATGTAGCCTGCAGGCTGCACTTTCCTCAACACTGTTACAGATCAACACAGCCCCTGGAGTTTTGGACTTTACATAAGGGTGCTGCTATTGAGACTATCTGGGTGAAGTCCTGTTGCTGCTGTGTGCTTTCAAGTCATTTCCAGTTCCATTATGGCAACCCTAAGGCAAACCTATCATGGGGTTTTCTCAGCAAGCTTCTTCAGAAGAGGTTTGCCATAGCCATCCTCTGAGGATGAGAAAGTGACTTGCCCAAGGTCACCCAGCTGGCTTACATAGCTGAGCTGCGATTTGGACTCTGGCCTCCAGAGTCATAGTTCAAAACCCAAACCACTCCACCACATTGACTTATGGGGACCCTAAGGTGAACCTATCATGAGGTTTTCTTGTTAAGTTTTGTTCAAGGGGGTGCCTCTGCCTTCCTGCAAGGCAGAGTTTGACTTGTTACAGGTCACCGAGTGGGTTCCAATGGCTGTGTGGGGATTTGAACCTAGGTCTCCCAGAATTCCTGTCCAGAACTGAAACCACGCCACACTGCCCAACTTCTGGTTGGCCACTTAACAAATTCTAGTTAAGACAAGCCTTCAGTGTGATTCAGCAGAACTCTTGTTATGTATGCTGGGGCCCATATACCACTACACAATCATAGTGGTATATTCCACTTTAATTTCTGTGGCAACACCCAATGAAACCCTGGGATTTGTATTCTGGGGAGACACTTGGGCCCTCTGAATGAGAATTATAAATGATTCTCCCTACACTACAAACCCCAAAATTACAAAGGAAGCAGCCATGCAGTAGATTGTGGCTCTATAACTGTGAGGTGAAATGGTCTCAGAGCTTCTCTAGCCCTGTTGAGGAAGATTTAATCTGAGGGCCTCTGGCATGAAGACCATGTATTCTATCACTGAGCTGTGTCACCTCCACCATTTCCTTCTGACAAACCTAACACAGAGTTGAAGGTTCAAAAACTTGCAGCAGGTGTATGTTATGCATTTTGGCTGGCCAATAAAAGTATCAGTGTTTTGTGGATTTTGGATGTTATTGTACTAAAAAGGGGAACCCTGGTGGTGCACTGGTTAAATACCAGTACTGGCAGTCACACGATTGTGTTTCATCTCAGGCAGGGTGCCAAGGTTGACTCAACCTTCCATCCTTTTGTAGGTCAGTAAAATGAGTACCCAGATTGTTGGGGGCAAGTGGCTTACAGATTGCAAACAGCTTACAGAGTGCTGAGTTCACTGATAAGTGGTATAGAAATGAGTTGTAAAGCTGACAAGAAACTTTCTGAAGGAAGACTTGGCACACCTATAATCGCTCACCTGAAGGGTTTTATCAAACCACCGGTTTCCACTGTTCCAGCGACTCCCTCCACCATGCAACATCTGGGCAGCCACACGGCTCCGATAGATGTCATCCGAGACTCGGGGCATTGGTGCATCCAGGCAGACAGTGAAAATACTCTTTTCAATTGAGCGTACAGATTCCTTGTTTGTCTTGTCTGAGGAGACAGAAATATTGAAATGTTAAGTGTAGGGTAAGAACATGTAAGTCACATACATTTAGGGCAGGCACAGAGAGGGGGTGTTGAGGAGCCAGTTTCCACAATTTCCCTCACCTTTCCCCAGCCCGGGACTCAATAGTGCTCTCCAAATAAAACATGAAATGGTAGCTCTTGTAGCTCTCTCTCTCTTTCTCTCTACATATATATTGTTATTGACTGCCATTACATCAGCTACAATTTATGAGAATGGGTGAATGAGAGACCTCCAAGGGCCTCTGTTATTGACACCATTATTCAGATCTTGCGAATTCTGAAGAACAGTAGCTTCTTTGATCTAGTACATTCACCTGTAATCCAATCTTTCTCTTTTTCTACTCCCTTCCATCTTACCAAGCATTATTGTCTGTTCTAAGGAGTCATCATGAAACCTCATGATATGTCCAAATTAAGACAGTCTCAGTTTAATCATCTTGGCTTCTAGGAAGAGTTCAGGCTTGATTTGCTCTAGGACCCATTTATTGTTCTTTTTGGCTGTCCAGGGCATCCACAGAACTCCTCCAGAATATTTCAAAAATATAGATTTTTTTCTTATCCACTCACTATCCAGCTTTCACAGCTATACATAAATCTTTTTTTTTTTGCAAGTTTTGTTCAGAGGAGGGTTGCTGAGAGAGTGTGACTTCGCCAAAACTACCCAAAGGGTTTCTGTGGTGAACCAAAGAATTGAACTCTTGTCTCCAGAGTGGGTAGTCCAATGCTCAAACAACTACAGTGGTACCCCGGGTTACGAATCCCCCGGGGTACGAAAACCCTGGGGTACGAAAGAGCCGGGGCCGCAAAAACGGAAAAAAAAACCCGCGGCCCCTTTAAATTTGCCGCGCGGTCCGTCAAACAAAGCGGTCCCCCGGGTTATGAACACTTCCGGGTTACGAAAGTAATCCCGGAACGGATTACTTTCGTAACCTGGGGGACCACTGTATGTTACACTGGCTTGTTGTGTTTCCGTCAAAGTGTGTACTGAAGTATGGTTTTAATTGCCCACTGTTAGAAGGAATTCCAGAGTAGGTGGACAAAGAGATCCTGTCTTGCATACTTCGGCAACTGGACTTTGATTGGAAAATGGGACACTGAACAGAATCTCCTAGAAAATAAAAGAAAGGGCTGGAGGGCATCTTTTGAACTAACAGAAGACAGGAAACAGACCTTTGATAAGGTTGTTGTAGGCTTTGGCCCAACTGTTCCGATGATTAGTGGTCAAGATTCCAATCGGCTCCTTGTTCGTTTGAAGGGAACTGTTCCAGATTTTTTCCAACTGGAGAAAAATCTGGTCAGTTGTCAGTGGACTGCCATCACTGCTGTAAACATCCAGCTCGAAGAACTGGAGAAAGGGAAAAACAGAAGCTGAACAAGGTAAAAAGTGCCATGAAAATATCAAAAACATAACCATAGTGCTGAACCCAACTTGCTTTTTGTCTGAGTTTGGGATCTGAGGCCTACTTAGTGGTTGGAAGTGAGACAACTAGGTGGAAACACCAGGGGTCTCAGGAAGGCTGGGAAAGAATCTTACTTGAAACCCAACACAGCTGCTGATACCAGCCAGAGTTGGGAACAGTGACCTAGATGGACTAGTGATCTGAGGCAGGAGAAGGTTTAAATCAGGTTGGTTTAAACCAAATGCCTTTTTTAAAAAAAATCACTCTTGATTTTTTAAGTCAGTCGAAAGACTGAACAGGGCATAGGGTTACAGCCTGTGCTTCACGGGGTCACACTCCCCCTGAAGGCGCAGGTTCGCAGCTTGGGAGTGATCCTGGACTCATCACTGAGCCTGGAACCCCAGGTTTCGGCGGTGGCCAGGGGAGATTTTGCACAGTTAAGACTCGTGTGCCAGCTGCGCCCGTACCTTGGGAAGTCTGATCTGGCGACGGTAGTCCACACTCTGGTCACATCTTGAATAGATTACTGCAATGCACTCTACGTGGGGCTGCCTTTGAAGACGGTTTGGAAACTTTAACTAGTCCAACGGACGGCAGCCAGACTAATAACTGGAGCTTCATACAGGGAGCATACTACCCCCCCTGTTGTGTCAGCTCCAGTGGCTACTGGTCCATTTCCGAGCTCAATTCAAAGTGCTGGTTTTGACCTTTGAAGCTCTATATGGTTCTGGCCCGGCTTACTTGTCCGAACGCATCTGCCCCTACATCCCGCCTCATAACTTAAGATCTTCCGGGGAGGTCCTGCTCTCGCTCCCGACAGCCTCGCAATTGCGGCTGGCGGGGACAAGAAATAGGGCCTTCTCGCCAGTGGCCCCCTGCCTGTGGAATGCACTTCTGAGTTAGATACGATCAACCCCATCCCTCCTGGCCTTTAGGAAGAAAGTAAAATCATGGTTGTGGGATCAGGCTTTTGCACATTAATGTAATGCAACACTTCACTGGGACTGGCTAACATTGATGATCATAAGAACATGGATTACAGCTTTGGGATATGGAAGGATCACATATTGAGATTTTAAACTGTTTGATTGTTAATTATTGTTCATTGTGCTTGTTTTAACTTTGCTGTATTTATGTTTTAAATTGTATACTGCCGGCATCTAATGATTGCCTTGTAAGCCACTCTGAGTCCTCCCTTGGGGGTTGAGAAGAGCGGGTTAGAAATACTGTAAATAAATAAATTTAAAATGATTATTCACACACACACACACACACACACACACACACATATTAAAAAATCTGGCTATTATTACATTTTCCAACCCTCTTACTGGAACAAAAATGGTTGTTTGTATTTAAACATTTTAGCTTTAACAGTTTATTTGTAGTTATTCATATCAGACCAGTATCCAGTATCAGTTGCTTCTTTTTAAGCACTTAGTTTTATCATGCAAGAAATTCCATTCAGAAAAAAATCCTTCAATTAACCTAAATTCAACCAAAACAACTTGCTTTAAAAGAGCATTTTTTAAAATGACTAGTGACCATAACATATGAACTGTACTTTGGTACTTAATTTTCTGATTTAGTCCTACACATTCATGTAAAAACAACAACAGTAACAACCACTACCAGATAGTTTTTTAAAAATGGTTTAAACCAAAAAATAAAAAATAAAACAAAGGGGCTTTTTAAAAAACTAGTCGCTACCATATAGTTTTAAAAATGGTTTAAACCAAATAAATAATAATAATAATAATAATAATTTATTTATATACCGCTTTTCCAAAAAGATCAAAACGGTTTACAAAATTACATAAAAAACACATAATGTATAAATTATTTACATAAGCAAACAAATACCTAAGCAATACATAACGTATACAAACTAAAATTTGATCCCTCATCCCTTAACTAAAATACAACTGTCATTAAACAAAATTACATAAAATACATAAATAATTTGCATAAGCAATTAAATAAAATACTTAAAATACCTAAACAAAACATAATATATACAACTAAAATTCAATCCATCATCCTTCAACTAGAGGGATAAATAAACCAAATAAATAAATAAACCAAAGGGGCTTTTTTAAAAACTAGTTTTCCCTCCAACTCTGCTTCTGTATCTCTAAATCTCCAAATTGGAGCAGGTGCCGCAAGGGCTATCTTTGTTTTTTAACATTCCCATCTCATACGTTATCAAGCCGCAAGCAGTGGAGGGTCAAATACAGTGATATGGTGAATGGGGCTCTTAAGCAACTCATAAAACTCATTTTGGAAGTCCCTGAATCGACTCCCATTCTCAAAAAAATATTAAGCATGTTAAGCACATAAGTGCGTTTTTACCTCCGGACCACACCTCTCTCTGGCTTTTCTTCGCTAACGAAGATTCAGGAAGAACTTATCCCACGCTTACTACCAGTGTGCTGATGACTAAAAAGGCCGATCCGAGATAAACAAGTCTGGTTACAGAAAGCACAGCAGAAAGTCTCCTTGGGTGATGTTTCCAAGTTGTGGTTCTTTCTGCGTTGTTGTTTCTCGCCGAACAAATCTTGAAGAGAAACGACAACGCAGAAAGAACCACAACGTGGAAACATCACCCAAGGAGACTTTCTGCTGTGCTTTCTGTAACCGGACTTGTTTATCTCGGATTGGCCTTTTTAGTCATCAACACACTTGTAAGCGGGGGATGAGTCCTTCATGAATCGTCGTTAGCGAAGAAAAGCCAGAGAGAGGTATGGTCTGGAGGTAAAAACACCCTAACGTGCTTAACATGCTTAATATTTTTTTGAGACCACACCAAAACAGTGAAAAATGCACAAAAACACAGTGATCTGCCTTCCCATACTCATAGAACCTTCTGAGCCCCCCATAATCTAGCTTTTTGAGGGTTTTGGCCAGATATTGACCCAAAATGGCAATGAAAAATAACACAAATTGTGCACCTAGACACACAGGTGTCAACAGGGTGAGGGGAATCGGACGAAAATTGACCCTTGCCTTGCTGCAGCAGCCTACCCCTAGTCTAACTGTTGTTGTGTGCCTTCAAGTCATTTCCAACTGGTGGCAACCATAAGGTGAAGCTATCATGGGATTTTCTGGGGCCGAGAGTGTGTGACTCACCCCAGGTCATCCAGTGGATTTCCATGGCCAAGCAGGAAATCAAACCCTGGTCTCCCAGAGTCCTAGTCCAATGCTCAAACCACTACACCATGCTGGCTCTTCCTGGTCTCAAACGTATCATAAAAGATGTACCGTCTATACTCGACTGTAAGTCGAGAAATTTGTGCCCCCAAAATGACCCTAAAATCCTGGGTGACCTTATATATAGGCCAATACACTAACACTGCTTAGAAAGGTCCTGAAACAAGCACCACATGATGCCCCACTGTTTATGTATTGAGGCAAGAGTTTTAGCTCAACTTCTTCCCCTTCCCAGTCTGATGTTAAAACCTCTCCTCCAGTACCTGAGAAGTGGTGTTAGGTGGTCAGGAGAGGTCCAGAGGAGGAGGAGGGATGGAAGTGGTGTTTTCCCCTTTCCATCCTTTGTTAAAGCCCCCTAGGTTTTACCCTTGACCTATCCATGGCTCATATAAAAAAACATGATTTTTACCCTAAAACCTTCCCTTACTTATATGTGAGGTCAACTTGTACAGAAGTATATGCGGTAAATGAATCCGTGAAATCAGAGGTCTCAAAATGGCTTCTTGAGGAAGCCAGAGTTCATGTTCATACCTGGAAATTGTGGACCACAGTGATGTGGGTGGGTGGCTTCTTTCCTTTGGCATAGTTCACCACAGAGTCTCTTTTGGGGCCTGGGATGCGGCATGAGGAGAGAATTTGGTAGTACTGGTTCATGCAGAGAGGCTTCCCACCAAGGTATTCCACAGGAAGTGTCTCACTTAAGGAAAGGCACAGTGAAAACAAATGTCAAAACGGCTTTTCAGCATGGGGAGGAGCTTCTGGGACACATGAAAGACTCCTGAGACAACTAGGAGGCTCCATTTTTGGACTGAGACTGTCTCAAAGAGGGATGTCACTTAAGGATTCAATTGACATTTTAAAGGTATAGGCATCTGTTCACATGCTGTCAGAGGATTATTTGAAAAGAAGGCACACCTTCCTTCCCTATATCAAAGATTTTTTAAAAAATTCATCTGTAATAGTTTACATTAGCTCTAAACCTGTAAGAGTCTAGGTACTTGTAACTGAAACAATTACAGGTTGAGTCTCATTTATCTGAAATGCTTAGAACCAGAAGATTATGGGATTTCATGTTTTTCAGATTTTGGAATATATGCATCTACAAAATGAGGTAACTTGGACATGCAACCCAAGTCTAAACATGAAATGCATTTATGTTTTGTATATACCATATAGACATAGCCTGAAGGCAATTTTATATACAATATTTTTAATAATTTAGTGCATGAAACAAAGTTTGTGTACACTGAACCATCAGAAAGCCAAGGTGTCACTATCTCAGCCATCCATATAGACAATTTTGGATCTAGGAATTTTTCAGATTTCGGAATTCCGGATAAAGGTAACTCAGCCTGTACATATTCTGTTTAAAGTGTTCTGATATGTTGAAAACACCCTCAGTAGCGATGGTGATTATCTTCTACTCTCCTTCGTCAACCCAAAGAGGAAGAAAACCAAAGGAAATATAAACACATTTTTCTAAAGCCATGAGGACTAGAAAACTTAGGCAAGAGTCTAAATTTTATGTCCATGTTCAAGATTCAGTACAAAACCCGTGGGTGTATAAACAATGACATCACATCAACCAACCCCAGAGCTTTCCAAATATTACATGAAATGCAGAGATGAAGACATATACAAGAGGCAGACGATTGCTCTACTCACTTGTCTATCATCGTCTTGAAGTCCAAGGCACCCTCAATCAACTTAGCTGCAAACCTGCAAAACAAGAACCCATAAATGATGCCACAAAGACACAGCTAACGCAGACAAGCACAACATTTCCCAAATTTCACAGATGAAAAGCGGGACATGTGTGACCAAGCAACATGAGAGTATGGTCAAGATAGGTAACATTATTAATGAGAAAGAACACACAAGCTAGTAAATTTTGCTGCAGCAGTCTGCTTTTGCCTGAGCCAACTGGGAATCATGAGATTCTGCATCCAACTCTCCTCATCCTGAGTTGAGTGCAAAATAATTTTGCACTTTAAACTCAGTGTGCAGCAACTGAAGGAAGCTGAGGATAAAGCAGGAGGAGGAAAAGGAAACCAGGACCATTTAAATTCAGCTGAAAAAGTGGGATGGCAGAGGATTAATTGAGACTGTCCCTGCCAAACTGGAACAGTTGGAGGATGTATGTTAATTACACTAATTCAACTGTCTGCTCTAGTGAAGACCAGCTATTCAATTTAGGCCCAAATCAATAAGGATACAGAAATCCAAGTGAGTGTACCGTGTACTTCCAGGTCTTTTGTCTTCCTTTGCTTGCACTGCTTAATTTTGGGATGCTTATTTTTACAAAGCACAAACAAATGAGTACACAGCTTGTTGGAAGATTGTAAACCGCTTGAGAGTGCTGTGTTCACTGATAAGTGGTAGAGAAATGTAAATGCTATCAACATTGCTAACAATATGCCTCCAACCCTAAAAGTAGAATGAAGTGATACAGTCCAGGAAAAGCATCCCTTGGCCCATTTCCACTGGCGGAAAAATCCGCATTGGTACTGGGCTGTGCTCCGCTTAGGAAAGTGATTCCAAAAGGCCCCTCGTTCACACTATGAAAAGGGACCTTGTTTGGAACTGCTTTCTTAGCCGAGAACGCTTGTCATTCCCACTGGAGCTGCCATGTAAGGTGACAGCCCTTAACCCCCCAACCCCTTCCCGCAGGGGAATTTTTTTATTGGGGGGGGTATTGATCGCAAAATCAATCTTGTGCATTTGCAATCTTGTCCATTTGCGATCAGTATAATGAAGAAAAAGAAAACAGACACACACACATGCTCCTGAGGGGTCAGCCCCGGGAGCAGCACAGGCCCATCAGCTCCAGGGCCGGCACAGGAGCAAGTGTGTGTATGTGTGTGTGTGTGTGCATGTGTTTTTTTTTTCTTTTTCTTCATTATACTGATCACAAATGCACAAGACTGCAAATGCACAAGATTGATTTTGCGATCAATACTCTCCCCCAAAATAAAACACGATTCTGATCAGCACTGCCACTTACTGAAAACGCTTCAGAATTGTGTTTTCCCAAAAAACACCACTTTAAAACGAGTGTCAGGAAAGCCCGGGCTATTTACTTTTAACCCGGTCCTTTCCTCCACTAATCGATCAGATGAGGATCGGAAGTCGATTAGAGTGTGAACAAGAGTCATGTAGCCCGCATCACACTTCAAATCAAAATGTAGTGGGAATGGGGCCTCTATGTCCCTGGCACTCCAGAGATGAGTTGAAGGTTTTTTTAAACCACTGTAAGGAAGAACAACCATGAATCATTTTTTAAAATACTATGAATGTGTGTTGGGAACAGATTCCTTTGAAAAGGTAACTTTTCTAAGCTCTGCCTAAAACATCACAGCTCTGCTTTTATTGTATTTGTTTGCATTTTAGCTGTGACATTTAAATAGGTTCATGAGCCAAGCCCCCAGTGCGGATTTAGCCCTGAAACCTGCAGCGTCATGACAAAGAGGGAAAGATTCCTTTATTCCTTTGCCCACTTGGTCTTTTCTTGGATTGGCCAGTATTTTTAAACATGGCTGAAGAACAGATGAAAGTCGAAAGAGAGACTGATGGGCAAGTGTGGGAAAGGTGATAGTGTGCAGAGGTCAACAGTTCCTTTTTTCCACACCCAAAACAAATGACAGCATAGAAGTCAGTCCAGACCTAAGATAAAGACAGAGCCAAATCAAGATGCAACTTATTACCACCAACGTGGTAATCTCTTGCTGGGTTGCATCTCTTTCCAATTATGTCCTTGTTTGTCAAGTTCAGTATTAAACTACTGCAATTTCTATGTTCACAAGAAAAACTTTTCCTTAAGCTGTGAACTAGTTTGCGCACCTCTGTGCAAAATTCAGGGTGCAAAATCACCCCGAACAAACACAGCCTGATAGGCAGGATGCAATGTGCCAAATATAACAATTAAGAAACAAAGGGGCAGGGAGAAGAGATATAACTTCAGGTGGGATTGTGAACTGGTCAGACTAAAGCTCTTTCAAATAAATTCTAATAGTATTATCCCCTGCATTCCCCTGTAGTGTCCCCTCCATCCAAACTGTCAAATTTTAGGCTGGAAATCTCTCAGGCAGGGAATTGCCTTATGTATTATCATGTAGCATGCACATCTTTTAAAAACTGAAATAAAATATAACCCCTAAACTATAGAATCATAGAATCATAAGAGTTGGAATTGGGCCATCCAGTACAACCCCACCATGCAGGAACTCATAATAAAAGCACCCCTAAGAGATGGTTATCCAGCCTCTTTTTAAAGACCTCCAAAGACTCCACCACCTGCCGAGGGAGTGTCGTCCACTGTCGAACAGCCTTACTGTCAGGAAGTTCCTTCTAAGACTGAGGTGGAATCTCTTCTCCTGTAGCTTGCATCTATTGTTCCGTGTTCTAGTCTCTGGAGCAGCAGAAAACAAGCATGCTCCATCCTCAATATGACATTTCTTCAAATATTTACACAGGACTATCATATCACACCTTAACCTTCTCTTCTCCAGGCTAAACATACCCAGGTCCTTATATCTCTCCTTGTAGGGGCATGGTTTCCAGATCCTTCACCATTTTGGTCTCCCTCCTCTGGACACACTCCAGCTTCTCAACATCCCTTTTTTTGGTGCCCAGAACTGGACACAATCACATACAGATGCAAACATACATTTACAAATTAACATTGTGTGCCTTTGTCGTTTCCAACTTATGGCAATGTTTAGGCTTGTGGCTTTCTGGGGCTGAGTGTGTGACTTGTACAAGATCACCCAGTGGTTTCCATGGCCAAGCAGGGAATCGAACCCTGGTCTCCCAGAGTCTTAGTCGAATGGTCAAACCACTGTGCCAAGCTGGCTCTCAGATGTACGTATTATATTACATTCAGAGTTTGGGGCAGGCCCCCCCAATGGTCTTGTTCTACATGGCATCTAGGGTTTGCAACTGCTTTTTTAAACTGTTTTAAAACTGTATTTTTAAAATTGTTTTAGGCCATTTTTAAAAAGTTTTAACAAGCATTTTGTGTTTTAAAAATCCTTTATCTGTGTACCGTTGTTATTTGTTCATTGCCTTGGCCACCCTTGTAGGGTAAGAGGAGATAGAGAAATAAAATAAATAAATAAATAAATCCTCAATAAATAATATATTTAAAAAAAATAGTTCCCCCTATTTTTTTAAATGACAAGGCCTGAACAAAAGCAACTGCTGTAATAGCTTCCAAATTTCTAGAGTACTGTAAAAGTCCTGCTAGATTAGACCTGAGTTCTCCCTAGTACAGCATCCTTATCCCACAGTGTCCAACCATATTCCCAGGGGAAGGCCACAAGCAGGTCATGAAGGCAACTAACCATCCAACACATCCCCACTCCATGCCATTAATTAACTATTAATGGCATTAACTATTAACTATTAATGGTATAAATAAATAAATATTCTGGGGTATACTGCCAATGAGCAAGAAGGTTCATATATAGCTTTTTATGAGCGTAATATTTTTCCCAACATTGCCACTGCAATCACACGGAAGGTGTCCAACAGTTAACATGACCACACAATTACCTTAGCTGACCTTGTCGATCCTGAAAATCCTGCTTGGGCAAAACAACGCCTGGACTGGAATGCACAACCACAGGTAGCCGATACTCCAGGTATGCTGTTTTCAACCACCAGTCTGACAGCTTGGATGAAAACAGAGAGTGTGCTTTTTTTAAAGTCATTTGGGAGCGCTATGTGATACTGTTTTAACTGTCATGGCTCAATGCTATGGAATTCTGGGATTTGTAGTTTTGAGACACATCTAGCCTTCTCTGTCAGAGCTTTGCTGCTACACCAAACCACAAATCCCAGCATTCCATAGCACTGAGCCCTGACAGTTAATGCCATGTCAAACTGCATTATTTCTTCAGTGCAGATGCAGCCTAGGCCTGCCCCCTGATATCGTTAATTCTGGCCCATCCCAGGCCCAAATGGCCATGCTACACATTGGGGGGTATACTGGGGCATCAAAGGGGGAGGGGTTGGACTAGTTAGTTTGACTACAGAATGGCTGACAAATGCACAAAATTAAGCCATTTGCTCAGCATAATCCCTGATTTGTGTGATTGGATAACCTGCTGTATCCCAGATAAGGTTTATACATGTGAAAGAGCAACTGAACCTGGTGTGATCTGGCATGCCACCTCAGCCAAGGGGCTGCACAGCAAGAATGGATTTCACGTAGCCTGTTGACACCAGATTGCTAAACTGGTGGCAAATCCAATTAATTGTGGCAATTCCAGGTTAAAAAGTTATGTGATTATGTATCTTGAATAATGGACTGTATTGGGCTGGAACTTTGAGGAGCACAACAGTTCCCCCTCCAGATTTTCAGATTTGACTTTTGCAGATTTGATAATTTACAGATTTGATTAATAGGTTCTCTCTAGGAATCACTTTCATGCCAGCATTCTCTGAAGATGCCAGTCACAGATGCTGGTGAAACGTTAGGAATAAGTTCTTCCAGAACACGGCCCAAGAAACCAACAAAAAAACTATGGATGCTGGTCGTGAAAGCTTTTGACTTTACAGTCTCTAGATCCTCTAGAGCCACTCTGCTGGAAGTTGACCACAAAGTCATACTTGAGGGCCTAGAGAATCCTAAAGTAAATGCTATTCTAGGCATTTGTAGGTCCTCCAGCACAACTCTATAGTCAACTTCTGGCAGATGTAGACCACAGAATTGTGTTGGAGGACATAGAGGTTCCTAGAGAGGTATTCCCTCAGGTTAAAAAAATAGTGGTTTTATTTGTGGTGCTTCCATTTTCATGGAAGTTCTGTGCCCCTAACCCTAGCAAATGTGGAGGGCTCACTGTAATGTCACTTCCAGTCCCAGGAAATGTGTTTGTGAGGAACAAGGGGGATCCAAACAACCATGTTTTGTGGCAGTTTGGCTGCTTTTTTCATGGTTCTGTGTTCACACCCTAGTTCCCATCTTTTTTAAAAAGACACTGGGGGTCTGAGGGCATCAGGGGTCTCAAGGTGGCAGCATCTAGAGTCACTTTCCCTGCTCTAGTGAAAACTAGAGAGGGCTCCTGTACCTTTAATGGTAGTTCAGAGCAGGTGCTGCTTGTTATCTGGATGTATGACAGGCAACACCTGCTGAAACCCCTTCTTCACAACCATTAAAAGTTATGTAGACAACCATCTGTCGGGTGTACTTTGATTTGTGTATTTCTGCATGGCAGAGGGTTGAACTGGATGGCCCTTGTGGTCTCTTCCAACTCTATGATTCTAAGTACAGGAGCCCTCCCCAGTTTTCATTCTGGCCACCCTTACCCTGCCCTTTGTTTATGGGATGTGTATAATCATTGGCTCTTTTTCCAAAGGGCTAACATTTTGCAGCTGCTCAAAGTTGGTGGACCCTGTGTTCTGACAAAAAAGTAGATCTCAAGAAAACCTTCTGAGCTACAATAGATCATGGAGCCTGGTGTTGACAAACTATCAAGATTAGAAATGGGATAGAACACTGCTGCCAAGAATGGCAAAGGGAAAGAAGACAGGTGCATCAGGAAATGGTGTCCATTCATTCCCCAACTGGCCAGGAAAGGTCCATACAAGAAAGTTTGCACCTTTACAGTGATACCCAGGTTATGATGCCATTTTGCCCTCTCAAAGTAACTTACCCAGTTCTCATGCTTCCTCGCTCTCCTCTCCAGTCCTTTCTGCAACCGTTCACCAACACCCCCTGGCTTCCGAAATTCATGAATCAGGTCCTTGGTATGGCTGAGTTCATCTTCGCTTATGATGGGCTGGAGAGCCAACAGATAGCGATCCAAGGTCTGCTGGAGAGGTGGGACAGGGAGGGCAGGAAGGCCTTCCTGGTGGGCAAGGTATCGACCTGGAAGCCTCTGTAATGCCACCGGCTTCAGCAAACTTGGCATCCTTGCCTGCAATTCACAGAAAGAAGTGATAGGATGAGGTTTCATTCCAGCAGTGCATTTAGGAGTTTGTAGACCCTGTACTTTATCAGAGCTTGAAAATATTACTTTTTTGAGACAACTTTTTTGAAGTTCACATCACGACAAACCATGATTTAAACAAGCCAGAGTTCATAAGCCAACATTTTAACAAAGGATTTAGATTTGTGGTTGGTTACATATAGCTTTCCTTAGACTACAGCTTCCAGAACTCCACCCACTTCCAACCATGGGACAAAATTTTAAAGGCTTTAAAAAAAATCTTATTACAATTTAGGAGATGCAGCCCCTCAGTTGAAAAACCAAAATCCGGCTTTTAAAGACTCCATTATACACACCCAACTGGCATCTCATTTGATGTATTTCCTTTTAAAGAAAGCAGAAAGGAAAGCAACTGCAGTTCCAGTGGGCCCCAGTGTAAGCACAGAAATGACAACCTCTGTCCCATTGCCTGTTGCTCTCTGGGTGGTCATTTGTGGGCATCATAGGGGCTGGGACTCTGGTCCCAAACACTATCTCTAGGTGCACTACTGTGCACAACAGGAAGTAGTGACATCCTCTACAAAGTGTACCCATGTCTCAGATCTTGTTGAAGTGATCAACATTTGAAATACAGTAGAGCTCAGTAATGAATGGATCTGCATACCCCCATCCTGTGATAAAAATTCCTACATGATTCCCTGAATACTGAAAAGGACTCTAACCTATTTTATCCCTGACATACTCTTTTTTTAAATGCATTTTCCCTGTAGCCTTGTCTGAAACTAGAAACTGGCCTCTTTCCCCCACTGTGCTGCCAAACTGGGTATCCTTGGAGAAAGGGGCAGATAGACACATGTGGCCCACTTCTACCCAAACTGTAAGTCAAATATTTATTTATCTGAATTGATTGTATGACTAACAGAAACCAGGTGAGTTTAAAAAAAAAAACCTTCCAAATTCGCTGTAGTGTGGCTAATTACCAGAACCTACAGTCCAGTAGTGACTGCTGCCCATAAGAATACCTCCACGCCACAATAAAAATTCCTGCAAGATTCTTTGAATACTGAAAATAATTCTAACCCATTTTTCTCCCTGATGTACTAGTTTTCTGTATGAAGGCACCTTTGGAAGGCTGTACAACAGTGATAGGAAACTTTCATGGGTCTTCCCCACTTGGGCAGGGTGGCACACCTGACATTTTCACTCTTTGGCCCTTCTGCACCCCCATCTCGAAAATTAGTCATTCTTCCTTCCAGTACTGAGATGGATCCAGTTAAAAGACCCCATATCGATTTAACTTTTTTTTTAAAGAAAACTTTAAAAAAAAACTTTTAAAAAAAAATCTCCCGTGTTTCATGAGAGTTTCCCAAGATAGCAAAGAAACATTTACTTTACAATTTTTTTAGCATCAGTGTTTGTTGTTGTTGTTGCATGCCTTCATGTTGTTTCCAATTTGTGGCAACCCTAAGACAAACCTATCACAGGATTTTCTCCGCAAGATTTGTTTAGAGGAGGTTTACCATTGCCATCCTCTGAGGCTGAGAGAGTATGGGTTGTCCAAGATGTGTTTATATGGCCAAGCAAGGATTTGAACCTGGTCTTCATAGTCCTAGTCCAGTGGTCAAACCACTACACCACACTGGGTCTGTGTTAGCATAATAAAAACTGGCAAGACTGAAATATATTAATAATGTACAGTCAGAACCCTCTGTATCCACAGATTTTTTTATCCACGGATTTAAACATCCATGGTTTTAAAATATTTTTAAAATATATAAATTTCAAAAACCAAACCTCGATTTTGCCATTTTATATAAGGGACACCATTTTGCTATGCCATTGTATTTAATGAGACTTGAACATCCATGGATTTTGCTGTCCACAGAGGACTCTGAAACCAGACCTCAGCGAATAACAAGGATCCACTGTATTAAAATATTAAAACAACAAGATGCTCAAGAGCAAACAGCAACAAAAACGGCAGGAATAAACTTTATTTAACAGCTCAGAAGATTAAGTCTGTGTTCCTTATCACTAAAGAGGTAGCAATGACCTAGCTGAATCTCCCTGGGGAGATCATTTTTTGCCACTGAGAGCCCACCACCGAAAAAACCCCATTGTCTAGTCATATCTGTCTCACCTCTGAAGATAGTCGCATCCTGAAAAAGACCTTCCAATGCAGATCCTAAAGAACAGGCAAACTTGTATGGGTGAAGATGGTTCTTCATCATACATCTACAATATACTGAGGCAAGTAGATATGCCACACTTTGTCAATGATTGTCCAATTCTTGTTGCAATACCAGTTAAGTAACTGGCAGGCAGCAAAACAAATGCTGTCCAGCCCATTCAAAACAGAGCTTTAAAAAGTTCAGTTTTTTGGACTATAACTCCCAGTTGTTTAGTCTGGGAGAATCCTGGGATTTATAGATTTGGGAGATATTTATAATTCTATGCCAGAGAGCTCTAGTATCTCACAAAATTCCAGTGTTCTGCAGGATGCAGCCATGGCAGTTAAAATGGACTGATAATCCTATAAAGGTGAAAGAGACCTTAGTCTTAGGTTTCCAAACCTGGATATGAAACAAGGATCAGATCTTGGTTAGTTAAATAGTGGTTTAACCAATGCTTCTGTTGCTGTTCGATAGTTTTAAAATCATCTCTCTCTCTCCAGACACATACATGGTGATTTTACCACCTTACTGACCTTCGAACAACTGGATTCTGTGAAACATGAATCCCATGCAGTTTTATCTGTCATTTTTGTTGTTGTATGATTATTTCAGTCTCCCTGATGTTTACTTGATAATTATTCTGCAGTTTGACTCATAAAAGGGGATTGACTTATTTAATTTAAAGCATAAATGGACAAACAAACCTAATTCAAAACAAAACTTTCAGAGGGTAACTTGTAGTAGCCCCTTTTTAGCAAATACAACCAAGAATCTTTTGGTATCTTATTAATAAGTTTTGCCAGGTGCCAGGATTGTGTTGTTGTTTTCATTTTAAATAAAAAGCAGTTTCTCTTTGGAGTCACTCACAAGGCAATACCATGACAGATCTCCTGGGGAAACCTGTGGTTTGTCCTTAAGTAACTACGCAAAGGAACAAAAACATGAGGAGGATGTAGTGTGATCTCCTGCCCTCCAAAGAGACACATAATGTTCCCAGGGGAAACTTTATAAACACACATTGGAGTCATGTTGGTTAACATAGGGCAGTTCTCCCTTGGAAATTAGAGTTTCCCAAATCCTTATCCTAAACAGTGGACCCTTGGAATCAGCTGGAGTTTGGTTTCCGGCACAGATACCAAAATCCGTGGATTTCTCAAATCTCATTAAATACAGTGCCACAGTAAGATGGTGTCCCTTGTATAAAATGGCACAATTAAGGTTTCCTTTTTGGAATTTATATATTTTTATAATAATTTCAAACTGTCAATGCTTTAATCTGTGCTTGATATGGAGGGCTAACTGTATAAGGAGAATGTTCGTTTTTGGGATTGATATCCCAAAATTGGTATCAGGGGCTCTTTCACGTTGCACAGTTATAGTGTTATATTTCACTTCAACTGTCAAGGCATATCGTATCAAATTCTGGGATTTGCAGTGTAGGGAAGGGTACAAACGTACTGTACCTTAATTTAGGAGTTCCCAACCTGGGGTTCCTGCAGCCCCAAGGGATGCAAAATTAAATTTCGGGGGTGCGACAAAGATACTTGTGTTAATCTGAATACAGTTTTCTTTTTCAAATGAAGACAAGGAACCATTTAAAGATTTGAATCCACAGGCAGACCTGCAGATCACAGTCAGCAAGGAAGTTCCACATGTTGACCATGAATAAGAAGCAGGAGCAAAAAAGTCACTGAATTTTATGTTCACAATTGCACTTAATTTTACTATTTATGATTTTTTTCTGAATAAATCATTATCTAATTGCTCAACTTAGATTTGCATTTTATGAACTGAGTTAAAAGTTTTTTTAAAAAAAGTTCAGTTTGTTCATCTGTAGTATCGTATGTGCTTCAAAATTAGAAGTTAGACTTCTTCATCTTCAAATGTGATAGTACTTTTGTAGGGGTTGCAAATATTGATCAAACATTTCCTAGGGGTGTGGGGCATAGAAAAGATTGGGAACTACTGCATTAGTTAATGAAATGAAGGTGATGTTCCTCAGCATGATGCCTTTCACAGAAAATATGGTATCTGAGGCAGAAATAACATGGAAACATTAGCTTCCTCCACTACAAAAAGGAGTAGTTCAACATGTGCATTTCTGCATGGCAAGAGGTTAGACTGGGTGGCCCAGCTCTATGATTTTATGTTTCAGCAAATGTTTTATACAAAACTGACAATATGCACATATGAAATAAGACAACCAGTTCACATAAGCCTGACACAAGTAAAGAAAAACCAATTTGAACCTAGAGAGCGCTTGAAAGTGTCTTGCAAAATGTATCCAAAGATGGCTTTTTCTTTTCGCTTGCTTCCACTTTTCTTATAAATTCCATTTTGGAGGGAAAACTTACAGATCTATCCTTCTTTAATGTGCTGGTGGTAGCCGGTGAGGCAGGCTTTTCTGTTTTCTCCTTTTCTTGCTGTTTTGCTTTTCACATATTCAATTAGGGATTCTGAAGGCAGCTGCTGTTTACCTTGCTTGGCATAGGCAAGCACACACAGCTACAGTAGGATAAGCTAGAGAAGAATCCCACACAAAAACAAATACACAGGCATAACTTCCCTGGTTCAATGCTAGGAAATTCTGGGAACTGTAGTTTTGTGAGACATTTTGGATGCTCTGACACAGAGCTCTGGTGCCACAATAAACTACAGTTCCCAGGATTCCTAGCATTAACAATTAAAGCAGTTTCAAACTGGATTATTTCTGCATTGTGTTTTGGACCTTAGGCACACCATTTCTGTTTCAGGGAAACCACAGTCATCTTAGCCTCAGCATCCCTGTGTTCAAACCGCATTCAACCTTGTTAGGCAGATGGATTTAAATCACCAAGAACAATATTACAACAAGCCCTCTTTATTCACAGACATTTTATCCACAGATTCAAGCATGCTTGGCTTGAATATATGTAATAAAATAAAATAAATTCCAAATAGCAAATCTTGATTTTCTATTTTCTGTTAAGAGACACCATTTCCCTTTTCTGTTATGTTTAATGGGACTTGGGCATCCACAGATTTTGTTATCCACAGGGGGTCCTGGAACCAAACCCTAGCGGATAACAAGATTCCACTGTATTTTTTAAAAAAGAAAGAGACCAATCTAAATAATTTATTCACAATAACTATCCCAGTTGATAATTTATGTATTTCCTGAAGAAGTGGCTGAGAGGTCTTGAAAATCTTAACAAGAAAAGTTATAAAGGTTTTAATAAATAAATACTAGTTGCTTGTTAAAACAATGGGACCAATCCCATACATTTCTATCAAGAATAAACTCCAGTGTTCAAAGGGCATACTCTCAGGTTAGTGTGTACAAAGGTTTCCAATCTAAATGATATTGGCAAGAACATTATGCAACCTAGGTTCATAATCGAAAACACTTGGCCATGCACCACACCTATGATTGCCAGATGTCAAGGCTGCTCTTGCATCTCCAATTTTTGTGGTTCATCTCCAGGCAGGAGGGAGATGAGGCTGCAAATTCTTCAGTTTCGATGGAATCAGTGCCAGGCAAAGGGAAAGGGCTGGGTGCAAGAAAGCAGCAATTTGCAAGGTTCTGTTAATTTGCCACTTGCAAAGTCTGCCCAGAGGGTCAATGTATTCCTTTAGTTGGCTTTTTCCTTCCCTCTCAGTCACTGTGGTGCCAGGGCTCACCTTCCACCCACATTATGCTTAGAAACAAGTAGGCTAGATTAGCAACTGTGGTTGGTACTTAATGCACAATGCCTAACAACATCACTAGGAGTGGTCCATAGTCTCAGGTTTTGGCCCACAAACCTCAAGGCCTGAAGGAATGCTGAACCTGCAACCCAAACCACACCTAACTATCATGCTGCTGCATCTGAATTGCAGAAAATAACCCAGTTTGATCCAAGACGACAGGATCAAAATTCAAAATGACCCAAATAGACTAGAAAGCTGGGCCAAAGTTAACAAAATGAAATTCAATACGGATAAATTTAAGGTACTGAACTTAGGGCGGAAAAACGAAATGCATAGATATAGGATGGGGGGACACCTGGCTGAATGAAACTATGTGTGAAAGGGATTTAGGAGTCCAAGTAGACCACAAGTTGAACATGAGTCAACATGCGATGCGGCAGTTAAAAAGGCCAATGAGATTCTAAGATACATCAATAGAGGTATAGTGTCTAGATCAAGGGAAGTAATAGTGCCACTCTATTCTGCTTTGGTCAGGCCCTACTTGGAATAATGTGTCCAGTTCTGGGCACCACAATTCAGAAAGGATGTGGAGAAACTGGAGTGTGTCCAAAAGGAGGGCAACTAAAATGGTGAAGGGTCTGGAAACATTTCAGTATTGCCCTATGTGGAAAGACTTAGGGAGCCAGGGATGTTGAGTCTGGAGAGGAGAACGTTAAGAGGTGATATGATAGCCCAGTTTAAATACTTAAAGTGATGTCACATTGAGGAGCAAGCAAGCTTGTTTTCTGCTGCTCCAGAGACTAGAACACAGAATAATGGATGCAAACTGCAGGAGAAGAGATTCCACCTCAGAGTTCCTGCATGGCAGGGGGTTGGACTGGATGGCCCCTGTGGTCTTTTCCAACTCTATGATTCTATGATTTACTTTAACTGCTCTGGCTAAATGCTATGGAATTCTGGGAACTATAGTTTTGTGAGACACTAGCCTTCTCAGTCAGGTTGCTCTGGGTCCAAAACACACTGCAGAAATAATCTATATTGAGACCACTTTAATTGCCTTGGCTCAGTGCTTAGGGGATCCTGGGCTTTGTAGTTTATTGTGGCACCAGAGCTCTCTGACAGAGGCGGCTAAATGCTTTACAAAACCATCATTCCCAGAATTCCGTAGCACTGAGCCTGAGCAGTTAATACAGTGGTCTCAAACAGAATTATTCCTGCAGTGTGTTTGGACCCTGGTGTGACAGCAAACTACAGTTCCCAGAATTCCATAGCATGGAAACAGGGCAGTTAAAATTATGTCAGACTGGATTATTTCGCAGTGTAGATACAGCCTTAGAGTAAACATGTACAGGCTGAATCTCCATTATCCAAAATACTTTGAACCAAAAGTATTTAGGTTTTTTGAGTTTTTCTGATTTGTATATACAGTACTTCATGAGATATCTTGGTATGGGACCCAAGTCTAAACATGACATTTATGTATGTTCCGTATACATCTTCTACACATAGACTGAAGGTAATTTTAGAATAATATTTTAAATAATTTTGTGCATGAAACAATGTTTGTGTACACTGAACCATCAGAAAGCCAAGTCACTATCTTAGTTGTCCATGTGGACAATTTTGGATTTTGAAATACTGTACAGTATTCTGGATTTTGGAATGTCAGATAAGGGAAACTCAGTCTGTACACAGTAACACGTAGCAACCAAAAAGGCAGGTTTCAATTTCACTCTCTCCATCCATAAGAACACAAATGACAAACGATCCTGTAAAATCCTGTGCATGCTTATTTATTTAAATAAATATATATATAGTATCTATTTATTTGTAGTAAGTCTCAGTGAGTAAACTGGAACTCTTTTACACAAACATACATACACTTGGGCTCTTGAAAAAGTCTACAATCTCCCAGAAGCAAAACATAAAAAGGTGTTGTTGGATGAAACAAGATAATAATAATAAAAAAACTATCTCCATATATACAAATTAAGAAGTAAAACAACAATCTTTTAGCATAAACACCAGTATACACAAATAACAAGTTACAAGAAATACTGATATTTCTAGATCTTAAATTCTGGACAAAAGTCAACAGGTAATACATACATAAAACCACTGCATGAACAAGATAGACATGTTTAAATTTCCAATAACCCAAAACTGTTTTGGCCTTAAGACTTTTCTCAAATCCACAACTATTTAAGAAAAATTAAGAGGAGCAGCGTTCAATATAACGCCTACATTGGCTTTTCCTATATGGAACCTAGTTTTGCTAAATATGAACCAATTTACAGTGCTTTATAAATTAAGTTTAATAATAATAATAATAATAATAACAACAACTATATTTATTTAGGGAAAGCATTCAATCAGTTTAATTTGAGTGGGACTAATGTAGCCCTCAAGATGTTGTTTGATATCTTAAGTTGTTAAGTTAATTATATTTTAATATGTCAATTATGATTAATATATTTAATTTATTTAAACTAATTTTGTTGTATTTTTAATTGTTTTAACCTGTTTATATTACTTTTACTTGTACTAGAAATCTTTTGATATAGGTCCAAAACACACTGCAGAAATAATCCAGTTTGAGAGCACTTTAACTACTCCGGCACCATCATTGTGGTTGTGTACCTTCAGGCTGTTTCCAATGTATGGGAACCCTAACGTGGGATTTTCTTAGCAAGATTTGTTCAGTGGGGATTTGCCATTGTCCTTCCTTGAGGCTGAGAGCATGTGACCTGCCCAAGATCACCAAATGGGTTTCATGGTTGAGCAGAGAATTAAACCCTGGTCTCCAGAATCGCAACAGAGAAGGATATGAAATGTTTTGAAAGTCAGCGTGGCGTACTGGTTTGAGTGTTGGGCTCAAACAGTGGAGACCAGGTTTCGATGCCCAGCTTAGCCATAAAACCCACTGAGTAACCTTGGGCAAGTGACATGCTCTCAGCCTCAAGAGCAGGCAAACTTCCTCTATAGAAATCTTACCAAAAAACCCCATAAGTCGGAAACTACTGGAAGGCACACAACAACAAATGTTAATAGTTTTTAAAAACAGATTTTACTTCTGGTGTTTCCCACCATTGGTTATGCTGCTAAGGCTGATGAAACCTGCTGTCCAACATTATGTAGATGGTAACATATCTCCCATCCTCATGATTTCAGTCCATATAATAGTTCCACATCAGGAATCTTGTGGTCCCACCAGGAATCTATCCTAAATTGAGTTTTGACCCTCCTACAGTATGAAATGCCAATTACCAAATTTTTCTCTTTAAAAATTGTTCTTTCAACACCTTTGAAAATAAAGCTGTAAACAAATGGCAGGTAGGCATGCATCACCTTTCCTCCAGAATGGCTATAGCTTTCTCTATATTGAGTAATTTATAATGGGACAAGTCTCAGAGGTCATATATTTTCCACTACCTTTCCTTCTTTTCTTTTCATGTGGAGAAAAAGTTTTCCACTCACATTTGACAGGTCACCAGGGGTGCATCTACACTGTAGAAATAATGCAGTTTGACACCACTTCCAGTGCTGTGGCTCCATCCTATGGAATCCTGGGACGTGTAGTTTTACAAGCTTTTTAGCCTTCTCTGCCAAAAAGGGCTGGTGTCTCACAAAACTACACATCCCAGGATTCTGGAGGACAGAGCCATGACAGTTAAAGTGATGTCAAACTGTATTATTTTTACAGTGTAGGTAATTGCTATTTTAAGTGATCACAGTGCTATGTTGTTGTTGTTGTTATGTGCTTTCAAGCCAATTCTGATTTAAGTTGACCCTAAGATAAAGCTATTTATTTATTTGTTTGTTAAATAAATAAATAAACTATTGTGGGTTTTTCCCAGCAGAATTTGTTCCCAAGTGGTTTGGCTTTGCTTTCCTCTGAGGCTGAGAAAGTATGACTTGCTCAAGGTCAAGCAGCGAGTTTCCATTGCTGAGTTTAGACTTGGGACTTATCTCCAAGACATCTCACTATGTAAGACGCAAGTATTTCAAAATCGGGAAAACTTCAAAATCCAGCTATTATATGGACTAAAATCATGGAAACCATCTACATAGTGCTGGACTGCAGATTCCATCAGCCTTAGCAGCATAGCCAATGGTGGGGAATCCCGGAAGTTAAATTTCTGGACTCAGGCATTTTGGATAAGGGACACTCAACCTGTAACTAAAATCATATATTTTTTCTGCCACTCCCAGCTTTCCTAAATTACTTTTGTATGTGTCCATAATCCACTCAGACAACTTTATCTTTTTTGCAATTTCCTTTTCTGAGGAATGACATAACCTCTCTCTCTCTCTCTCTCTATATATATATATATATAGTGGTTTTGTGTGTGTGTGTGTAAAAGTTACTTTATCCATGCTGGCTGAGGGGATTTTAGGAGTAGGAACTTTCAAAACTCTGCAACCAAGTGCAATCTTCACAGCCTTCCACACCATTTCAGGCAAAACTTCTGGCTATGTGTATAAGGTGTATATAAGCTGAAACATACATTAATTTCATATTTTTATTCTGCCTTTCTCTGAATAACGGGTCTCAAGGTTTAGACTTGGGTCCCATCTCCCAGATATCTCATTATGTAGCTGCAATACTTCAAAATCTGAAAAACTTTGAAACCCAACACATTTCTGGTCTCAGGCTTTTAGATATAAGAGACTTAATTTGCAATAACAGTCCAAAACACACTGCATAAATAATCCAGTTTGAGACCACTTTAACTGCCCTGGCTCATTGCTAGGGAATTCTGGGAACTGTAGTTTTGTGAGACATGGAGCCTTCTCTGACAGAAACCTCTGGTGCCACAATAAACTACCATTCTCAGGATTCCCTAGCACCTGACCCAGGACAGTTAAAGCAGTCTCAAATTGGATTATTTCTGCAGTGTATTTTGGACCTAAAATAAACTTTTTTGCTACTCGCAGCTTTCCTAAGTGACTTTTTCTTGTGGTGTCCCAGTGGATTTTATCCTTTTAATCTTTTTCTTTTTCTGGGCGATGACAACACAAGCCACCCCAAACCAGGAAAAAGTTACTTCTTCCATGATGGTTGAGGGGATCATAGAAGGAACTTTCCAAACTACAACCAAGTGCAATCTTCACAGCCTTCCACACTAAGCCAGAAAAAGCTAACTTAGTTCTTTTAGTTATTGTTGTTGTTCCTTTAGTTAGTGTTGTGTGTCTGAAAATCATTTTTTACGTATGGAAACCCTAAGGTGAAGCTATCATAGGGTTTTCTTGGCATCCTTATTTAGAGGAGTTTTTCCCCTCCCACTGCTATCTTCTAAGGTTGAGAGAGTGTGACTTGTCCAAGTTCACAACTAAAAGTTCCTAGCAAAGTACAATAACATCCAAAATCAAAAAATAGGGATATCTTAAGGTGTCTAGTAAAGCACAATAACACCCCAAATCGATAAAACAGGGATATCTCTATGGGGACAAGCAAAAAGCAGAGTATTCCTAGCAAAGCTGAGGCCAACCCAAATGCACATTTTGTGCATTTGGGTTGGCCCTGACGAGGTATCCCTGTTTTGTGGATTTGGGTTGTTGCCCTTTGAGACATGGCCAACTCACCTCTTTGTGGATTTGGGATGGTGTTATCCTTTGAGACATGGCTAACTCACCTCTTTGTGGATTTGGGGTGTTGTTGCCCTTTGAGACATGGCCAACTCACCTGTTTTGTGGATTTGGAGTGTTGCTGTCCTCTGAGACATGGCCAACTCTGGACAAGTAGCCCACCTTGGCCTGTTGGTAGCCACCCACCTACCCACCCTCCTCAGAGCCTGGTTCAAAGCAGAGAGGCCAAGGTGTAGAGGGCAGGTACTGCAACACCCAGAAGGAGGAGCAGCCAAGAAGAACCCAAAACCTCCAGAGACTCCAAGGAGGACTCTACTCACCATGTTTCTGGCCAACGAGGCTAGCAGCATAACTCACACTGGCCTGGGCCCCTGAGGGAGGAGGAGGAGGAGGAGGAGGGTCAAAGTCCTGAACTGTGGCCTTGGAGAGCCCTGGGAGGGCGGGAGAGGGAGCTGGGCAATGGAGGGCGTGCAGTGCTGCTGCCTTTTCCACAAGCAACAACAACAAGAAGAGAGGAGTGCTGGTGCTGCAGCTGCTGCTGCTGCTGAAGGGAGGGAGGGAGGGGCCAGGGGCGGCCATCTTGGTCAAGGGCAGGGGGCTCCCGCCATTCTCAAGGGGAAAGGGGGGAGGTGGCCCAGGGCCCGCCATCTTTGTCATGGGCAAAGCCTCTCTTTTTCTCATAGACATTCTCTCAATTCTTAATTCAACAGTATCCCGCCAGGAGTCTCTGAGTACAGTATTATAAAACATGCACCTTAGTTAAGGAACAGTAAGTTTGTCCCCTGTTATAAAATATGTTCCTTATTTAAGGGCCAGAAATCGTGTCTCTTATTATAAAGTATGTCCCTTTTTTGAGGGCCAGAAATAGTGTCCCTTATTATCCTTGTTTGTTGGCCAGAAAGTTGGTCCCTTGTTATAAAATATGCCCCTTATTTAAGGGCCAGAAAGTTTGTCTCTTATTCTAAAATATGTCCCTTATTTAAGGGCCACAGATCTTGTCCTCTATTCTAAAATATGTCCCCTGTTTGAACAGCAGAGAGTTTGTCCCTTTTTATAAAACATGCTCCTTATTTAAGTGCCAGAAAGTTTGTCCTTATTATAAATTATGTCCCTTGTTTGAGGGCCTAAGAGTTTGTCCTTTATTATAAAATATGCCCCTTATTTAAGGGCCAGAAAGCGTACCCCTTATTATAAAGTATGTCCCTTGTTTGAGAAGCAGAAAGTTTGTCCCTTATTATAAAATATATCTCTTATTTGAGAGACAGAAAGTTTTTCCCTTATCATAAAATATGTCTCTTATTTGAGGGACAGAAATCTTGTCCTTTATTATAAAATATGTCCCTTAGTTAAGGGTCAGAAAGCTTATCCCTTGTTATAAATTCTGTCTCTTACTTGTGGGCCAGAAAGCTTGTGCATTATAAGGCTGGCAGCTGTCCCTTATTATAAATACGTCTCTTATTTGAGGGCCCAAAATCTTGTCCCTTCTGGGGCTGGGTAGGTATTCCTTATTATAAAATATGTTCCTTATTTTAGGGCTCTAAAGTCTAGGGCTGGCAGGTGAGTAAAAGCCTCTTCAAAGACTTCCAAAAAATATGTCCCTTATTGAACAATCTGAAAGCTTGTGCATTATAGGTCTGGCTGGTGTCCCTTAATATAAAATAAGACCTTTATTTTAAGCCCTAAAAGTTTGTCCCTTCTAGGGCTGACAGGTATTCCTTATTATAAAATGTGTCCCTTATTTTAGGGCTCTAAAACTTGTCCTGTCTAGGGCTGGCAGGTGTATTATAATGAAGGGAAGTGCTTTGAGGACCAGAAAGATTGTGGGTTACCTACTACAGCTCTGTGAAATGTTTATTAAAGGTTAAGTATGTGTATATATGGTGGACGTATGGTGACCCCATTAATTTCATAGGGTTTTCTTAGGCAAGAAATACTCAAGAGGTGGTTTTGCCAGTTCCTTCCCTTGAAATATAGTCTGCCACAACTGGGTTTCCTTTTCAGTCTTCCATTCAAGGACTCTGAAGGTAATAATCAATAATCTCTGTCATTAATGGTCAATAATGAACATCAGTCCAGCCATAGTGAGAAATAGAGCTCAAGGAAAAGATTGTCCTTTTGAATCAAGTTTTGACTTGAGCAGACAAAGGAGGAGGGAAGGCAGCCCATGAGAGGACTTAACAATAGCAAGCTTTCTCTTTCAAGAGTCAAGACTGACCAAGGCCAAGCTAGATAGAAACATTTGTTGGACACATTCCCAGAATAGAAAATGTTACAAGTTGCTTGTAAATTGTCTTCTATAGAGAAAAAATCAAATTCAACAAAACAGACTGGTTCCAGCTAGCTAGCTAGATATACATATACATGAAATGTGTGGGTATTGATGTTGATCGGTACGCATGCTCAATGAATATTTGATGGGTTAATAAAAACAGTTTGTGCCATGTTTGGAACGGCTCAGTTGGTGGAATGATTCCCAATTAGCACTTTGCATGCAAATAAAGCCATCTGATGAAAGCTGAACTTTGGCCTGGAGATTTCCTCATTGAAGATAATAGTAAGGGCATGTTTTACCTTGACAGGACTAACCAGGGCTGATCTGCTTAGCTTCCAAAATCTAGCTTCCCCACATTCCAAATAATGAAGTTGGAGTATAAATAAGGTAAATCTTTCAAATTAATAAGGTATACTTCTGGTTGTCTATAATTATTACTCCGTGATGCATCTTCCTAGAAACCATATGTATTCCAGTGGTTCTTTTCTTTCAAGGACTATTGTGAAGTATGCATGTTTAAGAGAGACCTAGAAATGACTAAATGTGTAGAAGTGTGTACAAAATTATCGGTAAAACTGCCTCAGGATCCATTCAAATTTGTGTAGTGTAAAGCATACAGGACTTTGGACCCCAGCTTGGGAGTCAAAGAGGGTACTGAACTTGCATTGTGCACTGAAGCTAAGTGGGCTTTTATGTGCAGAAGAGGAAATCAGGAACCTTTATTAAATTATGGGGCAGAAGAAATACTGTATATACTCATGTATAAGTCTATAAATTTAGGTAAAAAAAAATGACCCCCCCCCCCCCCAAAAATCCTGAGTTGACTTATCCATGGGTCAATGTAATTAGTGCATTTAACTCTTATTTAAAAAAAGAACCATCCCATGAATATAATCTGTCCTGGAAGCACCGACCCCCTCTCTCATCCATCCAGCCTTAATCATAGAATCATAGAGTTGGAGGAGACCACAAGGGCCATCCAGTCCAACCCCCTGCCATGCAGGAACTCCCAGTCAAAGCATCCCCGACAGATGGCCATCCAGCCTCTGCTTAAAGACCTCCAAGGATGGAGACTCCACTACACTTCGAGGGAGTGTATTCCATTGTCGAACAGCCCTTACTGTCAGGAAATTCCTCCTAATGTTGAGGTAGAATCTCTTTTCCTGCAGCTTGCATCCATTGTTCCGCGTTCTAGTCTCTGCAGCAGCAGAAAACAAGCTTGCTCCCTCCTCAATATGACATCCCTTCAAATATTTAAACAGGGCTATCATATCACCTCTTAACTTTCTCTTCTCCAGGCTAAACATCCCCAGTTCCCTAAGGCATTCCTCATAGGGCACGGTTTCCAGACCCTTCACCATTTTAGTCGCCCTCCTTTGGACCCGCTCTAGCTTCTCCACATCCTTTTTGAATTGTGGTGCCCAGAACTGGACACAGTATTCCAGGTGGGTACTGACCAAAGCAGAATAGAGTGGCACTAATACTTCCCTTGATCTAGATACTATACTTCTATTGATGCAGCCTAAAACAGCATTGGCCTTTTTAGCTGCTGCATCACACTGTTGACTCATGTTCAGCTTATGGTCTACTTGGACTCCTAGATCCCTTTCACATGTGGTCTCATTCAGCCAGGTGTCCCCCATCCTATATCTGTGCATTTCATTTTTCCTCCCTAAGTGCAGAACCTTACATTTCTCCGCATTGAATTTCATTTTGTTAGTACTGGCCCAGCTTTCTAGTCTATTCAGGTCATTTTGAATTTTGATCCTGCCTTCTGGAGTATTGGCTACTCCTCCTAATCTGCAAATTTGATAAGTATGCCCCCAGTTCTGTCATCCAAGTCATTAATAAAGATATTGAATAGCACTGGGCCCAGGACAGAACCCTGTGGGACCCCACTTATCACTTCTTTCCAGGTTGAAAAGGATCCATTGTTGAGCACTCTTTGAGTTCGGCCAGTCAACCAATTACAAATCCATGTAACAGTAACCTTGTCTAGCCCACATTTTACAAGCTTGTATGCAAGAATGTCATGGGGAATCTTGTCAAAGGCCTTACTGAAATCAAGATATTCTATATCCACAGCATTCCCTTCATCTACCAAGCTGGTAATTTTATCAAAAAAAGAAATCAGGTTCGTTTGGCATGACTTGTTTCTCTGAAACCCATGTTGACTTTTTGTGATTATGGCATTGCCTTCTAAATGTTCACAGACTCTCTGCTTAATGATCTGCTCTAAAATCTTTCCTGGAATTGATGTCAGACTAACTGGACGATAATTGTTGGGATCCTCTTTTTCCCCTTTTTGAAGATGGGGACAACGTTTGCCCTCCTCCAGTCTGTTGGGACTTCTCCTGTTCTCCAGGAGTTCTCAAAGATTATTGCCAGTGGTTCCGATATTACATTTGCCAGTTCTTTTAATACCCTTGGGTGTAGTTCATCTGGCCCGGGAGACTTATATTCATTTAGGTTAACCAAGTATTCCTGTACTATCTCTTTACTTATTCTGTGCTGAAATTCCCCTATTCTGTCTTCTGCTCCATTATCCTTAGGTTGAGCACCCTTTGCCTTTTTTGAGAAGACTGAAGCAAAGAAGGTATTGATTAATTCTGCATTTTCTCTGTGAGCATTTTGCCATCTTCTGCATTCAGTGGCCCTACCCTTTCCTTCTTCTTCTTTTTGCTTTGGAGATACCAAAAAAAGCCCTTTTTATTGTTCTTAACCTCTCTAGCAAGCCTAAGTTCATTCTGCGCTTTAGCTTTTCTGACTTTACCCCTACACATGCTTGCTATTTGTTTGAATTCTTCTTTGGTGATTTCCCCATTTTTCCATTTCTTATACATGTTCTGTTCAAGGCTTATCTCAGTTGTAAGTTCCTTAGTCATCCATCCTGGCTTCATTAGACACCTCCCAATGTTTTTCCTCATTGGAACTGTTTGAAATTGTGCCTTCAGTATCTCCCTTTTGAGAAACTCCCATCCGTCTTGAACTCCCTTCTCTTTTAGTTTTCCTGACCATGGGATAACCCCCAGTATTTCTCTAAGTTTATTGAAATCAGCTGTCCTAAAGTCTAGAATGAGTGTCTGACTATGCCTGGTTTTCCCTTTCCACTGTATAACAAACTCCAGGAGAACATGGTCACTTAAGAGTGAGCACAAAGAGTTATGTTGGCTAGAATTTTGTAAATTCTTCGACATTATTTTGCTTTGCATCATCCTTTGAATGAAAGAAATTTATTATGGTCAGTGACCACCAGTACAAAAGGACAACAGCAAGGAAGTACCTTAGGCGAGGATTATCACATACTAGGAGGAATAGTATTATACATCAAATTTTATCAATAATTCAAAACATAGATAAATTTAAATACTGCATATTAGAAAACCATTCAAATAATAAATTAATTAAAATTAAGATTAAGACACCATCCTACATCAGCAAACTATTGCACCAATGCAAAAACTTGCCACCTTGGCTGTAATCTCTGGTCACTGGTCAGCCAAGTGTAATCAATATAAAATGTGTCAGATTTACCTGGTATATTTTCATAAAATTGGGCTATAAAACAACACTGTTTAGCTCCTTTGCTATATGTCCCTAAGTTTTACCCTAGAATTACCCATAGGTCATATCAAAATCCATAATTTTGGCCCAAGAACTTGCCCTCGATTTATAAATGAGGTCAAACAAAAACAAACAAACAGCTTCATTTACATACCGCTTCATACTGCCTAAGGAGTGTCTAAGTGGTTTACAACTGTAAGCTACTTGCCCCATCTGGGTACTCATTTTAGCAACCTCGGAAGGATGGAAGCCTGAGTCGAGCTTGAGCCCTTTTGCTGGTCTTGAACTCGCAACCTTATGGTTTTGAGTGGGTGGCTGCAGTACAGGCATTTAACCACTGCGCCACCAGGTCAATTCATAGTCAAGTATATACAGTATTCCAAAACCCATGTTGTGGTAGAGTTTTATAGCATCTGTGAGAGACTAGCATGGCATAGTGGTTTGAATCATGGACTACAACTCAGGGAGGCCCGGGTCCAGTTTCCATGTGGCCATGAAACCCACTGGATGACCTTGGGAAGTCACACTTTCTCAGCCTCAGGGGGAGGCAATGGCAAAACTCCTCCAAACAAAAATTGTCTAGAAAACCTCATTATAGGTTTGCCTTGGGGTTGTCATAAGTCGGAAACAATTTCTAATGCACACAACACACACACACATGTGTGGAGGGAGATATTTGTATTTTCAAAATTAAGAATTAACATTGTCTGTGATTTCTTTATCTGATCCTAGAAATGAAACCTGATGAGACCAAATCACCGTTCTGCTTTTCAGACTGCATTCTTCCTCACCAAACATTATTGTCTTTACTAATGAGTCATGTCTTCTCATTAAATGTCCAAAGTATGAAAGCCTCGGTTTTGTCATCTTGGCTTCTAGGGAGAGTTCAGGCAGGATTTGCTCTAGGAACCATTAGTTTCTCATTTTAGCTATCTTTAGGCCTCTTCTCGAGCACCACACAAATGAGTTGATTTTCTTTCTATCCACTTTCTTGACTACTTCTTAAGGTTTCACTGGCAAGATTTATTCAGAGCGGGTTTGCTTTTGCCTTCTTCTGAGGCTGAGAAATTGTGACTTGGCCAAGAGGTCACCCAATGGATTTCCATTCGAACTATTGGCTCCATCCTACAGAATCCTGGGAGTATAGTGAAGCATCAGCACTCTTTGGCAGAGAAGGCTAAAGACTTGGTAAAACTAAAAATCCCAGGATTCCATAGGATGGAGCCAGAGCACTTAAAGTGGTGTCAAACTGCATTATTTCTACAGTGTAGATGCACCCTACTTCAAAATGCAAACCACTAAACCACACTGGCTTTGGACTGCCAACAAAATCCCAGCAAAGACCAATGGGAGCTGTGATTGAAGAACTTGGTGGAGAAAGATTGCTTGTTCTTTCAACAACAACAACTGTAATATTTATTTGTATGTATGCCGCTTCTCCAAAAAGATCGAAGTGGCTAACAATAAAACATCCATAAAATACCTTAAGCATATAATAAATATCTCATTGTCCATTGTATCCCAAACCCTCCCAACCTTCCCACCTACAATAAAATAAAATAAAATAATTTTGTTGGAGTTAGGATTCCTTCTCTTTAAACAAAGGACTCATAAAATCTTGATTTTCTTGTTTTATTTCTGCATGCGCTACACCAGCACAGGCAGTGAAGAAATTTTGTAAAAAGTATGGCAAAACCCAGTCTGTCTGTCTAAACTATGACTAGCATAGTTTTATATACACATATGACATTTAACAAATTTTGCCTGATGAAGAATCCAGTGGAGCTTTGAAAGCTTGCAATGTGTATTTTGGTTGTCCCCATAAAGGTGGTGGATTTTGGATGTTATTTCACTTTGGATAGCCTCTGACACATTTTTAAAATGTTATTTGGATGGATGGATGGCCTTTTATAATTTCTCAATTATACAGGGAACCATCTAATTAAAAATAATAATGATTGTAAGCCGCTCTGAGAGCCTTTAGGACTGAAGCACAGGGTATAAATACCGTTAATAATAATAATAATAATAATAATAATGTTTCCAACAGATTTGTGTTCTTCTGGCAACAACGATGTATCTATCACTTATATGGTAGCAAAATTTGGGTTAGCAGTCAGTAAGATTGGACTCAATTCTCAAATTGGGAATGATGGTTAGGAGTTTTTATCTGTTCTATATTTTTATCATTTTTAACGATAACTTATTGTATTTTGCTGAAGAGCTTTTAATCAATATTATTATGTTGTTTTATTTGTGGTTTTTGTGCCTTGACCCTTTTATTTTGTCTCTGTATATACTGTACATACTGCTTATATTGATTGGACCAGTTTTGTATTGTGTATTGTGTATTGTGACAGCTTTTAGCTTTTAACAATAAAGTTACTTTGGACTTTGGACAATAATAAAAATAATTTCAATGATAATTTGAATCAATGGAGGGGAAGTAACTAATGGGATATATTATAACTGCATGTTGTATTTTATCTAATGCTGTGAGCCGCCTTGATCCTACTGGAAAGGCAGCATATAAATTATTATTGTTATTATTATTATTTTTCATGCATTTTAGTTGGTCCCATAAAGGTATCACTGTTTTGTGGAGGACTACACAAAACCCGGAAGCTGTCGATAGTAGTTGACAGTCTTGGAAAAAATAATTCTATGTTTAAACAAAAAAAAGGAGTGACGTTGCCCTTCCTTGACATGGCTTCTTCCGGGTCGCTGCGCTTACGAGAACAAGCTTTTGCCCTGAACCAGCAGGTCCACCCATTGCTGAGGAAGCGGCCTTGCCCTTTTCAAAAATGGCCGCCACGGACTCTCTTTGTTTTCCCTCATTGGGAAGACAGTACCGCCTTGCCCATTTCCAAGATGGCAGAGCGGCGGTTTTTCCTTATTACTATTATCTAATGTCAGGTCGGTGGTGACGAGAGAGAGTTGAAAGGCGACGAAGGAGAAGGAGGAGGAGGAGGCTTTTCTGTCCCTCGACGCCCGGAAGAAGATGGCAGAAAGCGAGCGGCAGAGCGGTAAGCTCCTGAGAAACGGCAGCTTTGAGGGAGAAACGGCCAAGGCTTCCCCTTTTCAGGCCGGAGCATTGAGAGTGGCCTACCTTGCAGGGCTGTCGTGCAGCCCCTTCTCTTTTCTAGGCTGGCCTGGAGCCAGTTGTTGGGAAGCTGAGGGGGAACAGCACTTTTAGGCTTCGGATGCATCCAGACTGGAGAAATAACCCGGTTTGGCAGCGCTTTAACTTGTTGTCTGACTCACTGCTGTGGAATTCTGGGAGTTGGAGTTTGTTGTGGGCCCGGAGCGGAGCGGAGCTCCGCTCTGGGCCCCACAACATACTCCAACTCCCAGAATTCCACAGCAGTGAGTCAGACAACAAGTTAAAGCGCTGCCAAACCGGGTTATTTCTCCAGTGTGGGGCTGCTGTGGAATTCTGGGATTTGTAGCTCAGTGGGATGCTTACCCTTCTCTTTCAGAGAGCTCTGGTGACACAACAAACTACAATTCCCAGGATTCCATAGCATAGCATAGGTGTCAAACTGCATTATTTCTTCGGTGTGGACATAAACCTTGGTTCTTAAGTATAGGTTCCAGACAAACACACTGCAGAAATAAAATAATCCAGTTTCAGTCCGCTTTAACTGCCCTGGCTCATTGCTAGGGAATTCTGGGAGTTTGGGTTTTAATTTTGGTTCCACACATCTCTCTTTGACAGAGAAGGCTAAAATGTCTCACAAAACTACAACCCCCAGAATTCCCTAGCATTGAACCAGGGCAGTTAAAGCGGTCTCAAACTGGATTACTTCTGCAGTGTGTTCTGGACCTGTTTGGCTCTGCTTGAACTGCCATGGCTCCAGGTTATGGAATCCTGGGGTTTGTAGTTTTGTGAGCTATATAGCCTTCCTTGTCAGAGAGCTGGTGCCACAACAAAACTACCATTCCCAGGATTCCATAGCACTGAACCATGGCAGTTAAAGCGGTTTTAAACAGACCCAAACTGTGCGGATCCTTTTCAGTTTCCCTCTTTCATGCGCTAGTCCTCGGTGTAAGGAGAACAAAACTGAAAAATATATTCACAGTATTATTTTTCAGACTTCATGTGTGATGTTGCAGCCTTGGTTCAGTATAGTTAAAGCTGCTGCAGAATTAATGCAGTTTGGCTCTGCTTTAATTGCCGTGGCTCAGTGCTGTGGAATCCTGGGATTTGTAGTTTGTTGTGGCACCAGAGCTCTCCGACAGAAGTCTAAATATTTCACAAAACTACAAATCCCAGGATTCTGTAGCACTGAGCTATGGCAGTTCCACTGATGTCAAACTGCATTATTTCTGCATCTTAATTGTTGTGTGCCTCCAAGTCATTTCTCACCTATGGCGACCCTGAGGCAACGCAATCATTCATAGGGATTTCTTGGCAGATTTCTTCAGAGAGGGTTTGCCATTGCCATCCTCTGAGGCTGATTTGAACACTGGTTCCCAGAGTCACACTACAACTGCATCACACTGTCTTGTGCGGGATTTGCATCGCGTAATGTGGGACTGACACTCTCTAGAGGATTTATTTTGGGGTCAAAGTGTGTGTGTATGTATGTGGGGATATTTATGTTGAAAGAGGCATTTTCACTGGATTCTTAGGGCACATCTACACTGTAGAAATAATGCAGTTTGTCACCACTTTTAACTGCTGTAGCTCCATCCTGGGGAATCCTGGGATCTGTAGTTTTACAAGGTCTTCACCCTTCTCTACCAAAGAGGGATGGTGTTTCCTGCAACTAAAAATCTCAGGATTTTGTAGGATGGAGCTTTGGCAGTTAAAGTGGTGTCAAAATGCATTATTTCTACAGTGGAGGTTTCATAAAGAGCCACCACTCAAGTGCCAAATAACAATTTAATTTTCCAAATGACAATCTTTAGCCCCTCTGAAGTTGTTACCTAAGACCCCAAACCCGCATTGCTGAAATGGAAATCCCAACAGCATTTTGCATTTTACAAATTTGCACTCAAGTGCCCACTGCTGTTGTATATTTGATGATTTCTCATTTAATATGCATGTGCTGAGGGGGCAAAGGGATGCTGTGGAAGGTGGACAAAATGTGTGTTCCGTAACAGTCTGTTGCTATTGCGAACCTTCGGGTGGTTTCCAATTTATGGTGACCCTAAGGCAACTCTATCATGGGGTTTTCTTGGCAAGATTTGTTCAGAGGAGGTTTGCCATTGCCCTCCCCAAGACTGAGAGAGTGTGACTTGCTCAAGGCCGCCCAGTAGGTTTCATACCTGGTCCCCAGAGTCATAGCTCAACACACAAACCGCTATGCACACAATGGGGCTAGATTAATTGTGAGTAATAGTGGTGTGTCTGTGGGCTATCTTTAAGCATGCTGCAGCACTGCAGAAATAAAGCAGTTTGGCAGCACTTTAATTGCCATGGCTCCATCCAATGGAATCCTGGGATTCGTAGTTTGTTGTGGCACCAGAGCTCCCTGGTCTCACAAAACTACAGATTCCAGGATTCAATAGCACTGGGCCAGGGCACTTGAAGTGCTGCCAAACTGCATTATTTCTGCAGTGTGTCGGCAGCCATAGTGTGTGTGACAGAGAGAGATTAACAATCCCAGGCTTGAACACGCAATAAATAGCTGTGTTGTCATCCGTAGTTGCTGTAAGCAGAGGAATATTCCATGGGGTAGTTTTCTTTGTGACAGTCTTCATTTTCTTCTCTCTGTGTGTTTCTTTTGTCCCTTCAAGTTGTTTCGACTTATGGCAACTCTAAGGCAAACCCTATCATGGGGGTTTACCTGGCAAGATTTGTTCCGAGGAGGTTTGCCATTGCCTTCCTCTGAGGCTGAGAGAGTGTGACCTGTCCAAGGTCACCCAGTGGGTTTCATGACTGAGCTGGGAATCAAACCTTGGTCTCTGAAGTCACAGTCCAACACTCAAACCACTATGCCATGCTGGCTCTCATTCCCTTCATACTTTAATATACACACACAGACACACATACAATCCGCCCTCAATGTTTGCAGCTTTGACTTTTGTGGATTTGATTATTTGTGGTTTTGGTTAATATGTTCTCTCTAGGAATCTCTAGGTCAACTATGCTGGAAGATGAGCATTGCACTGGAGGACTTAGAGGTTATTAGAGAAATAGATTGTAAACCTGAGGGCAGGGATCCATCTAATTGTATGTACAGCACTATGTAAATTTACAGTGCTATATAAATAATATTAATAATTAATCACTTCTCTAGGCGTTCGTAGGTCCTCTAGCACGTTTCCATGATCAACATTTGATAGATGTTGAAGATAGAGTAGTGCTGGAGGACCTAGCGATTCCTAGAGAGGTGTTCTCTCAGGTAAGAACAGTGATTTTTTATTTGCATATTTTACACTTTCACGGGGGTCCTGTGCCACTAACCCTAGCAAATGTGGAGGGTTAACTGTATAAGTGTATATGTTTGTGTGTGTGTGTGTATGTGTGTGTGTGTGTGTGTATATATATATATATATATATATGTATGTATAAATATATATAGAGAGAGAGACCTGCCTTACAGCATTGTCATACGCTCCTGCTCCCCATCTTTGTTAGATTGGCCTGGAGCGCTTCTGGGGAGGGCGGAAGATGACGCCAAACCCTACTTTAAATCTCAAAGTTGCATCTTGTGTTGTTCTGAGGCATGGTCGAACAAAACCTGGTATTTTTCCCTGCAAAGCCCAAGGGGAGGCTTGTGTTTCAGCAAGTAATGTGTTGCTTGACTTGCTTGCCCAAGATCTTTGTTTTGCATTGTTATGGTGTGTTCTTCCTGCTCTTGCTGTCTTGGGGCAAGTTGTGCTCAGTTACTTTTACAGTATCCCAAAGTCTAGAGAGCAGTCAGAAACAAACAAATGAATAAATAAATCTCACAATAATAGCATTAAAGTCAACTGTACCTTAATAGCCATCATAGATAAATGTCACATTGCCTCTGAGGGTAGGTCTGCACTGCAGCAACAATACTGTTTCAGAGCACTTTAACTGCCATGGCTCAATGCTATAGAAGCCTGGGATGTGTACTTTTGTAAGCTGTGTTGCCTTCTCTGTCAGCTCTGGTGCTACAGCACACTACAAATCCCAGAATTCCATAACATGGAGCTGTGGCAGGGATGTCAAACTGCATTATTTCTGCAGTGTAGCTCCAACCTGAGTGGATTCATTTGACTGGAATCAGTTTCACTCATTCATGTACTAGTCATCAGTGTAGAATATGTGTGTGTGTGTGTGTGTGTGTGTGTATGTATTCACACTTTGTGTGTGATGGTGCAGCAGTGTGTCTTTACATAATGAAAGTCAATGCAAGGTTGCAGTCCTCAAGCGGTGCTTCATTTGAGGAGGAGAAAATTGGGGAGACCCCCCCCCATTCAACCAAATGACCATGGAGAGGTCCACAAATGCAGCAGTTAACCACAGGCTTGAATGGGTGCTTGGAAAGTAATCTACATTATCAACTCAAAAGGGCAAGCTCATCCTTTATCTTTAATAAAACTTAAAAAAAGAGGGCAAACTCATAAGCCCCTTAAACCCAGAATCTAAAATGACTGCACCTCTTTCTTAAGGGACAAACACAGTAAGAACATGGGGCTGTTGGAAGTGAGTATTTAAGAAATTAAGGGCTTTGTGCATTGGAGGTTTCCTCATAAATTTTCAGGGTGGTTTGCAGAGTTTAATGCTGTACCACTGAACACTGAGAACACAGTTCACTGGATGAATATAGCCCTTTTCTCCTCCTCTCTTTTTCCCTGTATATAGGCACACTGTGTGTGTGTATATACACAGGGATAGAATACTGTAGAAGTAATAATAGTAGTAATAATATAGATTTATTATTAATAGTAATAATACAGATTTATTACATAATGTAATAAATCAGTAAACTATGGATGCAAATGCCACGTACATGAAGATGTTGGACTCATTAAGTGTGGCATTTTTATCATGACACTGCACAATCCAGGGAAGTCAACCAGTTTTGTGGTTTGAGTGTTACTGCTTTATCACACTAGGGGGCAAACAAGATTTAAACAAGAGTTAAACAAGAGTTAAACAGGAAATGCCCTATGTTTATCACAGGACATTTATTGTTTAACTCTTGTTTAAACCCTGTTTGCCCCCTAGTGTGATAAAGCAGTTAGACTAGATCTCTGGGGGACCAGGGTTCCAATCGTTGTTCAGCCATGGAAACCCACTGGGTCACCTTGGGCAAGTCTCACTCTCTCAGCTTGGAGGAAAGCAATGGCAAACCCCCTCTGAAGAAATCTGGCCAAGAGAATCCTGTGATAGTTTTGTCTTGAATGACTGCGTCAAAGGGCAGGATGGGCTCTTTAGTCTTATGGCAGCCATCCTAGGAGAAGGAAAACTCCAATCCCAAACCCGGGCAGATGGTGCTCGTCTAACCCTGTAAGGTAAACCATCTAAGAGAAGGAAACTCTAATCAAACCTATGACCCGAGGATTTCACTGCCACTATCCTTGCTTGCTTGGCCCTGGCAGACGAACCTCTGGTTTAAAGGGTGAGGCCAGTTCTGTGCACGCTGCGCTTCACCAGAAAAATCCATTGCACAGGCTCGAAGGATACATCCAATCCCCCCTCCCCCCCAAAAAGTCCTGTAGCAATAGGTGAGGGACGAAACGGCAAAAAGAAGCACTGGAAGCCACAGACCCAACCCTGCATGCAGGCGATTCAGGACATTGGTCTCTCAAGACTGACCGGGAGATGACAGTCTTGTTCGGCAGCATCCTGAATGACCAAGCATCCTTTTCAGGAGAGCACTGCTTGCTCTATACGGAGAAGGGCCTAGAAAAGGTGGCCTAAAGAAAGCTCATCTCCATCCACCCAGTTGGCGAACCACGGTCAACGGGCATGTTCTGATGCGGTCAAACAAAAGCAAAGGTACAAAGGCATGCACCGGCCTCCAAAGGTGCAAACAGACTGACGCTTGCATGCTGGAACATCAGAACCATGCAAGATTCTGCAGATAGTGGACGTCCTGAGCGTCGTTCTGCTCTAACAGCCCATGAACTATCACGACTTAATATTGACATAGCTGTTCTTAGTGAAGTTCGTCTCCATGAGGAAGGCAGCCTTAAAGAACACGGTGCCGGCTATACACTCTACTGGTCTGGCGAACCAAAAGCTGAAAAACATCTCTCAGGAGTAGGCTTTATGATTAAAAACTCCATTGCCTCCAAACTCGAAACCCTGTCAACAGGTCAGTCTTATCACATTATCTCCTTACGCCTCCCTCATGTTGTTCTCTTCAGTATATATGCCCCAACTATGCAAGCCGACCCTGTGGAGAAAAACGAATTCTACTCAGACCTACACCACCTCATACAAAAAGTCCCTGCAGAAGATAAAATCATTATCCTTGGTGACTTCAATGCCAGAGTAGGTAAGAACTTCGAAGCCTGAAAAGGTGTTCTAGGCAAGCATGGAGTTGGAAACTGTAATGATAACGGACGCCTCCTGCTAGAGTTTTGTGCAGAACAGCAGCTGACTTTCAGCAGAAAGTTAGTTTGAAGACAACCTGTATGCATCCCCGATCCAAACACTGGCACCTCATTGACTATGTTCTGGTGTGCCAGAGAGACATTCGCAATGTCTGTCATACTTGAGTGATGCCCAGTGCAGAATGTCAAACAGATCATCACCTCGTAAGATGCAAACTAAATCTTCATCTTAAGCTCAAACCTAAGAGGGGTGGTATCTTAAGAGGAGACTCCAAGTCAACAATCTTCAACAAGCTGCCATGAGAGATAACTTCCAGGCAAATCTGCAATCAACACTTGAAGACCATCCTTTAGATTCTTCTACAGTGCTTCGGCAACATATCAAAAACAGTATCCTGCAGTCTGCAGAAGAATCTCTCAGGTTCTCCCGCAAGAAAAACCAAGATTGGTTTGGTGAAAACAACCAAGAGATCCAGGAGCTTTTGGCAAAGAAGAGAACTGCTCATCAGGCACACCTCGCTCAGCCATCTTGCCATGTAAGAAAAGCAGCCTTCCGTCTCGCATGCAGTAAACTCCAACAAAAACTCAGAGACATTCAGAACAAATGGTGGATCAATTTAGCAGAAAAGACACAACGTTGTGCAGATCTGGGAGATTCTAGAGGATTCTACGAAGCTCTTAAAGCAGTGTTTGGACCCGCTTACCAGGTCCCAAGCTCCTTATATAGTACAGATAGTCAAACACTAATCACAGACAAAGCCTCCATCCTGAATCGATGGGCTGAACATTTCCAAAATCTCTTCAGTGCCAACCGAGTAGTCCAAGGCTCAGCTATCCAACATATGATACGACAACCAATGAAAAATGAACTGGACGTGGCTCCCACTTTGGAAGAAACCATTAAGGCCATACAGCAGATGAAAAATGGCAAGGCAGCTGGGATTGATGGAATCCCACCTGAAGCCTGGAAACACAGAGGTCATGTACTCCATGCTAAATTCCACGAGCTCCTTGTGAGTTGTTGGGAAAAAGGTGAACTACCATCAGATAATAATAATAATAATAATGTTTTTATTTATACCCCGCTCTTCAGCCAAGACTATCAGAGCGGCTTACAATTTGTTAAACAAACAGCTTCATTTACAATTGTAAGCTATTTGCCCCCAACAATCTGGGTACTCATTTTAGCGACCTCGGAAGGATGCAAGCCTGAGTCAAGCTTCAGCCCTTTGCTGGTCTTGAACTCACCACCTTCTGGTTTTGAGTAAGTGGCTGCAGTACAGGCATTTACCCACTGCGCCACCAGATCTCCGAGATGCAGTTATCATCACCCTGTATAAGAAAAAAGGAGAAAAATCTGATTGCTCAAACTATCGAGGTATAACACTGCTCTCCGTTGCTGGAAAAATCCTTGCAAGGATACTCCTGAACAGACTAGTTCCTGCTATTGGAGAAGAACTTCTCCCTGAAAGTCAGTGCGGCTTCATAGCTAATAGGAGCACTACAGATATGGTATTTACTCTTAGACAACTGCAAGAGAAATGTAGAGAGCTGCATGAGGGCCAGCAAGGACAACTCAGATATGGCAATGCTCTCTCAGAGCCCTTTCTAATAACTAATGGTGTGAAACAAGGCTGTGTTCTCACTCCAACTCTATTTACAATCTTCTTCAGCATGATGCTCCAAAGGGCTACAGCAGATCTTGAAGAAGAAGACGGCATCTATATACGTTACCGTACTGATGGTAGCTTGTTTAACTTAAGCCATCTGAAGGCTTGTACAAAGATTCTGAACTATCTAGTCCATGAGCTGCTTTTTGCTGACGATGCTGCCCTTGTTGAGCATACAGAAGCAGCTCTGCAGCGCCTAATATCCTGCTTTGCAACGGCTGCAGAGCTGTTTGGGCTGGAAGTCAGCCTGAAGAAAATGGAAGTTCTCTACCAGCCTGCACCACAAGAAGAGCACTGTCACCTCCACGTCACCATAGGAAAATCTGTGCTTAAGTCCGTCCAGCACTTCACCTTTTTACATTTGACAGATTATGCGCATGAAGCATAGGGCTGGTAGCGGTGTGGATTGTGGGGATCCTTTCCCCTCCTCCTCCTCCTCTTCCATTTTTCTCAGCACCAGGAGTGCTTCATCGGGCACTTCTGAATTTTTTTATTTTTTACAATTTGACAGCTTATGCACATTCTACATGGGGCTCTTTAAATGGGAGGGGGAACCCCCAATCCATATATGGATAGTTAGCTTCCATATATGGATTTGGGTTCCCTCTCCTTTTGTTTAAGTGCTCAATATGAATGGGTCTCTTTAAACGAAGGGAGAGAGAACCCCAATCCATATATGAAAACCAACTATCCATATATGTTTTGGGGGTTCCTCTTCCTTCGTTTAAAGAGCCCCATGTAGAATGCACGTAAGCTGTCAAATTGTAAAAATAATAAAAAATTAAAATAAATAATCTGTCCATGGTACTTTCTCTGTTAGCTCCAGTTATAATTTACTGGAGGAGCAAGAAACCTTGAGCTTTCTGGATCCTTTGGACCTCAACTCCCAGCTTCACACATTAAGGCAGTGTGGTGTAGTGGTGAGAGTGTTGTACTTGAGAGAACCAAGTTCAGTGAACTGTCAAATCACTGGGTGACTTTGGGAGAATCATTTGACTCAGACTGATCTACCTCACAGGGTTGTTGTGAGGCCACAGTGGGGAGGCAAAGAGGAGACAAATACAATAAAAGCAGGTTATGAATCTAAGCAATAAATAATAAAATACAAGCATACAGGTTGAATCTCCGTTATGTGAAATGCTTGGGACCAGAAGTGGTTTGGGTTTTGGAGTTTTTCAGATTTTGAAAATATTTATATATACATAACCCATCTTGGAGATGAGACCCAAGACTAGACATGAAATTTGTTTATGTTTCATATAAACCTTATAGCTTGAAGGTAATTTTATACATAACATTTTGAATAATTTTGTGCTGGAAACATTAGAAAAGCAAAGGTGTCACTAGCTAGGTCACCCATGTGGACACTTTTGGATTTTGGAGTATTTTATTGACATGTTAAAAATGGTTTTATCCGTGAGCTGCCTTGGGTCCCTCTTGGGAGAAAGGCAGCATACAAATGAAACAAATAAAATGAGGTAAAATAAAATAAAATTCAGAGTTTGGAATTCCAGGTAAGGGAGACCCAACTTGTACCTCAGTTAATGAGGTTTTGCTCTCCATGCATACTCAGGAAGGTAGTGTGCAGTGCTTCTGAAACTTTGGATCTCCAGATGTCTGAGAACTCAGCTTCCAGAATTCCTGGCCATTGGCCATGCTGGCTGGGACTTCTGCCGTAGCCTTCACATTTATCTATGTGCATGCAAGAAGCATATGCTTTGCCTCATAGGGTATATATGTTATTGATCTGAGGTTTCATTCACACCACACAGTTATAGCAGTGTTCCACATTCCCTCCCGAGATTTGCAGTTTAGGGAGAGACATTTAGAATCGCCAACAATAACATTCCAGTGCCTCATCAGACTACAAACCCCATAGGGGTTGGAACCATGGTACTTAAAGTGGAACAACAGCACTGTAATTCTGCAGTGTGAATAGGGTTCTGGATGATGTGGGGCAGGGTGATTTGGAATTGTCTTTGAATCTTTAGGTCAGGTTGCTTAACCTTGTGTGAAGATTAATTATTATTATTATTATTATTATTATTATTATTTCTAGCCCGGCCAATCACGAAGAATCCGGGCGGGTTACAACAGTAAAATACATCAAAGTTACAATAAAATCAAACCCTAAACCTCCCCCACCCCCCATTCCCGGTAGTAAAATTGAATTAAACAAGAATAGTATAAATATTAAAAGCATTAAAAACATTCCACAAAGACAGAGAAACAAGCGGGGAAGAACAGGCGGATAAGAGGGCAGATATCCCTATATCTGAGGAGGGTAGCTAAGTTGGAAAGGCCTGCCGGAAGAGATCCGTCTTGATTGCTTTCTTAAAAGCTGTCAGAGTGGAGATGTGACGGATCTCCTCCGGCAGGTCGTTCCATAATTTTGGAGCAATAGTAGAAAAGGCCCTCTGGGAAACTGATGTGAGCCTAGAACTTTTTGCCTGTAATAAATTTCTTCCAGAGGACTTGAGAATGTGGGATGGACAATAGGGAAGAAGGTGTTCCCTCAAGTATTCTGGGCCCAAGCCATGTAGGGCTTTAAAGGTAATCACCAACACCTTGTACTTTGCCCGGAAACTAATAGGCAGCCAATGTAGGGACTTCAAGACCGGTGTTACATGGTCATTCCTAGAAGTTCACGTAATCAATCTGGCTGCCATGTTTTATACCAACTGAAGTTTCCGAACTTGGCACGAGGGTAGCCCCATGTAGAGCGCATTACAGAAGTCCATTTGAGAGGTTACCAGTGCATGTACTACTGTTTCTAGGTCCCTCGGCTCCAGGAAGGAGCGCATAAACTGGGAATCAAGCCATGGTTCGTGATCCTTGGTGCCGTGATAGGGATGCAACCCCAAATTAGTGTTGGAAGGGCAAATTCCTCCATGCACAGGTCCATCGAATTGCTCTTGTGTGGCTTTAAATCATCTTTGACAACCCCACTTTCCTTCTTAAGGCAAACCTATAATGGGTTTTTCTCGGCAAGATTTGTTCAGAGGGGGTTTGCCTTTGCGTCAGCTCTGAGGCTGAGAGTGTGTGATTTGCCTATGTTCATCCTGTGGGTTTCCGGGGCTGAGGAGGATTTGAATGCTGCTCTCCAGAGTCATCATCCAATGCTCAAACTACAGTAGCTCGCTGGGTCCTCTTCCATTGAATAGTACAGCACAAAGCAATAGTTATGGAAGAACGTGTTTGTCCTTATGAGAAAGTATGGATGAATGAACAGGAAAGGACTTTGTCATGGTCTTGAATTTCCAGAAAGGACTTCTGAGCTAAATATTAAGATGAATGTTATGCCCTCCAAATGTCCTGAATTTTCAGGCATCAGTCCCGATTAATCTTCTGTTGTTCCACTTTTTTCTGCTGTTCATAAAATGTCCCAGTGTCTCTCTCCACTTCCTTCATTTTCCCTTCGTCTTCATCACCTTACTTCAGCTGCTGAAAATTGAAGTCAAAGTTTACAAATAGTTTATACTCAATTAATTGAGCAGTGGGAGAGGAGAACAGTGGGCAGAATCTTGCTCTTCCGTAGGCTCAGGCAAAAGCAAACTGCTACTGCTTCTGTTTGTGTGTTCTTCTTCATGAAAAACATTTGCCATCTTGACCACACTTCTAATGTTGCTTGGCCACATGTATCCCAGTTTCTCTGTGGAATATTGGATTGCATGGACCTTTCTTTTGCTATTTGACAGTGAAACAAACTCAGAAAGTGGTGGTTTTTAGATATTGGGTGGATGGCCATCTCTCAGGAGAACTTTAGTTGTCAATTCCTATATGGCAGGGGGTTGGATTAAATGGCCAGTGGAGTTTGTCCTGGGCCTAAAGGCACCAGATCCTCTCAGATCTTGGAAGCTAACCAGGACTGTTTAGTACAGTAGGCCTCCACATTCACTGGGGTTAGGGGCACAGGACCCCTGTGAAAGTGGAAAAACCACATATAAAAAACAGTATTTTTTTCCCCTTAGGAATCTTTAGGTCCTCCAACACAACTCCTTTGACAGAGTTTTGCTGGAGGACCTAGAGATTCTTAGAGAGAACATATTAACCAAATCTGCAAATAATCAGATCCTCAAAAGTCAATGCCGCAAATGTGGAGGGCCAACTGTACTTGAATGCCAGGTGTTGTAGGTTATATTTCAGAAGATGGAACTCACCAAACCAACTTGCCTCAGAAAACCCTGTGAAATTCATGTGGTCGCCATAAATCCACAGACAACTTAAAGGCACAGTTGGTTGGGGTTTGTCCCAACTCTGCGATTCTATGAATGCCATTCATGATTTGGGTGTACCCTCTTTTTAAAATAGATTCTTGAGGTATGCACTGGAAGTGCAGCACATCACATTCATCATTTTTCCTCCTGATGCTTCTGCACAGTTCTATCATGCTGCTGACAGCAATGTGGCTGCATTCACCTTGCCATAGACTGCTTCCCTTGTTCCCCTGTTTGTCACTGTGAGAACTAAGAGTTGGAAACTTTAGAAAGGAGGCAGACCTCTCTGCACGGGGGGTGGGGGTGGAATCTGGGTGCTTTTGACAGAAGCATAATGCTTACCTCCTCCTTCTACTTTAATGAGGAGAAACAAAGTGAACGATGTACTGGGCAAGCAGATGTGTGTCTCTGTCCCGCTGACTCAGTGTGCCTTGATGAGCTGCATTTTCGCTGTTTGTGGCTTCTGTCCAAACATCACCACTGACTGTATAGTGTTTGCTTGCTCAGTAGCAGGCTCTTTCCTTGCTACAGCTTGCGCTGCATTGTAAGGGAAAAGTAGCTACATTCAAACTAGATAATGATGAAATTGAAATACTGTAGTTAAAGAAATCTCATACCTTGGATCAAACATTGATCAGAATGGAGACTACAGTCAGGAAATCAAAAGAAGACTAGGAATGGGAAGAGCAGTGATGGAAGAACTAGACAAGATACTAAAGAGTAGAGACATACAGCTGAACACTAAAGTTAGGATTGTCCAAGCCATCACCATGTATGGATGTGAGAGGTAAACAGTGAAGAAAGTAGATGAGAGGAAAATAAACTCATTTGGTACTAGGTAAATACTTGTCAGAATCCTTGTAGTATTCTTCCAGATATGAGTTAGTAGGTGTAGTTGGGGATGATGGTACATAGTTAGCTGCTAGATAGAGAGGAGGAGTGCATAACGGTGCCAGGAGGATTTATCAGTTGACCTTGGTGCTGCTCGGCTCTAAGCTTGGAATGCAGTAGTTTCTGGTGGGAAGCGTTCAGAAGGGGGGAGATAAGGTGGAAAACGAAACCTATGGAAAAATACTGGAATAGGCTTTTCGCGGGCTTTTGTGAGAAGGGGGGAGGTGTGGGCCTTTGGAAGATATAGGGGTGCTGGGCGGGGACTGGTCAGTCTCAGCTAAGAAGCTGAATGGTGTGGTTTTGCTGATCCTGGAGCATCAATAAAGTTCTGTTTATTCTACATAAAGCTGACTGGTTGATTGTCTAGGGTTCTGGACCCCTGTTCTGACAATACTTTTATTTTAGAGTTTTAGGTATAAAGTGGGCTCTCCACACTTATTAGGATTAGGGGTCCAGGACCACTGTGAAAGTGAAAAAAACACAAATAAAAAACACTTTTTTAAACTTGAGAGAACAATTCTCTGTTTGTAGGTCCTTCAGCACAACTCTATGGTTAACATCTGCTGGAAGTTGACCATAGAGTTACACTGGAGAACCTAAAGATTCCTAGATAAAACACTTCTCTATGCATTTGTAGCTCCTTCAAGATGGTTCTGTGGTCAAATTCTGGCAGATGTTGACCACAGGAGGACGTAGAAATTCCTAGAGAGGTGTTCTCTCAGGTTAAAAAAGTACTGTTTATTTATTTGCATTTTTTCCCACTTTCACAGGGGCCTTGTGCCACTAACCCCAGCGAATGTGGAAGGAGAAGTGTGTGTGTGTGTATACACACACACTTGTGTGTGTATATATGTGTGTGTGTGTGTATATATATAAAATATATGTGTGTATATATAATACAGTATACTGTATGTAAAGAATTGTATTGGAGAACCTACAAATGCCTAGAGAATCGTTCTCTTTATGAATCTCTAGGTTCTCCAGCATGACTTCTGGCAGACATTGACCATAGAGTCATACTGGGGGACTTAAATGATTCCTAAGAAGAAGATATTAGCTCAATCCATGAACAATAAAATCCACAAAAGTCAAAGCCACAAATTTGGAGGGATGACTGTACTGTCGGCCCTCTGTACTCACAAATTCAACCATCTATGGCTTTAAAATATTTTTAAAATAAATTAAATTCCTAAAGGCAATACCTTGTTTTGCCATTTAATAAACAGACACTCTTTTACTATGCTGCTTTATATAATGGGCGTGAGCATCCATGGAATTTGGTATCCACAAGGAATGCTGGAACCAAACTTAATCAGATAATAAGGGCCCACTGTAGTGTGGTTCTTGCTTATTCTTTTATGCAATGTCTGTAATCTTTTAGCCTTTATTATGTCTTGTTTATAATAATGTTATATATCACACTACACTATTACAGCACTATTATTCCACTTTTGCTGCTGTGGTTGCCTCCTGTGGCATTCTGGGGTTTATAGTTTAGTAAGGTCTAAGAGTTCTCTGACTGAGAATTCTAAATGTCCTTCCCCAAACTGCAAATCCCAGGATTCCGCAGGAGCTGCCATCACAGTAAAAGTGGAATAATAATGCTATAACAGTGTAGTTAAATATTATGTTATTTTTTGCTGACAGCTTTAGGCAGTTTAAGCATTCCTTAAAGCCACTGAAACCAGTGGCCTTTGCAACATCTTGTAGCAGGGAGTCCTGTAAGCTAATTAAAAATGCAAGAAGAGAATGGAGGAGCATTTAAAATTAGGGAGCCCTGGTGGCACAGTGCTTAAATGCTAGTATTATAGCCACAATGTTGTAATCTCGATCCCAAAGGGCTCCAGGTTGACTCAGCCTCCCATCCTTTTCATAGGTTGGTAAAATGAGTACCTATACTGTTGGGGGCAATTGGAAATTGTAAACCACGTAGAGAGGAAGAGGTACAGAAATGTAAATTATATCGCTATTCGAAACCTGTGCAACTGTCCCTGGTTTCTGTGGTACTATGAGGTGGGGCAGGTGAGTCTGTTAGAACGCATTAATTCTGTGTGTGCAGGAAATTATGGTGATGAATCTCTTTTGCTTATTGACTGCACTTCCTTGATGTCACAGAGATGTGTGAAAGGGAGAAGAACATCTGCCTAGATGAACAAGCTGAGCCACTCAGATTTCAAGAGCAGCAGGGCAGAAAAGGCAGGAAAATGTTTTTATTTAAAATTATTTTTACGCCACTTTTTCAGGGTGGAATGCTTTTGAGGTGACGTACATAATACAGTCAGCCCTCTATATCCACAGACTTTTTAATCCACAGATTGAAGCATCCATGGCTTGAAAATATGTAAAAAATACATAAAATAAAAAAGAAGAAAAATGATTTTGTCATTTTAGATAAGGTACACCATTTTACCATTCACTGTATTTAATGCGAGTTGAACATCCACAGATTTAGGTATCCACAAGGGGCCCTGGCGCAAAATTCCAGAGGATACCAGGAGGCCACTGTAATAAAGAAAATAACCAAACTACTGTACCATGCTGATTCTCATTGGCAAATACCACCCCCACCTTTATGTGCATTGAATTGAAATACTGATTATCTGAACTTCTTGTCGCTATCTGTCCAACTTCTTCCTCTCTTTTCCAGAATCCCTTGAGGAGGCAGCGCCTCTACCCTGCCAAAACTTCATAGTCCCCAAAAAGGAAATCAACATGGTTCCCGACATGGCAAAGTGGAAACGTTCTCAGGTATGGAAATATCATAGTGACCAGATTGTCCTTCTTTTCCAGGACATGTCCTACATTTCAACCTTCTGTCCTATAGGAATTCCAAAATGTCTTCCATTTTGAGCATGACTAAGAAGCCCACTACCACTATATTTGCTGTTCCGGTCCAAGAAATACATCTATTTGGCAGCTTGTCTTCACTGCAAATAGGAGGATAGGATAGATCCTTCAGAAGCAGTAGTTCACAGATTGATTACACCCTTGCAAAACATTCTCATCAGCATGGTGTAGTCATTCTGACAGTTGGACTCCAACTCTAGAGATGAGGGTTCAATTCTCTGCTCAGTTGTGGAGACTCACAGGGTGACCTTGGGTGGGGCACATACTCTCAGCCCTAGAAAACTCTGTGATAGGTCTACCATAAGTTGGAAACAACGTGAAAAGACACATACAGTATATAACAACTGTATATATGTATATAGTTGGTTATCCAGCATTAATGACTATTTCAGCCAAATTCATCACTCCACATACAACTGTGAGTGGTTGGGGGTTATCTTACTGAGCCTGTGGATTGATCAATACAGCAAGTAAAGGTGAACCAGTCTGTGTCGTTATCTGTGTCCATGTCTTCACTGAATTTTTTAATTCTTTGTGTTAATTTTTCTAATAGAACTATAATATACTGGAAATAAACTGGAAAGCTGGGCCAAAGCTAACAAAATGATGTTCAACACAGAAAAATGTAAGGTACTGCACTTTACGGCAGAAAAATGAAATTCATAGATATAGGATGGGGGACACCTGGCTGAGTGAGACTACATGTGAAAAGGATCTAGTGGTCCTAGTAGACCACAAGTTGAACATGAGTCAGCAGTGTGATGAGGCAACTAAAAATGCCAATGCAATTTTGGACTGCATCAGTAGAAGTATAGTGTCTAGATCAAGGGAGGTAATAGTGTCACTCTATTCTGCTTTGATTGAGTCCCATCTGAAATACTGTGTCCCGTTCTGGACCCTCTCTCTCTGGCTTTTCTTCTCTAACAAAGATTCAGGAAGGACTCATCCCACACTTTCTACAAGTGCGTTGATGACTAAAAAGGCCGATCCGAGGTAAGCAAGTCCGGATACAGAAAGCACAGCAGAAAGTCTCCTTGGGTGATGTTTCAAAGTTGTGGTTCTTTCTGCATTGTCGTTTCTCTTCGAGACTTGTTCGGCGTGAGTTCTCAAAAGAGGCTGCAACATTGTGGATAGTGCATCTCCATGCCTCCCAATGTGAGGCCAGGGCAGACCCATTGTTGGTGATTAATTTGGCTGAGCTAGAATCATAGAATCATAGAATCATAGAGTTGGAAGAGACCACAAGGGCCATCCAGTCCAACCCCCTGCCATGCAGGAACTCCAAGTCAAAGCATCCCTGACAGATGGCCATCCAGCCTCTGCTTAAAGACCCCTAAGGAAGGAGACTCCACTACACTCCGAGGGAGTGTGTTCCACTGTCGAACAGCCCTTACTGTCAGGAAGTTCCTCCTAATGTTGAGGTGGAATCTCTTTTCCTGCAGTTTGCATCCATTGTTTCGCGTTCTAGTCTCTGCAGCAGCAGAAAACAAGCTTGCTCCCTCCTCAATATGACATCCCTTCAAATATTTAGCTTGAGCTTGAGATGTTGTTTCAGAAAGTCCTTGTATCTCTTCTTTGGGGCGTCCCTCTTATGCTGACCCATGGCGAGTTCACTGTAGAGTACTATTTTTGGGAGGCAGTGATCCTTCATCCTAGAAATGTGCCCTGCCCAGCTCAGCTGTGTTTTCAATAGCATGGCCTCAATGCTGGTGATCCTTGCTTGCTCCAGGACAGCAACATTCGTCACATAGTCGGTCCAGTGTATATTTAGGATTGTGCGTAGACAGCGTTGATGAAAGTGTTAGAGGAGTCGTAGATGTTGGCGATAGATGAGCCATGTTTCAGACCCATAGAGGAGAATGGACAATAGAATGGCTCTGTACACACTGATTTTTGTGCTTCGCCTCAGGTGTTTGTTACTACAGACTCTTTTGTGAAGCCTTCCGAATGCACTATATGCTTTTGTTAATCTGTGATTGATCTCTTTATCAATCTTGGTGTCTGAGGAGATGATGCTTCCCAGGTAGGTGAACTGCTGAGCAGACTTAAGTGCAGATTTGCCTATGGTGACATGGGAATGATAGTGCTCTTCCTGTGGTGCAGGCTGGTAGAGAACTTCCATTTTCTTCAGGCTGACTTCCAGCCCAAACAGCTCTGCAGCCATTGCAAAGCAGGATGTTAGGGGCTGCAGAGCTGCTTCTGTATGGGCAACAAGGGCAGCATCATCAGCAAAAAGCAGCTCATGGGCTAGATAGTTCACAGTCTTTGCGCGAGCCTTCACACGGCTAAAGTTAAACAAGCTCCCATCAGTACAGTAACGTATTTAAATGCCATCTTCTTCTTTGAGATCTGCTGTAGCCCTTTAGAGTATCATGCTAAAGAAGATTGTAAATAGAGTTGGAGCGAGAACACAACCTTGTTTGACAACATTAGTTATTAGAAAGAGCTCTGAGAGAGCATCGCCATATCTGACTTGGCCCTCATGTAGCAAGATAATCATTTTGAGGAATTTGGAGGGACATCCTAGTCATTCCAGGATCTGCCACAGACCTACTCACAGTGTCGAAGGCTTTGGTGAGGTTGACAAATGTTACATAGAGTCCTTTGTTTTGCTCTCTACATTTCTCTTGCAGGTGTCTAAGAGCAAATACCATATCTGTAGTGCTCCTATTAGCTCTGAAGCCGCACTGACTTTCAGGGAGAAGTTCTTCTGCAATAGCAGGAGTATCCTTGCAAGGATTTTTCCAGCAATGGAGAGCAGTGTTATACCTCGATAGTTTGAGCAATCAGATTTTGCTCCTTTTTTCTTATACAGGGTGATGATACCTGCATCTCGGAGATCTGATGGTAGTTCACCTTTTTCCCAGCAACTCACAAGGAGCTCGTGGAATTTAGCATGGAGTACATGACCTCCGTATTTCCAAGCTTCTGGTGGGATTCCATCAATCCCAGCTGCCTTGCCATTTTTCATCTGCTGTATGGCCTTAATGGTTTCTTCCAAAGTGGGAGCCACGTCCAGTTCATTTTTCATTGGTTGTCGTATCATATGTTGGATAGCTGAGCCTTGGACTACTCGGTTGGCACTGAAGAGATTTTGAAAATGTTCAGCCCATCGATTCAGGATGGAGGCTTTGTCTGTGATTAGTGTTTGACCATCTGTACTATATAAGGAGCTTTGGACCTGATAAGTAGGTCCAAACACTGCTTTAAGAGCTTCGTAGAATCCTCTGGAATCTCCCAGATCTGCACAACGTTGTGTCTTTTCTGCTAAATTGATCCACCACTTGTTCTGAATGTCTCAGAGTTTTTGTTGGAGTTTACTATATGCGAGACGGAAGGCTGTTTTTCTTACATGGCAAGATGGCTGAGTGAGGTGTGCCTGATGAGCAGTTCTCATCTTTGCCAAAAGCTCCTGGATCTCTTAGTTGTTTTCATCAAACCAATCTTGGTTTTTCTTGTGAGGGATTCTTCCGCAGACTGCAGGATACTGTTTTTAATATGTTGCCAAAGCACTGTAGGAGAAGAATCTATAGGGTGGTGTTCAAGTTTTGATTGCAGATTTGCCTGGAAGTTATCTCTCATGGCAGTTTGTTGAAGATTTTTGACTTAGAGTCTCCTCTTTAAGATGCCACCTCTCTTAGATTTGAGCTTAAGATGAAGATTTAGTTTGCATCTTACAAGATGATGATCTGTTTGACATTCTGCACTGGACACCACAATTCAAAAAGGATGTTGACAAACTGGAGAGTGTCCAAAGGAGGGGGACTAGAATGGTGAGGGGGCCTGGAAACCATGCCCTGTGAGGAACGCCTTAGAGAGCTGGATATGTTTAGCCTGGAGAAGAGAAGGTTAAGAGGTGATATGATAGACCTGTTTAAATATTTGAAGGGATGTCATATTGAGGAGGGAGCAAACTTGTTTTCTGCTGCTCCACAGAACAGGACCCGGAACAATGGATGCAAGCTCCATGAAAAGAGGTTCCACCTAAACATTAGGAGGAATGTCCTGACAGTAAGGGTTGTTCGACAGTGGAACACACTCCCACAGAGTGTGATGGAGTCTCCTTCTTGGAGGTCTTTAAGTAGAGGCTGCATGGCCATCTATCAGGGATGCTTTGATGAAGAGTTCCTGCATGGCAGGGTTGGAATGAATGGCCCTTGTGGTCTCTTCCAACTCTACAATTCTATGATTCTGTGATTCTAAATCCCATATTATTGCATGCATAACACCACAGAATTCTGGCCAATATCTAATGGCAGCCTGTTTCTGTATTGTCATATTACTTCCACCAGAGTTACTGGGCTCACAGTCTTTCTCATTCTGTTGCCACCACCTGCATATAAGTAATTACTTAGTTATTCCTGGATTCCAGCCAGACTAGTCATCTCTCTTTGCCAGAGGCTATACTTAGGGCACCACAAAGTTAAATTTCAAAATTCCAAATTCCAAATGTGCAGTAATGCAGTAATGAGCATGAGTACCTATTGACTTGTCATATTGTCATATTACCTTCCAAGGGCAATTATTTAAACTCATTTGCTTTTTTTTTGTTTGTTTGTTTTACTGTAGGTTGAGTTTCCCTTATCCAGAATTCCAAAATCTTAAATATTCCTAAATCTAAAATTGTCCACATGGGTGGCTGAGATAGTGACAACTTTGCTTTCTAATGGTTTTATTTACACAGACTTTTTTCATGCACAAAATTACTTAAAAAGATTGTCTATAAAATTACCTTCCGTAATTCAGTATACTTATGTGTATAGTGTGTAGACAAAACATAAATGAATTATGTCTTTAGGCATGGTTACCATCTTCAAGATATCTCCATATATATATATATATATATATTCTAAAATTCCAAACCCTCAGAAATCCAAAATACTTCTGGTCCCAAGCATTTTGGATAAGGGAGACTCAGTATTATTAGCTGGAAACCTCTGTCATGGTGTACATTATGTAACTTTACATATACTTAGCTATGTAACACTAGGGCTAAGCAGCATTGTCACCAAAGAAGATGTGTAATGGAACACTGACAAGAGTATCCAATGTTCATTGTGGATGTGCAGTTGGTTTAAACATTTGGTTATGTATTCAGTTGCACTACATTACCATTCTGCACTAGGGGTATGTAGTGGAGTCAGTGTGTATCTCCTCATGTGTGAATTTATGCTGCATCTCCCCATGCAGAATCTCAGCTTTTGATTCTGTAACTTAAAAAGACTGGACTTGTGGAACTGTTGTCTGGCTAATGCTCTCTCTTTATTTTGTGGTGTTTTTGTGTTCTTTGATAGGCATATGCAGATTATATGGGCTTCATCCTCACCCTGAATGAAGGCATTAAAGGCAAGAAACTGACCTGTGAATACAAAGTCTCTGAGGTGAGTGAATGGGGCCAGCCTTTTTCTCTTAATGTTTTGGGCTGCTGCTTGAGCTGAATTCCCTAGCCAGTGTAAAAATGATCTGGTTCTCCTTCTGTTAGTGGCTGAGAACGGATTATTTTCTCAGTCTTGAATCCTTTAAAAATTACTTTTTGTGGATTGCAGCTCCCAGTATGCTGTATGGTAAGAGGGATTCTGGAAGTTGCAGTCCAAAAATGTAATATTTCTAAAGTCTAGCTATGCCCCCAGGTGAAGCTGAAATGCCAAACCTATCTTGTGCCTTCTTTTCCATTTCCCCATAGTTCTTAAAGAGACCCAAACCCCCAGAATGCAGATGTGAGTAGTGTTTGGCCTTGCTGAACTCCAGAGAGTTAAGTCTTTTGGGGCCAAGTGAGGCATGTTTGTATCTGATCAGACAGGTTCAAAAAAGGTGGCTCCAGGTCTCTCACCCCAACCTACCTTGCAAGGCTGCAGGGATGAACAAGACAGGGGAGAAAGAACACATGGCACCCTGAGCTCTTCATAGGGATAATGTGATAATCCTTGGGGGAGCCCAGTTCGTCTGCCCTCCATTGTGGCCTTCCTCCAATGGGTAAAACCCTTTTTGATTCAGAATGGTTTGTATCTGTCTCAAAAACTGTTTCACCTCCACTGTTGAGTAGAATTTCTTCTGCTTTTTCTTTCAGTTCTTTTTTCTTTGCATTCTTTTTATGCTTTTAATCAAATATGCCATTTACCGTGGCAGAGCTGAGAGGCAAATCACTGTTCAGTTCAGTGGGTGGTTTTATCCATTCTTCTTAAAAGTAACTTTCTGGGCTCTTGTTTCTGAAAGGGTTGACTCCGTTTGTAACTATTGAGGCCAGCAGATGGCGTTAACTTTGCCCAATATGAATTACTCTGATCCTGTTCTTTCCCCCCTTGAAAGCTATATAAAATTGTCCCTCATTTCTTGATCACAGTGTGACCAGGGCAGATTGGTTATCCTTTGCTTGGGTTTCATAAAAACAAATTGCCCATCTATTGCGATGGTTCTTTTGTCATTACCAATTGCATTGTTACTACGTGGGGAAAATAAATAGGTGCAAGAAGCTAAATTCAGATTAGGATACTTCCTGGAGATGGTAGGAATGACTTAATCTTTAGTTTCCTACTGTCTAGATCCACACACCAATGCCTGCTGTTTATCTTGGCAGTAAAATATCCCATTTTGGTGAATGGGGTTTTCCTTCCACAACGTCAGTGAACAAAGTAGCACATATTGCTAGACATTACTTCTTTAACAGAAAATTTGACACCAGGGTCAGCAATGGCCTGGAAAGAATACAGACGGGTTCCTAAACCCCATAAAGAAGAGCGGTTTGGTGTTTTACATGCAGTTTTTATTCAAAACTAAGAACATCCATATGCAAAATGAAAGAATCAGGTCAGATGCGTCTTGCAGAAGTAAACAAACATATTTTGAACCTTGTGGAGATGACTTCCAAACATCTTCTAGAATACATCCAATGCCTTTTGCTTTCACCAGCTTCCATTTTTCTAATGATTTCCACTTTGGTAGCCAAACTTATAGATTTATGGTTTTCCAATAAGCTGGGGATAGCTGGTAAAACAGGCTTATATGCTCTTCCTCTTTCTTTCTTTTTTGGTGTTCATGCATGCTTAGTAAGATACTTTAGAGGGAGCTGCTGTTTACCTTGTCTTTTGTAGGCAAGCTCTTAATTACATTGTTTACTACAGACAGACTGCTACAACCTGACTCTGAAAAATCTGTGTTTCTCTAGCCCTTCCTCACCATCCTCCTAATGCCAATGCTGCTAAAGAAACCTTCCAGAAAGACAGGGGACGAAGAGGAAAAGGAACGGTTGGGTGGCAGTAAAAAAGATTTGTAAAAAGAAGCTTTATTATCAGAGGCTTTGTTAATCGGAGCGTTGCTTGTACAAGTGAGGGGTGGACCTTAGAGCAATCATGCTCACAATCTCAGTGTTGACCTCCCTCATAAGATTGTTGTGCTACCTCAGTTCAGCCTCACATGGTGGACCTTTGACCAGTCATTCTTATGTTCTCAGCCTGACGTCCCTCGTTGGGTAGTTGTGCAAGGAAAGTGGGGAGAAGGAGAGACATGGGCTCACAGGTGGAGATGTGGGATATAATATATAATAAATAGAACGACTAATTAATAAATCAGTAAACTGCAAACACAAGTGTTAAGTATATGAATATGTTGATTGCATCTAGGGCCCATTCCCACTTACAAAATAATCCAGTTCGAAACTGGATTATTTTGAAAGCGAATTCTCTCCGGGGCCATTTACCCCCCTTTTACTCCCCTTTATCGTTTACATTAAGGGGAGAAAAGGGGGAAAACGGCCACAGAGAGAATGGATGGAGGAGGAGGAGGAGGAGGAGGAAAGGAAAGTGGAAAAAACCTTTCCTCTTCCCCTCTTTTCTCCTCCATCCTCCCCCTCCTCTCTTTCCCTCCCTCCCTCCTTCCCTCCAGTGGCCTACCTGGCAGGGGGCTGGTGGTCTTCTCCTCCAGTCTTCCTCCTCCTCCTCCTCCTCCTTCTCCAGGCTGGACTTTCCTCCGCTGCCAGCCCAGCCTCCTTCCCCAAGGTCTCTGCCCCGGGAGGCCTCCTTAGAAGGAGGCCTGGACAGGAGGAGAGAGGGAGGCAGGCAGGCAGCATTGAGGATGCAGGGCCGCAGGTTGGAGGACTGGAGGACGTGCGTCCGTTTAGGAGGACGCAGGCACGCACACCATAGAGGCAGGGAGGGACGCACGTCCTCCAGTCCTCCAACCTGCAGCCCTTCGTCCTCCATGCTGCCTGCCTGCCTCCCTCTCTCCTTCTGCCCAGGCCTCCTTCTAAGGAGGCCTCCCGGGGCAGAGATCTTGGGGAAGGAGGCTGGGCTGGCAGCGGAGAAGGGTCCAGCCTGGAGAAGGAGGAGGAGGAGGAGGAAGACTGGAGGAGAAGACCACCAGCCCCCTGCCAGGTAGGCCACTGGAGGGAAGGAGGGAGGGAGGGAGAGGAGGATGGAGGAGGAGCAGGGGAGGAGAGGGCCAGTGGAGGGAGGGAGGAGGGGTCCCTCTGGGGCCACTGCCACCATGGATCCCGCGATCCAAGGGTGGCAGTGGGGAGGGAGAGGGAGGGAGGAGGAGGAAGGGGGAGGAATGGAGGGAGGCCGGTGACCGGGAGAAGGCAAGGGCCATTGCAGCTGCCCCTGTCATCTCCCGGTCGCCAGCAGTTCCCATTGGGCTGAATCGATTTATTTTCAAATAAATCGATTCAGCCCAAAAAGGAGCGGTAAAAACCAGTTCCTTTTTGACTCGGGTTTAATGGGGGGAAACCCCAGCCCCCCTTGGCGAATCGATTCCAAATCCATTCGCCAATGGGAACTAGACTGGTTTAAACCGGATCATGCTTCCACATGATCCGATTTAAACCTCAGTGGGAATGGGCCCCTAGAGTGGTATTTTCATCATGGTACCGCAAAAGCCAGGAGAGCCAATGGTTTTGTGGTTTGCTTGCTGGACTAGGACTCTGGGAGACCTTGTGTAATTTAGATTGTATCAGGGACGGAGGAAGGCTATGGGCAACACCCTCCATACAAGTCTTGCCAAGGAAACCTTGTGATAGATTCCCCCTTATTGTTGTATGCCTTCAAGTTGTTCCCAACTTATGGTTACCCTGCAGACATCCCAGGGTTTTCTTGACAAGATTTGTTCATGGGAGAGGGGCTTGCCATGGCCTTCCTTTCAGTCTGAGAGAGAATGGCTTGACCAAGATCCTCCAGTGGTTTTCCATGGCCGAGTGGGAATTTGAACCCATCTCCCCAGTGCTCAGACCACTCTCAGGTCCCCCTTAGGGTCTTTGTAAGTCAGAAACAACCTGAAGATCCACAGCAACACCACAAAAACCAGCCTGAACATTAACTGGTGCCAAAATATTTTATGTTTTGTGGGCTTGCAATTGGTGGCTTTTGTTAATTTTTCCCCACACCACAATCCCAACCTATTTCTCTTCCCTGGAAGCCTGCAACTCCATTCAACTCCCTAGAAGCCTCTTCTCCATGGGCATGGATACACGCCTCCCCCCAAGACACTAGATCTTGGCTCCCCCCTCCCCATTTCCTTCCCTGTCTTTCTCATCCTCCTTGGTTAATGCTTCAAGGGCTGGAAAGTTGCTGGGCTCGGCAGTTTTTCCTCCTCGTCCTTCTGCTGACAACTCTGGCCCAGGAGAGCGTCTCATGAAGGATGCCTCCAGCAAAGTCAGATCTGCTGCCTTTGCTGCCATTCTCATTGTCCTTTCTCCTTCACTTCAAGGAAGAATTTCCATCCTGAATCGGCTGCTGCAGAAGCAAAAAAAAAAAAAAAAAAAAGGAAAAAAAGACAGCAGTGGCTGGTAGAAATACCAAAATGCAGGGTTAGAATCATAGAGTGGGAAGGGACTCCGAGGGCCATCTAGACTCCAACCCAGTACTCCAGTACAGGATTTCATTGGTGAAGCGCACCTAAACTCTTTAATATTTTATAATACTTTAATATTTATAATTGTGTATCTGTCAGTGCTTTTTGGATGAGTACTGCAAGGGTTAAAGACTGTATGCCAATGCATCCTGAACCTTGGTCCTCAGATGTTTTTGACCAAATTTCCTGTCTATTTCATTGTTTACTGAAGACATGCTGTGGCAACCTCCTCCTGAAAGTGTGTCTGTTTAAAGTTTGTCTCTTCCACTTTCTTCTTAATGCTAATGCTGATTTAAAAACCCTCAGCTAGACAGAAGACGAGGAGGAAAAGATGGGAGGCTAGACATGAGAAGACCTTGTAAACATGGGCTTCTTTGTCCAAGGCTTTGTTAACTGAGGGATGCTTTTATATTCTCTTCATATCACAAGAGTGCTTCTGTTCAATAATGAATTCCATACAGCCCCCCCCCCCCCGCATTCTTTACCCTCCTTTACAAAAGATCAGTTTTCTTTCATAGAATCTTCCAGGAGTGGCAGTCCACTTTTTAAAATGATTGCAGGAGCCCCTTATACTATTCACAGCAACAATGCTCCATTTTTCAAACCCTGTACCTCTCTTGTCTTTTCCGCCAAGCGAACAGCTTTCCTTTCTCTCATCAGCCTATCGAAAAGCTGGTTGCTCTCCTCAACATGCTTGACAGGTGGATTGACGAGACCCCACCAGTGGACCAGCCATCCCGTTTTGGGAACAAAGCCTTCCGGACGTGGTACGCCAAGCTAGACCAGGTAGGCCAAGATAGGGGATAGAGCAGGGCTTCCACATGCTCTCAGAGAGTCTTGTTCCTTTTCTTAGGGAAGAGAGTATTGAAAAGCTTTTTAACAGTAGAAAACAGTAAAGAGGCAAGATCCAGATGTCCAGAAGATGGTCAGCTGTTTATTCCTTATAAAATAACCCAACATCTGTATGAGAAAAGGCCTTATTTATGGGCCTACGGCAAAAATCACTGGTATTGTAACACACAGAAAGACAGGACCATTTGGCACTTGCCTCCCTGTTGTTTTCTACCTTTTCTTAGGACCATTAAAAGGCTTGTCCCTTCTGGGGTTGCTGGAATGAAAATTGGAGAGGGCTCCTGATAATTAATGGTAAGAGGGAATGTCCAGCAGGTATTTCTAGTCAAACAACTAGGTCGCAGGCAACACTTGCTGAAATTCCTTCTTTCATACTACCATTAAAGCTACAGAAGTCCTAGAACCATAGAGTTGATAGCCATGTTTCAATATTTGAATGGATGTCATGCTGAGGATGGAGCAAGCTTGTTTTCTGCTTCTCCAGAGACTAGGACACAGAGTAATGGATGTAAACTACAGGAAAAGAGATTCCACCTACACGTTAAGAAGAATTTCCTGATGGTAAAAGCTGTTCAACAGTGGAATACACTGCTTCAGAGTGAGGTGTTTAAACAGAGGCTGAATGGCCATCTGTCAGGAGTGCTTCGATTCTGTCTTCCTGCATGGCAAAAGGGGATTGGATTGGGTGGCCCTTGAGGTCTTTTCCAACTCTGTGGTTCTTTGATTCCCCCGATCTCGTTGATGCAGCCTAGGATGATTCTATGAACCTTCAGCCCTCCAGATATTTTGGCCTACATCTACTATAAGTTCTGCCCAGCATAGTCAAATTGGTAAAGAGATTGTCAGAGGTGTAGTCCAGCAGCATCTGGAATGTCAGTGCTTTCCTAACCTTGGTACTTTATATATCCATTATCCAAGTTTAGCATTTATGAAATGTCCGCTAGGACAAGTTTGTGATACCATGTTTCCCTGAAAATAAGACGGTGTCTTATATTAATTTTTGCTCCCAAAGATGTGCTAGGTCTTATTTTCAGGGGATGTCTTATTTTTCCTTGAAAAAGAATTCACATTTATTGTTGAACCAAAAAATGAACATTTATTATATACTATATACTATATATATATATATATTTCTTCTTCGTGGTCTCTGCGAATCATACAAATGGGTTCTCTGCGCCTGCGCAGTCGAATTCGGAACTTTCTGGAATCACTGGGCAGAAAAGCGGCTTGCAACTTTTTGCAACTTTTTGGCGGTAGCCCCTCCCCTCCTCTATATAAGCCTTGTTCCCGCTCTTTTCCTCAGTTCCTTTTTTTCCGCCGCGTAGGCTACTCTAAAGGAACAGTGTGGAATCGCTTGGCTTGTCTCTCTTGGTTTTCTCGATCTTCGGCTTGCTTCTCGACTACTCTCCCTCGTCTGTGACTCGGCTATTGTTTGACCTCTCGGCTTGATTGACTTCGATTTTGGATCCCGATTTGGACTTGATGTCTCCGGCTCCATTTAAGCACTGCGCTGTTTGTGGGGCCAAGGTCCCTCACACGGACCCCCACTCCAAGTGCTTGATCTGCCTGGGCGAGGCCCACGACACCCAGAGCTGTGCCCTCTGCAGATCATTGACTTCGCAGGCGAGGAAGAACTGTGCCTCTCGGCTGAAATCCTACCTTCTTGATCGGGCTTTGGCCCCTCAGGAGATCCTGCCTTCGGCTTCGGTTCCGGCTTCGGTTTCTAAAGCACCCGTTCCGGCCTCCAAGATGTCTCAGGAGAAGGTGACTGTTGTTTCCCCTGTTGGTCCCTCCAAGTCCTGCCGGGACGCGGAGACTCACCCCGCCGAGAAATTGGCTAAGAAGACGGGTGAGAAGTATAAGTCCTCCAAGAAGGACAAGCCCAGGCAGGGCAAGGACCACAGGGATGAGAATCGGAGAAAGAAGGTGAAAACTCCTTCTCAGGGCGTGGCAGAGGGCTCTTCCTCTCTGAAGGAATCCACTTCTAAAGCCCCTGCCAAGAGGAAGCATTCTACCGAGGGGGAATCCCTCCGGAAAAAGCGCTCCTCTCAGGGTGAGACCCTCCAGAAGAAGGCCCGCTCCGATTCCGACGTGGGAACCGAGCTGCCACGTGCGTCGACACCGAGGGATGTTCCCGCCACGGAAATTCCCTCTGTCGAAAGGTCCGCCTCCGTACCGACCGCCTCCGTACCGACAGAAGCGTCGCCTCGCTCCCAGGCCGCCCGGCGCGAGACATCGGTGCCGCGCAGCCTGACGCCCGCTCAGCGCTCCCCACAGCTGAGCCAGAGGTCTCGTAGGTCGCCGACCCCTATGGCCGAGACCGAGGACGAGCCGGAATACTATTATGATAGCGAGTCCGGCAAGTACTTTGTGGCGGTTGACCCTTCTACTCTTGACAGACCACGAGGCAAGCGCTGGCGCCCGCTGGATGTGTCTGCCAGAGTCGGCGACGAGGTCCAGGGTTCTGCACCGTCGAAGGTCGTTGACGAGGCTTTGACATCGGCCACCCTCAGGCGGGAGGACGCCGTTCGCGGAGAGGCAGCAACTCAGACGGCCTACTCCCCTTCCAGTGCAGTACTCTGTGGAGAGCCCAGCTCCGACTCGGACGTGGAGTTCGACACCGAAGGCTCGGTCCCATCTCCGATCGATACCGACACCGAGGAAAAGGGGCCGGTTCGACAGGCCTTTTACCAACCAGGTCCAGTGTCCCCTACTGATAACGTGCACACCTTTGGGGAGCACGTCATCAAGATGGCGAATGCTTTGGAGCTCCAGGTGTCTCGGTCCGAGGAGGAGGCCCTCGACCCGGTCGAGAAACGAGTTCAGGGCTCGGCACCAACATTGGCAGCCATCCCATTCCTGCCGTCTTTGGAGAAGATCGCCAAGAGGTCGTGGCAGAATCCAGCATCCACCCCGTCGACCTCGAGGAAGATCGACTCCATTTACAAGATCTCTCCATCATCGGCAGAGTGGCTCCATTCACACCCGCCTCAGAATTCGGCAATTGTCGAGGGGTCACAGAAGGTCTTCACCCCAAAGACCTCCCCGTCTCCTTCGGACCGCGAGGGCAAGAAGATAGACGGGATTTCGAAGAAGATCTTCGAGGCCTCAGCCCTGGGACTGCGGGTGTCGAACTATAATGCCTGCATGGGGGCCTACATCCAATACCTGGCGGAGAGGATGTCACCCCTGTTGGCGGACCTCCCTCAGGAGAAGGCTCCAGCTGCAAACCAACTCCGGGAGGAGGTACACTCGGTTGCAGGCCTTCTCATTACCTCGGCGCGACACACGGCGGACTGTTCGGCCAAGTCCATGGCTTCCAGTGTGGCCCTCCGGAGACATGCCTGGCTTCGGGCTTCTGATCTAACCCCGCAGGCGAAGGCCGCTATAGAGGACATGCCGTTCGATGGCGAAGGGCTCTTTGCTAAGGACACCGACGAGCGGCTGAACTTCAAGTACCGCATGAAGTCAGCCGCAAAGAAGCACGGCATGTCCGCTCCCCAGCAGGCCTTCTCCAGGAGGCGCTTCGGGGCCAGACCATCCTTCGGACAGTCGCAGAGGCCATTTGAGCAGGAGAGGCAGTACCGTCGCCAGGACACCAGGCAGAGGTTCTCCTCTCCATCCTCATCTTCATCGGGGAGACGTCTTCAGTCCCGTTACCGAAGACCGCTTCTGAGGAAGCCCGGACCTGATTCGGGTAAGAAGGGACAGTGAAGGTCTCCAGCGTACTCCGTTGTCTCCCCTTCTCGTCCCTTCTTTTTGGATCTGTTGAGGCCTTTCTATAACATCTGGGCCCAAATCACCACCGACTCCTGGGCGCTGACTATTATATCCAAAGGATATGCCCTCGAGTTCGAAGAACTCCCCCCTACGGGAGCCCTCCTTTCTACGGATCCCTCACCTTCCCTCCTCGACGAAGTACGCACTCTGTTGGATAAAGGGGCCATCTCCCCCCTGGATCCGGACCTGGCCCACCGGGCGTTCTTTTCTAGATACTTTACGGTACCGAAACCGGATGGAGGCCTCCGTCCCATACTGGACCTTCGGGACCTTAACAGTTTTTTGGTTTACAAGAAGTTCCGGATGGTAACTCTTGCTTCCATTTTACCATTGTTGTCGCAGGGACTTTGGTTTGCGACGTTGGACCTCAAAGACGCCTACTTCCAGGTCTCCATTCGACAGGGACACAGACGGTTCCTCTCCTTTGCCATCGGGATGGAGATGTACCACTACAATGTCCTGCCCTTCGGTCTCGCCACCGCGCCGAGAGTCTTCACCAAGTGCATGGCTCCGGTAGTCGCCTATCTGCACCAGCGAGGGTCAAGAGTCTTCCCCTACCTAGACGATTGGCTCTTCGCGGCAGACTCCAAAGAGGCCCTTTGCCAGGACATCTCCTTCGCCGTCTCCCTGCTCCAGTCTCTCGGCCTGGTACTGAACCTCGAGAAGTCCCACTTGACCCCCGTCACCAGGATCAAGTTCATCGGGGCTATCCTCGACTCAGAAAGTTGCATCGCATCTCTGCCCGAGGACCGTTTCCTGTCCCTTTCCAAGGCCGTCCGGCATTGCTGTGCCAACAGACGGGTGCGGGCTCGAGAAGTCCAGGTAGCGCTGGGCCATATGGCCTCGACCACCTTCGTCACCCCGTGGTCCAGGCTCCGGTTTTGGCCCCTACAGTCGTGGTTCCTCTCCGTCTTCGACCCGTTGGCCGATCCTGCAAGCAAGTGGCTCACGGTACCGAGGCCCGTCGCTCGTTCCCTGTCCTGGTGGCTAGACTCCCAGAACGTCTGCGCCGGCATGCCGTTCGTCCCTCCGGACCCGCAGGTGGTCCTCACCACAGACGCATCCATGGACGGCTGGGGAGCCCACACAATGGGACTCACCATAAGGGACAAGTGGCAAGCGCGTCACCAAGATCTCCACATCAACGCCCTGGAGATGCTAGCTGTCGAGAAGGCCTTGAAGGCTTTCGAATCCGAGCTTCGCGGAAGGGTAGTGCAGCTCCTGACGGACAACACCACTGTCATGTACTACCTGAACAAACAGGGCGGAACCAGATCTCCAACTTTACTGGAGATAACTCTTCGGATTTGGCACTGGTGCATCCCGAGAAACATCTTCCTGCAGGCAGTGCATCTTCCCGGGGAGGAGAACGTCTTGGCGGACCAGCTCAGCAGGTCAGATTCGCAGTGCCACGAGTGGACTCTCCACCCCGACGTGGTCGCGGACCTCTTCTCCAGATGGGGCACCCCGCAGACAGACCTCTTCGCGTCGGAGACCAACGCACACTGCAGCCAGTTCTGCTCCCGGGATCGGTCTCGACGCTCGCTCGGGGATGCCTTTCTACACAGCTGGACGGGGGAATTCCTGTATGCCTTCCCTCCGTTCCCGCTCATCACGAGGGTCGTCTCCAAGATGTCGAGAGACCGGACGGACGCCATCCTGATCACCCCTTGGTGGCCCAGGCAGCCGTGGTTTCCGTCCCTTCTTCACCTGTCGCGGAATCGGTTCCTCAGGATCGAGCCCAGACCGGACCTGCTCACTCTACAGGAGGGTCGAGTTCGTCATCCGGACATCGAGGACCTTCCGCTCGTGGCATGGCGACTCCGGCCTTAGCGGACCTTCCGGCGGCGGTGAGGCGTGTGATCTTGGCGGCCCACAAACCTGCGACCAAGAGGTCCTACTCCTGCAAGTGGCAGAGATTCCTCCGCTTCCTGGATTCGAGAGGCCTGTCTCCATCCAGGGTGTCGACGCCGACAGTGCTGGAGTTCCTGATGACACTGGTGGAGTCGGGGCTGTGCCTTAACTCCATCAAGTGTTATTTGTCTGCTATTTGTTCCCATTTCCAGTTTGATGGGAAACCTTCCTTTTTCAAGGACCCCTTGGTGAAGGGGTTTTTGAAGGGCTTTAACAACCTCCATCCGCCGGCCTCAGTACCGACACCGGCGTGGAGCCTCGAGGTTGTTTTGTCCCGTCTTGGTACCAAGCCCTTCGAACCTATGGCTACCACTGACCTGAGGCTGCTGACTTGGAAAACAGCCTTTCTGGTAGCCATTACCTCTGCCCGCCGTGCTGGCGAGCTCTGTGCCTTACGGAGGGACCAACCTTTCCTTCGGTTCCACAAGGATAAGGTGGTCCTCCGTACCGACATTACCTTTTTGCCTAAGGTAGTGTCTGCTTTCCACATGTGCCAAGACATTGTGCTCCCGACCCTGGCCCCGAACCCGACCACCGACATTGAACGTCGTTTGCACCTGTTGGACGTTCGGAGGGCTTTGGCCTTCTATTTGGACAGAACTTCGGGTTCGAGCCGCTCTGACAGACTGTTCCAGTGCTACTCAGAGCCCAAGAAGGGACTACCTGTGACTGCTCAGAGGTTTTCTAAATGGGTGGCTGGTACCATCCACCTCTGTTATGAACTGTCGGGTAGAACTCTTCCAGCCAGGGTCAGGGCACATGCGACTAGGGCGGTAGCGACATCCTCCGCTTTTTTGACTGGGGTTCCGCTGGAGGATGTCTGTAAGGCTGCTGTCTGGTCCCAACCTATGACTTTTATAAAACATTACCGGTTGGACACCAGGGCAAGGACAGATGCAGCCTTTGGCAGAGCAGTGCTACTGTCTGGTTTACACTAATGTCAAGTTCTGTACTATGCCATGTTGTGTACTATGCCATGTTGAGTTTACATTGCATTATGGTTGCATATGACACATTGCACTAACTGTTGCATTGTTTGCCTTTTTACTTGATTCCTTTGCATCCAGGATTGGGTGTTATGGTGTCTTTCTGATTGCATTTATACACCATGTACATAGTTTACTCTCTGAGTAATTGGTTTATGTTCTGCTCTGTGAGCACCATTGCACTATTGTTGTTTTCTTCTATAATTCATACAAGAATCACACAAGGGTTGGTTCAATTTGACAATTTTTATTGTGAATCAATAAAGTTTTTTGGTTCACTTCACAACTGTTGTCATGACACTCCCTCCGCCGCTTACCTAAGCTTGCTAGTCTAACCCATTTGTATGATTCGCAGAGACCACGAAGAAGAAGGACAGGTTGCTTACCTGTAACAGTATTTCTTCGAGTGGTCATCTGCGAATACATACAAATCCCACCCTTCCTCCCCTCAGTGTCCTGCTCAACATTGTTCTGCTCCTCCGTCGCTTGCGGCGGAAAAATTTCGGAACTGAGGAAAAGAGCGGGAACAGGGCTTATATAGAGGAGGGGAGGGGCTACCGCCAAAAAGTTGCAAAAAGTTGCAAGCCGCTTTTCTGCCCAGTGATTCCAGAAAGTTCCGAATTCGACTGCGCAGGCGCAGAGAACCCATTTGTATGTATTCGCAGATGACCACTCGAAGAAATACTGTTACAGGTAAGCAACCTGTCCATATACACACAAAAAAAAAAACCTTTGCTAGGTCTTACTTTCGGGGGAGGCCTTATATTTAGCAATTCAGCAAAGCCTTTACTAGGTCTTATTTTTTGGGGATGTCTTATTTTTGGGGAAACAGGGTAGTTGCTTCTTCAGTTTAAAAGACTTGTATTTAGCACCAGTTGTTTACTGTAATCTTGTACCAAAAGGAAAGATGTTCCTGTCCAGGGAAGAGGAAGGTCTCAGGATTTATTTATTTTTTTTACTTGTTGTCATTGGGATCTAAAAACTTCCATGCTAGCTTGTGTTCTGACTATGGATTGTTTCTTAGGGAGCAGAGAATCTGGTTGCCACTGTGATTCCTAAAGAATTGGCAGGAGCTGTTCCTGAGGTGGCTGTGTATCTGAAGGAATCAGTTGGGAACTCCACACGCATCGACTATGGGACAGGTATGGATTAGTCTTAACTCTGGTTTTTTGGGAGGCTTCTCCATGGTAGACTCAGAGCAACTTTATCTGGACTAGTTCCCAGCATAGGTCAACAACTGTGGCTGTGATCATATTGACTGGAGGATTCTGGCAGCTGATATCACAGAGTGGGAAGAGACCCCAAGGACCATCCAGTCCAATTCCTTGCCTCACAAAAAGGCACAATCACTCCCTGTGATAGACAGCCTCAGTTTAAAAACCTCCAAAGAAGGAGACTCCACTATACCTGGAGACAGTCTTCTCCGCTGTCAAACAGCTCTTAGTGTCACGAAGTTCCTCCTAATGTTTAGGTGAAATCTCCTTTCCTGTCCTTTGAATCCATTGTTCTGTGTCCTAGTCTCTGAAGCAGCAGAAAGCAAACTTTATCCAGGAAAGTAGGAAAGTTATTTCTTTGATTTTTGAACAGTTGGCCTACTTGGTAGAGTTATCATGTGGCTTTCCTAATGGCGTTGGGCTGCAAGTCATAGAACCATAGAATCTCAGAGTTAGGCCATCTACTTAAACACTCTGCCATGCAAGAATATACCACTAAAGCACTCCTGAGATACCTATTCATCCTCTTTGAAGTCTTCCAAAGAGGGTGAGTCCACCATCCTCTAAAGTAGTCCATTCCATTGTCGGACAGCTGTTACAGTGAAGAAGTTCTTGCTAAGACTGTATTTTTTAAAAAATGAACACAACAGCATGGCACACCATTGAAAGCCCATCACAGAAAATTCCTAAACACCTGATAGAATAGAAATATTTTTCTTGCTTGCAGAAGAGCAAGGAAGGAGACATCCAAACCTCCCTAGGAAGGGGGTTCCAAATTCTGGGAGCAGCCACTGAGAAGGCCCTTTCCCTTGTTCTTACCAGACAAGCTGGAGAAGACAGTGGGTCGGAGAAGAGGGCTTCTCTTTGAATCATAGAATCATAGAGTTGGAAGAGACCAACTAAGTCTCTTTTTGAAGATCTTAGAACTCAAACAGGTTCATATGGGGAGACAGAGTCCTTAAATTGCCTGAGCCAAGCCATATGGGATTGATCTATGTTGTAGGTCAGTGTTCGACCAAGTGATCGTTCTTGATGTAACTTCCCAGAATCCCCCAGTCAGCATTGGCCATACTTGTTGGGGATACTGAGGAAAGGTGCTGAATACAAACTCTCCATCCCACCAGCTCCTCTTTCAAGCAGGTTTCAATCTTGTAGCGGCCTTGAAAGTATCTAGTAGTGATACCCAAACTTTGGTCCTCCAGGTGTTCTGCATTTCAACTCCCAGAAGCCCCAGCCAGCTTGGCTAACAGTCAGGAATTCTGGGAGCTAAAATGCAAAACATTTGGAGGACTAAAGTTTAGGAACCACTTGTCTGTAGGCTAGGGTGATGAAACTTCAGCTTTCAGCCTGATCCATGCAGCCATGGACCTAGCTTTGGGTAAGGGGCAGAGATGTAGAGTAAAAGAAGGAGGGCTAGGGAGGGAAATAGATTCAGTGTGTGTGAGGGGAAGGCTGAGACTTCTAGCAATAGAAATCAACTCAGTGTTCAACAGCAGCAGTCTGTCCTTCCCTTAGAGTTTGTAGGGTGTGAAGAAAGGAGGAGTGATATCAGCAGTTGGCAGAATGGGAAGCAGGAGAGTTTTTGATGCCTTTTTCATTTCTTTCTGTCATGAGAATAGAGGTTAGTGCCCTGGACTGTGGGATCTCCTAGTTCATATCTCTGCTGAGGCATGAAACACATGTCTGTCTCTCTTCCTGTGTACCTGTTACTTACCTTGCAGAGTTGGTATGAGGATAAAGTAGGAATGGGAAGAGTTATTATTATTGATATTATATTTACATATAACCTGCTTCCCACCCAAGGTTGGAACTCAAAGGGGCTTACAATATAAAAGAATACAATTAAAAAACACAAAAGTGAACATTAAAATAGAACTAAATTGTTACAATATTAAAACAGTTAAAAAGATAAAAGTTCTTAAAAACAGCTAAGTTAGAACAGTACAACATCCCCAGCCTGTTCTTTAAAGACTTTCTGTTTTAAAAACCTGTCTTGAATAAAATAAGAGTTGTGCATGACTTTGATCTCCCCAGGGGGCAGATAGGATATTAAGTATCAAACAAATAATGTGGCCTCTGACAATTTAATATGATCATCAGCAGGGGAAAACATCTCACTTTTCCCTGTCCTAGGTTCTTTTATGGTGTTTTCCCTTCTGTCTCAGTCCCTTTTCCTGCAATAATTTCTTCTAATGGCAAACAGGTATGAAGCCAAAACAGGACCCTTGAGAAACAAAAGGGAGGTAGCTGGGAGCATTTCAAAATTGGTGGCAGCACACCAAAATAAACAATTTCAAAGTACCTATAATGTTCTAAGAACTGTAAGATATTATAAGATGTAGCATTTCCCTGCTGAAGGCTCACAATCTAATAGACAGATTAGGAAGGGAAAAGGCAATGAGGAAAGTTAGCTTCTTCTCTGGCCAGTGACTGTGGCCAGATAAGTTATTATTGGGTGGCAGGAGGTGCACCTTTCTAGTGGTCTCTTGGGCTCAATTAAAATTAAAACAATATTAATTACTATTGTTCTAAGAGCAAGTGAAGCCCAAACTCTCCCTAGAAGCCAAAGGCTGTTGTACTTTGGTCATATCATGAGAAAACACGGCTCTTGGAAAAGAGGATGGTGCTTGGAAAGCAATAAGAAAAGAGGAAGGTATCACTGCAGGTGGATAGACTCCATCAAGGAAACCAGGACTGCTTTGGGTTTGCAAGAACTAAGCAGGATTGTTGGCAACAGGCTGACTTGGAGGACTTCCATTCATCCACTTGACAGTAATTAACAACAACAACAAATTAAAACACAATAAAACATTTCTAAAATAAAGCAGTGTAAGGGAACGACAGCTGTCAAAAATTGCCTAAAGGGAATGGTGTATTGTTAGTAGCCATGTTAAACATCAATTGGGAAAGAAAATGGGTGATGGTGATAGCCGTAGAAAGGAGTGTGGTTGGCAGGCACTCTTAGTATACCTATTAGAAGGCAGTGGTGTCACTAGAGTTGGTATCACCCGGTGTGGTAACTCATGGTGTAACACATGGTGTAATTGACCTCCTTCTGTACCATACCATACAGAATCTTTAATCATGCTTTTTGTACTACTGTTACTCTTAAATGGTAATCCCCATATATCACTGAGTGTAATGGCCACAGTTGTGACATTAAAACAACTAGCAATTCAACTAGCCTTCCAATTACAATATCATATGCACGGCTTAAATGTATTTATATGAACATAGTTTCATGAGGTTGAAGTGAAAATTTGGTAAGATGTTCTTGGGAGTGATATGATTTCACTTCAGTTTTCCATTTGAGCTAGTGTTTGACTATTTGTGGATTGTTAGGGGAAACTAGTAAAACTTCAATGCTTTGGAGCAGCGTTCTTGAGATTTCAGCTGTTTGGGGGCTTTGTACCACCCATTTCTGAGGCCTGGATTTTTTTGGGAATGTCTTGGTGGTTTGGAACATCACAGAAAAATGTTTTGGGGCTGTATTAGCCTTACCCCATTTTAGATTATTTTGCTTGGTTCTGACATTCTTCTTTTGTTAGTTTACTATTCAGATCCAGACTGTAAGCATCTTGCAGACAAGGCCCTGCCTGTTTTTTTAACACCCATGAAGCTTGATTGCTATACAGGTTGAGTCATCCTTATCCAGAATTCCAAAATCCAAAATAGAGTTGCCCCTCCGTTTGTGCAGACTTCATACCCGCAACCCTCACTTACTCATGAGGGCAAATGGAGGGGAATAAAATGGGGTGCGTGCCCAAGCTACACAAGGACTTGCAGGCATGTACGCCCTATGAGGCTTGAATATGTGCAAAATTCCATTTTCGTGGGGAGGGTGGGTCCGGATCGGATCCCCTGCAAAAATGGAGGGCTGACTATACTCCAAAATCCAAAATTGTCCACATGGGTGGCTGAAATAGTGAGACTTGTGCTTTCTGGTGATCCAGTATACGCAAACTTTGTTGCATGGACAAAATTATTAAAAAATAATATGTATAAAATTTCCTTCAGAACTATGTACATACCAGACATAAATGAATTTCATGTTTAGACTGGGGACTTATCTCCATGATATCCCAAATATTCCAAAATCCGAAGAACTCCAAAATCCAGAACACTTCTGGCCCCAAGCATTTCAGATAAGGGATACTCAACCTGTATTTATAGGGATATCTGCTGCTTTAGAAAGAACAGTTGTCCTCACCCTGGGATTTCTGGATATTGGAAGGAAGGATATGAATATTTTAATATAATAAAAAAATAAAGAATCAAGTATTAGATAAATGATAAATGATGTTTTTTCCTGTTTCAGGCCATGAAGCAGCATTTGCCGCATTCCTCTGTTGCCTTTGCAAGATTGGTGTTCTCCGAGTGGACGACCAGCTGGCCATTGTCTTCAAAGTATTCAACAGGTAAAGCTGTGTTTCAGTGTGTGAGTGAACTGACAATGTGCTCCTTAAGATACCAGTCATATGACTCCTCCAATAAAATAGCTCCATCTAAGTCCTGCCTTTGCCAGAACCTCACATGTGGTCATGAGCTTGCTAGCTATTCTCTCTCAGGTCCCTCATTCTCAATGTGTACAAATAGTTCTTACTGACTTTTCAGGATTGTTGTTAGGTTTACTAAACTCTTGTTGTTCCATTCCTTCAAAACACACATCAATTTAAAAGGACAGATAAGATGTACACATATTAAAACTGTCCACATGTAAAAATCACAGTTTAAAAATAATCTGGATAAGCCTCCCAGAAGAGACTGGTCTTTAATGGCCTTTTAAATTCAAACAGCGTATTCAGCTGTCAAATCTCTTCTGGCAGGTTTGAGTGTTGGACTAGGACTCTAGAAGACCAGGATTCAGATTCCAAAAATGAAATGCACAGATACAGGATGGGGGACATCTGGCTGAATGAAACTATGTGTGAAAGGGATCTAGAAGTCCAAGTAGACCATAAGTTGAACATGAGTCAACAGTGCGATGCGGCAGCTAAAAAGGCCAATGCTATTTTAGGCTGCATCAATAGAAGTATAGTGTCTAGATCAAGGGAAGTAATAGTGCCACTCTACTCTGCTTTGGTCAGGCCCCACCTGGAATACTGTGTCCAGTTCTGTGCACCACAATTCAAAAAGGATGTGGAGAAACTGGAGCGGGTCCAAAGGAGGGCGACTAAGATGGTGAAGGGTCTGGAAACCTTGCCCTATGAGGAACGACTTAGGGAGCTGGGGATGTTTAGCCTGGAGAAGAGAAGGTTAAGAGGTGATATGATAACCCTGTTCAAATATTTGAAGGGATGTCATATTGAGGAGGGAGCAAACTTGTTTTCTGCTGCTGCAGAGACTAGAACGCGGAACAATGGATGCAAGCTGCAGGAAAAGAAATTCCACCTCAACATTAGGAGGAACTTCCTGACAGTAAGGGCTGTTCGACACTGGAACACACTCCCTCGGAGTGTAGTGAAGTCTCCGTCCTTGGAGGTCTTTAAGCAGAGGCTGGATGGCCATTTGTCAGGGATTCTTTGACGGGGAGTTCCTGCATGGCAGGGGGTTGGACTGGATGGCCCTTGTGGTCTCTTTCAACTCTATGATTCTATGATTCGTGCTGGTGATAGAAACCTACTGGATCTCTTTGGGCAAGTCACACTTTCCTAGCCTCAGAGGGAGGCAAGGGAAACCTCCTTTGAACATATCCTGAGAAGTCACATGGTGCTTTGAGTGTTGGATTCTTTCTTGGCTGTGGAAACCAACTGTGTTACCTCTCTCAGCTTCAGAGAACGGCAGTTACACCTCCACCCCACCTGTGAACAAATCTTGCTAAGAAAACCCTAGCAGAGGCAGTGTGGTGTAATGATTGGAGTATTGGACTAACATTCTGAGAGGCTAGGGTTCAAGTTCGCACTCAGCCATGGAAACCCACTGGGTAATTTTGGGCATGTCTCACTCTCTCAGCCTCAAAGGAAGGCAGTGGCAAGCCCCCTTTGCCTTAGGATTGCCGTATGTTGGAAACAACTGGAAGGTACAGAATACTATATTTGGGCTTGCACACAGTGAATTTATTTATAAGTCTTGCAATTGCATTGAGTTTTATTTATTATTTTAGGTATATTGTTTTTATTTATTTATTCTTTATGTAATTTTGTTAAAGTTGGGAGAAAAAACCCCAAAACCTGAAGGCAATAAACAACAACAACAACAACAACAACAACAACGTTGACTTCAACAATAGGAACAGCAAGAACAAAGTAGACAAAATCCAGTTTTGCTTTCTTTTCACTATGTGTCATTTTTGGGCAGGCAGGTCTAAAGGCTCAGAAATTGACCAACAGGCCTGTAAATGTTGCCTGTCTTTCTATTTACTTATTTATATTAAGTCTTTCCCATGAAGTCAGGATGCTTCTATGATGTGCCTCTGTGTCTGTTGGGGTTTTAATGGTTTGCAGTGTGGTTTTGTTTATTTTTTAAAAAATATTGTCTTCTAATTGAATTTTAAATAGTAAAAAATCTATAGAACTAATTGTTTTTAAATAATGGGTGTGTATAGATTCATTGACATAAAATACCCAAAATGAAGTAATTTATATATCAAACTGATGTTTAGAATGGTTTTAAAATGACAATTTTAATTATTTTTAAAAATTAATCATTACTGATGTTTTGTGTGTGTGTTTTTTAGATTAGTCTTTATTTAGTTTGTCATAATAAGATAAACAAAAACAGATATATGAGCAAAGTATAAGTTTTGTGTGTTTTTAATGAAGAGCAGTTTCAGTAATTCATCAGCAGCCTTGAGTCCAATTATTGGGTGGAAGGTGGGGTATAATCGAATAAGATGGAGAGGAGAACAGGAATCGGAATTCACAGGGATGTTGAGCCAATGGAAGTAAGCAGTCTTATGGTTGGTTGGTCATGAATTTTAGTTGATTTAATCAATACAATCTGTATGTAGTTGTGTTCTTTCAGGTTGCTTCCAACTTACAGTGACCCTAAGGCAAACCTATCATGGGGTTTTCTCGACAAGATTTATTCAGAGGGGGTTTGCCTTTGCCTTTCTCTTAGGCTGAGAGTGTGTGAGTTGTCCAAGGTCACCCAGCTGGTTTTTATGGATTAGCAGATATTTGGATCCCAGTGTAAAGAGTCCTAGTCCATCACTGAAACCACTACACCACTCTGGCTCTGCCTAGGTTCCCTTAAAAGACAGCCAATTGGTTGATTCCTCAACAGTAGTAATGATCTTATGGTTTTCTTTCCTCTCCCATTTCAGGTACTTGGAGGTCATGCGAAAACTCCAAAAAACCTACCGGATGGAACCAGCTGGCAGCCAAGGAGTCTGGGGTCTAGATGACTTTCAGTTCCTTCCTTTCATATGGGGCAGCTCACAGCTGATAGGTAACCCAGACAAAATTACCCCCCCCCCCCCCATTAACTAGGACTGGGTCTATTCTGTTCTACATTACATTAAAAAAATCAAAAAAGGTCAAACATTTTCCCATCAAGGAAATGCAGGCAATTGGAACTTTAATCTTGCTTATTTATTCATTAATGTTTATGGGATTTTGGAGGTACATTTTAACACTGTGCCCTTCCCAAAGTGATGTATGTTGCAAGAATAGTAGGACTGAAGGCTACAGTACATAGATAAAACTCAGAAGAAGGAACCTGATGCAGTGGCTCTTGCCATATAACCCTCTTCAGAATGAAAAGATTTACTTAAAATTGAAGGCCTTGAAGCCTTACGTTTGGGCTGGGCAACTTTAGAAGGTTCTAGCGGCAATTTTTGGCCTGTGGGATCCTTTGAGGGGCCACACTAGACCCCAAAATAGGCAATGAATTTTTAAAACTGGAAGGAACTAGAATTTAATTTCCAGGTTTTATTTTTGAGAATTGGGGGCTTTACTTGCCCTGGTTGGGGCTTTTGGGCTGCATTTTGCTCACCTGGCATCTGTATCTGGCCAAATCCATACCAAGGGCTGCACAAGCGCCATCCTTAGCCATGATGAAGGAGGTAGCCACTGGACCCTTCTTCTTCCATGGGAATCCCTGTTTTCCACTCTTCTTAACCATGGTTAAGGATTACATCACCCATTGGCTTTAGCCATGGTCCAGTCTTACTAGGGTTTCCTGTTAACCAGACACTTATGTTGTTAATTGGTTAATGATTCCCAACTAGAATAGACCCAACCCATTAAATAGGTTGTTGAGTCAGCAGGCACACCAGTTGCATTGATCAGTGGGTTTCTGCTGTGGTTGGGATTCACCATAGGATTTAGTTCTAGGGTCGATGTTTTAAAAATGAGTTTTGGTGACTGAACAAGTGACAGACCTGTGACAGATGTGCCCCATGTAGAAGCCCCCTATATGGAAGGGATTATGGATTAGAGATATCAGAAGGGATATGATGTGTCCCAACTGTGGACATAAAGTAGTTTGAAGCCACTTTGACTGTCATGGCTCCATCCTGTGGAATCCTGGGATCTGTAGTTTGGTGAGTTCTTCAGTCTGGTCTTTTAGAGAGTTCCGGTACCTCATCAAACTACAGATCCCAGTCTGCTCTGCCAGGCCCAGAAAAGGATGCTGGGTGGTAGCAGCAGCCCACACCCACCAGTGGCCACTGGTGGGAAGGGGGTGACTTCCGAATCTGCTAGGGCTGCAGGCCAGACAGGGCAAAGAGAGTAGCTTTCCTCTTCTGCTTGCCCAGCAGCACTGTGAGACCTGGAAAAGGATGCCAGGTAGCAGTAGCAGCCCACTCCCACCATGGCAGGCTGGGATGTGTACCAGACAACCTTGATCTGATAGCATGAGTTACCATACTGTCACCAGTCCTAGTGACACCACTGAGTATGTCCTTGGTGTGGGATAAAAAAGGCAAGCCGAAATACTGTGCTCTTTTTTCAGATCACCCAAATCTTGAGCCTCGGCATTTTGTCGATGAGAAGGTGGTGAATGAAAACCATAAGGATTACATGTTTCTTGAGTGCATCCGGTTCATTACAGAGGTGAGTCTGGAGCTTCTTTTCTTGGCTGTTTGCTCGATCTTTTTTTGAAAAATTGACTTCTGATATGATTAACTTTGAAGAAAGGTTCTTTCTTTCTTTCTTTCTTTCTTTCTTTCTTTCTTTGAAGAAAGCCATCTATGTTGGACTGCAACTATTCTCCCTGTCTTTATATACATTCTCTCCATGAAGAATCCATTTGACTGAGTTTTGGGAATAATTGAGCAGCTATGAATTAGGTACACCTGGCCTAAACTCGACAGAGTACAGGTCAAGGGCATTGATATTCTCACTCTGTTCTGCTTTAGCCCAACTTCAACTGGGATCCTGTGCCCCTCTATGGGAATCACAATTCAGGAAGGACACTGACAAGCTGGAATGTGTCTAGATGAAGGGTCTGGAAATGAAGCCCTATGGGGAATGATTTGTGGAGCTGAGTAAGTTTGGACCAGAAAAGAGTTTGAGGTCTAATCTGCACAGTTTGATACCACTTTAACTGCCATGGCTCAGTGCTATGGAATTCTGGGATTTGTAGTTTGTTGTGGCACCAGAGTTCTTTGTCAGAGAAGATTAAATATCTCACAAAACTACAAACCCCAGAATTCCATAACATTGAACCATGACAGTTTAAGCAGTGTGAAACTGCATTAATTCTGCAGTGCAGATTAGACTGGAGAGGTGATATGACAGCCATCTTTAAATATCTGAAGGGACTGAAGATGGAAAGAGTTGGTTTTCTGCTGATTCGGAAGGTAGAATCCTGTTGGTGTATCAAGCATACATAGGTCTGTGGAAGTGGCTGGGCATTTTGGTCCAGTGTGAAACTTCTGCATTCAGTTCAAGGCTGTGGAAGTGGAGTTGTGCATGCATGTTGAGCTGTGCATTTGGTTGCACAATGTTGCCATTCATGTAAGAGTTCTTCATGGTCTTTGTGCCTCATACAATAGGGTTTGTGCCTGTGCAGATACTCCATCCGGAATGCTGAAAAGCTGAGCAGATTGGCGGGAGCCCCGCCCCTCCCATTCCCTGAGCATGCCCAATCCCGCCAATCTAGCTCCTCCTTCAGTTCTCTTTCGTCCGCTGCAAGAGAAACATTTCCTTTGGAGTGCGCTCAACGAAAGGCTGAGTAGATCCAGACTCTTTTTTCTTAGTTTTTCTTCACTTTCTTATTTTCTCCATTGTTACTCCTTGAGCTGCCCTCTAGGATTTTTGTTAGGACTTTTTACGAGGTTCTGGCCTGGACGGCCCCTCGCGTTGCTCGGCTTCTTATGGCCGCCCCCTTAAAAAAATGCTCTGAGTGTGGCAATAAGATCCCGGTGGTGGACGGACACTCCAAGTTCATCCTCTGCCTGGGCAACACCCACATTCCGGAGAAATGCAGGCATTGTAAAGCTTTCAACCCTGCTACACTTCGCCAGAGAACGGATAGGCTCAAGGCCCACCTGTGGGAGAAGGCCCTCTCAGTGTCTCAATCCACGGAGTCTTCTACGGACCCCCTGGGAAGATTACCCATCTCCAACGGGGCAGTCTTACATCCAGACCTTCTCAACCTACGGATGACAGCATGGAGGATCCAACCATGATCTCTCCGGAACTACTTCGAGTCTTGTCAGCCTCAAGGAAGGACTCCACCAAGCAATCCTATGCCTACAAGTGGAGACGCTTCTATGCCTTTGTGAAGGCCAGATCTGAGCCTTCCTCACTTGTGAGCCTTCATACAGCACTTCATTTCCTGTTGCATCTCAGAGATCACGGTCTAGCCTTTTCATCACTCAAGGTTTACCTATCTGCTATTGTTGCTAACCAGCCACCTGGTTCACCATCGGTTCGACTCTTCACGTTGCCAGTACTTAAAAGGTTCTTCAAAGGGCTTCACCATCTTTACCTGCCACTGCCTCCATTGGCACCAGCCTGGTCTCTCTCTTTGGTGCTCACACAGCTCACAAGACCTCCTTTTGAGCCACTGGGCTCCGCCTCTCTGAGACTCCTGACACTCAAAGTGTCCTTTCTTGTGGCCATTACTTCAGCCAGACGTGCCTCTGAGCTGACGGCCTTACGCTTGGATGAGCCCTACTTCACCTTCCACAGGGACAAGGTGGTCCTCAGACCAGACATTTCCTTCCTCCCTAAAGTGGTTTCACCATTTCACCTCTCTCAGGAGATTGTGCTACCGAACTTCTATCCAGACCCTTCTTCGCCTCCGGAAAAGACTATGCACACCCTTGATGTTCGCTGTGCCTTGGCGTTTTATGTTCAACGTTCTGCAGAGTTCAGGTTGTCAAACAAGTTGTTTATTTGTTATGGTGGTGCCAGGAAAGGCAACCCGGTTTCTTCACAAAGGTTTTCAAAATGGATTGCCCAAACCATTGCTTTGCCCTATGAACTGGCTAAATGCCCTCTACCGGTTGGTGTCCGTGCTCACTCAACCAGGGCTACTGCTTCATCTACTGCCTTCCTCAGAGGTGTTCCCCTGCCAGAGGTCTGCAAGGCGGCTACGTGGTCACAGCCATCCACATTTGTTCAGCAAAGGTCCCGAAGTGATGCCAGTTTTGGTCGTGCTGTTCTGTCTTCTATCCTGCAGTGACCTTTCCACCTCCACAGGTAAGCTTTTTAGTCACCCTATTGTGTGAGGCACAGAGACCACGAAGAAGAAGTACAGGTTGCTTACCTGTAACTGTGTTTCTTCGAGTGGTCATCTGTGCCCTCACACAAATCCCGCCCTACCTCCCCTCGGTCAGGTCCCTGCTCTTTTGCGGCGGACTTGAACTGAAGGAGGAGCTAGATTGGCGGGATTGGGCATGCTCAGGGAGAGGGAGGGGCGGGGCTCCCGCCAATCTGCTCAGTTTTTCAGCATTCCGGATGGAGTATCTGCGCAGGCGCAAATCCTATTGTGTGACGGCACAGATGACCACTCGAAGAAACACAGTCACAGGTAAGCAACCTGTACTTCCATTTACATCTTCCCATTCTTCCATTGAGCTCAAGGCAGTGTTGTTGTTGTATGTCTTTATTTCTGAATTATGATGGCCCTAAGGCTGTCATGGGTTTTTTGGGGTCTGAGAGTGCATGACCCACCCAAGGTCACCCAGTGGGTTTCCATAACTGAGTGGGGAATCAAACTCTCTTCTCCAGAGTCATGTCCAAAGCTCAAACCACTACACTGTGCTGACTCTTCTAAGGCAGTGTGCATTGACCCCTCCCATCTGTAACAACCTTGTAAGGTAGAACAGGCTCACCCAGTGAGAGTCATGGCTCAGCAGATACTGTGACCTGGATCTCTATGTCCCCTTCCAGTGCTCTAACCACAAGACCACAATGGCTCTCATCTGTAACACTGAAGAACTATTGAAGAACTTTTTAAAAAAACAAACAAACAAACAGCTTCATTTATATACCGCTTCATACCCTTAAGGAGTGTCTAAGCGGTTTACAATTTTTTACAATTGTAAAAAAAAAGGGTTCTGTTACACTTCAGTGGAGTTTGAGGTTTTCTTGACCATATAAAGTCTGAGAACCACCCTCATAGATATTGCAGATGGATTCCTTGTTGGAGACAGGGGACTGGATTCAGATGAGCCTCTTGCCCTGATCAGCCAGAAAGGCAATGGGAGAGGAAAATGTGACTAAGGGTTGCATGTGGCCCCTATGTGCATTTGGAGGGCCCTACGTTTGCCCAGCATCTCCAGGTGTATAGGAAAAATGGGACGATTATGATTACTGTTATTGCTTTAAAATGCCCCCAGTTTCACCTCCAATGTGAGTTCCTCTGGCAGTTGTCCACCTTGATTTATCTTCTGAAAACAATTTCTCTCTCCTTCCTCCACATGTAGAAGGTTCTGACTTTAAAAAAAACATTGTGCCACTTACGGGACCTTGCTCATTCAAATGGTTGCCCTTGATGATTTCAGGTGAGCACTTCCAGCGGGGAAGGAATATATCCCATGTGTTTCGGATACACTAGAAGTGATAATAACACCACTTCTGGTTGCCCTTTTGGCTGATTTTCTGCTGTTTTCCCCCTTTTTTCAGGGGTTGTTGGGGATAAAACTCCTGTATTTATGGGTAGTTTTGAGGACTTAAGGGAGCAAATTGGCCTGAAAAGTGACACAAAATTTTAAAAAATATTAAGGGAGGATCTGGATGTTTGGGGGGGGGGGGCTTCTGGAGGAAGAATCAAACTGCTGCATTTACAGACAGTTTGGGGGGCTTTTGGGACAGGAAATCTCCCAAAACCTGGGCCCCAAATTTAAAAAAAAACTTTTTGGGAGGTCTAAGGCCACACTTAGGGGTCCAAAGGGCCATATGCAGTCTATGGGTCACATCAACCCCCCCTCCCCCCGCATTTTAGGAAAGTCTGTGGGTTGAAATTTTCAGCTTCAAAACCAGCTCTTTCAGCTCCACCTCGTGGCCAGAAAAAAATAACCACCATTTGAGTTCTTGTTGAGTAAACAGGACTTGATGGCCACCAGTCCATCTTTTTCTCCCATCCTTATAGTTTTGGCTTTTAACTATATATTTTTTCATTTGTAGTGTTCTACACTAGTCTAACCTCTGGATGTTACTCCCTGTGATTTTTAACTAATGTTAGATTTTAATTGTATTACTGTTTAAATCTGTTTTAATATACTTAACAAAAATAGTGAAAATAACTTAGAATCTTGACTAGAAAATGTTAGTCAAAACTGTCGATTGGTAATTATGCGGGTTTGTGAATGGGGGAGTTTATAATAAGACTAGAATGTTATTTCATAGACACTATAAGGATACAAATATTTCGATTACGAATGTAGATTATTTATAAATGATAAATGGAATTTGTCAATGGTGATATATAAAGTTCTTACAATTAGTTGAGTGATGGACATTGCTCAGTCTGAACTACATAGCAAATATAGAAGTAAGAAGCCTCAGAATTGTAACAAAGGAAGTTTTATTTTAATTGAATAAGAGAAACAGAGGAGATAGAAGAAACAATTTTAAGTGTTTTGTTTAGCAAATCATGATAAGTGATTAATCTGTTTCACATGGCTACTCATTCCATATTGTCTATTTTGATATATTTTTGTATTCACCCACCCACCCCGCCCTGAGGAAATCTATATAAACTGTATAAGACGTTCTTCCTAATGTTTAGGTGGGATCTCTTTTTATAGAATCATAGAGTTGGAAGAGACCCCAAGGGTCACTCTTTTCTTGCAATTTTAATCCATTGGTTTGTGTTCTAGTCTTGGGAGCAGCAGAAAACAAACCTACAATCAATAATCCATGTATAAAAATGCATTGTCCACACAGTTCAGTAGACTTAGTGTGAAGGTCCATTGGGCATGAATCTGTAACTGGAGGAAGACTAATGACCGTGGATCTTAACAAGCCTTCCACAAAATGAGAGCCAGCCACATTTTGACCTTGTTGTCTTCTTCAGGGGCCGGTGTTAAAGTTCTTACAATCTCCCAGTTAAAACATGTCTCTTGTTCTCATTACATAACTCTTCATGCCTAACAGACCTTTACACCTATTGCGGCTGAATTATGAACTATGTATTTTTTAAACATATGGATTATGGGTTCTTTAATAGATTTATTGTAACATTTAATATTTGTTTATTCCATATATATTAATTTCTCTGACTCTGCTTGTTTGCTTTTGACTGGTTTTGAGAATCAACTCCTGTCTCCTTTCCTTTCCTTTGCCATTCTATGGACCACTAACAGACAAAGAGGTGGAGGCAACCAGTCAGTCACCTAAAGAAGAGGGAAATCCAACTGTTTCTGGTTTTAGTGCCATTTGTGATAGCAGTTTTCCTCAACTCTGGAGGCTCACTATGGAGTTTATCACACAGGAGAAATGTCTCCCAATTTCAAATTGAGCCAATTCAAATTCACGTAAATTCGCTAAACTATAAATCTAATTGCGTTCGGAATGCATTCAGAATGACTTCCCATTTCCCGAAAATGGCCCCCCATTGCCTGAAATTGTGTGAGATACTCTTATACACATTAATGTAAAACCTATGATTGAGTTTGGAATTACTTCCCTTTTGCCCGAAATTGCGTGAGATACACTTATACACAATTACGTGAAACCACATGATTACGTTTGGATTGCCATTGCAATATACCCTCAAATTCCGTCGTATGATAAACTCCCATAAATCTGATTTCCCTGCTTGCTGGGGGTGGTGGGAGTTGTAGTCCAACAAACCGGAGGGCTGTAGAAGGCTGGTGTACTCTCTGCTCCAACTGGAGCCTTTCTTTCTGAGCTGCAGTATATCTTACAGTTTATAGAGCTGGAACAAATACCATGCCTTCCCACATTTTGCTGATGGAAGCCGGGATACTTGTGGCCAAATGACGTTAAAGTGTGGTCAAGATGGCAAATGTTATGAATGAGAAAGAACACACAAGCTAGTTTGCTTTTGCCTAAGTCAACGGGGAAGGGCAAGATTCTGGCTCTCTTCTCTTTGCTGAGTTAAACACAAACTACTTTTTTACTTTAGATTCAGTTTACAGCAACTGAAGTAAGGACAAAGGGCAAAAGTGGGAGGAGGAGCGAGAAACTGTGGCATTTTAAAAACAACTGAAAAAGTGGGATAACAAGAAAATTAACTGGGACTTCCCCTGTGAAATCGGAATAGGTGGACTAGATTATATCTTTCAAAGCCAGAGGGTAGGTACTGGAAGTCACAGGCCCAGTTCTGGTCCTCAATACCTGCCACATAACTCCACACCTCTAAAAGGACAGGAGCCACAAGTAGCCCATAGATTGTGATGTTGCTTTTCTCTGCTTTGAAACACAGCAGTTTGAAGGTTGTGTGTGTAGAGACACACACAGGCTCTGTTTTGTTCCTGGCGGTTGTTGTTTTGTTCCTAAGGTCCAGGTGAAAATTCTGTGGAAATCCTCTGATTTTCCTCCAAGATTTCCTCTTTATAGCAGCTGGATTTGGAAGGGTAGGGTGTAGGATACATGGAACAGCTTCTTACTTGTTGCTCTTTTTAAACAGGAGTTGGAAACTTGATTCCGGGCTGTTGCCCACGTAGGTCTAGATCAAGTTGCCCAGGTAGATCTAGATCAGTTTTCTGCCCACACCTAAACAAAAAAATGTTCCTTGAAAGCAGGGAGTCACATAAATCTCCTCTCTCTCCCACTCTTGCAATGTCATTGTGCAGAGTGCTTTACACTCCTTGTTTGATCTTTGAGTTCTCCTCCATAGCTGCTGTTCCTGTTTTTTAAAACCTGTCCAAGAGCCTGTCTGATCTTGGAAGCTAAGCAGGGTCAGTTCTGTTTGGTAATTGAATGGGAGACTGCCAAGAAACATCAGGTGCTGTAAGCTGTATTTTAGAGTAAAGAGCTGGCAAAACCACTTCAGTGTTCCTTGCCCAAGAAAACCCTAGGAAATTCATGGGTTGGCCCTAAGTTGGCAGACAACTTGAAGGTGTGTACACACTCTCAGTCTTTCACAGAATGGGGAAAACTGATGCTGTACTTGTTTGGTGGAGGCCACCCAGAGAGTTAATGGCTCAGCCAGAAATTTTTTATTTCCCTTCGCCAAACAAGCAGGCTCCAGTCCAGCCCACACTCTCTGGGATTGTACTGGCTTGTAAACCACACCCTTGTATGTGAAACGGGAATACCATGGATGCTCCACGTTTGTGAGGTTAGGAACACAGACCCCTGTGAAAGTGGAAAAAACACCAATTAAAAAAACAACAACACAACACTTTTTTTTGAACTTGAGAGAACACCTCTCTGGGAATCTCTTGGTCCTCCAGAGCAACTGTATGGTCAAGATCTGCCAGAAATTGACCTTGAAATTGCTCTGGAGGACCTACAAATGCCCAGAGAAGTGTTCTCTCTCAAAATCTCTGGGTCCTCCAGCATGACTTTTGGCAGAATTTGAAAACAGAGTCACGCTGGACCTAGAGATTCCTAGAAAGAACGTATTAATTAAATCCGTGAACAATCAAATCTGCAAATGTCAAAGCTTCAAATGTGGAGAGCCAACTGTATTTAGCTCCTTTGTCACTAAGTATCTCTCAGTGCCCCATGATTTGAAGGCACAGGTACTCTCCCTATACAAGTAATAATACTTTGGCACCCCATGAGAAACCACCTTACTTTGCAGAGCGTTCTGGGTTCTGCAATACCTCTGCATCTACTGGGGGGATTATGAGAAAGGCCTCCCTCTGCAACCCTTGACGTTTGCTAACAGTATTTATAGATGGGGTGGGACACATGTAGCCTTATGCAATGTAGCCCCACTCCTAATTTTGTACTCTCCAGTTTTTATTGGGCAAAGTATGGAGACTTCTGCTTATCCTAGTTGTCATAGTCACCAAATGTGGGGGACCTCACATCTTAGTGTTAAAGTCATTTCCTACTTCTAGCAATCCTAAGGCAAACTTATGGGTTTTTATTGGCAAGTTTCTTCAGAGAAGGTTTGTCATTGCTTTCCTCTGAGGCTGAGAGAATGTGACTTGCCCAGTGGGCTTACACATCTGAGCCAGGATTTGAACCCTAGTGTCCAGAGCCATAGACCAATGCTCCAACCACTCCCAACTGTTATATATGGGGAATTTTTAGATGGCCTCATGCTTTCTGGGTGAGACTGGGTTGGCCCTCCTTCTCCACGGATCTTTTATCCACAGATTCAAGCGTCCACGGGTTGGAAATATTCAAAAAAAGTATAAATTACAAACAGCAAACCTTGATTTTCCATTTTATATTACAGACACCAATTTTCATTTTCCTTTATATTTAATGGGACTTGAGCATATTTTTTTATCCACAGAGTTCTCCTGGAACCAAACCCCAGCGGATAACAAGGGCCCAGTGTAATCCCACCACTGGTCATCACCACCCTTGAACCACTCCTTCTGTCTCCGTGTACACCATGAGTTTGAACTCAACCAATAGCTCTATTGTGCTCTTTCTAGAAGCACTGGAATATAATACAGGTTGGGTATCCCTTATCCAGAATTCCAAAATCCTCCAAAATTGTCCACTTGGGTGGCTGACAGACTAACACCTTGATTTTCAGATGGTTCAATATACATAAATTTTGTTTCATGCACAAAATTATTAGAAATATTGTCTATAAAATTACTTTCAGGCTATGTGTATAAGATCTATATGAAATCTTAGGAAAAGGGCCAAAGCTCACCAACTTTGCATGTCCAAAGTTCCAGATTAAAGTCTCCATGGCAGGGATTAGACTGGGTGCCCATTGCGATCTCTTTTCTGATTCTAACCCGTGCTTTCTTCAGTGTTCTCCCCTCCCCATCTTGTATGCTTCTGGGATCAATAGAAGTATAGTGTCTTGTTCGAGCGAAGTAATAGTGCCACCCTATTCTGTTTGGTCAGGTGTCACCTGGAATATTATGTCCAATTTTGGCAACACAATTTAAAAAGGATGTTGAGAAGCTGGAGTGTCTCCAGAAGAGGGTGGCCAAATGGTGAAGGGGCTGGAAACAATGCTGTATGAAGAACGACTTAGGTTACTGGGTATTTAGCCTGGAGGAAAGAAGATTGAGAAAGGTTGTCTAAAAGCCCTATTCAGATATTTGAAGGGATGTCATATTGAGGATGGAGCAAGCTTGTTTTCTGCTGTTCCAGAGAACAGGACTCAGAACAATGGATGCAAGCTACATGAAAAGAGATTCCACTTCAACATTAGGAGGAGCTCCCTGACAACAAGGGCTGTTCGACAGTGAAACACACTTCCTCGGAGAGTGGTGAAGTCTCCTTCTTTAGAGGTCTTTAAAAAGAGTCTGGATGGCCATCTGTCAGGAATGCTTTGATTGTGACTTCCTGCATGGCTAGGGGTTGGACTGGATGACCCTTGGGGACTCTTCCAACTCTTATCATTCTGTGATTCTATGATGCTCCTAAGTCAGGAGGTCTCCCGTTGCTGTCACTTCTCAGTGATTGATATCCAAAGGTGTACTCTTCCTGAATATAGAAGTGCCATTTAACTATAATGGCTCATAACCACTTGATAGACCCTACTTTCCTCAAATATGCCTGTTCCTGTTGCTGGGGGAGATATTTTGAATGTGCATTTATCTCACTTTAAACCCTAGGTTAGTGTTTGTTGTTGTTGTTGTGTGCCTTCAAGTTGTTTCCGATTTATGCCGACCCTAAGGCGAACCTGTCATTGGGTTCAATTTCTTGTCAAGATTTGTTTTTACCCAGAGGCTGAGAGAGTGTAACTTGTCCAAGGTAACCCAGTGGGCTTCATGGCTGAGGTAGGAATTGAACCCTGGTCTTCAGAGTCATAGTTCAACACTCAAACCACTATGCCAGACTGTTTGCTTGACTGTAAAGGCTGTCATCTGAAACTTGGTGGTGATTTTTTAAAAACTTGAGTACAGGAGCCACTTTTGTTGTTGTTAGCTGGTTTAAAGTGAATCTTGAGTCAAAATGTCCCTGTGAATGAGACACCTTCAAGACCCCCTTTCCTCAACAGCTCTGCTGTCATGTCCTCCTTGATTTAAGTCTATCCATCTGGTACACACTCTTCCTCTCTCTCTCTCTGCTACCTTCTTTCTACCTTTCCGAGCATCATGAATTCTTTTGCTATGGAGTTTATCAGATGACAGAAATTGGAAGTATAATGGCAATCCGAACACAATCATGGGCTTTCACATAATTGCATATTAAAGTATCTCAGGAAATTTCGGGCAAAAGGGAAGTCATTCTGAACGCAATCATGGGTTTTATGTTATTATGTATTAAAGCATCTCACACAATTTCGGGCAATGGGGGGGGGTAATTTCCGGGTAATGGGAAGTCATTCTGAACACATTCCGAACGCAATTGGAATTCACGTAAATTCACTAAACTAGCGAATTCACGTGAATTCGAATTGGCTCTAATTGGCTCCATTCGAAATAAAGAGAAATTCCTCCCGTCTGATAAACTCCTATGTTAGTTCCACTAGGTGGCACCATAGTGCCATGCAGTGTTATGTCTCAGTAGGAGTGTAATACATGCATCAGCAGGAATTGCACTCTGCTGGCCCCTAGTGGCAGAGTATGAGCATTACAATGCCAACAAAAAAGTAGGATGAACCACTTGGATCTGCTGCAAGTTCAAAAGCATGCAAATGCAAGTAGTAAACAGCGTTCTGTGCAGTCATATTGGCCACATGATCACGGAGTGGTCTCTGATAATGCTGGCTCCTCAGCTTAGTAACGGAGATGAGCACCACCCCTATGATTATACACGACTTGACAACCGTGTCAATGAGGAACATCTTTACCTTTAATTTAAAGAACTGTTATTTTTTAAAAAATAAATAATCCATTGCTACTTCTTGAACTCCAGTAGCAATCCATCAATAAACATGTAAACTTGCTTTACAAGAGCCAGTGTAGGGTAGTGGTTAGATGGTTGGACTTGGGCTGTGGGAGACGAGCATTTTAATCGCTGCTCAGCCATGGAAACTTACTGAGGCTGCATCTGCCCTGTTTAATATTTGAAGGGGATGCTTCAATTGTGTCTTCCTGCATGCCAAGGGGTTGGACTGGATGGCCCCTTGAAGTCTCTTCCAGCTCTATGATTCTCTTTCAGGGAGCCACAGCAAACTACAATTCCCAGAACTCCACAGCATTGAGCCATGGATTATTTCTGCAGTGTGGATGCAGCCTGAGTGACATTGGGCAAGTCACATGTTCTCAGCCTCAGAGCAATACTCGCTCTGAACAAATGGTGCCAAGAAAACCCTGCGAAACAGCTTGAATGCCCACAGCAACAACAAATTTCCTCATTTCCAAATAATGAGAGTGTTTCAGACTCTGTGCATCCAATTTCTTTAATCTTCTGCGATCGTAAGGGTCTCTCAAGTGTCCCTCCATCTCACTTATTTAAATGTTCGATGCTATTGACTCTGTGGGTGTTTTGCGGCCCCCTCTCTTTCCTTTCCACAGACACCTCCATTCTCTGCTTGGTTTGTTCCTTTGTCTGGAAAGAGTTTCCTCCCTCCTCCTTTGGCTCCTTTTGGAAACCTAGACCACCGAAAACTCAATGAGCATCAACCCTTATTGGAAAAGGCGAAAAAGAGTTCACAAACAAAATCTGGGCGCAGAAAGAGATGCTCACTTGCCATCCCTGAATTCCGAGCATGAAGAAAACCAGGCCAGGGTTGCGTGCTTTTATATTTTATTTTAATTTTTTTTCTTTAGAGCCGAAAGCATGCAATGCAAAATGTTTTTCTCTCTCTCTCTCTCTCTCTCTGTTCCCCCCCCCTTCCCCATTTTCCCAGTTTCAATCTGGCTTCTAAATTTGGACTTCTTTTGGGGAAGGGTGGGCTCCAATTTCAGCTGGAAAGGGAAACAACTGACAGGAAGCTTGCTTTGCCTTACTCCCTTCCCCCTCTCCTCCTCCTCCTCCTCCTCCTCCCCTCCTCCTCATCTCTCTCTTTTTTAACTGACAGAGGAACCATTTACAAAAGGCTGATTCTCTTGGGAACAGAGAGGCAGGAACGCAGCGTCTGTGAGTAATTTCCTGCTCAGTATGGCTGCCCTGACTCACTCTGTTCCCCTGGGGTCAACTGCGGGACCGCATTTCTCTCTCTCGCACATACACATACATGCGCATGCTCCCTCGCCTCCTTTTTTCTCTCCAGCTAGCTAGTTTTTCCTTCTCCCTTTGTGGCTAGAAGGAGCCAAGGTTTGGGTTTTTTTCCTCCCCTCTCTCTTTTCTTCCCTCTTTTTGCTTTCTTTCCCCTCTCCTTGTCAATGGTGCAGTTGCCCCAGGCTGGACAAGGGCCCAGTGCTAGGTCAAAGGGGCCCAGGCTTCCTTTTTTGCTTCCCAGTTGCTTTCCCAATCTCCCCGTGCTTAACAGAGTTTTTTAAAAATGCACAGGATGTGGCTGTTGGTCTCACAGAAGTCACAGGAATGAAAAGGAATCATGCATGAAGATTTTTAATATATATATTTCTATAAACACAAATTTGTCAAATTAATAATAGAAAGAACAGTAAACATACGTTTCCCCATTCATGCTACAGAAGTAACCTGTGTGTGAATCCAGGTTATTTCCATAATGTTCACACTGGCCCCAAATGCGTCCATCGCCATTTGTGGGGGGCCATAGAGAAACCCACTTTACACAGTGTATTCGACACTGGGTTCCTTACTCCGGATCGCTTGGGATCATTTCTGGAAATGAGGCGCCCCCATTTTGAATTGATCCAGTGTGTCTGTGAATGTCGACCAGGGTTTAAATGCCCTGGAGAGATTCGGGCACATAAACCGTAGTGGGAACATCGATTCAGTATTGTGTCACCACGGAGATCTGGAGTTCCTCTGGACAAAAACATAGATGTGAATGCCCCCATAGTCATCATTAGCATACCACATACTACATAAAAAACCCATCACACCACAGTTACAAACTAAACCAACCAAACAAACACCCCATCAAAAACCATGCTACTACAATTTTTGTGTGGTGGTCAATTTGTAGACTCTTAGAGTTGGAAGGGACCAAAGGGCCATATTGTCCAACCCCCTGCCATGCAGAAATACACAACCAAAGCAGTCCTGAAAGATGCCCATCCAACTTCTGTTTAAAGACTTTCAAAAAATGGGAGTCCACCACTTTCCCAGGCAGTCTGTTCCACTGTCAAACAACTCTTAGAATAAAAAGTAACAGGTTCATGTTCTAGTCTCTAGAGCAATAGAAAGCAAGTGTACTCCATCTTCTACATGGCATCCCTCAAGGGCTTAGGGGGCAACCTTGTAATGTTTTAAGCTTTTCCTGGGCTGTTTTGTGGCCCCAAAACAGTTCAAGAGGGCAAAACTGTGGCAAAATTGCCTCCCCCTCTCCCAGGGAAGTATTTGGAAGCCATTAAAAAAATCAAGGTGGTTTGATAGACACAAAATGGCCCATAATATCTTCATGCAGCCCATAAGCTGAACCTTCCTCCTCCTTACTCTCATGCTTGTTTTCATAACAGCCATCAAAGGCAGGGTGGCAGTTGAAAGGAATGTGGCTAAAATTTGCCAGTGATAGATCCTGAAACTCCATCATCTTAGCTTGGGATTCAAGGGTAGAATTCAAGACTGAGTTCCCTTCCTCAGGAGCAAGGATGGGCAACTGTGGGAGGCTTGGAGGTCACATTTGCTCCCTCCCCCCCAAAAAAACTTGGAGGATGGCATTCCCCTTATGCAGTAAAATATTTTTGCCCTCAAATGCCCTCCATGGGAGCACAGAGAGCATTCTCACCACAGGGATTGGCCCCCTGGACTATTTTAGTTTGCTTAAAAGGTTGACTTAGCCTTCCATCTTTTCGTAGATCGGTAAAATGAGTTGGGGGCAATTGGCTTACAGATTATTAACTGCTTAGAGCGTGCTGAGTTAACTGAAAAGTGGTATAAAAATATACATGCTTTTGCTGTGTAAATACTATTTTAGACCTAGAAGAGGCCCTTTTTTAACAATAGGAAGTGAGGGTAAGTAAATTCCTGTTTCTAATAAAGGCCTAAAATGGCTCAGGACCCTCCTCCAAAAACATGGGGTCACTTTTTCAATTATTTTGACCCTTAGGGAGCAATGGAGGAGTCACCCAAATGGCTGAGGGGGGTGGCTACATGTGGCTGTTTTTTGCCACATGAGGATTCACTGGGGGTGAGCTATCAGGGTATAACTATGCCAGTATAAAATCATAGAATCATAGAATTGGAAGAGACCATAAGGGGCATCCAGTCCAATCCCCTGCCATGCAGAAACTCAGAATCAAAGCATCCGTGACAGATGGCCATCCAGCCTCTGTTTAATAACCTCCAAAGAAGAAGAGTCTGCCACTCTCTGAGGGAGTGTCTTCTACTGTCAAACACCTCTCACTATCAGGAAGTTTCTCCTAATGTTCAGGTAGAATTTCTTTTCCTGTACTTTGCATCCATTTCTTCTTTTCTCTGCAGCAGCAGAAAACAAGTCTGCTCCCTCCTCAATGTGACATCCCTTCAAATTCCAAAGCAAATACCTCACCTGGAATATAGTGTCCAGTTTTGGGCACCACAATTCAAGAGGGATATTGACAAGCTGGAGCATGTCCAGAGAACAGTGAGTTAAATGGTGAAAGGTTTGGAAGGAAATCCATACCCTGTGATGTATGGCTTAGGGAGCTGGGTATGTTTAGCCTGGAAAGAATAGAATCATAGAGCTGGAAGAGACCACAAGGGCCATCCAGTCCAACCCCCTGCCATGCAGGAACTCCCAATCAAAGCATACCCAACAGATGGCCATCCAGCCTCTGCTTAAAAACCTCCAAGGAAGGCGACTCCACCACTCTCCGAGGGAGTGTGTTCCACTGTCGAACAGCCCTTACTGTCAGGAATTTCTTCCTAATGTTGAGGTGGAGTCTCTTTTCCTGGAGCTTGCATCCATTGTTCCGAGTCCTGTGCTCTGGAGCAGCAGAAAACAAGCTTGCTCCCTCCTCAATGTGACATCCCTTCAAGTATTTAAACAGGGCTATCATATCACCTCTTAACCTTCTCTTCTCCAGGCTAAACATTCCCAGCTCCCTAAGGTGTTCCTCGTAGGGCATGGTTTCCAGACCCTTCACCATTTTAGTTGCCCTCCTTTGGACACGCTCCAGTTTCTCCACATCCTTTTTGAATTGTGGTGCCCAGAACTGGACACAGTATTCCAGGTGGGGCCTGACCAAAGCAGAATAGAGTGGCACTATTACTTCCCTTGATCTAGACACCTTGATCTAGAAGATTAAAGGGTGCCATGGTAGCCGTGAAGGGGTGTCATACTGAGGATGGAGCAAACTTGTTTTCTGCTGCTCCGGCGAATAGGATATGGAGCAATGGATGCAAGCTCCAGGAAAAGAGATTCCACCTAAACTGACTTCCTGACAGTAAATGCTGTTTGATAGTGGAATATGATGCCTGGGGGTGTGGTGGAGTCTCTTTCTTTGGATGTTTTGAAACATAGGTTGGATGGTCATCTGTTGGGAGTGCTTTTTGTATCCCTGCATGGCAGAATGGGGTTGTATTGGATAGCCCTTGGGGTCTCTTCCAACTCTGATTCTGTGAATGTAGGCTATAGTGGCAGGTGTAGGAGTAAGGGGCTGGCAAAATAGGCTGCTTAGTGCTGGAGGATGCTTAGTGTTGTCTTCTTCCCTTTCCACTGCTTCATGACCCCAGACGAAATGGATGGTCTCTGATATGGGGAACCAACAGGATTCCTACCATTTGAGTCAGGAACTCTTGGGTTGTTCAGCCACCCTTTGGATCAAGGAGTGAGCAATTGCTTCTGAAAGTCTTGGATTCCTTGTGGACTACCAAAATGGGAAAACAAAACAGGAAGTGGGCAGAAATCCACTTTTGGTTTTGGAAACCAGGATTTTTTTTAAAAAAAATATTAGGTAGTACCAGGGAAAGGACTACTAGGTATTTAAAAGCTATATTCCCCCTGCTGAGATACATGCTGTAGTGGTTTGAGTGTTGGACCACGACTCAGAGACCAGGGTTCATATCCCTGCCTGGCCGTGGAAATCCATAGGGGGGACTTGGGCAACTTAGACTCTTTCAGCCTCAGAGGAAGTCAAAAGCAAAACTGCTCTGAACAAATTTTACCAAGAAAATGCCTTGGTCTCACCATAAGCGGAGAACGACATGAAAGCATACAACAACAATTCTTCCTCCTGGAGGCTTCCACATGCATCAGTTCACTCTTTTTGGGGAGCACAAAGAGTATAGTGGACCCTCCACATTTGCTGAGGTTAGGGGCACAGGACCCCCTTGAAAGTGGAAAAACCACAAATGAAAACAAAACAAAACCAAACTATTATTTTTGCCTGAGAGACCTCCTCTCTAGGAATCTCTAGGTCTTCCAGCACAACTCTTTGGTCAACATCTGCCAAAACATAACCATAAAATCATGCTGTAGGACCTACAAATGCCTAGAGAAGTGTTTTCTCAAGTAATCTCTCAATCCTCCAACACAATTTCCAGCAGAATAACTCTGGAGGACCTAGGGATTCCTAGAGAGGACATATTAATCAATTCTGCAAATAATCAAAACCGCAAAAGTAAAAGCTGCAAATGTGGAGTGCTATCTGGAGAATCTTGAGGTGCTGAGGGCCAAAACGCTCAGCCCCAGAGGGCTGCATGTAGCCCTAAGGTGGCATTCTGCCCACCCCTGCTTTGAATGGAGACTGAACGTGGTGCATTGCTTAGATAGTTGGCAGGAACATGGGGAATTCCAGTTCTAAACATCACTGAGCCACCGAGTGACCTTTGGCCAGTTTCTCTCTCGCTTTCGGTTAGCCTAACCTACCTCACAGGCTTATTGTGAGAAAGAGAGGAGGAAAGCCATCCACCCTGCCTTAAACTGATGGATCAATCAGATGGTTATGTCTGCCAAAACATAACCATAGAATCATGCTGTAGGACCTACAAATGCCTAGAGAAGTGTTTTCTCAAGTGCCTACCTTTAAGTCCTTTTTTTTAAAAAAAATATGGTGACGAAAAATGACACTATTGCAAGGTTTTCTTGGCAAGATTTGTCAGATGAAGTTATTCCTCTCAGGCTGAGAGAGTGTGATTTGCCAACCCCATCCAATGAGTTTCCATGGCTGAGTGGGGATTCAAACCCTGGTCTCAAATGAGTCCAGCACATAAACCACTATGCTGTACTGCCTCCCATAAGTTTTTCTTGGGGAGATTTGTTCAAAAGAGGTTTCCCATTACATTCCTCTGAGGCTGAGAGAGTGTAACTTGACTAAGATCACCCGGCCATGAAAGCCTTCGATTCCACATCACCCAGTAGGCTTCTACAACCAGTTGGGTATTTGAATCTTTCCCAGAATCCTAACTCAAAAGCACTACACCATGCTGGCTGTCTAAACGTAAAAAGTAATGTAGTAATGAGAGCCAGCGTGGTGTAGTGGATTGACTGTTGGATTACGACTCTGGAAACCAGGGTTCAGATCTCGGCTTGACCATGTAAACCCGGTGGATACACCCAGTTGGGCAAGTCACACTCTCTCAGCCTCAGTGGAAGGAAAGGGCAAACCCTCTCTGAAGAAACTTGCCAGGAAAACCCTATGATAGGCTCACCTTAGGGTTGCCATAAGTTTGAAACCACTTGAAGGCACACAACAACAAAAAGTATAGTAACTAGTAGTTAGCAATAAAGAAAGAAAGAAAGAAAGAAAGAAAGAAACCACACTCATCCCTCCACATTCACTGGGTTTAGGCGCAAAGATGTGGAAAAACTGCAAATAACAAAAACAGTATGTTTTTACCCGAGAGAATCCCTCTCTGGGAATCTTTAGGTCCTCCAGTGCAGCTCTATGGTCAACACCTGCCAAACATTGTGCTGGAGGAGCTACAAATGTCTAGTGGAGTGTTCTCTCTAGGAATCTCTAAGTCATTCAGTGCAACTTTTGGTTAAAGTTGACCATAAAGTTGTGCTTCAGGACCTAGGTATTGGTACTGCGTGAATAATCAAAGCCGCAAAGCTCAGAGCCACAAATGTGGAGGGATGAGTGTAGAAATATATAGATAGAAAAGAATCCTTCAGCGTCTTTGAGGTTAACAGAGAAAAATAGATTTGCAGCATAAGCTTTTGTAGACTCAAGCTGAGTAGCAGCAGTGCTGCTGACTATTTTTCCACTTTCTCTTTTTGTTCTGTTTTTTAAATTGCTTTTAATTTTGTTGTTTTAATCTGGTAACTAGTCTAATGATGTTTTATTAGCATAACTTGCTGCCTTTATAATGTTTTTTTTAATGATAACGTGAGGAGCCTCGGCTCTCTTTATTGGGAGAAAGGCATCATGTAAATAGAATAAAATTATAATTATATTTAATAATAATGTAATATTTTTTTTAAAAAAATTAAGAAATCTTTGAATCATAGAATCATAGAGTTGGAAGAGACCACAAGGGCCATCCAGTCCAACCCCCTGCCATGCAGGAACTCCCAGTCAAAGCATCCCTGACAGATGGCCATCCAGCCTCTGCTTAAAGACCTCCAAGGACGGAGACTCCACTACACTCCGAGGGAGTGTGTTCCACCGTCGAACAGCCCTTACTGTCAGGAAGTTCCTCCTAATGTTGAGGTGGAATCTCTTTTCCTGCAGCTTGCATCCATTGTTCCATGTTCTAGTCTCTGCAGCAGCAGAAAACAAGCTTGCTCCCTCTTCAATATGACATCCCTTCAAATATTTGAACAGGGCTATCATATCACCTCTTAACCTTCTCTTCTCCAGGCTAAACATCCCCAGCTCTCTAAGTCGTTCCTCATAGGGCATGCTTTCCAGACCCTTCACCATCTTAACTGCCCTCCTTCTTTTAATGATACAGAGCAATCCAAATTGATTCAGAAGTGGGAGAACTTGGGGGGGGGGGGGAACCAGTATTGAATATCCCTGGTTAAGTGGGGGTTTTTTTAATCACACCTCCCCCCCCCGCCCCCCGTGCATTGAGTGCATTGGGGACATGTGTGAACACCAAGAACTCAAACTAGATTCATCTTGGATTATTTTCGTAGTGTGAATGGGGCCAGTAAAGTTAAAGCTAACCCTAAATCCACTGTTTCCATTGGTAATTTCCATCACTATGAGGCCACTTGTGATCTAAGCGTATAATATTTTCTTCTGCTGAAGCAGAGCATTGGTAGATGGGCTTTGGTCTGGCCATTGGTCTTCCCCAACCAAGTGCCCTGTGCATATCTCCCCCAATCCTCCCCTTTGCTGGCTGGGGAATCTGGGGAATTGCAGGCAGCCCCATTTGTTGTCCTTTTGCTGTGAATGGAGATGGTTGGACGTTTTTGTCTGATGTGGAACAGCCTCCTTAGATTTAGGGTCATGAAAATGGAGATGCACATGCAGTTTCATTGTATATTGATCTGCTTGTGTATTTTTCACAGATGCAAATTGTGCATGAATGTGTACCCATGTTTGGTGGTATATTTGGTACATTGGATGTCTACATTCAGATGCACAGCCTTGTCATTCATACAAGACAGTCGACCCTCCATATCCACAGATTCTGCATCAACAGATTCCACCGTCCATGGCTTGACATTATATTTTCCAAAAAACAAACCTTGATTTTGCCATTTTTTTATAAGGGGACAGCATTTTACTGTGCCATTGTATGTAATGGGACTTGAGCATCCACGGATTTTGGTATTCACAGGGGATCTTGGAACTAAACCCCAACAGATACCAGTTGTCCACTGTACAATTAAAACATAAAAGATGTACGCTGCTGTTGTCATTGTTGTGTGTCTTGTAGTCATTTTCAACTTATAGTGACTCTAAGATGAACCTATCTTGGGATTTTCTTGGCAAGGTTTCTTCAGGGGAGGTTGGTCACTGCCTTCCTCTGAGGTTTAGACAATGTGACCGATGGTCACCCAGTGGGTTTCTGTGGCTAAGTGAAGATTCAAATCTTGGGTCTCTCAGAATGCTGCTGCCACCGCCATACAAAATTAATATATTTTGACACTACGTTATCTCCCATGGCTCCATCCTATGGAATCCTGTAGTTTGTTATGGCAGCAGAGAGCTCTGACAAAGAAAAATAAATATTTCACAAAAAGTATAATTTTTGCAGAATTCCATATCATTGAGCTATGGTAGTTAAAATGGAATCAAACTGCATTAATTCTGCAGTGTAGATGCAGCCCTAGTCCAACACTCAAACCACTATTCCACACTGGCTCTCTAGATGTACACTGTGCAGCCCCAGTGTGGGATCACAGCTATAACCAAATAAATCCAGAGGGCACCAGTTTGGGAAGGTTGGCTTGGATTAATATGGTTCTCTGGTGTCTTGAGTATAAATAAAAAATAAATAAAATAAATTTTATTTATAGCCTGCTCCTCTGTCGAAACAATCGGAGTGGGGTACAACAAGATTAAAAGACAGAAGTTAAAACAATTCAGCAACCCACTACCTAACCTCCCACCCCTTAAAATTAAATTAAACTAACAATAAATTAAAACCAAACAGCAAGTAAAAACGTAATGCTTCCTCATGAAACAACTATTCTTGGGCGAGGTGGATAATAACAGCAGGGTCAGAGTGTTAAGAACAGAAGATAGGAACCAATTTCAGAGCTGGGGATTTAAGAAGTTTCAGGGAAGACCTGCCGGAAGAGATGCGTCTTTATAGCTTTTTTAAAGCAGTCAAGAAATGTAATAAGACGCATCTCATCCGGCAGGCCACTCCAAATCTTGGGAGCCATAGCGGAAAAAGTCCTCTGGGAGGTCTATGACAGCCTAGTTTTCATAGGCTACAACAGGTTCCTCCCAGAGGACCGGAGTGTGCGGGGGGGTTCATATGGGGAGAGGCGGTCCCTAAAATAAGCTGGACCCAAGCCATGTAGGGCTTTAAAGGTTAAAGACAACACCTTGTACTGCGCCCGGAAACTAATCAGCAGCCAGTGGAGAGCCTTAAGCACAAGTGTTATGTGCTCTCTCCTGGATGTTCCGGTGACAAGCCTGGCTGCAATATTTTGAACCAGCTGAAGTTTCCAGATTAAGCACAAGGGTAGCTCCATGTAGAGCGTGTTACAGAAGTCCAAACGTGAGGTTACCAAAGCAGATTCCAGATCCTTCATATCCAGGAAAGGGCACAGCTGGCGTATCAGCCGAAGCTGATAACAGGCACTCCTGACTGCCGCATTCACCTGACTAGTCATGTGGAGCAACGAGTCCAGAAGTACCCCCAGACTGTGAACAGAGTCCTTCGAAGAGAGTGTGACTCTGTCTAGGACTGGAAGCTGTATTACCAAACCTGGTTTCGGGCCTGTAACTGTTAGTACCTCTGTTTTGTCTGGATTTTATTTCAATCTGTTTTTCCTCATCCAATCCATTACCGCTCCAAGACAGTCATTAAGAGGAGAGACACCATCTGAAGTCTGAGCCGACAATCTAGTCATGGAGGGGTATATCTGAGTGTCGTCACCTTACTGAAAACACTGAGCTCCATGCCTCCGAATGACCTCACCCAGCGGCTTCATGTAAATATTGAATAGCATTGGGGACAGGATGGCACCCTGAGGGACGCCACAATTAAGATCGATTTTAGAAGAGCAGCTGTCCCCGAGTCTCACCCTTTAGGATCTGCCGGAGAGAAAGGACCGGAACCTCCGGAGCATGGTGCCTCCAATCCCCAACTCCCTCAGCCGATCCAAAAGGATGGAATGATCTATGGTATCAAAAGCCACTGATAGATCCAAGAGCACCAACAGGGTAACACTACCCCTGTTGATGCTCAAGTGGAGATTATCGGTCAGAGCGACATGGCAGTCTCAACTCCATGTCCTGTCCTGAAGACGGTTTGAAATGGATCTAGATAATCAGGTCCATCCAAGACAACCTGGAGTTGGGAGGCGATTGCTCTCTTGATCACCTTGCTCAGAAATGGAAGAGAGGACACTGGTCTATAGTTGTTCCTGTCCAGGCGGTCAAGGGAAGGTTTCTTCAGGAGGGGCTTAACAGCCATCTCCTTCAGACAGGATAGTAAAGTACCTTCTCTAAGGGACGCATTGATTGTATCCTGGAGGAATACCCTGAATGCGTGCCCCGCCTGGACGACCAGCCAGGATGGACAAGGATCGAGAGGGCAAGTCGTCTTCCTGAAACTTCCAAGGAGCTTGTCCGTGTCCTCAGTACTCACAGATTGAAACTCATCCTGTAAGATGACAGCAGCGAAGTTGTTGGATGCCTCACTTATGGATTCTGATAAAACGATGGCATCCAAGTCAGCCCTTATCTGAGAGATTTTATCTGCAAAGTAGATATTAAACGCGTCACAGCAGGCCTTCGTTGGGTCAAGTAGGGGATTTGGCGCAGGAAGGTCCTGCGTCAGCTCCCCCACCACCCTAAACAGCTCTATTGGATGGGACTCTGCAGACGCAATGCATGCAGAGTAGAAAGATCTCTGTGCTGCACGCAAAGCCTCCTGATAGGTGCGAAGATGCTGCCTGTGGCGAGTCCTGTCGGACAAGAGCCGAGTTTTCCGCCACTTGCGCTCTAGTTGTTGTCCAACCCGCTTCATCTCCCTGAGTTCCTCTGCGAACCAGGGTTTACAGTTAAAAGCGGGCTGAAAAGGACGCTTGGGGGCGATCGCGTTGATAACCTTGGGAAGATCGGTGTTCCAGGTATTCACCAAGGTTTTGACAGGATCACCGGCGTTACCAAACATTAGACCCTCTAAGGCCTTCTGGAAATCGATTGGTTCCATTAGCCTTCGAGGGTGGACCATTCTAATGGGTCCGCCACCCCTGGGGGGACGGAGAGTGGCATTTAGTTCCATATTGATCAGAAAGTGGTCTGTCCATGACAAAGCGGAGGTTTTAGTTTCCTCCGCCCACGGATGTTCCTGTTCTGTACTAAAAATCCCATTGAGTGTATGACCCACACAATGGGTAGGCCCATTGACCAATTGGGATAGGTTCATGCTTGTCATAGATTCCATGAACTCCCGAGCCACTCCAGATAGATCGGATAAGCTGGTTTCGAGAGGAATGTTGAAGTCGCCCAGGACCAGAAGTCTGGGCGATTCCAACAGCAACTCAGAGACAAGCTGAGTCAGCTCAGTTAGGGGTGGCCGGTAAAGCAACAGAATCCCCAAACTATCCCTGGTCTTTAGGCTAAAGTATATACACTCGATGTGGGTTGTTTTCCGGGCTTGCTGATCAAGGTTAGGTTGGTTTTATGGACTATTGCCAGACTGCCTCCCCCCGCCCACTTTACCTTATCTGCTAACTGACCGTATAACCAGCCCACGTCGCAGCGCTGGCATCTCCCAGCTAGGTCTCCATGAAGCATGCCAGGTCGGCCTGTTCATCCACCAGAAGGTCGTGGATGATGTGGGTCTTACCTTTGGCCGACCTGACATTGCAGAGGAGCACAGGAGGAGCAGAGGAGCACAGAAGAACAAAACTTCCTTAACTTGATCCTGGAGATGCAGAGGAGCAGAGGAGCACAGAAGAACAAAACTTCCTTAACTTGATCCTGGAGATGCAAAAGAGCTGTGTTGTATAAACCATGTGAGATGTAGGATGAACAGGTGAACCTCCTCTCTGCTCCAGAACTAGGAGTAAGAACCTGTGTTCTCTCTTGAGGATTAGAATCTTGTAATTATTGAAAAGTAAGGTTGCCAGGAAGACTGATCCAAAAGCGTGGGCGAAGATCCTACGTCAGGGTTGTGTGGCACAAATTGCTGTATGAAGAGTTCCATATTAAGTGTACTATCCAACCTTTGTGACTGAACCAGGACAAAAAATGTTATACACAACCAAATATGTATCTTGGCTCAGTGGAAGCAAGTGCACAGCTCCGCTTCTGTCTTCTTAAACTGAAGAGCATATTATATACCAATAAGAAAATGCCCAGGATTTTAGCTATGAACTTTATATTCTATCTTCCCCTCCCCTGTCCTGAATTTGGTGTGTGTGTGTGTAGTGAGACTAGTTTCTTATGGCAAAACAAGGATTGTGTGGCACTTTAATGATGTTCTAAACATCATTAAAGAGTATTGCACCTTGTGTTAAAGAGGACTGGAAGAATGTGTTGTTATTGCTTCCTACTTTCTCCCAAAATTGTGACTCAAAGTTTACAATTCAAAAGAACAGTTACAGTGGTCCCCCGGGGTACGAAAACCCCGGGGAACGAAAGAGCCGGGGCCGCAAAAACGGCTCGGGTTACGAATAAAACCCCGGGTTAAGAAACAAAAAAACCGTGCGGCCCCTTTAATTTTCCACGCAGTCCGTCAAAAAAAGCGGTCCACCGGGTTACGAATATTTCCGGGTTACGAAAAGTAATCCGGAACGGATTACTTTCGTAACCCGGGGGACCAATGTATGTGAACAACTCAGAACCGCTGTTCCCATCTTCTCCAACAATACAGGTTTTGCCACTAGATCGCTAGACTAAAGAGACTGCCTTTGCGCTACAATTAATGCGGTTATACACCGCTTTAATTGACATGGTTCAGTGCTATGGGATTCTGGGATTTGTGGCTTTGTGAGATATTTAGCCTTTTTTATCAGAGAGCTTTGGTGCCACAACAAACTTCAAATCCCAGATTTCCATAGCATTGAGCCATGATGCTTAAAGTGGTGTCAAACTGCATTATTTCTGCAGTGCAGATGTAGCCTAAGGGTCTCTTCTCGGGCTGTTAATCTTAATTTAGAATCATAGATTTGGAAGAAATCACAGAGGCCATTTAATCCTTAGACCATGTGCTTTGAGAAGGATGGGTGGGTGTCCCTGGCTCAATGCTAGGGAATGCTGGGAAGTGTAGTTTTGTGAGACATTAACCTTCTCTGTCAGAGAGTTCTGATGTGACCACATGCTTCAGTTCCCAGGATTCCCTAGCATTGAGTCAGGGCAGTTAAAGCAGTCTCAAACTGGATTATTTCTACAGTGTGTTTTGAACCTGGGTGACCTTGGGTAAATTACACACTCTCAGAGGATGACAGTAGCAAAGTCTCTCTGAAGAAATCTTGCCAAGAAAACCTCATGATTAGGGCTGCCATAAATCGGAAACGATTTGAAGGCACACAATAATAACAATGTCTTCGTTGTCTCTCGTTTTGTTCAGAAGAAAATAGAACTTTCTGTTCTTTTTGGGCCAGATAATAAAAGAAATGTTACTCATTTGGTTTGAAAGGCAGTGTTTTGAGATTTTTTGGGGAGGCTTTTCTTGCTATTCCATTACACTTTCAAGGACAAGTACTGTACATCTGGTGGGATGTACAGGGCCTTTTCCGTGGCAGCCTCCAGGTTCTGGAACTCCATCCCCAGAGAGATCAGACTGGCACCCTCCTTTTCTGTCTTTCCACAAGCAATTAAAGACTTTTAACAAATTTCAGCAGGCCTTAGAAGACTGATTTCCCAAAGGGAAAGGGGCCTTGAACAAATGTGCTGGGTTTTCTCTTTCATTTTCAGCATTTATGTTTTTAACAGGTTTTACTTTTTTGATAGTTTAATTGCATTTTTAACTTTTGCTGGACTTGTACTTGCCATTGTTATTGTCGCTTTAAATGGTTTTAACTGGTTCCAAATTTAATTGCTTTTTAACTTTTGTATGCTGTTAATTTTTAGCTATATTTGTTTTAATGTTTGTAAACCACCTTGAGTCCCAAATTGGGGAAAAGGCAGGATAAAATAACAAAACGCACACTGTTCAGTTTTAGCTACCAGTATGTTTATTTGAACTGTGTAAGGAGACAGCTTGGTGTAGTGGTTTGAGCATTGGACTAGGACTCTGGGAGACCAAAGTTCGAATCCCCACTTGGCCATGGAAATTCACTGGGTGACCTTAGGCCAGCCACATACTCTCAACCTCAGAGGAAGGCAGTGGCAAACCCCCTCTGAACAAATCTTGCCAAGAAACCCCCTTAGGGTTACCATAAATCAAAAACTACTTGGAGGCACACAACGATGACAAACCAGCTTGAATTCCCCAAAAGGCAGATGGTTGCTGTTGAGTTTTCTTTATTTGAAATGCTTGGGACCAGAAATGTTTTGAATTTTGGAATATTTGCATATCAGTAATGAGATACCTTGGAGATGGGACCCAAGTCTAAGCATGATATTCATTTATGTTTCCTATGCAACTTATAAACATAGCCTGGAAATAATTTTGTACAATGTTTAGAAATAATTTTGTGCATGAAACAAAGCTTGTGTACACTGAACCATCAGAAAGCAAAGGTGTCACTGTCTCAGCCATCCATGTGGGCAGTGTTGGATTTTGACATATTTTGGATTCTGGGATTTTAAAGAAGGAAAACTTAAAGTGTATTTTTAGACCTGTTTTGCATCCTGCCTCTGCTCCAGGGAAGTAACCCCATGTAGTCAGCAAACACAAGAAAAGATTTGAAGGAGAACTGTGTGCGTGTTGCCTCTGCCAGGAGCAGCTTGAAATACAGGTCTTGTGGTGTGTGTGTGTGTTTGTGTAGTGGTTTTCCCACAATGCTTCATCTCTGAAGTCACTGGATTCTCAACATGTGAGCTATTCCTCTTCCCCCACAGATGCATGGTGATTGGCGTGGCCTCTCCCTTTCCAAAGCATTTTAACTCAAGATGACACGAAAAGGGCAGCTTTTGCTTCAACATCGAGAAAAAGCTTTGGCTTTTGGTACAATCAGAAAAATGGTTCCAGAAAGGCAATCTTGGTTTTTATTTTCTCCCTCCCTTCCTCTTGCCTTGATCTGTGAAATGTTTTGTGCATGCTGGATTGGAGGAGGAGGAAGTGAGCTATTTTAAAACCTGCCTCTCTGAAGAACTTTGCCTTCCCCGAGTTCCTTTTCAGCCAGAGTACTCTGGCCTTGTGGTTTCTGATGTCATGGAAAGTTCCCTGGCAAGTTGGGTTGCATTCTCTCTGCCTCCTGAGAGCGGGCGCCGGGATTGTGTTCTTAGGGTGTGCCCAGAGTCCTCCCACTGCCTCTTGAGCTAAAATAAATAAATAAAAATAAAACCAGGTTTTCTCATTTTGCTAGGTCTACCTTGCACTAGGAAGGATTCTAAAATGCAAAGATGTATAACTCAGCACAAAAGTTAGAATCATACAAGCTATTATATTCGCTATTACCATGTATGGATGAGAGCTGGACAGTGAATAAAATGGATAGGAAGAAAATAAATGCATTTGAGATATGATGCTGGAGAAGCATGCTGAGGATCCTGTGGATGGCCAAAAACAGACAAACAAATGGGTCCTAAAGCATATCAAACCAGAGATCTCCCTTGGCAGATCAGCCAAGATGACAAAATTGAGGCTGTCATACTTTGGACACATCAGGAGAGAGGAGGAATTACAGTGGTCCCCCGGTTTACGAAATTAATTCGTTCCAGCACCCCTTTCTTAAACCGAAAAGTTCATAAACTAGAGCCCCTTAAACCAGCCCCCGCACTGTTTGAATTTCCCGCCGCTTTCTTTTCTAAAACCGGGGTTTTTTCCGTACCCCGGCTCTTTCTTAAACCGGGGTTTTCGTAGGCCGGGGTTTTCGTAAACCGGGGGACCACTGTACTGAAAAAAACAAACAATAATGCTAGTAAAGGTGGAGGGAAGTAGAAAAAGAGGAAGTCTACATGCTAGGTGGATGGACTCTATTAAGGAGATTATGGGTATGAGTTTACAGGAACTAAGCAGGGCAGTGGAACACAGGGCATCTTGGAGGCGTCTCATCCACTGGGTTGCCATGGGTTGAGATCGACTGGAGGGCAGTTAATAACAACAAACCTTGTGCTCCAGATGTTGCTGATGTTATTAACTATAATAATATGATGTGAAAATGTATTTATATTACACTGAAAGACAATGTGGTGTGACTAGGACTGCATCTGCACTGCAGAAATAATGCAGTTTGACAACCTCTGCCATGGCTCCATGCTTTGAAACCCTGGGAGTAGTGTGTTGTGGCACCAGACTTCTTTGATGGAGAAGGCTCTCACCAAACAACAACTCCTATAATTCTATAGCATTGAGCCATGGCTGTCAAAGCGGTGTCGAACTGCTTTATTTTTGCAATGCAGATACAGCCTAGGATTTAAGGAGACCAGATCTGGAATCCTTGTTCAGCTCTGGAAACCTATTTGTAACCTTGGGCAGGCCATGCTCTCTCAGCCTCAGAGAAAGGCCATACCAAACCCCTCTGAATAAATCTTGCTAAGGAAATCCCATGAAAGGTTTGCCTTAGAGTAGAGTTGCCATAAATCAAAAATGACTTAAAGGCACAACAATAAGGAGTGAAAGAGTATGTGTGATACAATGGTTTCATTGTTGGACTAGGATTTTGGGAACCAGGGTTCGAACACCTACTCAGTGTTGGCAACCCACTAGGTGATGTTTGGCACACACTCTCAGTCACAGAGGAAGGTAGTGGCAAATAAATCCGCTGCCAAAGATACCACCCCCATAGATAAAGCATAGGGTTGCCATACCTTGGAAGTGACTTAAAGGCACACAGTAACAACAACCAAAACCACAACCTTTTATACCTTAAGGGTTAACATATTTAAAAATTGCTCAAGGGATTTTGAGCATCATGCCCTTCAATATTTTACAGATGCAAACTGGGACACATGTGACCAAGCAACATCAGTGTCTGCAAAAAGCAAAAGTTATGGATGAAGAAGAATACACAAGCTAGGAAAGGCTCCAGCAGTTTACTTTTGCCTGAGCTTCTTGGGAATGCCAAAATTCTGGCCCCTCCTCTCCACTGAGTTAATGGTGTGCAAACTAATTTTGCATTTTGTACTCAGTTTACAGAAAGCTGAATGAAGGGGTAAAATCGGACGAAAAGAGAGAAACGAGGGCATTTTAAAAAACATCTGTAAAAGTTGCGCCAGCATCATATAGCAACTTGAGCACTGGATTAGGATCTGGAGACCAGGGTTCGATTCCTAGTTTGGCCATAAAACCCACTGGGTGACCATGGGCAAATCATACACTCTCAGCCTCAGGGGAAGGCAATGGCAAACCTCCCTCTGAACAGATTTTGCCAAGAAAATCCCATGGTAGGGTCACCATAAATCAAAATGACTTGGAGGCACACAATACACACGTGCACACACACACACACACACACACACACAGGATAACAGGATTGATAAGGACTGTCCTTGTCAAATCGGAACAGTTGTAGAGTTGCAATACCTAAGGAGTTTACTACATGGGAGGAAATTAGTTTAAACAGTAATTAACCTGTTAAAATTGTGCTCTTGACAATAAAACGTGATTCAGATGAGATTAACACAAGAACCATTTTCCCATGAACAACCAGGCAATAAGCAGCAAATTTGCTGCTGTTTCTTGTCTGGTTATTCACAAAATAATGGCACTTTAATCATGTTTCATTAATGGTGTGAAAACCATTACCGCAATTGCGGGATTTTCACTGGTTAATCACTGTTTATACTTCCAGTTGTCTCCCATGTGTTAAACTCCTTACAGAATAATAACAATATCTCAACAATAAACAAAGGGATAGAATTTAAAAGACAGAAGAAAAAGATTTTAGACAGAAAAAAATACCTTCTGAAAACATAGTTAATGTTACAGTTCCAGATGCCTGGAAAGTAATTAATTGCTGTTACCACTGCTGTTTTAAAGAATCTTACAAGAGTGATACCTTTATGGGGACAATAAAAAAGATCCCCCAAATTGGTGTAACCTTTTGAGAATCTCAGATCTCTTAAAACAGGAAAGGTGTTACAAAAAGTTGGTGTGGTCAAGGTGGAGATGCGAATGAATCAAGAGGAGAGACCAAAAATTTACATCTTTTTGATCTTAAAAAGACCTGATGGAGTTGAGTTTTGAGATGGGGAGGAATATTTGGCTTTTGTCCCTTTTAAAACAGGATTATTGACTTTCCTAGTTCTCAAGATGGGGAAAAGAATCCAAAAAACTTGGGTGAATTATTTTCATTTAGCAGCATTAATGTGATAGTCCTCCTTCACTATTTAATGAAGCTGTACATCCTGTAAAATAAAAAGTAATGAGTTACACTGCAAAAGGAGTGGAGTTATCCCTTATCACATTACAGTTATAATATAATGTAGTTGTATTGAAGTTACAGGGGAAAGAAATGGAAATAATTACAAATAGAGCCAGTGTGGTGTAGTGGCTGGATTAGGACTTGGGAGAGTCTGATTCTAACCTATTCTTCAAATGTGAAACTTTTTGGGTGGCCATGGGACAATCTCTTGCTCTGAGCTTGGTCAAACTCTCAGGGTTGTTGTGACAACAAAGGGGGAGGAGGACAGTTATGCATACTTCTTTGGGCTACCTGGAGAGAAGGATTGAAATGTAGCAAATGAACACAAGAACCATCATTTGAAAAAAGGTGCTTCCAAGTTCTGACCAGGAGAAAAAATGGGCTTTTTCCTAAATGAGAGGACTTTGGAGAGGCTGCAGAGAAAGACCCTACCTTGCTTTTCAACTGAGTCCACCTGTGTAGGCCTTTCTGAAGGGGGGGCCGGTCCTTCAAGACTGCCTTACTGGTGCTTGCAGAAGCGTGATAAATGAGAGTAGTCACACCTGATCCCATATTCAGTGGCTGCCCAGTGGACCCGCTGACCTTTTCAGGTGCTTGGAACGGCCTTTGGTTGAGTGCAGAGCTTGGAAAAGGTTATCTTTGGGTTACCTTATCAAATTCCTATTGATTCAAATGGCTCTTCTCTGTGTGAGATGCAAAGTAGGTTTAGGATAAGGATTATGTAGCCTTCCAGATACAACGATTGCAATTCCTAACAGCCTTAGCCAGCCTGGACAGTGGGACGTGCTAGGAGTTATAGTTCAAGAATATCTGATTTCTGCCTCTAGTTTGGTGAAAGGAAATCATCCTCCAGAACAATATGGGCATGGCATGGGAAGGCTGGTAAAGTCCACCTCACTGACCAGCCCTATATGGGTCAGGTGCAAGATATCTGAAGGTCCATGTTCTCCCATATGGACCTTGAGATCTCCTGGGGAGGCCTTTCTCCACACAGGAGAAAGCTTGGAAAAGGTTCTCAGTGGTTTCCCCCAGGTTTTGGAACTTCCTTCCTAGGGAGGTTGGTCTGGTGCTCTCTTTGCTGTCTTTCCACAGGCATGTGAAGAATGACTGATCAATGGAAATGGGTCTTGCATACTGTATACAGTACAGCATACTGCATGCTGTATACTCTTGTATGTGTTGTTTTCTTTTTAATGCCTTTCTGTTTAATTGATTTAAATTTTATTTTAACTTTTGTATGAGATCATATTTTAGCTGCATTTGTTTTAATCAAGTGCATCTGAGGAAGTAGACTTAAGTCTACGAAAGCTCATGCTGCCAACTTCTTTCAGTTAATCTCAAAGGTGCTATAAGATCTTTCTACATACTAATTCTATAGACTAAAACAGCTGTATCTTTGAATTCTACCTCAGTTTTAATTATTGTGAGACTACTGAAAACAGAAGAAAAGGGCTTTTTGGTGGCTGATCCGAAGCATTGGGACCCCTTCCTAGGGAAACTGGGATTACTGTCTCCTTGTCTTCCCTCCTTCTTCAGCTAAAGACTTTTCTATTTCAATGGGCTTTCAGGGACTCATATTTTAAAATGAAAGGCTGTTGATAGGGTCCTTTACTATTTTGTTTATTATTTAAGTTGTTTTTTCCCTTTCTAATATGTATTTTAGATTATTCTTTGTTATTGACGGTCTGTTTATATCTTAATTATGCTCTTTAGTGTATTTTTTATCACTGTTGTATCTTTACGTTTGTGAAAGATGTGGCCTTCCATTCCCCAAAGTTCTACATCATTAGCGATACTGACTAAGGTTGCTGGGAGTTACAATTTAGCAACAACTGGAAGGCCACACAATTCTTAGCACTGTTGTAAGATGCTTTGTGTCCTAGAATCATATACTATAATCTTAGAGTTGAAAAGGGCCGCAAAGGCAAACTAGTCCAGCCTCCTACCATGTTGGAAAACAAAGCTACAGCACTTTAAACAATTTCTGTTTAAAGATCTCCATAGATGGCAAGACCACCACTGTCTGATGCAGTCCATTCCAGTGTGAAACAGCTCTTAAAGAAGTTTTTCCTAATGCTTAGGTGGAATCTCTTTTCTTGTTATTTGAATCCATTTGTTCATATCATAGTCTCTGGAGCAGCAGAAAACAAGCTGCCTCCATCATCCACATTACATCCTTTCAGATATTTAAAGATGGCTGTATTGCTAATGAATGAATGTTGTGTTTGCTTGTTCCTTTTTCCTCTCCAGATGAAGACAGGTCCATTTGCTGAGCACTCCAACCAGCTATGGAACATCAGTGCTGTTCCTTCTTGGTCCAAAGTCAACCAAGGCCTGATCCGCATGTACAAAGCTGAAGTAAGAAAAGGAATAGACTGGGTTGCCCCATTCCACTTGGATATTGCTGTCCCTTGGCCAATTTATTTTGGCTGGGGCCTTTCTGCCCCTTGCTAACACATGGCAACCACATATTGCTCAGGAGATGGGTGAACTGAGCCCAAAAAAGATGTTGTTGGACTGTGACTCCCATCATCCCTCACCATCACCAGTTCTGTGTAGGGTCTGCTGGGTCTTGCAGTGTTGCCTTTGACCACCCCTATCCCTAGTTGGAGTCTGAGTCTCACCCCTTAGAGCAGCAGGCAGCTTTCAGATTTCTTGCATCTACATGCATCGATTCCCAACTTTTGGTCCTCCAGATGTTTTGAACTTCATTCCCCCAAATTCTTCACTGTTGCCCAAGCTGGCTAGGGCTTCTGGGGGCTGAGGGCCAAAACACCTGGGGAACCAAAGGTTGGGAACAAAGGTTGGCTTACAGGTATAATCAAGTGAAGAAAATCAATGTGTTCCTGAGAATTACAGAAATTTTGGTACCAGTGACAGAAATAACCTGAACAAATTGAGAAAGGTTCCTGCACACAAAAAAGGGAAAGCAATTAAATATGTTTCTGCAAACTTTTTATTTGGAACTAACAGTTATGCCCATGTGAAATGAAACAACCAGGTCAGGTCAGGTCAGCCTTGTATAAGTAAACAAAAACATTTTGAACCTTCCAAAGCCCACTTGAAAGCTTCTTTCAAAATGTACCCAGGGATGACCTTTTTTTGCTTTTACCAGCCTCTCTTTTTGTTATGATTTTGATTGTGGTGCACAAATGTATAGATCTATACTTTTTGGTCTCATGTGCACTGCAGAAATAATGCAGTTTAGCACCACTTTAATTACCATAGTTCCATGCTGTGGAATCCTAGGATTTGTAGTTTGTTGTGGCACCAGAGCTCTCTGATAAAAAAGGTTAAATATCTCACCAAACTACAAATCCCAGAATATTATAGCTTTGAGTTAAAGCAGTTAAAGTGGTGTTAAATTGCATTAATCCTGCATTAATGTCGGGGGGGGGGGGGGAAGCTGGTGAGACAGGAATATCTACTTTCACCTTTTCTCTCAGTCTTCCTGTTCATGCATGCTCAGTGAAGGTTTCTAGAAACAGGTGCTGTTTAACTTGTCTGCTGTAGGCAGAAACACACAACTATAGTTGGATCAGCTAAAGCAGAATCCTGTTCTTTTCCAGCACAGGCTTTATTGCATTGTTAACTGCACACTCTGCAACAAAAATCCGTGTTTTTCTAGACTTCTTGCACTATCTGCTGCTAAAAAACTTCCAGATAAACATATGATGTGCAGGAAAGGGCAGCTGGAAAGGCTTTAAGAGACTTTGTAAAAAGGAGGTGCTTTCTCAGAAGCTATGTTAATTGAGGTATTCTATACATCTTTTAGGGCAGTCCTGTGTTCACCAGGCAAAACTGGATGCAAAATGGCACAAAGATGAGGCAGAGGAGGTAACAAGCCCAATTACCATTGGCTTATTCCATCAGATTTTGATTGGAATAACATTGCATTAGACATCTGAGTTCTAAAGATCTAGGATTTGAGTGCAGAACTCCAAAACCAGAGAGCAGAGCTATGCAAAGACCCAATTACATCCAACCTATATGTTATTTTATCAATGAACTTTGAGGCTGAGAGATAAGCAATTTTTTCAGGGACATCCCCGTGCTTTTCCCACCTCTGTTCTATAAGCAAGGTTCATATGTCCCTTGTCTTTTAAGTGTGGTGTTTTCAGCTTCCCTGGAAGCACGTATGTGTGTGTGTTTGATTGTTTCTTACACCCACTTTCCTCTTTTTCCTTTTCCTTTCCCACTCCTTTTTTTTCAGTGTCTGGAAAAGTTCCCTGTGATCCAGCACTTCAAGTTTGGCAGCCTGCTTCCCATCCATCCTGTTGCCTCTTAAGAAGAAGGTCTCTGTTTTGCGGAGAGGGAGACGCCAGAGTGAGCGGGGTGCAGTTGGAGCCCCTCTTCCTGTTCACCCCAAATCCCTCTGGCTCTTGAGCTGGTTCATTCATTTGGGGGCAGAAGAGATGAAAGAAGTCTTTCTGAAGCACTTCCCGTCGAAGAAGGGAAGGAAAGAAGGGAAAAGCCAACACCCCAAACCCATCTCAAATGCAAGAGCTAGACTTGACTCTGGACCACATCCTTCTCTCCCTGCACCGAACCCACCCTTTGCTGTGGCATATTTGGCACACTTGTATTTTCTTCCTTCTTTTTAATTTAAAGGAAAAAAAGGCCTGCTGTACACTGATCTGAGGAAATACAAGTGCATTAGATGGAGGGGTTTGAAATCTGACTCTTTGCCCAGGGTCTCTTCTGGTGTGTTTTGCGTTCACTGGTTGGAAGAAGCGGAATATGGGGCACATTAGTGGGAGAAGAAGGAAAATGTTTTGAGTGTGTGTATGTGAGCCTTCGGGAGTTACTTGTTGCTAGAGTGGGAGCTTTTGTTCAACTTGTATGTGTGGTGCGCCTTGTATGTGTGGAAGCGAGAGCTGAGAGAGCGTGCCTGCGTTGATGGGTTTTTCCTTTTGCGGGGGCAGGAGCATCCTGAGAGGAAGTTGGGAGAGTTCCAGCTGGAGTCCCTTATGAACTAAAGAAGAGACAAAGCTGAGAGCAATGATGTAAGGAAAGGTCTCTTCCTGCCACCTTCCCCCGGCAGAACGGTTCTGCCAAGGCTGTGTGGCTTCCTTTTGAAACTAGGAATTACCGGTAGGACTCTTTTGGACTACAGCTCCCAGCATCCCCCTGCCAGCATGGTTATTAGGGGTTCTGGCATTTATAGTCCACCTCCCCCCAAAACACCAACAACAACCCATTTTCAAATTCTGGGGCTGACCTGTTAAGAGAGATTGGTATCTCAAAGACCCAGCTTTATATGAACTGTTCCTCTAGGACTGATGTAATGCAGCCCATGGCCATTTTGGGGGACTGAGTATCCTCTCAATTTTGGTCTGTTAATCCCCATTTTCCCCATTTTTTTACCCTGAAATAGCAATGTGCGAGGAGCAATCGTACATTTTGTCACGTTTTGTCCCTTGCTGCCTTTTAAAAAACATTTAAGGAAGTCAACTTTGGTTCACTTCCTGTTTTTTAAAGAAGGCCTCTTGTGGGGCTCAGAGATGGTCAAAAACATGGCAAATTTTCCTCCTATACCTCCTAGATGGCCATTTGGGACCAATTAAAAGTTTTTTTTTAAAGTCCTACTTCCATGGATGCAGTCCCCCAAGATCCCGTGGGGGGCCACCATGTTCCACAGCCTGACAATTGCCACCCCATCCTAAAATTTTGTCTTCCGGTCAGCTAAACTGGATAGCAGCATCCATCATCTGTCAGCCTTGTCTTCCAGGAGGCGTGAGACTAAAGGTGCTGGGCTTGTGGGAACAAGGTAGCTGCTGGCATACCTTAGGTGAGAGTGGCACATGGGCCTGAAGCTCATTTCTTATTTGTTTTCTCTCAAACTCCTGATTTTCAGCTTTGGGGCCTATCCATGCCGAGATAAAGTCAAGAGGAGCTGGAGCATTGGTCCCAGCAATAACAGCTCTTTCTATAGTTTGGAGATGATGGGCTGCGTTCCCGCATTAAGGAAGACCTGAGCCAAAGCAAAACACCCATTTTGAATACCTCAGCTATCAAAAGCATATCTGAAAGATATCATGGTAGGGAATGTGTGGCTTTTCCAGATATTGCCGGACTCCCATGAATCTCAGCCCCACCTAGCATGTGAGAAATGTAGTCCAAAATGTCTAGAAGGACAGATGTCCCTTGCCCCTGGTTGCAAGGGACAGGTATATTGTCTGTTTTGCCTGATGCCACTCCCTTGTGGAAAATCCTGAGTCTCTGACAGTGAGCAAGAGAAGAGAAAGGGGAACTTGCTAAGACTTTCAGTGGTACCTAGGACAGATGACTTGAGTTTAGAACTGGCTACAAAAGTGTGAAAATGTCCCTTTGACAATGTGAGGCACTGTCCGCGGTCCATGGTTCATTTTCGGATGTGGCTTGTAGAACCTCAGCAACCCCTGGCCACACAGGACAACTGTCTGATTGCAGGGAGATTAATAAATTTCTTAGGGTCACTGTATTTATTGTGACTTTAAAACCACTTAAAATCATGTCTGGGTACTGGGATAGCTCACAAAAATAGTTCTGCTGTTGGAGTTGCTGAGCTATGAACCTCTCAGCCCCTTAATTCAATCTCTCAACCCAGTCAGTCACTCTTCAGATGTGCTGGACTGGAATTCCCATCATCCTCTTCTGCTGGTTGGGGAGAAAGGGAGTTGTAGTCTGATGTATCTGGAGGATGATGGGTGAGGAATCTGCTTTATTGCCATCAAATTTCTCTATCACCCAATCCCCACAGTGGTGCAAAATTTGCACAGAGACCTCTAACCTCCAATGTTGCCCTCCTCACTGATCCCTAAATTTGCATCTTTAGAACCTTTTCTTTCCTAGCAGCTCAACAGGAGAACTGGTGGCCACAAAGGGGACCACACATATGTGTGTAGTAGTTATTAGAGAGCCAACCTGGTTCTAAGCCTGACGGAAACTCACTTATCTTGATAGTCATTGTTCATTTCCTGGTTGTTTTTGCAAACCTTTTTGTGCATTAAGCCATTTCCCACAGCAATAAAACTTCTCTCTAGGTTGCATTTTTCAGGCTGCTATTGGCAAAAGTTGGTTTTGGCAGTGTTATTAATATTACTATTATTAATCTGTCCAACCAGGTTTCTATTTCTAATTTTATGGCTTTGCAAAAAATGGCCTCACGACTGCCATTTCCCCCGCTCAAGAGCCACGTTTTCTTTTTGTGGGCATACACATGCATTTGTGTGCTCACAAGTGCAAGCATTTTCACAAGTGTTTGGAAGTGCTCCTTTCCACACTGGACCACCCACTCCTCCATTACGCCTTTAGAATGTTTAAATCTTTCTTTTTTGGATCATACCATGACTAGATCTCCCAGATCTTGGGATTTGTAGTCCGGGGCGTGGGGAGACTGTGCACTAGTTCAATGGTTCCCAAAATCTGGTCCTCCAGATGTTTTGGACTTCAGCTCCCAGAATTCCTGACTGTTGACAAAGCTGGATGAGGCTTCTGGGAGTTGAGGTCCAAAACACATGGAGCACTAAAGTTTGAAAATCACTTGTTACACCTTTGACCAACTCAAATGAGTAATCAGGAAATAGGGTATCTTTTTGGAAACGTGTTGTTAGAAACCAGAGAGGCTTCTTCATTCCTCTCATTCTTTTGAAATCTCCAAGGCTCCTTTTTAAATGGTAGCCAGGATCTATACCTTCTGATTCAAAACAGGAAAGTTCTTCAGATACAAACTGCTGATGTACCTTTTCTCCCTGTTTTTTAGGAATTCTTTCCTTCCTGGTTTTGAGCACTGTTTTCAGCTCTCAAGGCTTTAAAATGGTAGCTTGGGGAGGGTGAAGTAATGGAGGCACTGTAATTTTGGCCACTATTTTGTAAAAAACTGCATTTCTCAGAAGTTTTGCATAGTACAGGTTGGGAAGGGGAATAAACAAAAGTATAGAAATCCTCAATAAGGCAGAAGTGTTCTTAATCCTTTAATTTCTGGGTTTATGTTTCCCAAGCTGGGTCCCTCTATATGTGTTGGCTTACAGCTCCCAGCATCTTTCATTAGCTATGCTGGATTCTGGAAGTTGTAGTGCAATACATCTGGTTTGGAAAGGCTGCCATAGTTAACTAATTGACTTTCCCCAAATCATGGCAGTTTTTGATCTCTTCCTTCCATGAGATTGGAGAGATGAAATATTATTGAGCATGGATGGGGACCTTTCCAGCAAGAGGGATGTATATATGTCGCTTTCTCTTAACACATTCATCCACACCTTTATGGGATAATACACCTAAACAAGCTGCACTAATCTCCAAAAGTGCTAACTAGGATTTGTCCACAAATATGATTTAAACAGAACTGTGGAAAGGGCAGCTTTGATATCCACTGAGATTTCAGCTCATTTTTAAGGGGCTGAGGAAAATATATGCTATTATCCCAAATGTCTTTTAAATTTTCTGATGTTTCCCCAGGTTTTTTTTAATTTTTCTTGGAGTTTCTATGTACTTTGGGGCCTGACCCTTAAGAAGTGGTGGGATACTTTCTATATTGGGGTAGACTTTCAAGGGACAGGATCTATGTCCATTTTGACTCCCTTTTCGTCCCTAAAAGCCCAATTGTACCCCAAGGGGGTCTAGTTGGCTACTTTGCCCACCTTCTGATCTTCTAGTGCAAGAATGAACAACAGCAGAGGGAGTGGAAGACTCACCCAATTTTTTGGAAATTGAATCAATCCAATTTAGAGAAGGGTTACTTTGAGCTCTCAGAAACAGCAGCCCCTGGAAGGCATGGCTGCCCTTTTTTTGGGGGGGGGGGAATTGGTAAGGAGGAGACCATGGACTCTTTCAAACGGGGAGGAATTTCTCCCAACTCCGAATGGAGCCAATGCGGATTTATGTAAATTCGCTTGTTTAGCGAATTTACATGAACCCCTGCTCCGTTCGGAATTACTTCCCATTACCCGAAATTAACCCCCTCCTGCCCGAATTTGCATGCGAAGCTTTAATTCGCAATAAGGTAAAACCCATGATTGCATTCGAATTGGCTTCCCTCCTGCCCGAATTTGCATGTGAAGAGTTAATTTGTAATAACATAAAACCCATGATTGCATTCGAATTGACCTTAAATTATACTTCCAATTTAGCCTTGTATGAAAGAGTCCCATGTTTGAACGTCCATGGTCCATGGGCTGACTACACATTTCCCTGCGTCAGTGTTAACACTGATGCTTCGATGCATAAATGTGTGTATAACTAGACTGCCAGAGTTTAACACAGGGCCCGAACAGACAGGCCAAAATAAAGCTGCTTCAAGTCAGTTTGGAGGTATGCTGTTTAAATGATCATGCGTTCTAAATGGCCAAAAGCTGTGCCAAAGCCATACTTCAGTCCTAAGGACTGGAGTGCAGCTTTGGCACAGTTTCTGTCCTCTTGAGATGTGAGTGTCATTTAAACAGCATATCTCTAAAGTGACCCGAAGCAGCTTTATTTTGGCTTGTCTGTTCGGGTCCAGCTTTCCCTTTTTGGTGCTCACTACAGTTTCCATAATTCTTCAGCCATCAATGCTGACCAGCCATGTTGACTGGGGGATTCTGGGAATCCTGCAAAATAATCTTAAAATCTGGTCTGTGCCACTGCAAAACTGTCTGTGCCACTGCAAAACTGGCAAAGCCAGATTATGTATCAGAGATTCCTCCCTCTGTCATGTAAAGATGTCTATAGGCTCCTGATGGTGCAATGCCAGCATCGGGGCCTCCTTTTCTGCAAAGCATTCAGGATACTTCATCACTGGGTTGTGTTTTTTGTTTGGTTCTTTCTGCAGAACTAGGTGGGGCAGTGTTTCTGTTCGGTCTCGCTGTCCGAGCAAGGCTCTCTCTCTTTTTTGTCCATCTGTATTATCTGTTTCTCTATCTCCTTCTGTGACAAATAGTTCCATGCGCATGTCTCTTTTGGCCTGGAATCAGGACCCCATAGTCTCTTAGGGCTGTAGACATACCGTGTGATGCTCTCGCTCGGCTCCCTGGCTTCCTTGGCATTGTGGTTGGAATTAAACCATTTTGCATTTTGCACCTGGTGCCTGTGTTGGTTTGTCTGCCCATGTCAGAGAAAGATGTTCTTGTTCAGCTGGGAGATCATAGAGCATCAAAGGGGGATTCTGGGCATCCATTTACTTAAAATTGTTCCTTTAGAGTCTGAAAAGTACCTTCAAATGTTGATCCATCAACTAAAATAGAGGTAGGAATTGTATGACCTTTCATATATTGCTGTATTGCAACACATGGCCTTCCTTACTAATGGTTACACTGGCTGAACAGAGTTGCAGTCCAAGAAAATCTGGAAGGTTGCATAATTCTCACCCTTTGCCTTAGCACAGGGGTGGTGGCTTCTGAGCGTCTAGAGCAGAGATATCAGTATTTGGCTATATCTTCCTTTCAAGTGAGGATGAATTATTTTCTCCAATTTTCTCCACTGTGGAGAAGAGGAAGGATTTTTGCCTGGCACGTCGTGAAATGTTTTGGTAAATTATTCCATGATGCACCTTTTCTTTTATGTGAGAATCATAGGTCTTGCACCCCAAAAGTACTTTCAAAATAGCCCTTTGTGGGGGGGGGGGGGGGAGGTGTTTCTGTGTGCGCAATATAATTGGTTTATTTGGTGCAAAACCTGCCCTGAATCCCATTTTGGGACAAAGGCGGGATATAAATCCTTGAAATAAATAAATAAAATAAGTAAAACCCACCAGTCTTGTACAAAAACAACAACAACCACCCCACATTGTTATCTGGAAGCTGGGTTTTTTATGGGAGGAGGAGGCAGCATGGTGTAGTACTTTGAGCATTGGACTCTGGAGACTAAGGTTCGAATCCCCACTCAACCACTGAAACCCACTGGGCAACCTTGGGCAACTCACATTCTCTCAGCCTCAGAAGAAGGCGAAGGCAAACCCGCCCCCCCCCCAAACAAACCTTGCCAAGAAAAACTATAACTTAAAAATGACTTGAAGGCACATATCAACCACAACATTTATATTTATATTCTGTCCTTTTCCAAGTTTTGGAAGTCAAGACAGCTCAAAACAGATTTTAAAAATAGTTTAAAATGCACAAAATACAGAAGTTAAAAAGTGATTAAACTATCAAAATAAATTAAAACCACTTAAAAGCATACACCATAACAAACACAACAATAATAATGAATTGAAAATCCAGCTTATTGTACAAGCCCCGTCCCACCTAAGGAATCGATGTTCAAAGGCCTGTTGAAACAGATGGGATTTCACTTGTCTGTGGAAAGAGAGTAGTCTAACCTCTCTGGGGGCAGCCCCTGAGAAAATTCAAAAATTGTATTTTTGAATTGTATTTTTTGCATAAAATGTACAACTTTTGCATGAGGAACCTGTGTATTTTTTCTGTTCAAAAAAATTTCCCAAAAAACTTCAATACCAGGCTAGCAAGGCAGAATTCCCACATTCTTCCTGACCAGGAATAATGGCAAATATTCTTTCCATCCCTAATTGTGAGTAGACATTTGTTCTACAGCAGGAACAGAGATGGTGTGTCCCTCCAAGTGTGGGAATCATGAATCCTTCCTGGTGTTGTTGAACTGCAGTTCCTAGCATTCCTTCCAGGTGTTGTTGAACTGCGGTTCCTAGCATTCCTTACTTGTTCTGGCTAGGGCTTCTGGGTGTTGTGTGTCATAAAGCCATGGGGTTGGAAGGGAACCCAAGAGCCAGTAAGATACCCTGTGAGATGCCATTAAAATTGAACACCTAAGTTAGGATTGTCCAAGAGGTTGTACTTCCTAAGACCATTTATGGATGTGAGAGCTGGACAGTGGAGAAAGTCAATAGACAATCAACCCGTTTAGGATGTGGTGCTGGAGAATTGTGCTGAGGATACTGTGGATGGCCAAAAAGACAACTGGGTCCTAGAACAGATGAAGCCTGAACTCTCCCTGGAAGCCAACAGAATTAAATTGAGGCTATGCAAAGAGATCATGTAACACCTTTGAGACTAAACGAAAGAAGCTGGTAGCATGAGCTTTCCTAGACTTCATCTTACTTCTTCAGATACTGTTTTTGGAGTGCAGAATCCAGAGACAGATTTCAAAGAATTCAAGGATATAGCTGTGTTAGTCTGTAGAATCAGTATGTAGAATCAGTGTGTAGAGAGATCTTGTAGCACCTTTGATATAATACTATAATACTAGGAAAAATGGAGGGTAGCAGAAAGAGAGGAAAACCACATACTAGCTGGATAGACTCAGTCAAGGAGGACACAGCCTGAAGGACTTGAGCAGAGCAGAAGAGGACAGGGGGTCTTGGAAGATGTCTCATTCACCATGAGTCGAGGATGACTTGAATTAACATTTGTCACAGACTATGCCATTCAAATTTTTTAATTTAAAAAATACAAAATCTAGCATAGAATCATAGAGTTGGAACAGATCTCAAGAAGCAGCCAGTCCAATCCCCTGCCATGCAGGAATGCAAGCAGTCCCAACAGATGGCCAGCCAGACTCTGGAGTTTATCACATGGGAGGAATTTCTCTCAATTTTGAAAGAAATGGAAGTGAGGCCAATTCGGAATTGAGTAAATTCGCTAGTTCAGCTAATTTACATGATGGCATATTGACACTGCATTGTGTTCAGAACTGCCTGAAATTGCCTCCCAGTGCCCGAAATTGCATGTGATAATTTCTCATGCAATCACGCGAAACCCCATGATTGCGTTCGGAAGGACTTCCCTTTGCCCGAAAATGTGTGTGATCAGCTTTCATGCAATCACGCAAAACCCCATGATTGCATTCAGATTGCCATTGGATTATACTTCCAATTCCCTTCATGTGATAAACTCCCTAGTCTCTGGAGCTGCAGAAAACAAGCTTGCTCCAGCTTCAACATGACATCCATTTAAATATTTGAACAGTGCTATCATATCCTCTCTTAACTTTCTCTTCTCCAAGCTCAACATACCCAGCTCTCTGAGTCGCTCCTCATAGGGCTTTATGGTTTTTAGACCTTTCACCATTTTGGTCTGTTCATACACCCCACACAACAATGCACAATTTTTGAAGGCTGCACTTTTGTCCTGAGATTTCTTCCCCTCCTCCTGAGGTTCAGGAACCTCAGGATTCCGTGTTCTGCTGATACAGGAGCGACCAACTACGCTTTGGAATAGAGATCCACAGGGAGAAGGAGATGTACATTAAAACGTTCAAGAAGAATAGAAACTAGAGGTATCTTTGCAGCTTTAAGAAACTGAGCACTTTAAAAGAAAGGCTAATTCTTGACTTTTACAAGCCCTCAATGAAGCTGTGGATTGATTTGATCAATCCTTGTCTTAACACTATCAGGAGAAAGTTACTCTGAGATAGCTTTTTGAGGCTTATTTACATGGGAGTAAGACTCCTTGAACTGGATGGACTTTACTTCCAGACAAACCTGTGTTGGCTTAAACTGAATGGAGAACGAGTTAGTCTGAATATATTTACCCGCCCTTGACTATTGTTTGCTGAGGATGTGACGGTCCATGCTTTGATCCTAAAAAAGTGAAGGTTAATTTAAGGAACCTGGATTATTTATTAAAGAACCTGCATTATTTCTCTCCCAATTGTTTTAAACCAAGTACACACACACACACACCCAAGAAATCAGAGACATTGCAGTCACAATAACAGAAAATAAATACACTGAGATCTTTGTTAACCAAGACAAAAAGTTTTTATGTGTATGCTTGACAGGGGTTTATAATACAACTACAGGTTGGGACCAGAAGTGTTTTGGATTCTGGATTTGGGGGAAGGGGGGTTGGAATACCCATTTTTGCATTTATGTCCATATTCTTGGAGCTGGGGCCCAGGTCTAAACACAAAATTCATTTACATTTTATATACACTTTATACACATAGCCTGAAGGTAATTTTATACAAGAGTTTTAATCATTTTGTGTATGAAAGAAAGTTTGTGTACATTGAACCATCTGAAAGGAAAGGTGTCACTATCTCAGCAACCCACAAAAAGTTTTGGGTTTTGGAAACCTGGATAAGGGATACTCAACCTGTAGTAAAATTAAATAAGGGGGGGGGGGGCTTATGTCCAGAGAAGAATAACCAATGGTGAAGAATGCAGGTTGAAAGAAAATTTGGAAAGTGGTGCTGGAGAAGAGTTCTGCAGACCCTGTGGATGGCTAAAAAGACAATGCAGTGGCTTAGTGGTTAAGATGCCAATTCTGATGATTGGAAGATCAGAAGGTTGGCAGTTTGAGGCCTGGGTGCTACATGATGGGGTGAGCTCCTGTCACTAGTCCCAGCTTCCTCCAACCTAGCAGTTCGAAAGCATGCAGATGCAAATAGATAGATAGGTACCACTTCTCATAAAATTATAGAATCATAGAAATTTAGAGTTGGAAGACACCACAAGGGCCATCCAGTCCAACCCCCCCGCCATGCAGGAACTCCCAATCAAAGCATCCCTGACAGATGGCCATCCAGCCTCTGCTTAAAAGCCTCCAAGGACGGAGACTCCACCACCCTCCGAGGGAGAGTGTTCCACTGTCGAACAGCCCTTACTGTCAGGAAGTTCCTCCTAATGTTGAGGTGGAATCTCTTTTCCTGCAGTTTGCATCCATTGTTCCGAGTCCTGTTCTCTGGAGCAGCAGAAAACAAGCTTGCTCCCTCCTCAATGTGACATCCCTTCAAGTATTTAAACAGGGCGATCATATCACCTCTTAACCTTCTCTTCTCCAGGCTAAACATCCCCAGATCCCTAAGGCGTTCTTCATAGGGCAAAGTTTCCAGACCCTTCACCATTTTAGTCGCCCTCCTTTGGACATGCTCCAGTTTCTCCACATCCTTTTTGAATTGTGGTGCCCAGAACTGGACACAGTATTCCAGGTGGGGCCTGACCAAAGCAGAATAGAGTGGCACTATTACTTCCCTTGATCTAGACACTATACTTCTATTGATGCAACCTAAAATTGCATTGGCCTTTTTAGCTGCTGCATCACACTGTTGGCTCATGTTCAACTTGTGGTCTACTTGGACTCCTAGATCCTTTTCACATGTGGTCTCATTCAGCCAGGTGTCCCCCACCCTATATCTGTGCATTTCATTTTTCCGCCCTACGTGTAGGACCTTACATTTCTCTGTGTTAAATTTCATTTTGTTAGCTTTGGCCCAGCTTTCTAGTCTATTCAGGTCATTTTGAATTTTGATCCTGTCCTCTGGGGTATTAGCTACTCCTCCTAATTTGATGTCATCTGCATTCTCAGTAGGAAGATAACAGCATTTGGCACATGACCACCAGAGCGGTCTTTGGACAATGCTGGCTTTTAGGATTAGAAACTGCCCCTTACAGTCGGTTACAAGACATTCATGTGAGGGACTACCTTTACATTTTAGAACAAATAAGGCCTGAAGTCTCCTTGGAAGCAAAGATCATCAGACTGAGGCTGTTGTACTTTGGTCATATTATGAGAATGCATAGAATCATAGAATCATAGAGTTGGAAGAGACCACAAGGGCCATCCAGTCCAACCCCCTGCCATGCAGGAACTCCAAATCAAAGCATCCCTGACAGATGGCCATCCAGCCTCTGCTTAAAGACCCCTAAGGAAGGAGACTCCACCACACTCCGAGGGAGTGTGTTCCACTGTCGAATAGCCCTTACTGTCAGGAAGTTCCTCCTAATGTTGAGGTGGAATCTCTTTTCCTGCAGTTTGCATCCATTGTTCCGAGTTCTAGTCTCTGCAGCAGCAGAAAACAAGCTTGCTCCCTCCTCAATATGACATCCCTTCAAATATTTAAACAGGGCGATCATATCACCTCTTAACCTTCTCTTCTCCAGGCTAAACATCCACAGTTCCCTGAGGCGTTCCTCATAGGGCATGGTTTCCAGACCCTTCACCATCTTAGTTGCCCTCCTTTGGACATGCTCCAGTTTCTCCACATCCTTTTTGAATTGTGGTGCCCAGAACTGGACACAGTATTCCAGGTGGGGCCTGACCAAAGCAGAATAGAGTGGCACTATAACTTCCCTTGATCTAGAAACTATACTTCTATTGATGCAGCCTAAAATTGCATTGGCTTTTTTAGCTGCCGCATCGCACTGTTGACTCATGTTCAGCTTATGGTCTACTTGGACTCCTAGATCCCTTTCACATGTGGTCTCATTCAGCCAGGTGTCCCTCATCCTATATCTGTGCATTTCATTTTTCCGCCCTAAGTGCAGAACCTTACATTTCTCTGCATTGAATTTCATCTTGTTAGCATCGGCCCAGCTATCTAGTTTATTCAGGTCATTTTGAATTTTGATCCTGTCCTCTGGGGTATTAGCTACTCCTCCCAGTTTAGTGTCATCTGCAAATTTGATAAGTATGCCCCCAATTCTGTCATCCAAATCATTAATAAAGACATTGAATAGCACTGGGCCCAGGACAGAACCCTGTGGGACCCCACTGGTCACTTCTCTCCAGGATGAAAAGGAGCCATTGTTGAGCACCCTTTGAGTTCGGCCACTCAACCAATTACAAATCCATGTAACAGTTAACTTGTCTATCCCACATTTTGCAAGCTTGTTTGCAAGAATGTCATGGGGAACCTTGTCAAAGGCCTTACTGAAATCGAGGTATACTATATCCACAGCATTCCCTTCATCTACCAAGCTGGTAATTTTATCAAAAAAAGAGATCAGGTTCGTTTGGCATGACTTGTTTCTCTGAAACCCATGTTGGCTTTTTGTGATTATGGCATTGGCCTCTAAGTGTTCACAGACTCTCTGCTTAATGATCTGCTCTAGAACCTTTCCTGGAATTGATGTCAGACTAACTGGACGATAATTGTTGGGATCCTCTTTTTTTCCCTTTTTGAAGATGGGCACAACGTTTGCCCTCCTCCAGTCTGCTGGGACTTCTCCTGTTCTCCAGGAGTTCTCAAAGATTATTGCCAGTGGTTCCGATATTATTATTAGCATGCTTGAAGGCAGCTAACAATAAGACTTGAAGGTAGACTTGAAGGCAGCTAACAATAAAGAGATGGTTGTATGACCAACGGGGGAACACATGATTATATGATCAGTACAAATTAAGACAATGGGAGCAATACACTGAATAAAGGAGATGAAAGGATGACAGATTCCTTTAAGGAAGAGTTGGACACAGCTTCACATTTTCACCTTATCAGTTTAATTTCTATCCAGAGTATATACAGAAAGCCAAAGAAGTGTGAAAACTGGAGGAAGAAATATAGAAAATTAAAGGTATGCAGATGACACCACAATATAAGCAGAAAATAGCAAATGGAACAAATATAGATGACAGTAGAGAGCCAACATGATGTAGTGGTTTGAGCACTGGGCTACAACTCTGGAGACCAGGGTTCGAATAACTGCTTGGACATGGGAATGCACTGAATGACCGTATGCTCATAAAACCCCATGATAGGGTTGCCTTAGGGCAGTGATTCCCAAACTTTGGTCCTTCAAAGTTTTGGACTTCAACTCCCAGAGGCCCCAGCCAGCTTGGTCAACAGTCAGGAATTCTGGGAGCTGAAGTCCAAAATGTCTGGAGGACCAGCATTTGAGAACCACTGCCTTAGGGTCACCATAAGTCAGAAATGACACGATCACCACCAGCAGAGCAAAGTTAAGAATGAATATTCAAAAGCAGGGTTGCAGCCAAATATTAAGGAAGAAAAAATAATGACTGCAGAAGATGTACATAACTTTGAAACTGACGACGAAGACATAGAAATAGTTAAAGCATTTATGCATCTTGGGTCATTCATAAAGTTAAGACTGTAGTCAAGAAATCAGAAGACAACTCAAGATTTGCAAGGGCAGCTATGAAGGAATTAGATATGCAAATGCAAAGAGATTTTATTGCATAGCAAAACCAGACTCATCTATGCCATGTGTGATATCTAGACAGTGAAGAAAGCAGACAGGAAAAGATAGACTCATTTGGAAAGTGGTGTTGGAAGAAAGTTCTGCAGAAATGGTGAACTGCAAAAAAGACCTAGGGAAAATCAAGGCTGAACTTTCCCTAGGATCCAAAATGACTAAACCAAGACTATCATCCTTAGCACAGATCATGAGACAACATGAGTCACTGGAAAAGATGATAACGCTGGTAAAGTGGAAGCAGTAGGAAGACTACATGAAAGATAAATGGATTCTGGGTGCGTCTGCACTGTAGAAATAATGCAGTTTGACAGTACTTTAAGCACAGTAGCTCCATCCTACAGAATCCAGGGACTGGTAGTTTTACAAGGTCTTTAGCCTTCTTTGCCCAAGAGTGTTGGTGTTTCTGCAAATCCCAGGATTCAAAGTCTTTCCCAGAATTGGCACAACTTGGCAGTTTCCAGTCAAATTGCACTACATATTCCACCATCCTCAGCCACGGGGATTTGTGGTCCACCACGTCTGGAAAAAGTAAAGCAACTGTACTAAGAGACCAGTGTTAAAAGCGTCAGGAGTAAAATGTGTGACCAGAAACATATCATGTGGCAACCAAACATGCCATCCTCTGTAAATTCCCTAGTGTATTTATCAGTTAATGGTTTAATTAATTGTTTATTCATCCTACCAATTAAATGCCCACTTTACCAATCTCAAGAAGAGTTCATCCATTTCCTCCTTCCAGCTGTCAATTTTTAACAATTTATTTATTTATTTATAAAACAAAACCAGCATTGATTGCTGTGAGCAACCTTTGAGTCCATGTTTTTCCTAAAGAATTGCTGCCACACTGCAAAAATAAACCAGTTTGATAGCAACTTATCTTCTATGGCTCAATGCTATGTAATTGTGGGATTTGTAATTTGCTGGAGACACTGGAGCTCTCTAACAGAGAAGGCTGAATAGCTTACAAGACTAAGGGAAAAAAAGAGGATCCCAACAATTATTTGTCCAGTTAGTCTGACATCAATTCCAGGAAAGATTCTGGAGCAGATCATTAAGCAGAGAGTCTGTGAACATTTAGAAGGGAATGCCATAATCACAAAAAGCCAACATGGGTTTCAGAGAAACAAGTCTTGCCAGACAAATCTGATCTCTTTTTTTGATAAAATTACCAGTTTGGTAGATGAAGGGAATGCTGTGGATATAGTATATCTTGATTTCAGCAAGGCCTTTGACAAGGTTCCCCATGACATTCTTGCAAACAAGCTTGTAAAATGTGGGCTAGAAAAAGTAACTGTTACATGGATTTGTAACTGGTTGACTGGCCGAACTCAAAGAGTGCTCAACAACGGCTCCTTTTCAACCTGGAAAGAAGTGACCAGTGGGGTCCCACAGGGCTCTGTCCTGGGCCCAGTCCTATTCAACATCTTTATTAATGACTTGGATGACAGAATTAGGGGCATACTTATCAAATTTGCAGATGACACTAAGCTAGGAGGAGTAGCCAATACTCCAGAAGAAAGGGTCAACATTCAAAATGACCTGAATAGACTAGAAAGCTGGGCCAATGCTAACAAAATGAAATTCAATGCGGAGAAATGTAAGGTACTGCACTTAGGACGCAAAAATGAAATGCACAGATATAGCATGGGGGACATCTGGCTGAATGAAACTACGTGTGAAAGGGATCTAGGAGTCCAAGTAGACCATAAGTTGAACATGAGTCAACAGTGTGATGCGGCAGCTAAAAAGGCCAATGCTATTTTAGGCTGCATCAATAGAAGTATAGTTTCTAGATCAAGGGAAGTTATAGTGCCGCTCTATTCTGCCTTGGCCAGGCCCCACCTGGAATACTGTGTCCAGTTCTGGGCACCACAATTCAAAAAGGATGTGGAGAAACTGGAGCATGTCCAAAGGAGGGCAACTAAGATGGTGAAGGGTCTAGAAACCATGACCTATGAGGAACGACTTAGGGAGCTGGGAATGTTTAGCCTGGAGAAGAGAAGGTTAAGAGGTGAAATGATAGCCCTGTTCAAATATTTGAAGGGATGTCATATTGAGGAGGGAGCAAGCTTGTTTTCTGCTGCTGCAGAGACTAGAACTCGGAACAATGGATGGAAGCTGCAGGAAAAGAGATTCCACCTCAACATTAGGAAGAACTTCCTGACAGTAAGGGCTGTTCGACGGTGGAACACACTCCCTCGGAGGGTGGTGGAGTCTCCTTCCTTGGAGGTCTTTAAGCAGGGGCTGAATGGCCATCTGTCGGGGATGCTTTGATTTGGAGTTCCTGCATGGCAGGGGGGTGGACTGGATGGCCCTTGTGGTCTCTTCCAACTCTATGATTCTATGATTGTACAAATAACCAGAATTCCATAACACTGAGCCATGGCGTCAAGTGGTGTCAAACTGCTTTATTTCTGCAGTGTGGATATTCCCTATGACTATGGAGAGCAGGGTTCAAATCCCTGCTTGGCCATGGAAACATACTGGGTGACCTTAGGCAAGTAACATTCTCTCAGCCTCAGAAGAAGGCAAAGGCAATCCTCTCTGAACAAATCTTGCCAAGAAAACCCTGTAATAGATTTGCCATAAGTTAGAAGCTACTTGAAGGCACTTGTGTACACACACACACACACACACACAAACACATTTACCTTCCTGAATATTTTTATTTATTTGGGGGATTTATATTCTGCTTTTCTCCCAAAAGGCAATTCAAGGTGGCTTACAATCATTTAAAAAGAACTAAAACACTGATTATTAAAACACTGATGATGTTTTGCAGTTCCATATACATTAGTAGCATTGCTATATGTCAAGACATTGTTGTTAAGTGGCCAGAGCAGCCAGGATGGTATAGTGGTTTGAGCATTGAAATACAACTCTGGAGACCAGGATTCAAATCCTGGCTCAGCCAGATAAACCCACTGGGTGACCTTGGGAAAGTCACACTCTCTCAGCCTCAGAGGATAGCAATGGCAAATCCCGTCTGCACAAACTTGACAAGAAAACCCATGGGCTGCCAAAAGTCGGAAACAACATGAAGGCACATGACAACAACAACAAATAAGAGCCAGCATGAAGAAACTTGCCAAGAAAACCCTATGATAGGATTGCCTTAGGGTCACCATACAATCTGGAGAAGACCAGGGTTCGAATCCTGGCTAGGCCATGGAAACCCACTACATGATCTTGGGCAAGTCACACTCTCTCAGCCACAGGGGTATGAGCATTGGACTATAACTCTCGAGACCAGAGTTCAAATTCCAGCTCAGCCATGTAAACCCACTGGGTGGCCATGGGCAAGTCACACTCTCAGCCTCATTGGAAGTAAAAGGCAAACCTGCTCTGAACAAATTTTGCCAAGACAACCCTGTAAAAAGTTTGCCTTGTAGTCACCATAAGTTGGAAAGGACTTAGACACAGTTATTCCAAAATTTGATCCTCCAGGTGTTCTGGAATTTGGGTCCCAGAATTCCTGATTGTTGGTCTGGCTACAGCTTCTGGAAGTTGAAATCCAAAACATCTGGTGGACCAAAGTTTAGGAAACGCAATACCATCAGCAAGGATGAAGGGAAAAATGGAAGGAAAAGAATGCAGCTGAAAAAAAGGAAAAGAATGAATGCAGCTGAGAGAGGATTAATTGGGTCTATCCTTCCCAAATCAGGGCAGTTGGAGGGGATGTCATGTTACGCAATGATAGTGCTATCATTCCAGTGTAACTGCTATAGCAACAACCCAGGGAAGCCAGGGATTTGGAGTTTAGAGAGGGGCATTTGGCACACTCAGCCAGAATACTCCAGTGCCTTTGTAAACGACAAAGTCCAGATTTCCACAGGATGGAAACATGGCAGTTAAAGTGAAATCATGGTACTATAATTGTATAGTGTGAATGGGCTTCTTGTGGACTTCTAGACACTTCCAAAAGTGTACTGGTGGGGGTGACAGTTTCAGCAGGTGATGCCCCTGCTCCTCAAATATCTGCATTTTGCCAGAAATTGGGTTATGGCATTGGCCTATTTCTGCTGCAAGAGATGGGGTGGGTAAGGTGAGGCTCAGTGACAGGAGAAAGGAGAGGCCCTAATTTTTTAAAAATAAAATTTCAAATTTCAAAATTTTAAACATTTTAATTTTTATTTTTATTTTAAAAAATAATTTTTATCCTTCTTAAAATTTTCTTTAAAAACATCATATTTTACCAAGTTTTCACTTTAACCCCATGAAACTGTGCATATGTAAACACATGTAAGTTGTGTATGTGTGAGATACCATAACTGAACGGCATACTTTTAATTTTGATAGTTGTTTTATGTCACAACTGTTTGATTGAGTGGTATGTGGGAATTATGATCTATGAGCAATATTAGTACAAAAAACATTACTAAGGATTCAGTATGGTATGGTATGGTATGGTATGGTATGGTATGGTATGGGAGACAGTCAGTTGCGGAGGGAGTGACACCATGAGTTACTGCACTGGGTGACACTGGATGGATGGAGGATTCTGGGTCTTGCAGTTTGGGAAAAGAGTAAAGGTTTTAAAGCTTTGTTGCACATCTCCTATGGAGGCAAGACTCACATTTTATTGTCTTCACTGTCAGCCAAGTAACTTTGGGAGTTGGAAATGAATAAAGGAAGAAGAGGCAGTGGAGCCGATGGGAGGAATCAGGAATATGGGGAGAAACACACAACCTTCAGCTGTCGCCTCCTTTACAGCATGAACATTGCTGACATCATGATTAATTTATCAGGTGCTCATGAATATGCAGATGAGACTGGTTTAGGGCTTTTGCAAAAGAGCGAGAGAGACGGTTAGGGAGATGCTGGTTGTGCACTTCAAACACTCATCGTCTCTCTCTGTCTCTTTATTTTTTGGATGTGTGTGTGTGTGTGTGTGTGCATGCGCATTGGTGCATGTGCAAAGCGATTTTTTAATAATATAATTAGGGCCCAAGATTCTCTGCATCAGGGATGGAAAGCATGCACCATAGCATGAGAAAGGATGCCTTTGCTGTGCTACACAACCCTTGTTGTGTTAACTGGCAACCCTTAGGGATACTGGGGTTCTTTTTGATGGTAGGCCGTGATAAATTTTGACTGCATGCAAGCAGGAGATCACTAGAAGGTTCAAAATACTTTTGTTAACTTATACATCGTGAAGTAGTTTGAGTATTGCAGTTTGGAGAGCAAGGTTCAAATCCCTGCTTAGCCATGGAAACCCACTGGGTGACCCTGGGCAAGTCACACTCTCTTAGCCTCAAAGGAAGGCAAAGGTTCCGTGCGTCATGTCATCTAATGAACAAGTCTTGCCAAGAAAACCCTGTGACAGGTATAATAATAATAATAATAATAATAATAATAATAATAATTTTTAATTTATATTTCCTGCCTCTCCCTACGGATCGAGACGGGATCACAACAATAAAAGCAGTACATAAATACAATCAATAAAATATCTTACATTATTCAATAAAATTACATTAAACAAACACTTAGTATGTGCCTGGATAACAAATCAGAGGTAGTAGTTCTTCAGGTCTCTTATAAGAGGTCAGAAGGATAAGCTCTACGGAAGAGATCCGTCTTAAATGCCTTCTTGAAGGCATCTAAGGTGGTGAGAAGACGGATCTCTTCCAGTAGGTCATTCCAGAGTCTGGAGACCACAGCAGTGAATGCTCTGTAAGATCTCATTTTTAACCTGGTTTTGGGGAGCTCCAATAGATTCTTTTCTGATGTTCTGAGAGTGCAGGGCAGATTGTGTAGGGAGAGGCGTCCCCTCAAGTAACTTGGGCCAAGCCATATAGGGCTTTAAAGGTAATAATCAACACTTTGTACTGTGCCCGGAAGCTAACTGGCAGCCAGTGAAGAGATTTTAAGATCAGAGTTATGTGATCCGATCTAGATGTTCTATTAATCAGTCTGGCTGCCGCATTCTGGACCAATTGCAGCTTCCAAACTTGGTACAAAGGTAGCCCCATGTAGAGCGCATTACAGAAATCTAAACGAGAGATTACCAGCGCATGTAATACTGCTTCAAGATCCTTCTGGTCCAGGTAGGGGCGCAGTTGGCGTATCAACCTTAGTTGATACCAAGCACTCCTGGCCATCGCATCCACTTGAGATGACAACTGTAGAGATGGATCCAGGAGTACTCCCAAACTGCGAACTTTTTCCTTTAGGGGAAGTGTGACCCTGTCCAGGACTGGTTGACAAATCTTCCTCCCTGGACCAGGAGGACCTATTGCAAGTACCTCTGTTTTCTCTGGATTCAACTTGAGTTTGTTTTCCCTCATCCAGCCCATTAGAGGAGAGATGCCATCCTTAGTCACTGAAACAGTCGGAGACATATAGAAATATATTTGGGTGTCATCAGCGTGCTGATAACACTGTATCCCGTGTCTCCAGAAGATCTGTCCCAGCAGCTTCATGTAAATATTAAACAGCATTGGGGACAGAATCACCCCTTGAGGGATGCTCGATTTGAGCTCCCTCTTGGACAAATAACTGTCCCCAAGCAATACCATCTGGAATCTGCCTGAGAAGTAGGATCTGAACCACTGGAAAGCAGTGCCCCCGATACCTAACTCCATCAGGTGTTTCAGAAGGATACCATGGTCTATGGTATCGAAGGCCGCTGAGATGTCCAAGAGCACCAACAGGGTCACACTTTCCCTGTCAATGCCCAGATGGAGATCATCGACTAAGGTGACCATGGCCGTCTCAACTCCGTATCCCACTCTAAAGCTGGTTTGAAATGGGTCTAGATAATCAGCTTCATACAAGATAACCTGGAGCTGGAAGGCAACTGCCCTCTTAATCACTTTGCCCAAGAATGGTATTAGGGAGACCAGTCTATAGTTACTTCTTTCCAAGGGGTCCAGGGAGGTTGTTTTTTTTTTAAAGCAGCTTCACTATCACCAACTTTAATTTTGATGGAAATACCCCCTCCCTGAGGGATGTGTTAATTATTAGTTGTAATAGTGTTTTAATTGCATTCCCTCCCTGGGCACTCAGCCATGATGGGCAAGGGTCGAGGGGGCATATTGTCCTCCTAACGCTTCCAAGAATCTTGTCCACTTCCTTGGTACTTACAAGTTCAAAATGATCCAGTCTAATGTAGTCCACAGAGTCCATGGACACCTCTCTGTGCTAATGCCGGCATCCAGATCGGCCCTTATCCGAGAGATTTTATCTGCAAAAAAGTCATTAAAAGCATCACAGCAGGCTTTAGTTGGTTCTAATAAAGGGTTCAGGGTGGGAGACAATTGAGTTAGATCTCTAACCACTCTGAACAGCTCTGTTGGATGGGACTCTGCAGACGCAATACGTGCAGCATTAAAAAAATTATTTGCTGCATCTATTGCCACTCCGTAAGATTTCAAAAGGTTCTCAAGGAGTGTCTTGTCAGATAAACGTCAGTGTTTCTGCCAGCGATGCTCTAGTCGTTGCACAGCCCGAAACGGTTTCCTTTAGGGTTGCCATAAGTCGGAAACTACTTGAAGACACAACAACAAAGATGGATAGGTAAATAGCTAAGGGATGATGGCCAGTGTGCCACAATGGTTTCATCATTGGACTAGGACATTGGGAGACCTGGGTTCAAATCCCTTCTTGGCCAGGGAAACCCACTGGGTGACCTTGGGCAAGTCACACTCTCTCAGCTTCAGATGATGGCAATGGCAAACCCGCTCTGAAGAAAACTTCCAAGAAATAAGAGTCATAGAGTCGGAAACAACTTGGAGGAACACAACAACAGCAAGGAGAACTCAGGCTACAGGTCTCTTCTCTTGACTTCTCTGGAAAGATCTGAACCCTTCACCCTTCTAAAATCTAGGTTCCAGAAATGGAAGTGACCAATTTCTGTGTATGGAACCCAGACAGGGAAGAATATGAAGATGAAGGGGTCCACTCATTTGAAATGTAGGGCTGCAAGAGAGTTTGCAGAGAGCCAAGAACTGCCAAAAAGACCAGTAAATGGGTCCAAGAGCAAATCAAGCCTGAACTCTCCCTATAAGACAAGATCACCAAATTGATTTATAGAGATTTATTATTTTTCCAAAGCAAGAGTTGGTTATAACTTGGTTATTTGTGATCAAATAATTATTTGCAATATCAAGGGCTATCAATAACAGGGTCTCTTGGAAATATATTCTGGAGTAGCAGGGTTTAGCCATGTAGTAAAATACAGCAAAACCCAAAATCCACCACCAATACACTTTGTTTAGCAAACCCTAAAGCATAAAATACATGATGCAATCTTTCAAAACTTCACTGGCTTTTTCATCAGGCAAAGATGTTAAAAATTGTACAGGAGAAAAAAACGGGTGAGGATGTTAAAAACACAGGCCTATGTTTTTGTTACTCTGTTGTCGGTTAAAATGGTGTAGAGGGATTTCCATGCAGGCAGAAGACGCTTCCCTTCTCGGCCATATGGGGATTAGGGGCAATATGAGGCAGGTAATAAAATTTCAACTCCATTAGCAACAGAAAAGTAACTTCCCTTGAGATTCAGCTGTCCCTGTCTTAGAGGTCTCTCATTGATATGGTTCCCATAACTCAAAGTCAACTTGATTGCAAATAACCAAGTTATTACCAACTCTTGCTTTGGAAAAATAACAAATCATCTATCCATAGTTTGGAAAAGTGACTTTTTTGATTAAAACTACCAGCACTTTTGTATACCTCAGCTGTCTCTAAATGAACAAAGCAGATAAAAACCATAAAATGTAGGATTGTCAAGAAAAATGTAGGATGTTACCAAATAAAAGCTAAAAACACTAATAGAAATATAAGGATTTCTGGTTATAAACTATTCTGTCTGCTTCAATCTCTCTGTTCTTTTTATCCAAATTTCTTTCTATATGCTCTGAAACTTTTGACCATTCTTGTTTATATTTCTCTATCAGTTTATTCTGAACTGCAAACCATCCCGATTGTCTAATGACAACAAAACCTGTTGTTGTTGTTGTTGTTGTTTCTAACTGGCTCTTAAATGCTCCGCTACACACCTTGCACCTCATTTTGGGAGCCAAGCATCTGACTCCTCTGCTAGTCCATCCCAGCCAGAGTAAACCAGCAGAATCAACACAGCGACACACATGTAATTCCCATAGATACAACATCAATACAGCTAGTGTGGGTTATCAATAGGGTGCAGGCCCTAATAGTCAGAAAAATGTTTAACAAACAATCATAGAACCCTAGAGTTGGAAGGGACCCCGAGAGGCACCTAGTCCAGGCAGGGATACACTACTAAACCTCTCCTGAAAGATGCTCATCCAACATCCGTCTGGAGAACACTACAGAAGGAAAGTCAACTATCCTCAAAAGCTGCCCGTTCCACTAACAGCTCTTACAGTAAAGAAGTTCTTCCTAAAGTTTAGGTGGAATCTCTTTTCTTGTCATTTGCATCCACTGGTTCTTGCTTAGGCCTCTGGAGCAGCAGGAAACAAACCCACTCCCACACAACATTATTATTATTATTATCCTTTATTTATATAGCGCTGTAAATTTACACAGTGCTGTACATACAGTCTTTTAATTGGTCAGTTCCCTGCCCTCAGATTTACAATCTGCCTTTAGATATTTTAAGATGATTATTTATCCCCTGAGCCACTGGACTACAACTCTGGAGACCAGGGTTCGATTCCCCATTTAGCCATGAAACTCAGTAGGTGACCTTGGGCAAGTCACACTCTCTCAGCCTCAGGGGAGGTCAATGGCAAACCTCCTCTGAACAAAACTTGCCAAGAAAACCCCATGATAGGTTTTGCTTTAAGGTCATCATAAGTCAGTAATTACTTGAAAGCCCACAACAATGGTGCTCCCTCTCGGTCTCTACTTCTCCAAGCTTTCTCATTGGGCTTGGAATCCAAGCCTTTTATCATCTTAGTTGCCCTTTTCTGGACACAATCCAGCTTGTCAGTATCCTTTTTGACCTGTGATGCTCAAAAGTGGATACAGGATTCCAGGTACAGCCAAGTGATTCAATAGATCTGCTTTAGCTGGGAATTACCAACAGAATTCCAGCCATTCTTACTGATTCCAGAATCATCCATTGGCTCAAACATGAAAAACTGAGGAACCATCAATTTTGTGATAAACCAGAAATTCACGGTCTCTCCCATAGATGAGCAGAGATAGGGAATTTCTGGCCTGAAGTTTGAATTCAGTCTTCCTGGGGTCCCTATCTATCACTACCAATAGAGAGGCAAGGAATAAAAATAGATATCATTATCATTATCACTATCATTTAATGCAGTAGTTCCCAAACCTTGATCCTCCAGATGTTTTAGACTCTGCCTCTCAAATGTCTAATGATTCTTGGGCAAATTAGCTGGGGTTTCTAGGAGTTGAAGTCCAAAACACCTGGAGGACCAAAGGCTGGGGACCATTGATTTAATGTTTTTTCCAGCTTCTGTAGGATTTTCTCCTCTGGTTAAAGTCAGCAAGTGAGCGCACCACTAGTCTGCAAAAACTAACAGAAGAAATTCAGAGCAGTCCTAAAGTCTATACAGAGTTATTATTATTATTATTATTATTATTATTATTATTATTATTTTTTATTATTATTAAACTTTATTTCTAAAGCGCTGTAAATATACTCAGCGCTGTACAAAATTGGTAAAGCTTAAGAAATATATAAAAGCCTGCCAAAGGTGTACACTCTAAAATAATAGCAAATAGATAAAATTACAAAGGGGGAAGACAAGTTAAAACATCGGACATAAAAGCAAATCACAACAAGCAATATCAGACAGCCAGATGGTAATCACAAGTTCCCTGAAAACGCTTCCCTAAACAATAAGGTTTTCAGCTCAGCTAGCTAGGGAAGTGATGAGCCGAGCATGCAAAGGGAGAAGGTTGCAGGAATGAGGGGCAGCAAGAGAAAAGGGACGGATCCGGGAGAGGGCAGAAGACAACCTGGGTTGAGAGAGGAGACCTTGGTCACCAGAGCGGAGGGTACGGGTAGGAACATAGGGGGAGAGAAGATCAGCTAGGTACGGAGGGGCCAGCCCATGCAGGGCTTTGAAGGTGAGTAACAAAAGTTTGTACCTGATGCGGAAGGGAAGAGGGAGCCAGTGAAGGGAGGACAACAGAGGGGAGACATGATCATAACGGTGAGCAAGTGAAATAATGCGTGCAGCTGAATGCTGAACAGAAATTAATGGGTGGAGATGAGAGAGAGGAAGCCCAGCCAAGAGGAGGTTACAGTAGTCTAGTCGTGAAACCACTAGGGCGTGGACCAGTGTTTTTGCAGTAGAATATGAGAGATATGAACGGATTTTGGCAATGTTATAGAGAAAGAATCTGCAGACCTTGGCTGTGGTCTGGATCTGGGGGATAAATGACAAGGAGGAATCGAAGATGAGTTGCATACAAAAGGTAGAGTTGCATACAAAAGCTTTGTTTAGGCATTCCAAGTTTCAAAGGGAGAAAGCAGTCTTGAGCAAGCCCGAAAGCAAGAGAGGAGTCGCTAGAAACATCTGTCTAAAAGCACGTACCAAAGGTCAGAGAACCAGGAAGCCACAGATATCAGATAGGATTGCACAAAGGTTTGGGAGCTGTTGTTTTGCAGCAATGAAATGGCATGGACTGAACTATTTGTTGTTGTTGTTGTGTGCCTTCAAGCCGTTTCCAATATATGGCAACCCTAAGGCAACCCTGGAGTCAATTTGGCCTAGTGATTTGAGTGTTCGATTCTTACTCTGGAAACCAGGGTTCGATTCTCCTCTCGGCTATGAAACCCACCAGGTGACTTTGACAAGTCACATTCTCTCAGCCTCAGAGGGTGGCAGTGGCAAACTTCTTCTGAAGAAAATTTTCCAAGAAAACCCCATGATAGGTTCGCCTTAGAATCACTGTAAGTCAGAAAGGCAAATCTGTCACAGGTTTTTGAAGGCTGAGAGTGTGCAAATCCTCCAAGATCACCCAATGAGTTTCCATTGCTGAGCAGGGAATCAAACCTGATCTCCAGAGTCACAATCCAACACTCAAACCACTACACCACACTGGGTCTTGAACTTTTTTTATAGCCAGCCATTAATCAGTCCCAATGGTCCTATCAGCCCAGCATCTTTTAGTTAAAGTGGAGCAGGCCTTGCCTGACCTTTTGCTCCCAGCACTTGGATTGACTTTGCTGCAGACAGTAAAGTACCTTTGCCAGCTGCTGTTGTCTGGGCACTACCTCTTTTCACAGCAGGACTGCAAGCCTCCTCTGACTCCAACTGAGGCCCATCATCCTGGTTCTTCCTCTTTTTCATCCAAGGAGAGCTCCTCAAGCTAGGAGATGACAGATTTCTCCCTCCGAATTCAAAGCAGGATAGTTATAAATGCCCCTCACAAACAGCTTGCCTGCACCCCATTTCTGGACAAGAAGGACACATTTCACATATACATGTATACCTTAATTCAGGACCAGTGTGGTGTAATAGTTTGAGCATTGGGCAATGACTCTGCAGACCAGGGTTTGGCCATCAAAACCCACTAGGGTGACCTTGGGCAAGTCACACTCTCTCAGGCCCAGAGGATGGCAAATGGCAAAACCCCATAATAAAAATTGCCTTAGGTCAGAAATGACTTGCAGGCATGCAACAACAACAACAACAACAACAACAACAAACCTTAGTTCCCCAAACTGATATGTTCCTGGGCACTCCTTTTTTGTTAAAGAATGTTGGTGCTGCCAGTGGAAATATCATGGAGAGAATAAGGAGAGGTTCTTAGGCCACCAAAAAATAAATGAATAAATATTCAATATATTTCAGCAACATTTTAATCCCAAAGAAACAATGTGCCCATGTGAAATATCGAAACAAATAGGTACAAACTGAAACATTTTCACTCTTTTAGAGACTGCTTGAAAAAATGTATCCAAGAATGATTCTTTCTTTCTTTCTTTCTTTCTTTCTGGGAATCTTTTCCTTCCTCCCTTCCCTCCCTCCCTCCCTAGCCTCTCCTTTTCTTATGAGTTCCATTTTAGTAGTCAAAGGTATAGTTCTGCTTTTTAAATCTGGCTTTGGGCAAGTCACACTCTCTTAGCTTCAGAGGAAGGGAAAAGGAAACATCCCTCTGAGCAAACCATATCAAAGAAACTCCATGATAAAGCCGCCATAGGTTGGAGGCACACAATAACAACAACGGTAGTTGAGGAAGGCTTATCTGCTCTCCCTCTTTTCTCTCTGCATTCTGGAGGCAGCTGCTGTTTACCTTGCCTGTTGTAGGCAGGCATGCATGGCTTCAGAAGAATCAGAGTAATTCCATTTTTGCTCAGTTCCAATTTTATGGGATTGTTTAATGCAGACAAGCTGCTGTAACCTGACACTGAAAGTCTTGTGTGTGTGCGCGCGCGCGTGCACACACCCCTTTACCTTCAATGGCCTATCAACTTATGGCCACCCCATGAATTTCATAGGATTTTCTAAGACAAGAAACCCACAAGGTAGTTTTGCTAGTTCCTTTCTCTGAAATAAGAGCCTACAGCACCTGCCATTTACTGCTGGGCTCCCATCTAAGTACTAACCAAGGCTGACCCTGCTTAGCTTCCAAGATCAGATGGGACCTGGGGCCTTGTGTATGTGCATCTGTACCTTCAAGTGGCCTTACAGTGACCCATAGATTTTATAGAGTTTTCTTAGGCAAGAAATAGTCCAAGGAGATTTTCCCAGTCCCTGACTCTGAAATGTAGCTGACAATGTCTGGCATTTCTTGGTGGTCTCCCTTCCAAGGATTAACCAGGCCTGACCCTGCTTAGCTTCTTGGATCAAACAGGAATTGGTGCTGTGTGTGTTCATTGCCTGTTGACTTACGGCGACCCCATTAATTTTATTTATTTAGAGTGATTATAGCCCGATCTTCAGCCACAAAGGTTCTCATAGGGGGCTTACAGATTGTTAATTTGTTATTTCATTGGGTTCTCTAAGGCAAGGAATCCTCAGAGGTGGTTTTGCCAGTTCTTTCTTCTGAAACTGAACCCATAGCACCTGGTAATCTCCCATCCAAGTACCAACCAGGGATGGCCCTGCTTAGATTCCAAGATCGGACCGGATCCTGGTGCCTTTTGGAAGCATTTATCACATAATATGCTTTTATGAGTATATTTTTACAACAGAATCCAAACATGAATCTGGGGAAGCAGACTCAAAGTCTAGGAAAGCTCAGGCTACTGACTTCGTTCTTTCAGTGAGTCTCAAAATAGTTTATCATACGACAGAATTTGGGGGTATAATGCAATGGCAATCCGAACGCAATCATGGGGTTTTGCATTATTGCGAATGAGTGTATCTCATGCAATTTCGGGCAAAAGGGAAGTCATTCCGAACGCAATCATGGGGGTTTCACATAATTGCGTATTAGAGTATCTCATGCAATTTCGGGCAATGGGAAGTCATTTTCGGGAAATGGGAAGTCATTCTTAATGCATTCCAAATGCAATCAAATTTCATGTGAATTCGCTAAACTAGCAAATTCATGTAATTGCGAATTGGCTCCATTCGCAATTGAGAGAAATTCCTCCCATGTGATAAACTCCAAAGGTGCTACACGATCCTCTGGCATATTGATTTAACCATGATTTTTTTTAAAAAAATTGTTTGCTTGTTTGTTTAACTTTTGCAAAATTGAACCTAGATTTTTAAAAAATGTGTAAGCTGTTTTGAATCCCTTGTTGGGAGAAAAGTGGCATATAAATTAATTTATTAATGAAAAGCACCCTGTTGCCTCCCTTTTCTGATGTTTATTAAACTCTGGAAGCACCAAACATCCCTCTTTTTTCTCCCCTTTCTGCAGGGTTGGCTTGACTCTATCTGATCTCCTTGCTGTTAGGAAGTTAAGAAATTCCAGGGGAGGGAAAGAGTCAAAATGCCATTTCATGTCTCTGAAAGGACTTTGCACTTTTTCATGTGGATTTTCTTTTTTTTAACAATGCAATAACTCTCTCACACATATAGCAAAGGATCTCTGGTTTTAGCATGAAGGCAGCACTAAGGGGATTACAAAAAGCCCGGGAAAAAACCCTCCACTCCAGCAAAGTAACTTTCTTCCAGTTAGAAAGTTCCTTTTCCCCCCTTGTTTCTCATTTAGAGCAAGAGGCTGCAATTCCCCCAAAGAAACGCTAGGAGGAGCTCTAGCAATTCGTCCCTTTAGAAAAGAACAAGGGGGAAAAAAAGACGATTTTTTCCCAAGATTTTAATTTGGGGGAGAAAAACAAATGAATATATATATATATATATATATATATATATAAAAATCCAGAGGAGGAAAATAATAAATCTTTTGCCTTATTTTTTTAAAAAAACTGGCGATCTGTCCTCATAAAACCAGGTGGCAGTTTTGCATGCAAGATTGCTAAATAAAAGGTTTGCCCCCTTATATATAAATAATAATAATAAATAATACCCCCCCCCAACTTTAATGTCCTCAGGAGAGGAGGAGGAATCGGAATGAAAATTGACATGGAAGATCTTTGCATTAGAAAACGGATTGGAAAGGGAGGAGGGTTAACATTGCAAGGCGATCATTTTGCTTTAAAAATGCAATCAAATCCAAAGATCAGAAATAAATAAAAGTTGGGGATTTAAACACCCCCCCCCCCCAGTTTGCAAAGAGCAGGGGATCCTGAAGTGTTTGGAAGAGCAAAAGAAATCAACAGCAGCAAAAAAAAAAATGCAAATAAAAAGAGAATATTCTCTGAGGTTAAGCCTGTAGGTGGTCAAGGCAGGGAATAAAAGGGAAAATGTTACCTTCATTCATTTGATTTAAGGAGAGAGGGGTGTGAGAGTGAAAAACAGGCACCCTCCTGCACCACCAAGTGGCATAAAACAGAGATAACAAACTCAAGATGTATGAAAAGGGAAAAGGGGGGAAAAAACCAAAACTATTGGAAGTTTGTTGCCTCCTTGGACAGAGACCTGGTTCTCTTTCCCTTTCCAAAGGCAATTCCTAGTTTTAAATAAAAAAGGTCTTGCAAAGGGAGCTAGGATCTGATCCTTCTGTCCCTGGGAGTCAGCCACACTTTCTGAAGAATCATTACTCCATTTGACTGGCCAGGGCATCTGAAAATGGCACATTTGCTTGCAAAAGTAATGGTATACACACACACACACACACACACACATACATATAGGCAGTTGTTATGCCATTTGGCCCCTTAAAATGGCATAAAAGTAGCCTTTTGCTTCCAAAAGTGGGCTCTAAATGTATGTATGTATGTATATATATATATATATATATATATAAGCAATCATTATAACATTTGGCCCCTTAAATGGCACAAAAGCATGCCTTTGCTTCCAAAAGCAGGATCTATCTATCTATCCATCCATCCATCCATCTATCCATCTATGGGCAATCATTATTCCATTTGACTCCTTAAAATGGCACAAAAGTAGCCTTTTGCTTCTAAAAGCGGTGATCTAAATGTGTGTGTGTATGTGTGTGTGTGTATATATATATAGAGAGATAGATAGTGTATAGGCAATCATTATTCCATTTGGCCCCTTAAAATGGTACAAAAGCTACTTTTGCTTCCAAAAGCAGTTTGAGTCCTGGCCTGGGAGAAAAGCAACATATGAATAAATATTATACTAAATAATCAATATATTATTCTTTATTTATATGCCGCCTTTCTCCCAGGCCAAGCCCCAAACTTCAGTTGCCCTTTAAAATGTTTAATGATTCTTCAGAAAGTGAGGTTAGGCAAGGATCAGCTCCCAGCTACCTTTGCAAGCCCTTTTTATTTTAAATTATAATTTACTTATATCCCACTTTTCCTCCCACAATTGGGATACAAAGCGGCTCAGTAAATAAATAGCTGCATTCCAGCCCCAAGCAATCTTTCATCATAGAGACACAGTCCAATATACTTTATTTTCTCTGTATTTCTCCCCTGGTTCATTTTCTTTGTAAGATCTCGAGTTCTTGCCACATTCTTTCCTTGCAACACAGCTTTTGCTTATCCTTAAGAGATAAAGAGAAACCATGCAAAATTTAAGGGATAATGGGGGAAAGAGTTAAAACCAGCTCCAGAGTTATCTGTGATGATTTTCTCTTCAAAGAAAGAGCTATTTTTTCCATCTTCTTGTGAGCTAGATTTCTATTGTAGTTGAAATTCAATGCCTTTTTTGCCCTCCATGGGTGAATCTACACTGTAGAAATAATGCAGTTTGGCCCTACTCTGACTTGCATGGTTCCATCCTCCAGGTGGGTTTGTAGATCCCATTCTCCTGGGATTTGTAGTTTTTCAGGGAAGCCCCCAGACCTGGCCAAACTACAAATCCCAGGATGCCACAGGGATGGAGCTCTAGGAGTGTCAAACTGCATTATTTCTATGGTGTAGACGCACTTCATGTTGAATCGCAATTCAACAGTTGGTCCAGTTGAGAATAGTTGATGTGCGCCTTCAAGTTGTTTTTGATTTATGGTGACTTTCACAGGGTTTTCTTTGCAAGATCTGTCCAAAGGAGGGTTGTCTTTCCCTTCCAGAGGCTGAGTGAGACTTGACCAAGGGATTTCCATGGTGGAGGAGGGATTCGAACCCTGGTCTCCAAAGTCATAGTCAAACCACACCACCACACTGGCTCTAGGAGCGTATGATACATTTGTATTTCTTAAATTTTCAGAGCATGGGGTAACTTTTAAAAAGTTGCCTCCCTAAATCCGCACTCGCAACTGAGCGCTATCCTAAAAGCTTGATCCTTTCTAATAAAGCCCAATGGAGAGGATCTCCAAAATGTTTCAAAGTTGAGAATTTTGCTGAAAATTCAACAAATATTAAGTAGGGCGTATACAGCCATGTTGTCCCCCTTAAAGTTAGGTCAGGAGACACACATTTAACTTTTTTTTTAATAATTGGACTTTTATTAAGATTATAAATTTAAACAAATCTGAACAGTTTTGACCCGGTGATACACAATTCAGTATTGCGCGCCCGCACACACGCACGCCCGCACACACAAATATACAGAGAGAACCGAGAAAAATAAATCATAATAATTATTATTATGTTTGGCAATGAGAGTCCTTTAATACACACAGTGCTAAAATGTGACATTGGCAGGCTGGGGAAAAAGCCACCTTTTTACAACAAAAGGTTATTGGTTTTTCTACCGTCAATTTCATCAGGACAGAATTTTTAAAAATTTTTTAATTTATTTTTTAAAAAACGAAGAAGAGGGAAAAAAAAAGGATTACAGGAACACAGATGTTTTGTCTGTTTGCACATATAGGACCAAACTATGCTGGTTGAATGAGGAGTTTAAAAAATCTTTTTTTGAAAAGAAAAGGAGAGGGGAAAAAGGAAAAGAACCGAACATTCATCCAGTACATTGCGAGACATTAAAAATAGTGTTAACACATGTACTTATGGCATACGTACATACACACAAAAGTACACACACCCCTTTGGGTGGGAGGTGCGCAAACCTAAAAGAAAAAAAAAATTAAAGGAGGCAGGACATCTTGCAGAGAGCTTTGCATGATGGGAAAAGTAGTTGCCATCTCCCAAAATTGAAGTTATCTTCCCCCCCCCCCCCAAAAAAGTGTGGTCAAAAAGTACATCCATACTTCCAGAAAGCCTAATAAAATAAAATAAAAATAAGTCCCATTATCCCTTTTGACACCCACCCAAGTAACAAATTGCATCATAGGTTTTCTCCCAGGAAAAAGGGGTTTATTTCCTTTACAAAAATTAAAATAAATCTCATGATTCCTTTTACAAGCAGGCACACTCTCTCTTTCATACACAAAATGACCGAATTATATCCTATGGTTGCTTCTAGGGGGGGAAAAGTTGGTTTCTGTTATTTTTTGGCTTTGAAAATGGGGTTAGAAGGGGGGCATAGAGACCCATTTCAGCAAGTAAAAAACAAGACAAGGTACCCCCAAAGTCCCTGCCCCAGAGACCCCCATAATTTTATTTTAGCAGCGTATGGGTTGCTTCTCCAGCTTCACTCTTGGAGAAAGAAGACTTGGAGAAACCCATTAAAATTTTATTTTGCATCTGAAATCCCTTTAAAGTCAAGCCACCCAAGTTATCTGGGAAGAGGAAAGAGGTGCAAAAGAACTGCCCCCCCCCCCAAATATATGATTATTCTGGGTTAAAATTAAAAGTGCAAAAAACTCACCCCCCAAATTTGATTATTCTGGGTTTGGATGGAAAAAGTCAAGCCACTCAAGTTATCTTGGAAGATGGAGGGGGTGCAAAACAATCCCCCAAAATCTGATTCTTCTGGGTTCGGAAAAGAAAAAGTCAAGCCAGATTATCTCGGAAGAGGAAAGGGATGCCAAATACCCCCCTCCCCAAAATTTGATTATTTTGAATTTGGATGAAAAGAAAAAGTCAAACCAGGTTATCTTGGCAGAAGAAGGGGGTGCAAAATATCCCCCCAAAATCTGATTCTTTAGGGTTTGGAAAAGAAAAAAGTCATGCCAGGCTATCTTGGAAGAAAAAGGGGGGTGCAAAACATCCCCCCCAAAATATTATTCTAGGTTTGGATGAAAAAAGTCAACCCAGTCAGGTTATTTTAGAGCCTGGATGGGGTGCAAAATATCCCCCCCCCATCTGACCATCCTGGGTTCATTGCTAAAAAGGTGTCCCTTTTGTATCAGAAACACTGGACTTGGGGGTGGGAAAGATGAACGAAACTAGCCCCTTGTGTACAATTTTTCTTCCTTTTCTCATTACGATCCCCCCCAAAAAACCAAAGGCTGGCAGATAACGCCCCCCAAAAAGTGGTTCACCCTCTTCACAGACACAGACAGCTTCCTTTCCTTTCTTTCCATTCCTTTCTTTTGCAAAACCTCTCTTTCCTATGAACTGAAAGCCTTTCCAACCCTCCAAAATCTGCCAAACCCCTGACCCTCTTTTCCTTCCCTTGGAAAAAGAAAAAGTGGGCAGAAACACAACAAAAATATAGACACACACACAAACACACACTCACACAGAGAGAAAAGTAGTAGCTCAATCTCTTTTGGGAGATTTGGGAGCCTTTTCTTGGTGGGGCAGGAAAAGACTTTTGCTTGGGTTTTCCAAAGTCTCTCCAAATTTGTTCTCTGCAAAAATAAAAAGACACCCCCGTTTAATTTCCCAAGCAAACCCCCCTTTCAAAAAAAAAAATCCCCCTTATGTTACAATTATTATTATTAATAATATTTATTTCATTTCATAGAAAACGTTCGCTCGGAAGGAGTCCTCCCAAAACATTGCCAGTCTTTTTGTGGCAGGGCTGAGACCTCCGAAGCCCAAAATCCTGATCGCCCTAAAAAAAAAGAGAGAGGGTCCAGGGCTGCATCCACACTGGAGAAATAACCTGGTTCGGGACCGCTTTAAACTCTTTTTCTGGCTCAAGGCTATGGAATTCTGGGAGTTGGGAGTGTGCTGTGGGGCACTAGCAGCTCTATCTGGCTCAAGGCTATGGAACTCTGGGAAATGGAGGATGTTGTGGGGCTCAAGGCTTAACTCTTTTTCTGGCTCAAGGCTATGGAATTCTGGGAGCTTGTGGGGTTCAGTCCTGGCTCAAGGCTAGGGAATCCTGGGAGCTGGAGCTTGATGTGGGGCTCAGAGTTCCAAGGCTTAATTCTATCTGGCTCAAGGCTATGGAATTCTGGGAGTATACTGTGGGGTCCAGAGCTCAATCTGGCTCAAGGCTATGGAATTCTGGGAGTTGGAGTCTGTTGTGGGGTCCAGAGGTTGTTGTCCCACTCACTCGCTATGGAATTCTGGGAGTTGGAGTCTGTTGTGGGGCCCAGAGCGGAGCGGAGCTCCGCTCTGGGCCCCACAACAGACTCCAACTCCCAGAATTCCATAGCCTTGAGCCATCGAAAGCGTGAAAGCGGTCCCAACGCGGGTCCTTCCTCCAGTGTGGTCTGCTTTAAAAGGCCACGATGGCTCTCGTCCAAGCGCCCAGACTGGCCAGCGCTTGCTTGCTACAGAGCTGTCCATTGAGATGCTGCTGCTCGGACTCTGGAGGAGGAGTCGTGGCTGCCGCTGCTGCTGCCGCTGCCGTCGGGGAATGCTGAGGCTGGGGCTGCTGCGGGGCTGCCGTTGCCGTCGAGGGCTGCAAAGGCTGCTGCTGCTGCCGACCCACCAGCCCCGTGAAGCCCGAGCCGAAGATCGAGATCAAGTTGGAAATGTTCGACGGCGGCTCGCAGGCGTCCTCCAAACGGGCGCGTTTCGGGCAGGGAGAGAAAACGGGGGCCGTCGTCGTCGGAGGAGGGAGAGGAGCGGGGTCTTGGAAGGGCTCGTACTTGCGTTTGAAGGGAGTACAAGGAGGAGCGCCCAGCATTGTGCCAACCTCGACGGCTCCTCTGCCTTCTAGGGCCGGATGGTGGTGGTGGTGGTTGGGGTCGATGTTGTCGAATCTGTGCTTCGTTTGGAGCAAGGAGGAGGAGGACGGAGGAGGCAGGAGGGGAGCGTTGGGGCCAACCTCGACGGCTCCTCTGCCTTCCAAGGTCGGGTCGCAGTCCTCGTGGTGGTGGTGGTGGATGTTGTCCTCGTGGAGGTACCTGCGTTTGGCCTGGAGCGAAGGCGAGGGCGGAGGGGAGGGGAGAGGGTGAGCGGGGCCAGCCCCGACGGGAGGGCAGTGGGCGCAGCCGCAGTCCTGGTGGAGGAAGCCGTTGTCCACGGTGGTCACCACGTGGGTGTCCAGGTCCAGGACGGTGGTCCGGCTCGGACAGGGAGGGGGAGGAGGAGGGGCTCCCTCATGGCCCCCCGACGGCAGGGCCCCGAAGTCGCAGGAAGGATAAGGAGGAGGAGACGGAGACGGAGACGGAGGAGGAATGGGGAGGGGAGGCCCCAAAGGCAGCGGGTGATGCGGGTAGAAGGGGAAGGGCATCCCCCCCGACGGCGCCGACAGCAGCAGCTCCTCCATGGCTTCGCTGCTCCGCGACAACGAAGAGGAGGAGGAGGAGGAGCAGCTCCGGAACTGAGACGGAGGAGGAGGAGGAGGAGGAGGGAAGTCTCTGCCGCCGTCGTCGTGGAAGTCGTTGCCGGGGGGCGCCGTCGGGGCTGCTCCGGGAGGGAAGGGCGCTTCCAGGTGCAGCTGGGGCTGCTGGTGGTGCTGGTGGTAGGGGAGCTGGGGCTGCGGGGTCTGCTGTCTCCGGCAGAGCTCTGCGTAGCGCTGGCTGAGGTAGAGCTGTCGGGCGTTGCGGAGGACGTAGGAGACCAGCAGGTTCTTGTGGAGCTTGATGCCGCCGCGCTGGCTCCGCGAGGAGTGGATCTTCCGCAGAGAGAGGCTGATCAGCGACTGGGCGTCCAGCGCGCCCTCCATCCTCCTCCTCCTCCGCCCCGACGGTCACCGCCCCGACCACCACCACGACGCCGCCAGCACCATCGCCCCAGAAGCAGCAGCAGAAGCAGCGGAACCGGCAGCAGCTCCCTCCGCCTCTGCTTCTGCCACTCGAGCTCCGCTGCTCCGCTCTCGCCTTCTCTCTCTGCCTCTCTCTCTCTGCTGCTCGCCCGCCCCCGCGATTTTATAGCCCCCGGCCACGCCCACGCCACGCCCCCCCGGCCACGCCTCAGCCAATCACGGCCCTCTCCCCGGGAGGATTGGCAGCCCGCGCCCGCCCCCCGACGGCCC